>PDUO01000013.1:20701-719575 GCA_003008705.1 Pezicula radicicola | reverse complement strand
GGTTGGTGTTTTGGGGGATTGGTTTAAGATGTATGCTGATAGTTGTAGATAAATCATCTATCTCGCTATCTTTTAGAAGAAGGTGCTTTGGTCACTTAGAGTTGAATCATAGGTACGTAGTTTGAAGGAAGTCTTGCCCTCGCCCACCGATATCCTTCCTCTTTTAATTTGGAAGCTACGGAGTTGAAAGTTCTACTTGGTAACTAATCGATGACTTACACTCATCAAAACCACTTTTTCGTACATAAAAATATATCTAGAAATAAAATCCTATCTGTGTGTACGGAGTATAATTAAATTAATCTTAAGCTATAGATATTAGGTTTGGGGTCAAAATAAAGTAGCAGGTTATAATTATAGAGCAGGGCCATATTGAGCGCCTTAACTTAACACTAAGTATAATAAGGTCAAGCCATTTAGAATTGAGATAGAACTATTACCTACAACCCCTTCACAGTTGTAGTATAACAAATTTCAAGAACGATTCCCATAGTATCCTAGAAACATTTTAAGAAAACAGTAGAGAGATCGCTGCAGACTAGGTAGCTAAATGTCCTCCAACAAAGATAAGATTTCATAGAAGAACAGCACTCATAATACCTACCTATTCAATAGGTAAAGCCTACTCAGAGCATCTACCACGTATCTTCGAACTCAAGATGTTCCTTCCCACTTCACCTTTTCAAGCTATTCCCCAACAGCGATACACTGCTTCAAGATATTTGGTAAAGAGCTACGACTACCCCAGTTTACTAATAGCGCATTCTATCTTGCCGCCAGGCAGTTCACGAGTTTGAAGCTAAGCATGTGACACATCATACTAGAATATTGAGAATCAAACAGATACTGAAGTTAAACCATCCCAACGTTGTAATCTAACCAGCATATTTTCTAATCAAAGTCAAATCAAGCCTTATAAGAAGCCCCAACGTCATCACCTGGAAGCATTATAAAATAACCAAGAGACATATACTTCTCGCCTCAATGCTACGACAGCTACCTAGCCTCCGTGTTGGTAATACAGCTGATGATTCTTTTTCTCCGCTTTATCTCTTTTCTTGGGGCAAAAGAAGCCTTAAGACATACCCGGCGCAGTTCCTTTTAAACTGCAGTAACGCTTCTGAATTGCGTGACGCTAAAACGTAGACAAAGTTTTTATCTATGTTGAACTCTCCTAGGCTTTAGCAGGTTATTTCGCTTAATTGTATGGCTTAGCACGCAGAGGCGTTGTGAATATCATAGGCTAGGATGCTCTTTGCGTTGCAATACCGAAAACTTTAAAATGTCAAGAACAATGTTTTCAATCAACTCAAAGAAACTGAATTATTACTAAACAACACTGCTTTGACCCAGTCCGTTTTGACTTCAATTGAAGTCAAATCGATCAGGAAGAACAACGGGTGCAACAAGTGTCCAAGTGTAAATACCATAGCAAATCCATGCGCTAACAATCTTGATCCAACTAGCAGCGTAAGTCCTTCCAACCGGTGCAAAGTCAGCGCCGTTTTTGGTTGACTCTTCGATGTTCATTGTTAGAAGAGTTGAAACCCAAGCAGTTGCCAAGAAGAAAATGACATGGAAAAGAGTGTAGTTGTATTGTGTCGATGATCTCTCGTCATCTCTCGCCGTATTCCCACTGTCACTGTCATCATCGTCGTCCAGAAGAGCATCCGCTGGCAAACTTCCTTCCTCGACTGCCTGACGAAGGGCTGCGGCACGCATATCCCGACGGCTATTTGGCTGTTGAGTGACAAGATCATGCTCGTCATCATCTGGCAACTTGATGCTCTTGCCCTTTCCTCCCAGAGCTACTCCTTGTGTAGCGGCTCTGGTAGTTGTGTACGCGACAGTAAGCATAGTAACAATGGCACCAAGAACGATTGACGTTGTTCGTGTTGCTCTTCCACTTCGTACAAGAGGATTGCAGTGCTTGTCATCAGGTTCCATGGAGACTGCTGACATGGTGAGGTACGTGCAGTATACAGCAACCATCGCTGACTGAGCAAGTCCTGCTTTTGGGTTGTATTCCTGGATCGCAGGATGTACCGAGACACCTGACACTAAGATCAAGAGTATCAAGTTTAGAGTAATCGCAGTTTGGTTCATAGAACAGCCGCTTGACGCGAAGAAGATGTACTGAAGGATAGTCATGGCTAAAGAAGCAGCATACATTCCCAATGTCGACCCTATCAGAATGCCTCTCCAAACGCGGGAATCAGTACTGTCAATCTGATCGAGACAGTATTCGGCCCATGAATGCGCAAGGTCCACAAGAAGAATAAGGCCGAGTAGGAGGAAGAGCATAGCGCCTCCAAAGGCAATATAGTTGCCCCAGACAAAGAAAAATCCGTCTGGGATGAGAAAAGACACCACAATGAGGGCCAGCCACGCAATAATCTTGGGACCCCAAAAGCCATTCTGAATAGTCGCTCGCGGGTTCTTCGAGTTGTTGACGCCAAGAAGAATCACTCCCATAATGATGTGAAAGATGCCGAGGGCAAAGTTAATCCTGTGAATAGCGACCCATCCGTAACACTCTCCTTCCGGGCAGCTGATCTTCATATAATCTAGTGTCAAGTGTTCCAGTTTCTTGATGGCCCATGGTGTAAGCATAATCCATGATAGAATGGAGTTTATGAGTAGGATGAGGGCGTAGGCAATACGAGTGGCGACGCTGCGACGTGATCAGTGTTCGTTCTATGAATATTGATAGGACTTCTATCCCACCTGTTGCCACATTTCCCGCATGCGCTACACACTGCAGAGCAAGTTGCTGCACCGCAACAGCTCGCTGCGAAGGTGATGAGCTGCAGAAAGATGTTAGTTGCCTTGATGCTCTTCTGGATTTCCTTGGACAGAGAGAATGACTTACAGTGCCCATACTTGGCACAGCAAGCAGCGGCAAAGATAGTAAAGCGCCCATCTTTGCGGCTGTAGCAATGAATACGGTAGTAGTGGATGTTGATGATGGAGTGTCAAGCTCTTTGTACAATTATGGAGAGGTTCATCAGGTTAGCGCTGGTGACGTTGGACTGCTGCGGGCGGCAAAAAGCACGTGAGCGTGACACGTCAGGTACCCTCCGTACTTCTCCTGAGTGGACCCAAACTCCAAGGGAAATAAATATGTTAGGTACGAAGTACAGTCAGTACCTTGCCTAGCTAATAAAGCTAGAAAGAAAGAAAGAAGGAAAGAAAGTGAAGAGTAGCATAGGTATCTATTCAGTTACTACTCAATGTGAACTTGGGTAACGTCTCTCCCTGCGTGCCGAGACGCCCCCTGTAACGAGACGAATCTATAGTTTTAGAATCAGAATTTTTTTTTTGGCAAGTCTACGAAGTTGTTATTCATATACTACTTTCTTTAACTATTTGTCCCTAAGGAGACCACTTAGTAACAAAAAAAAAGAGTACGGTTGTTATACTGTCGATCGTTTCATTTATGCCACTGATCGCCGCTTCCGCTGTCCCCCCCTGTTTAATCGCGACTTTTAGTGTCTTTTTAAAATTCGGAGCACTTAAGGAAAGGTCCTATCGCGAAATAATATGGCTCCAAATTTTAAAGACACTCAGAAAGGAAAAGAATGTAGTCCGGGAGTTACGCCGGTACGATGAGGGGGGTTCACATGTTTCAGTGCTTAGTAATGTATATTAGCCGAGATACATTTACTATGTTCACGCCTAGGCTCGCTATACTTTATTCAGCCATGATTCTCAGGCCTAGTCACGTGTGTGGCGTAAGAGCACGCGGGGCAGCAGGCGCGGGGCACTGGTGGCTAGACCCATTGCGCTCCCTCTCAAGGGAACAACGAGTAGCTTACCCAACGCTATATGGTGCGAGGAGCCTCGATCGTCGAGCGAAGTTGAGTCCTCTTCACTCTTCCCCTACATCTCTGTTGTAATATAGATTCGTGATAGTGTTGTTGGTGGTTATTGTGTGCTGTTTGGAGTTCGCAGCTATGGTGTCTGTTGAAGTTTATGAAGAGCGGTTCAACAGATTGAAAGAGGTGGATCCTGGGAAGGACAAAGTTATAGATGTTAGTTGCTCAGATAACTGTTCTCTGGTTCGCAGATGTATGTTAACAGAGCTCTTTACTTATAGGATCTAATCAGTGAAGTTAAGGAGTTGGAACGTGGTCTCACGGAGAAAAAGTGGCATCTTGAACGTGAACAAGAGACTACTAAATTGTACCAATCAAAGCACTATGATGTTCAGATGAAGCTTAAGAAGATGGAAGAGGGGATCGTACGCCTCTCCAAACATTACTCCTTAGGATCTGGTTATTGACTGCGTGCGAAGCGTTCTAACAGCTTTGTTTCAGTATTGATTGATGGTGATTCTATGCCAGTAAGTAATTATTCATTATATCCTAACCAATTACATAGGCACCATTCGAAGTATAATTGCTCACTGCTACATCTTTACAGTTCGTCGATCGCTTTGTGAAATCTGCGAAAGAAGGAGGTATGGAGGCGGCCCACCATCTGAGGAGCAAAGTGTGCGAGTATGTGTCAAACGAGCTTGACTTACCAAACAACATCCAAATCAGAGTCCGTATATATGCGAACATGAAGGGTTTAGCATCAACCTACTATCACAGCAAGATTCTGGATAGTACAGCTGATCTTGATACGTTCGTTCGTGGTTTCAACATGGGACATCTATGGGTGACTTCGTAGATGCTGGCGATGGGAAAGAATGCGCGGATTCCAAGCTGAAAGGTAAGTTAACGTTCTATGGCCCCTGCAGCTCTAATAGGAGAGAGACAATATCTAACACTCACCTCAGCATGGTTCGACTACGATACGGTTATCTTCGGCGGGTCTGCCGAGAATGGTTACGCGCGACTTCTCCAGCCCTATGTAGGGGATAATTCGAAGAACAAGCGAATCATCCTGATTGAAGGACCTCTATTTGTGAAAGAGCTGGCGGGACTAAAAGACAAGTTCCTCGTTGCGTGTTTCCCAGATATCTTTAGACACAAAACTACCACCCCGAAGAGTATTATTCTCCAAGACGCCGCTTACCACTCCAATTTCAAATGCACTTAGCTACGCTGCTATTGCAAGTCCTGTCGATGCCGCGGCGGTCAGACCAGACGACGCCTCTGACCTCTCAGTGACTGTTCCCGCACGTAGGAATTATCTATTGCTGAAAAATGGTAGGGGCCAGCGTCTTGATGCCGTTATCAGTCCACCCCAATCACTCGTGTGGGTTCTGAGAGACAAGAAACTCTGCAACCCGTTTCATATTCTGGGGGAGTGCACTTATCCAGGTTGTATCTTCATACATGGAGCCAGGCTTGATGAGAAAGGGATTGAAGCTCGGCGATTGCTCGCACGCCAGGCACCGTGTTCTTCTGGGCTCCATTGCGAGGATAAAAAATGTTTGTTTGGACATCAGTGTCCCGATAGAGCGTGTGCGAGGATTGGGAAAGGTTGTCGTTTTACACCAGAGATGCACTCTGTTGACAGGAATTGAAGTTGGTCATTGTAGTTCATTAGTTTGTTGGCTCGTTGGCTTGTTGGCTCGTTAGTTCGTTGGTTTGTAAGTTCGTTCTGGTGTGAGACCGAGGTTCCAGCTGTAAGTTACCGTAATAATGCAGTGCCTTCGAAGAGAGAGTGTGTGGTGGGTTTCGGCCTTTTAGTTGTTCCGTTCGGATTAACTTTTAATCCGTTCCGGGTTTTCTAGAAGAATCACTGGAAGGTCACGTGTATTGCTTTCTTTTTGCATTCGAAATTTAGCGGAAAGCTAAATAAGAAAGTTCTTCGAAGAGAAGAAGGGAGGGCGCAGCCTTCGGACATTCTTTCATCCGTCCTTGGCGCCTTGTTTCAAGCTGGGTATTCTGGAGTTTCTTTTCCGGCGCTGAAGTCTTTCCGTTCCGCTCTTACGTGCTCCGATTAACTCCATTATTTCTAAGGGTTTTGTATTACAATTTTGAAGGCTTCGTGTAAGCCGCAGGCTGGCACCCATTTACCAAATGCCTTCGAAATTTTTAGCCGCAAGCTTAATAAAAAGGTTCTTCGAAAAGAGAGAGAGAATAGTCCGCCGCGTTATTGACGTATCTTTCCGCATCTTCGAGGAGTTTCGAGATAAGAGAGAGTATCGTTGCTGATCTCTTGTAATTCGTTGTAATGGCCACTTCGTCCTTAATAGCCTCGTACACTTGCTTGGTAGTATTGATGATTGAAATGATAGAAGAGATTATTCCGAGGACAAGGCATGCTTTGCCGACGCCGGACATACTGAGTGTATTAGAGCTGATAGGAGTTAGAAACGAATATTGCAAATTTTGAAGGTGTCTTACAAGGCTGCCAATGAGCACGCGTAATATTCTGAGAGACACAGAAGCCGGTACATATCGGTAGGAAATACCTAAGTTAGAGAAAAACTCCGCACAAATCCAGCTAGGCGGTTGAACAGATGGTGATGCGGCTGGTATAATGCCTTCGAAATTGGCAGACTAACACTTTTGGTAAAGCGTACACCAAGTAAGCATCCATGCGTGGAGAAAGAAGTCACTAGCCCTTCGCCATCTTGCCTGTCAGACAAGCGCTAAAAAGCCTCTCTCACAGCTGCAAAACCACTTCACGTCAAGGACCATTCCCGCGCCTACCCTTTCAAAAACACGGCCCTTGAAAGGATGACCAACGGCTTCTTTGACCATTAGGCAATAGTACACAGGCGAGGCTGCGTCCTTGCTTCTCCAGCGTGTGAAAACGGGGACGAGCCAGACTCGATCGGGTTGGTCGCTTGTCACATCGTAGTGTAGTTCTCCTTCTATGCATTCGCCTTGCTCATTGTAGACACGAGCTAGTTGATTATTGCCGTGCTGGCCGCCAGGACCATAGTGAGAACCTTTGGTTGCGAAGCATTCGAGAGCCGTGCCTTCCAGCAGGAGAGCTTGACAAGAGGTCGTTTTAGTAGGTCGATGGGCACGAACACCCAGCACTTTCAGATCTTTGTCACATGGATGCCACAGGTCTACAAACCAGTATATGTGACGGTTTTCACATATCATGTCGATGAAATCTATTGCTCCGTCCAATGAGGCCCACGACCATGATGGAGCGCGTCGCTGTGCCGGTCTCTGCAATGAAGCGCCCTGTTGCGCCCGCCAGAGGAGACCTTGTAGCTCGACGTACGGTGGGCCAAACAATACTCCTTCGTGGAATTTGAACGGGCGGCCGAGGATGCGTTCGAGCTCGAGAGAAAGGGAACAGATGGCAGGAAGCTTATCATTTACATTAGTCAGTTCGCGCGTTGAGTAGTACCTAACCAATTGAGTCCAAATACTGTAGACATCGACGAACTTGTTCATATCGTTGATTTCCTTGGAATTTGCACTCCGACGAACGCCCCTGAAGCCATCGAGAACGTAGCTAAGAAGTGCCCGGTTTGGAAAAACCATGTCTGCAGCACTCGTTACCGAGGTATTGTCTTCGCCCATGAAGGTCTCATGGCACTCCCAATAAACTTGGTTGGATGCAAAATGTACGGTCCGACGAGCGAAGATGTTTTCCTGAAGAACCCATCCTCGTTTGTTAAGCGGCGCTCCAAATATGGTCTCTTCCGGTTCCTTTTGGGGCCCTAAATACATGTAGCCGAGCGTGGAGTCTTCAGGATCGCATGGCACTTCTACGTATGACTCCTTGGGTGACCGAATGAAAAGGCCGCCTGTCCCATCTCTGGCGCCTGTTGCTGCGATTGTCAGGAATGAATGCTCGTATACAGATGCCATTCGGCGAGACTCTTGATCGAAGTCAACTTCATCTTCTTGAATAATGCAAAGGCAGTCGACCCAAAGGTAGCTTATGTCCAGCGCTTTTGTGACCCAAGCGGCGTCTCGGATCGTTTCTGAAAGATCTTCGCAAGAGATGTGCTCCTGGTGTCGAGCTAGCGTCTCTTTCGTGGTACGTAGCTGTAATTTCCCGCCCCAGCAGTGGCTCAGTGCTACATAATTAGCCTTCTTGCTATTTGAAATGATCAGGCGAAGTGAAAATGGATAATTTTGGACATCGAGAACTCGGGTGGGAAGCATCGGTACGTAGTCCAGTAAAGTACCAGAGAGTGCCAACATGCACTCAGTGTGGTTAGTGGAGCAGTCCTGGATCCAACTCTTGATTCTACTTATTGCCGTCTCTGATCGCGGCGGACTGATTGGCCGATAGGCTACGTGCTGGCTAGCATAGGATCCTGAGAGCTTTGTTATACATTTATGATAGGTTAGAATCTGGGCTCGAAGTAAACTGACCTTCATTTGCATGACAGTAGACCTTTGCAAGGGGATGAGGATTTGAAGTGTGATAAATCCAAACACTTTCTAATTTATTCTCAAGATCTTCACATCTATAGGCCAAAATTACTTCTTCGCCGACTAGTATTTTCTCTTGTATCTCGCTGAAGATCATCATACATAGCGGACATGATGAACGGGCGTGTTGTATCCGCTGGAAGTTGAGAAATATGGGTGGTGTCTTGACACATTCGCTAAGAAGCTGAGCTCTGTCAAGGCCAGAGAAGTTTTCTTTCAGGCTTATGCTAGCAGATTTTCTGAGTTTATCTATGGACAACGAACTGCAGCCAGAGCACGGCCTGCTTGAAAGCCTATGGGAAATCGGGAGTGCGCTGGAATCTAAAGAGATCTTTGGGTTGTAGCTATTATAAGAACATGGAGGTGTGCTTGCTAACGTCATGACGGTTATTTGAGTGGAAATAGATCAGGTTGATCAATGTGCAGACCTGTGAGTACCTTCGAAATAAGCTGAATGTGTTCGAAATAAGCTGGAAGCTTGGTGAGAAGGCTCCTCGACAAGAAGTGGAGGCGCGGGCTTCGGAAAAACTTTATTCCCAAAATTAGTCTAGTCCATGGCCACGAGCGGTAAGAGACCGTTTTTTCATGTGCCTGAGCTTGATATAGAGAACAGCCACCAGTCGCAGGTTTTATGCTTGACACGATTTCGAAGGCTTCTTGCGGGCCGCAGGCTGGCACCCACGTAATAAAAAGCGATATCACTGAGCAGTCTTGGTACATCGTGGTAAAATGGAGAGGTGCCCATTCTATTTATAGCAGGTTTCTCGAACATTCCGTGCCACGTGCGCAACAGTCCCGTAGTTGCCGAACCACTGCACTGTTGTCTCCTTCTACATCACCATCGCGATGGCAGGATAATATGGACAGAGCCAGTCAAGTCCTAGCGCAAGGCGTACCTCTTGGCGTACCTAGATCATACCGTACTCTTGTAGATCATGGCAACGTCCCTCATTCTACACTCCATCATCGTGCTCGCGGACGACCCTCGATAGAAGAGAAGGGGCGAGGCCAACAGTACCTCCAACCATACGAAGAAGAGGTTATCGTTAAGTATCTACTTAAAATGTCTAACCTTGGATATCCGATATGTATGAAGTTTATCCCTTCACTAGCCTATAGCGTCACCCGCCATCGACCTGCCACCGAAAGGCCTCTCAAAGCTCCTGGTCATAACTGGGCAAAGGCTCTAGAAAAACGCCATCCAATATTACTAGCACGGAGAGTCAAGGCGTTAGACTGGAACCGTCACGAGAAAAACATCTATAGGAAGATCACACACTGGTTTGAGGTGATTAAAGATATATTACAAGATCCGGCTGTCCTGGCCGAGAATGTATATAATATGGACGAGACTGGAGTGATGCTATCCATGCCAGGCTCTGTCAAAGTCCTTGTAAGTAAGCACGACATGCGAGACTATAGAGGTGCGCGAGTCAAGCGCACAACCGTGACTGCGATCGAATGCATTAGTGGTGATGGTAGGTATCTAAACCCTATGATTATCTGGCCAGCGAGTACCCATCGAAGTAATTGGACAACGTTCCCTACCCCTAGATGGCAGTATGCGTTCTCCGACTCTGGATATACCGACTCTAAGATCAGCTTAGAGTGGCTCAAGCGTATATTTGATCCCGAAACCAAGGAACGAGCTAATAAGAAACCACGCGTCTTGATCTGCGACGGCTTTGGAACGCACGAGACCCTCGAAATCTTAGAGTTCTGTTTCGAGAACAATATTCTTCTATGTCGTCTCCCCTCCCACACCTCCCACAAACTCCAGCCTTGTGATGTGGCAGCGTTTGCTCCACTCAAGGCAGCTTATCGTGACCAGGTTGATCGACTCGAACAAGGAGGTGTAAATACGATCAGCAAGGAGCACTTCACCTCTCTGTATAGCCCCGCAAGAGAAAAAGCATTTACGCCCAAAAATATTAAAGCCGGCTTCGCTGCAAGTGGTTTGTTCCCGTTCAATCCAGATAGGGTGCTCAGAAGTATGCCCGCCCCCCTAGCTGAACCAGCCATTCCAAGAGCCGATGAGGTGAAGGTAGGGTCTTGTCGGCAAGACGTAGAACCGCAGACGCCTGTAACGCCAGTGTCAGCAGAGGCTTTTATGTCGCTGCAGAACCTAATTATCCAACGGCATGCTCATGCACTTGATGAAACGAGCAAACAGAACCTAGCGAGGCACTTGCAGATTGGTACCAAAGCTTTCCAAAAATCCTCTGCCATGAGCATCCTGCAGGAGGATCGAATTCAACTCCTAACTACGATTAATAACGAAGCCAAGGTTCGACGATCGACGAAGTCGTTGGTACTAGGAAAGGCGAAGGTTATGAGCTATGAGGA
Source organism: Pezicula radicicola (assembly GCA_003008705.1). Classification (NCBI taxonomy): domain Eukaryota; kingdom Fungi; phylum Ascomycota; class Leotiomycetes; order Helotiales; family Dermateaceae; genus Pezicula; species Pezicula radicicola. Next base: position 708,917 of record PDUO01000013.1, on the reverse strand, counting down.
CCTTGAGGAAGCACGAGCAAAGCGTGTCGTAAAAGATTCTGCCCAAGCAGCTAAAGGCAAGGGAAAACGCGGTCGGAAGAGCAAGAGTAGTCCGCCCGAGGCAGAGGAAGACACTGCAGACACGACGAGACGTGGGCGGAAGCGTAAGAGTGCAGAACTTGAGCCGCCAGAGCCAACGAACAAGATGGCGCGGACGAGCAATGCCCCCAAGCCAGCGAGTTCCTTGGTGATGCAGGCTAGTAGAACACAGATTACTGAGGATGAGATTGAGCCAGAACCGTGGAGAGCTCCAGTGGCGCAGATGTATTAACAGAAGAGGAGACTGCTGTACGACGTTGTAATAGAGTCGATAGACTGATCCTCGGCTGAAGTAAGCTTAGGCTGGCTTCGAGACTTGTTACTATACAGTAGAGTTAATGTTAATCTTTGTTGGTTCTTCGTAAGGTTGGTTGTATCTTGTACTCGCCATTATCGTGCTCGCCATCGTTGTACCTTTATTCTGTGTCTTTTGAAGTGTTGCCTCTTATCGCCGTGTACGTCACCGTCTAGCTATGTTGTCATCATCTGAACTGGTCACAACGTGTCTGCCAAGTCATCGTTGTCTTGTGTACCAATACTGGGCTTCTCCCAGCAGTCTTTCGACCCTTAGGGACTCTGTCATCTATAAGGTCATCTTCGAGTTCGTCAGCAATTTTGCAGCAGGAACGGATTCCCCTTGGAGGCTTTGGCTGAAAATCGAAGAGGTTCGTTCTGGGTACAGTAATAAGTGCAACGAAACCACTCTGTATAAAATCCCTCGCTCGATGGTATCCAAGGTGTTTTATGCCCACGCCTCCTTCATCTTCTACTGTCTTCACTACCTCCCTCATCTGAGGCATTGATTATATCTACATTGTACTAGCAACTGGAAGTTTCGATATTACCATTACCGATTGTCGCTAAGCCTGTTCATCTTCTCTTCATCCGTCTCTACTGTTACCTCAATAATATCCGTTCCTTGTCGTACAAGAATTAACCTCAATATTACATCTGTATTCTCTTTGTTGAGGAGGAGTGTTCGAGGGTACCCTTCAGAGTCATATCCATGACAAGATAGCCAACGAACCTCGAGCTTGTTTATCAATTTCTCATACTAAGGATTGGATCGATTCGTGATACTGGGGGAGAAGACGATTTCGATGGAGGAAACGAGTGATTGATAGATTCTCGAACTGGCAGAAGGAGAATCAAGATCTAGTAAGATGACCGCGCAGTCGTCAGTATCTTGACGGCGGATCATGAAAGGTGACTTTTTCCTGAAAGATACTTGATAAGCCAGATACATTATGGTGGTGGAGTAATGATGGAAATGGCTCATGTAGATTTGGTGCATCGTCTATGTGATCCAAAAGTTGCCGATGATCCTAAAAGCCGATTTTCACCCGCGTCAGCTGATTCCTTAAGCAGCCACACACGTCGCAGCCTCACATTTAGCAGCCACAAATTTAATTAAACTTTTACCGAGATTACTATGGCCACACCGCCACTGACCAGGATCCTTGATCGCTTAATTAGAGGAGGTATCATCCTTAGTGGCGACGTTGTGTGATAGGCCATACCCCAGCCGCCACAAGAGTGGCAATAGCATTTTAGCATTATAATAGAACCTGGATATCCATATTCAATCGATCTATGTGTTTGAAAGGTGAAAAAAGCTCAATGGTGGTGTCGCACATCAAGGGGTCTTATTATAGTATAAAAGGAGGCTCTCTGTAAATTCAAGGGGCGGCGACGACGCGTTAATAATTTTCGGAATTGATAAGTCAGGAGTATTCAGGGGAGGTATACAATACAACTGAAATGAAAATAAATAGAAATTTTGGAGCGTTCATAGATTTTATATCGCTTGAACTCGAAGTACCTACGATTTGTCTCGTTACAGGGGGCGTCTCGGCACGCAGGGAGAGACGTTAGTTGGGTTTTCTTCTGGGAGGCCATTATTGTTGCGCCTGAATATTGAGGGATTCACATGCCACTCTCCAGCAGTCCAGGAGCCAGGAGTCCAGGAGTCCAGGAGTTCAGGAGTACAGAGTCCCAGGGCCACCGCCCGCAGTGTCTCCACCAGGTCATTGCCCGAACTTCTATTTGAAGGGCTCAGGGCTGCTGAAGCCGACCTCCCGAAGGCGCAGTTCCCCCCTGTAAATTACGATAAGCAACTCTCCTCTCCGTAGGTCGACGTACTGTACTCCGTACTTCATCCACGACTACATTTATTTATTCTGCTTCTCCCTTCCCCCACGTACGAAACCAAATTCCATTGAAAGCGCAATCCTCCACCCCCATCATGTTCCTCCTTCACTAGTCTGTATCTGCGGTTAACTCTTCGACGCCTCTCGCCATGCTCAACAAGTGAAACACAACCACAACTCAACAATCCTGACCTTACCTAGCTCTCTATCTCAACCGACTACGAAAGTACAACATGACCACCGCAGAGCCCCGTTCCCTGACGACGGCGAGGGTCGTCTCCAGTGTCGCCGCCACCCTTATAGCACTGGCATGCGGAACAAATGTATGTGCCCCTAGGTCTATCTTCAATGCGCACCTTACTAACGATGGTAGTATGTCTTCTCTGCCTGGGTATGTACTCCAGTTTCCAGAGCACAACTACCCTTTTAGGGGCTTCCTTTGGCTCATTCCTCGTGAATAAATTTGGGGTCGGAACTGAGATATCGACAATATGAACTGACTCCGGGCTCTTGGACATATAGGCACCACAATTTCAAGACAAGCTAAAGCTGTCTTCGACAGAAATCAACTTGATTGTAAGACTCATGCGCCGCTGCCTACAACATATACTGAGTGGTTTAGGGCTTGTCAGGAAATCTGGGAATGTACTCGATGGGAATCCCTATTGGAATATTGGTTGATAGGAAAGGTCCACGGCCTGCCGTGGTATTGGGTTTCGTATTACTGGCTGGAGGCTACTTTCCCCTTCACCAAGCCTATGATAGAGGTATCGGATCGGTTCCGCTGCTCTGCATGTTCTCCTTTTTCACTGGTCTTGGTGGATGTGCTGCATTTGCCTCTTCAATCAAGGCTTCAGCTCTCAATTGGCCTCACCATCGGGGCACTGCCACTGGCATTCCCCTAGCGGCCTTTGGACTGAGTGCTTTCTTCTTCTCCCTCTTCGGTTCTCTAGTGTTAACTGGCGATACTGGAGACTTTCTTTTCCTCTTAGCAGCTGGAACTTCTGGCTTGGTGTTTGTGTCGTTCTTTTTCTTGCGTGTGTTGCCGCATGCACATTATTCAGCTGTAGCGACCTCAGATGCAGTCTTGAGAGTCGAGTCCAGCCCGCTATATAGAACCAAGTCAGTGGAAAGCAAACATCATGCAGGTCGCAGTGTTGTTGAAGAACCAGGTGAGTCAACCTTCACGCCAGCGAATTCCGACGGAGATTTCCTAAATCCCCAACGTGTAGGAGACGAGGCACCTGCGATCGTTCCCAGCGCCGATACAGATGAGACCTCCTCCCTCATGTCCAAATCTTCATCCACCCCTGGCGATGTCTCTGCAGAGTATATTGTCGCTAAGGATCGCTCGCATCGTGTAGACATTCGGGGCTTGGCCATGCTCCCGTTAAAAGAATTTTGGCTACTGTTTGTGAGCATGGGAATACTAACAGGCATTGGATTGATGACAATTAAGTAAGTCCGCTTGTATCACATTGCACCCACTCTTCAAGTTCGAAGGACATCTGTCTTACACCTTGTAAAATCATTTATCGACTTAAGCTAATTCCTTTGTCTATTCAGTAACATTGGCAACAATGTAAGTAACATGCCATCTACTTGAAATCTGAGCATCAACTGATATCTGCAGGCAAACGCTTTATGGCGCCACTACGATGATTCCGCTACCGATGAGTTCATTATCAAACGGCAGGCAATGCATGTCTCCATTCTTTCGATATGTAGCTTCCTTGGCCGTCTCTCTAGTGGTAGGCTATTAACCGATCCGTCTTACGTTCAGAGCATTAACGAGCTTTAGGTGTTGGATCGGATTTCCTTGTCAAAGTTTTACACGCCAGTCGTGTCTGGTGCATCGTCTTGGCATCCCTGGTCTTCTCCGTTGCCCAACTATTCGCTCTTTCAATTACCAACCCACACTTCCTAGGAGCCGTCTCCGGGCTTACCGGACTTGGGTATGGCTTCCTTTTTGGCGTCTATCCATCCATTGTAGCTGAAGCTTTCGGTATCAACGGACTGTCCCAAAACTGGGGCTGCATGACTCTTGCTCCTGTTCTCACAGGCAATCTCTTCAACCTGATCTACGGGACCGTTTTCGATCAACATAGCATTGTGATGCCCGACGGTGATAGGGAATGCACCGAGGGTTTGGTCTGCTATCGCAGTGCGTACTTAGTAACTCTTGCAGCCTGTGTGGTAGGGCTATTTGTTAGTCTTTGGGCTATTCACTATATGCACCAGCAACGACAAAGGGAAGAGAAGGAGAGGGACTTGGAGGATCACGACGCTTGAAACATAAACTTCCTGCTTACTTCGGTTTTTGGGGTGTTATCTGGGGATATGTAGCTGAGACGAACTATTTACACCACGAGGTGAGCTAGAGTCAACTTGGGAACAGACTGTACGCTACGAAGCTAAAAGGGCTTTGCAGAAGGAAACGGGGCTGGAGGAGCGAATCAACTGGATAGAAGATTCAGGTGACATACATGGATGCACGTTAAATAGGCAGGCATACGCCAAAGTGCAGCTGCAAAGGAGTTTTGGGGGTCCCATAGACATTTCTTTCCGGCGCTAGTTTTGATATAAGTACTATGATGACTTTCAAAGATTCCGTTATTTGTATGCGAATCAGTGATGTAATCCCACGCCAAGAGGATTGTTGGGACATGACCAGAAGAGAAAATAGGTTCAGAAACTAAACTACATCCACCCCCGCCCTATGCTTGACTTGTTTACTTTTCTGTCCTTGAGTGAGTCAACTTGAGCAAACCTTTTCTTTCTGTAGTCCAACAATTTAATATAAGGGACGAGTTCGCAAATTACGTCATCAAGGTTTGATCAAAACTGAATGTTATGTATTCACATCCTGAGGAGTCTATATTCCAAGGCCTCGATAGCATTTATTCTCTCCTGTCATCCCCTTCTCCTCATCTATTTCTCAGTCAATCAATCAATCCGCAAGCCATCACCCAGGCTTAGCCCAGCCCTCGAAAGTGAGCCGGTAACCACAGCAAATATATTACTGGACCTGCCACCAAAAGATCCTGGCAATCAATCAATATACACTTTTCCACCCAAACCGAGCAGTCTGTCGCCGGTTTTCTTCCTATCCACCTTATCTCATTAAAACATTAAGTATGCCCATGCGAAGCAAAAATCGTACGGCTCGAGAGACTCGTCTCGAACGGCGAGACTTGCGCCCGCTGCCGTCATATTCTCCCAATCGCTACCATATGCAGAAGATAAAAAACAGCCGCCTGCCACGAACCGTGGGCCTTTCCCTGGCCTTGATCCTGGGGTATGTACAACGCGATAGAGAAATGAAGTCTAAAAAGCACGCCACGCTCATATGCTAGAATTTAAACTGAGAAACCGATTGATAAAAACGCCGAAGAACCAAAGAAGAAGGAATCTATCCGGTAACAGAAGAAAAGTTGGTAAATGTGGATATTGGAATCGGAATGAGGATGTTCTGTCTGTTGCGCGACATGGGAAGTCGTTGGAATCGTCAATTATGAGAGCTTATATGAATGGGCCGGCCTTAATACTTCATGTTCGTTCAGGGCGTCTTGCCTCTTTTACGTGTCTCATTGATATTGTTGCTTTCAGGCTCGAACATGGAGCCTAGGCCTGCAAATGTCCACGAAGAAGTCGAGGAGTGGATGGCCACAAGCCATGCTGCAGCAAAGTTGACGAGGTAGTGCAGCATGTACGCATAGGTTACACCATAAACTGCGGCGTAGACGGCAATGAAGAAAAAGAACATGCTTGTGAGGTATCGGAGGCGGGAGGTAACTCGCGGCACCATTTTTCCACTGGTGAGGGTCTCCACAAGGAGGATGAATGGCATGATAGAGAGGACGTTGTGATGGGACGAAAAGGGTGTCAGCCAATGCACGGCCAGGTTATGCACCCAGACAACGAGGATGGGGAGGTTGATTGGCAGAATCCATAGCATTAGGATGAGGATTGAATGGACGTAGTTGTAGAAGTTGGAATTTGTGTTGGAACGTGCCTCTCTGGCTAATCGAAGCGCGCGAGTACAAGTAGCTATTTGCACTAAACATGCGACGAGGTAGGCAAATTGATATGGAATTACACTCGAAACGAGGAGTAATAAGAATGCCGTGGTCAATATGCGCCGCCGAGGTGTAGATGGCGCGAATGCGGAAGATGCCGTTCTTCTCCTATCATCGTTACGAAGCCACGCAGGTTTGATGGTTACCCATCCGTATAGTATGCTAAACGCATGGGTTAGGGCCAAAGTTGCATAGTTGAAGAATACGCAGACCCCTACGCAAACAACACCGATTAATGGTACCATAAACCAGAAGAAAGGATCCTGTGCGCCAACGAGAAGATCATTCTTAGTGAAATCGACGGCCGTTTCCGTTGCATTTCCGCGCCAGCCCCAAAATCCGCTGGAGGCAGACTTAGGTGGCGCCGAGCTAGCTTGAGCTAGGGAAACGGATAAACACGTTAGAACACCTAGGACTAATGGCAGTGACTGGCGAAGCGATGCATCAAGCCCTTCGGAGAAAGACATGAATATTCCAGTTTCATCGTAAACGCGGAATTGCTTTCTCAAGACCAGTGCTACGACAAGCAGTGGAAATGCCGCAAAGACAGTCCTGTATCGCATATAAAGCTTCCCCATGCTGCCAGGGACATCGACCTTCAGAGATACTTTAATACTCGAGTTGCAGGTTGGATCCGTCCAGAACTGAAGGCTTAATCCGTCCTGGGCGTTCTTGTATTTTAGAGCGGGTGGCATAAAAGGAGAAACACCGTGAAGGTTGATGTTGGCCTGCTTGACGTTCACAAAGTATTTAGATTCGTACGGTTCTGAGATGTATTGGCGTAGAAGAGGTGTGAACAACTCTGGTTCATCCCCGCATACCTGCTCTCCCATTTCAAGCGTATAGGCGAGGAGACTGGAGTGCAATGCCGGAATCTTGACTTCAGCAACCATAGGCCGGCTTGCGGGAAGTTTCATTTTCATTCCGAATGCCAGCAGGCGTCGAAGACTAAGATGCCGGACACGGTGGGATTGAACATTATCGCTAAATTCGGCAATAACCCAGCCAGGAGTGGGATCGACGGCCTTGTCAACCACGGCGACAAATTGATGATCCGAAATATCTTCAAGATCATACTGTAGATATGAGAACGGGGCAGTCTCTTCTTCTCCGTCAAGATAAAATGGCTTCTTTGAGGTCCTTGTAGACGAAGGCAGTGCAATCATATCAGTAGCAGCGTTCTTGCATGCCAGTCGAGTAGATCCAGAACTGTCCCCGGAGAGGTCCATATTCATGGAGAAGAGGGTAGCCGACTGTCCTGGATGAAGGGGGAAAACACTACAGAAAAGAACCTCTAACTTCCCAGAGTCCCCAGGTTTGTCAAGTTTTTGATCAGACAAAAGCGTGAATCTCTTTCCACCAGGAGTTCCTAGAGGAGGTATTGGCAGTAAATACGCCCTGGGCTTGCGATTCTGGCCAAACTTCCGCAAAGTCAAACGTTCTCCCTGAGCGATTATGGAGTTAGAATTGTCTTCAAGAGTTAGTAAAGTTGTAGGCTCCTTCTGAGAAAGTGTTTTCTCCGCAACAGACTCCATGCCAGTTAAATACCATTTTTTAAAACTTCTCATCCTATCTGCTCGAGGTTTCGTTTGAGCTGGTCGGTTAACATCGATAACATCGTATAATGACCGTACAACCACTTTCCTAAATTGGTCACACCAGAGAATAGCTTGGTGATCCATCCCAGTCCACACATTTGGTACAGATGAAGTGAAAACTGTGAAACCGTGAGTGTCAGGCACAAGAGATTCTAAGCTTGCATAGTCTGATGGCACTACTGTATCGAGCCCACCTCCAGCTATCGATATTAAAGTTACATGCCAAAGCGGGTTGTTATTCGCCCACTTTTGCGAGTAGGCCTGGCGCCAATAGTCGTTGATTTGCTTGTATGTCTTGACAATTTCCGCATCGAAAGAAACCGGGGGTCGTGCATGTGGAGCTGACATTGTTATAATCGTGTTGATCGAGTTGGACTGGTAATTTGGCATGACCAGCATCGTTCGGGCTACTATACCACCCATCGAATGTCCTAGGATTATCACAGATGTAGGATCTGGAAGGTCGGGATCTCGTTGTGAACGGCGTTCATCGTGATATAATGATAGAATGTAGGCAATTGCCTCGTTTAAGTATTCCGCCTGGTCTAGCATAGTTTGCCCGTGGAAAGCGGTTATATCTTCGTTGAAGTCCACAGTGAAGAAGTCTAAGTTACGCGCACCGGCATTGATTGCAGCAGAGTCGTGCCGGAGGGTATCGTGGAAGTAGGTGGCCGCCTCAGCCGCAATTGGGCGGACCTGCTTGTAGCTTCCAGCATTTCCAGGTATGAAAAGAACAGGGACTCCTTTAACCTGAACAAAACCCAGTCAGCAAAACACCCGAGAGAAACGATCTAGCCTTACCTTTGTGTCTTCATCCACCCCTCCTTCTCTGTAAAGATATGTCGAGTATTTGCTTGCAAAACGCGTATGTTCCGTGTCAAAGTCGGAGAGCTTGGCAAACGAAGGCCTCATATACGACATTCGACATCCTTTGGTATCCAATTGTCTATTAGAAAACGAGTGTATAATCCCTATTAGGGAGAGCGTCGCTAAGGCGGTAACGAAAAATGTAAGTAGGGAGCATGACCATGGGCTTCGAAATCTCGAGCGACGGAAAGTAACTTGAGGGTCGGACATTTTCTCAGATGCAATAGCATCAGTCGAGGGCACCCCAATAACAGAAATTTCCGCAGACAGCTTGTCTAATTGACCATTCCTTGCTTCTGCAGATTTCCAATTTGTATTGCTTGGGCGCCTACTGCTGGCGGCCAAAGGTCTCTTGTCGGAGCTTTTCCGTCTGTCAAGTTCATGGGAGGTGTGTATTTTCTCTTGTCGCGAGGTTGTCTGCGGAGTATTCGAGTCCTTGGAGATTGACGTGTCTGGTTTTGAGCGTGCCGGAGCGCCGTGAGGGAGTGAAGAGCTCACGTCGGCATTCGATGGTGAATCGCCGCCCTCTTCCTCTGCCGCGGATCCAGACGATCGCCTCCGCATCTAAGAGACTGAATGGATGTCGACTCTCCAGCTCCTTCACGAAAATGCAATCGCGTTGGGCGGTAGCGGCTCTCGTGGATGCGATGGTTTAATTCGGACGAGGGAAATGTAGGTAGTTAGGGCAGAAGGTTCCCAGAGTCGCGAGGAAGGAGATTGAGGTGTCGCCTATCGGAAAATTGGTTTGGCGTATTCTAGCCTGCCGTAGCTTTGCGGGTGGAACTTGGAGCCTTGGAAGCTTTAAACGAAGGGCTGTTCTGCGAGGCAGTCAATGTCAATGCAAATGTTTCAAAGAAGCACCGAGGATGGGTCAAACACATACGGCTCTGTGATCATACAGAGTGCGCACCGCTGGTGCTGCGGAGGGGAGTGAGCGAACGAGTGTGGTGTGTATGGCCTCCTAGGCACTGAAGTAGATAGTTAACGAAATAACGAGCGAACGGTTGGCACGGATCTATACTATCATCGCATGAAGATGTCAGAGGATAGGGATGGCAACCATGGGAGAGAAGATCAATAAGATCAACCTTCAAAATGATAATCATGTCACAGCAATAATAATCCAGCGCCTGTCACGCTAGAAAGTAGGCAAAGGCATGGCCAGCTAGGGGGTGCGGCCTATCGGGAGAAGAATGGCTTGTCTGCTTTGTGCATCTTCGAGCTTAATGATTGGATTCCATCCGGGAGGCTAAGACTCACTTCCCCTCTGATTCGCATGCTGGAGAGCCTTCAGGGATTGCCGTGAGCTTCAACACCGCACGCTGCAGTACCGTACAGCGTGCAGATACAGGGAGCACTACGCTACTATACCAACTAGCAGCAAAGCCAAAGTTATTCTCAAACCTAATGCAGCCTCGTGCCAAAGCTGGTACTCCGTACTACGAATGTAGGTAAATCAACGAAAGTGTTTTGCAAAAGTGGGTAGGTCGGGTAGGTCCAAGACGTGGGAAAGCCGATGAAAAAGATGGCTGGGGAGCTCTCGGCCCTCTGCTTATCATGTCACGCCGTTGCGGCTGGGCTGGCTCCTTTAGCTTGGTGGTGACCACAGTGGTGATGGAACCGAAGCCTTGAACCATGGATATGAATATCGACAGACACACGTAAAATTACCTCAATCTCGAATCTGCAGCAAAACACACAATTGGCAATATTGCCACTCGTTGAAAAGAGATAGCCTCCGATCTACTTAAGCGCCCATGCCTGGAATCATGTCGAAATATTTATTAGGTTTCCCGCATATGCCCTTATTGAAAAGATAAGATCCTGATATCTGGCAAAGGTTGGCGTTGCGAAAATTGAATGTGAAAGTTGCAGTTGGACACTTGCTTAGATACATGTGCATAAGCGGCGTCTATCATGCAAGTAGGTAGTGTTGTACTACTGTACTTGAAGTACTTGGTACAAAGTACCTTGGTTTTTAGGTCAATTTCTTACAGTACAGTAGGTCCAGACAGAGTGCTGGTACCAGTAATGTCACTCGTACCTACGAGAAATGGTATCGATACATACTTCGCAGCGGTGAAGCAAACCTCTTGCACTCCGTGGTCATGTTCTCTTCTAGTACGGAGACCTTGAGGTGGGATACTGCAATCCAGAAGTTGAACGTAAATGCGCAGCGCCTTTTGGTACATCGTCTTCTTTTAATCTCGATCTTGCAAATCTAATTGCGGATGGCCAATGGCAATTTATCCAGCGACAACCCAGGCAACATGTCCATGGTGAAATGCGGGCATCTCCCCGTTGCATCATGACGCGATGTCCAACTACCGAATTTTCATCGTCATCAATACTTATGATGGTCGAGAATGATAGTCTCTTCTATGACGCCATGAGGCATCGTTTTCGTTTGGCGTTACATTGGCGATCTTCTCCCCCCATTTTCGTCCTCAATATGAAGTGCTTGTATGCTACTGTAGAAAATTGTAGTTAGGACCCGATAGCACCCCACCTTCATTCCTTATCGCTATGGCCGTACTTTTACGGAGTACAGAGTACAGCTCACCGGGGTATGCTTTTCTTTTCGATGGCATTTTGATGACTCGTAAGGACTTCTGTCCATAAAACGAAACAAAATATTCATAGAAGTGCCTTCTAAGATCGCCAGCACAGCAAGTAAACAATCATCTGATAAGAACTCGAAACAAACAGCCGCGTACCACAAAAGTCACTACACACGTCCAAACTATTTCCAGCCATTCCAAGCTTGTGGCGGAAGCGTTCGTGTTCCTTTGCATGAGATTTTCTTGGCATTGGAGCCCATCGAGGCTGTATAGTACGCCAAGAACATGCAAAAGCTTGACTTTTCTGATGCGCAAAATGATTAGCGTGCGCAGTGTTTCAAATACGTTGCGTAAGTCATACGAGGATAGGTAGCTTTAGAAAATGGAGCAGAGGGGAGCGAATGGAAAGAAAGAAAAACAGGTTTAGGTGCTAGGACAAAGGATTGGAACTAAGACTTGAGATGACTCGCTGAAAAGTTTAGATGTCTACCGGTAGATCGGTTCTAGCTTCCTCGATGAATCCTTCAAAATGTTCTTTGGGGGCCAGAACAATTGGGCTTGAAGTTTTGAGTTTTATAGTGCATTGTATGTACTGCACATTACAAAGCGGAGTGGTTGACAAATGGTGTAGCAAGAACTAAACACTTCAAGACTGTGGTGCAATTAGTCTCGTTCTCAAATCATGAGGGATTTTGAGCGACTCGAATTCGTACCTATGAAGGGTAGGTGCTTTAGCAGAGGAATATCGAGTATTCTCTATCTTATCCCCAAATCACAATGGACACCCACAGAAGAAGATATTCACACTGATACAAGAATGTAAACATTCCTTGCCTTCGCAGATTACACACGCGCTGAAGCAGAAGGCTACTTGGTATGAAGGAGTAAAATACTGATAGTTGATCCCTAGCAAATGCCCGAAGCATAGTAGTAGCCTACGTCCTGAGAGTAGTTGTAAATCATGCCTACCAGGTTCTTTCTGTGGTGCTGCTTCAACAGGTTCTTCACTTTCCTCCTTCTCGTCGTTGCTGCGTGGTGCAAATGGTATTGCGCAGTTTTGTGCTACCTAGACCAAGCCAATAGCTCAGAGGTAATCTTTAAGCTCAACTGCTGAAGCAAGAACAGAGGCTCTGCCGGTGAAAGATGTCGCTATTGTTAAAGCTTCGATATATTGTTGTCATAGCATTCTGCAACTTTCCGCAATTCCTTAAAAAGATGATATGCATATAAGGATTGTCAAGTTGAAAAAGAGTGTTGGAAAAATTATTAATAAGTTGACAGATACTGGAATTCCCTAGACCTGCCTGGCGGTCTCTTAGAAACCACATGAGTAAGACCATAATGATAGAAAGAAAATCAGAAAATGACACGGAAAGTAGCTGGATATGCATTTGAGGTACCAGTTTGAGTAAGAAACCTTACATTCGATGGCAAGTTCTACGGAAAGTACAGTATCGTAGATAAACCTCATGGTTTTCTGATGGAGAAAGTACTTTAAAATGGAGAGTGACGTCCGATTTAAGATTTTAAATTTACAGTAGGCAAGCGAGGCGCGTCTCCGCAACGCGTGCCTCTTCAACCTCCACTTCCCCAGGCCCAAGAATGCCATGGCAACGATAAAGCCCATCGAGGGCAAGAGTGTACACCAAATCCAGTCTGGCCAGGTCATTGTCGACTTATGTTCTGTGGTAAAGGAGTTGGTCGAGAACAGTCTCGATGCAGGAGCTACGAGTATAGGTAAAGGCTCTCTCTCATTGGTGCTGCCGCGACTCTACGTGCTATGCTGACCACGTCCAGATGTACGCTTCAGGAACCAAGGACTTGATTCAATAGAAGTTCAGGACAATGGCGGTGGCATATCCCCTCAGAACTACGAAACATTAGCTCTCAAGCATTATACATCCAAACTATCCACATATTCCGACCTCACAACCCTTCAGACGTTCGGATTCCGTGGTGAAGCCCTTTCCTCTCTATGCGCACTCTCTAACTTCACTGTAACGACATGCATGGCTGTGGACGCTCCGAAAGGCACAAAGCTCGAATTTGGAGTATCTGGAAAGCTCAAGGGCACAAGCATTGTCGCAGCTCAAAAAGGCACGACTGTGGCCGTTGAGAACCTCTTCAACAATCTGCCAGTTAGGAGACGAGAATTAGAAAGGAAGATAAAACAGGAGTGGGCCCGCGTTATTGGGGTACTAGGACAGTATGCTTGCATACAGACGGGTATCAAGTTTTCCGTAACACAACAAACTACTGCCAAGGGGAAGAAGACAACCTTATTTTCTACTAAAGGCAACCCATCTACGAAAGAGAATATAGTGAATGTTTTTGGAGCAAAGACACTTACGGCCTTGGTTCCCTTGGACTTGAAGCTGGATTTGGAGCCAACAAGTGGCCCCAGTCAAAGATGGAGTACACAAGAAGATGGGGGAAGAAAGGAAATACGGATAGTTGGCCATATTTCACGTCCCGCTTTTGGTGAAGGACGTCAGACACCAGATAGACAAATGTTTTTTGTCAACGCAAGACCATGTGGTCTTCCTCAAGTTGCTAAAGCTTTCAATGAGGTCTACAAGTCATACAATGCTTCTCAGTCTCCGTTCATATTTGCCAACATCGAGTTAGATACACATCTATATGACGTCAACGTTAGTCCTGATAAAAGGACTATTATGTTACACGATCAAACTCGTATGCTTGAGAACCTTAAGATCTCTCTTACCGCACTTTTTGAAACACAAGATTATACAGTACCTATCTCACAACTCCCTGCGCAGAAGCAGCCATTGTATAAACAATTGACAATCAGCCGAGAGAACAATAAGGCTCTATCGACGGCACGGAATACAACCGAATCAGTGGATGAAGACGGGTCTGATGAAAGCTCAAGATCAGCTCGGGCAGAGCAGAACATAGATGAGAAATATTCTGCAAAGAGACATGCCTCAAAATTTGAGCGTGGCCCGGTTTCTAAAGAGCCTATGAACCGTGACCGGGACTCCATCAATCTAATTTCCAATTGGGTTGGTAGGAAAGCCGAGGATAGGCAGGAACAGAAATTGGCTCCACCCACGGTTGACCAGGAAAGATCCGAGGGTCTGTCGAAGGATAAGCAGAAGCTTGTTGAAAAACTCATCCGAGAAGGAGAGCATGCTCAGATGGCAAATGACAAGCCCGAAGATCAAGAAAGCACAGTGGCTACCACACAAACTTCTGAAGTTGCAGCTACATACGAACCTCCTCTACAAGTTGCTGACTTCAACAAACAATTAGCTGAGTTGGAGCATTCGAAAGAGAATCGTGGTGATAAGGTGCCTCCTGTGGTGCCAGAGCAACGTATTCCTACGCTCGTTTCATCCAGCCCAGTACCTTCTTCTGCTTTGTCTAGTAATATCATGAATAGTGCAAGACCGCAACGACGACCTGCTGAAATTGCAACAATCACCATAGGTGACCACACAGTAATGAGTACAATTGGAACTCCATGCCCAAAGCGGCAAAGAATCGACAACAGTCCCAGCTCTTCACGAGGAAGCAGATCGACAGCTCGTCCTGGCTGTCCCTTGCCCTCATTTGGAAATCGTTTAAGCCAACGCTTCGCTGCACCAGGCACAACCCAGGAATCTGCATCCAGCCAGCTAGGCGAAGAGGTTGATGATGAAGGTCAAATGGAATCTGTATCTCCGAGGACAGACAGCCCTCCTATGACGGCAGATGGAACTTCAGCCATATATGAAGGGCAGAAGCAAGACGATGAAACAGTGGAAGATACATTATTTGTTGATTCGGGTCCAACAGCAACAGAATCGACCCTGGCCGATGCGGCCATTGATGACGACGATGGCGAATATATTGATGAGGATGAGCAGAAAGTGCGAGAAGAAGCAAAGGTTCAAGAAATGATTTTCGCAGCTGAACAAGAAGCTGCAAGACCCTCTGAGGAAAACGTTTTGCGCGCAAAACTCTTACTTAAAGGTGGTTCAAGGAAAAAAGATTCCACCGTACATCTTGTTCGTCCTCTGAGCACCACTGTCTCCGATATCAAACAAGAACTTCAGACTTTGAAAAGAATCATTTCTGCGTACGAACAAGCGATAGTAGCGAGGGAGGAGATAACAACTATTAATATGGATTCAGCCGAAGAGAGGCTTTCGTTGACAATTTCCAAGTCAGACTTTTCTAAAATGAAGATCATCGGCCAATTCAATCTCGGATTCATCCTTGCTTCTAGAGTGTCAGATGCCACCACAGGACCACCTTCCGCGGATGATGTATTCATCATTGACCAACATGCTTCAGACGAGAAGTACAACTTCGAGCGTTTACAAGCAACAACTATTGTGCAGTCCCAGAGACTGGTCCGCCCCAAAACTCTCGATTTAACTGCTGTTGAGGAAGAGGTTGTAATGGAGAACCTTTCGGCATTAGAAACAAATGGCTTCATCGTAACTGTGGATGAATCTGGTGATTCACCTGTTGGCCAAAGATGTCAGCTTGTCAGTTTACCACTCAGTCGTGAGACAGCATTTTCTACCACTGATCTCAACGAGCTCATATCCCTGCTGTCGGAACACTCTGCTGGGTCTGTGCCACGACCATCAAAAGTCAGGAAAATGTTTGCCATGCGGGCTTGTAGGAGTAGCATTATGATCGGTAAGACTTTGACTGAGAAGCAGATGGGCAAGGTTGTGAAGCATATGGGCGAGATTGATAAACCTTGGAACTGCCCACATGGGAGGCCAACGATGCGACATCTATGTGGTTTAGGGTCATGGGACGAGTTGGGTTGGAAGGAGGGTGGTGGGTTGGATGGCGGGAAACAAGATGTCACGAACTGGGCAGCGTATGTCAGGCAAAACAGACGTGAATCAAGCCCCAGTGAGACGGGGATAGAAGCAGAGGGAGAATAGGTTCGTTACGGCATTTTTTGATATGACGCTTTTTGGATGTTTTAGTAACATCCTGGAGATACCCAACAAATTTTGTAATGACAAATAGGTACAAGTGCCTACCTATGAATTAAATCAAGCATACAACAGGACCTTGAAAAAGTGAATAATTGATTGCCCTAAATTCGTTGAAGGCCTGGTGACCATTTACCAAAGAAAGTTGCAAACGATAAGACCAGCGCCATCTGAGATAGAGATTACAAGTTGGGAACCAGCTCCAATGCTCTTGTTTAGATGATGTCTGCATTACGCGAGCATATCACTAGGTATAAGGCTTCAACCGCTGAAGATAAGTTTTCATGACGACAGAAGTATAAGGATTAATAGACAGGCTGCTTGTTGATGGGTAAGTGACACTGTAAATAAACCCAACATAAATATGAAAAAGACATAGGTACTGGGGAGCTAGGATTAGTGTAGCCGTTAAGCTTGTTTTTATTGTCATCCTCAAATGACATACCTACCTATTGGAGACTAGGTAGGTACTCAGTGCAACTTTAGCTTGTTACAAAGCTTCATAGTCTCAATGCATGCCTTAGGTAATTCCACAGATGTTTAAAAAAAACTTAGTCAAATTTGCTTTGGAAGCTTATGTCGCTAAAATTTACTTACTCTGATCACACTCAAGTTTACTGTCTCGACCGCCATCAAAATAAGGCAACATGGCCTTTGATATGGTTGGAAGATAAGTCAAAAAATCCATGAGATTCTAGAAGGACCAATTGACCAATTCTGAATGAAAAAATTCTCTCGGTGATAAGTTAAAAAGCGAGTCACTTATTTGAGTTGCTGTTGGTGATCCAGATACATCATCTTCGCGGGCATATCTGCGATTTTTATCTTAGCAACTCATCTCCTGTGAATAACAATAGTAGGGCTTGCCAAGAGTGTGCCTAGTTTGTGCGAGTAGCTATTGGATAATACAAGGCCTATGGAAATGTTTAAATTTCTGAACAGGTGTTGCCTAGCCTGTTCTCCAAAGACA
Organism: Pezicula radicicola; assembly: GCA_003008705.1. Taxonomy (NCBI): domain Eukaryota; kingdom Fungi; phylum Ascomycota; class Leotiomycetes; order Helotiales; family Dermateaceae; genus Pezicula; species Pezicula radicicola. The sequence goes on along the minus strand of PDUO01000013.1, from coordinate 691,647 downwards.
CCTGAAAGCACTAAGATTCTCAACCATTGGTTTTATGTCGATCTACCAATGAATCGTTGCGTTGCATTTGAGTGGACAAATGAAAACCTACTCCTGGCATATCTTCGCAACTTCGTCCAATAAGCAAATCAGTTAGTGGAAAGCAGATCAATTGACTCAAGTACACCTAAAAAGACGCCCACTGAGTAGCCTCAGAACGCAATAAAATAGAACAGCCCGTAAGGTTCAAGCTCCAGGCCACCGAAACCAACCACCACTCAATGCTCATACAAAGGAGGCAAATGCCGGTAGAAAAGGAGACAGCTTCGTGCTATCAAATGTGGAGACGGCTTCGTCTAGTTACCTCCTTCACGACTCTTACGGTAGCTGGCCTGCAAGCTTCCTATCAGCATTGTCTATGCGGAAAATCCCTCAGATCGACGTACTTCTTGCTCAACTTGTAGACCGTCGACGACGGGTGCAAGCTCGCTGAGAATTTCATATGCCTTCTTATGGAATTCCAGTTGTGCGGCAATCAGATCAGCGAGATTTCGAAGTGGCTCTGGGGTATCAAGGACCTATAGTTGATTAGCTGGTGCTCTGCACTGTCTCGTGATGCCCGCAGTGCGACCTACATTCTTCATAACGCCAACAGCCTCCTCTGTCTGGCCAACAAACTCGTCTTCAGCCTGCTCAATCTCCACTCTGGCCTCCTCTGCAATTGTTTCTTCGTCGTGGCCCTCAGGTCGTGCTCCTCCGGCCTGACCGGGCAGCTTCCATCCCTTGTTCATTGCCTTGGCCTTGGCCGCATCCAACAACAGCCTCGAGTTTTCGACGCTCTTTCTGGCCCTTGTGGCGAACATCAGGTTTGTGTTGAGAGTTGTGCTCCATCCCGCTAGGAAACGGCTTTGGATTTGAGAGTCTTGTGCAAGTCTAGCCTCGCCAACACGCTCACTCGCCAAAGCATACTTCTCTAAAGCTGTTGAAAGTGGATCTTCTGTGGCATCGGCATGTTGCTGTTGTAGAAGCTGACTGCTGGCCAAACTAGCACGGGCGATGGCATGACTAAATGTCTTTGGTTGGGGCTTGGCCGAGGGGGGAGCAGTAAGGGCAGCTTGGGCCTCAGCAGGTGAGGTTGCGCTCGAGAGAAGATGGACTTTCTCAGTGACGGTACGACCAAGATCATTGAATGATTCGCGGATATTTGCTGGATAATCATATGCCTCCTGGCCGTATTGGGAACTGCAGAGACCCGTCCGATTAGAATCTGGCCATCGCAATGACAAGGGATAACTCACGTAACCTGCAGCATCTTCTGGTGAACTTGCTTCAAGGCATCGACTCGCTTCTCCAACTCAATGTAATCAGGAGGAAGTTGAGTCTTATCATCTGCCTGTCCAAGCTGTTCCTTGACATATTGCTGTGTGCGGGCGGCGAAAGGAGTGAAGGAGGCTCTGTAGGGGGACAATCAGCTTATGGGAGCTCTAGGCAGGGAGATGGTCTGTTGATAGGGACGTTATCAACTGTGCTTTGTCGCGACTTACGAAAAATTCTTGCCAAAGGCTGATACTTTATCCATAGTGGCGGTATTTAGTTGTTGACGGTTGGGTTGAGAGTATTCTTGTTGTTTGAAGAGCAGATGCTGTATACCTTGCAAAGAACGCCGTACACGAAGCTCCTACTTGGTATTCGCGCCGCTTAGCGTCATTTTGGGCTTCCAGGGAATCTAGCACGTGATAATCCGAAGCTTCTATTTTAGGTGATGACGATGGGTAGAACAGAGTTGATGGTCATACATAAAACTCGTTATTTTAACAATGCCTTTAAAGTAATGAATACCTAAGAACTTTTTTTTTTACATCGCTTTCGAACGGTCGTTGCGTGGTGAACGTTGACTTTTAGAGCTATGCTACCTGTCTGGTCTGACGTACTTAATGGAGTGCGCCTTTTAAATTGCCCTAGGTACTATATCTGAGACATCAGAACCCATGACACTATTACATATCCAAAATTCTTGTTTTGAATCTTCCTTACAGTACTCCAAACGCTATGCTTTTTAATCCGCGACGGCTTTGGTATCTGCCCATGATGGTACAACTCCTCTGCAAACACCTTCGTAATCCAGGAACATTTGTTTACTCAGATCTAAATTTGATGTTGTCCAAAACATTGCCCAATTGGAATCAGCCAACTTCCAAGTTCCCCTGGATCTTTCAAAGTACCACTTGTTCACCGGATTATTCTTTCGGCTCCTACATAGTTATTAGTTGAGGATGTTGATCGGGTTCCCTTCAACACTTTACCTCCAGCAAACGCCATTAGGAAAGCAGTCTCGAACCATTGCAGTAAAGACAATATCTGCGACACCTGTTTTATCATCAGCAAATTCCAACTTCTGCTTGCAATGGATTCTTACCTCCAGAACCCTGACTCCTTTTGAGAACTGCAAACTTATCAAGATATGGGACCATCCTTGCTCTGGTCTCTGGGCTGCCATCATCAGGAACACCTGGTGGAAGCTCCCAAGTTAATAAAGCTCCGCCCTCGTATTCACCAGCGATGATAACACCAGCAATACGGCCATTTACTCGCTTCAGGAAGTGCCCAACATCAAGTTTTCGATTAAAAGAATCCTCGATGAGATGTACGAGCCGAGGTAGGTCTATTTGCGAGTCAGTAAGACTCAATGGTGGAATCCCGGGCGTTGGCGGTTCCCAAGGCGAAATACTCGGGTCAGGAAATATAGATATGGACATTCCATGCTTGGCAAATGTTGTTTGGGTGATACTCTTAGCTAGGGGGTGTGGTTCTTGTTTCATTGATTGTGTTGAGGGTCCCAGTCGACCAACGGGAAGAGAGGAAGAGAAAGCAGGCTTATCCGTTAGTAGGTTATGTATCAGTGGGTTTCTCTGCCTGCGTGTACCAACTCCTGTCGCCTGAAATGGTCTGTCGGGAATTCTTCCTGAATTTGCGGCCTCATCGGGCGTGGTCAAGAGTGCAGACGAGCTGCGTGGTAAGATCGTGAGCACCTTACGCACCAGCTCCAGATTATCTAGATGATGATTGTACTCTCTGGAAAGCTGGTTCCCGACAGCCGTTTCCCCCGATTTGTTTAACCGCTGCACATTTCCAAACTCTTCTTCAACAAACCCAGAGAGCGGATTGCTAATTGCAAGATCAGACACGTTTCCTCCCCTGGTCTGGCTTCCAACTTGATTATTGTCTTTAGCCAATTTACTGAGTCCAAGTAAATCTTGTCTTGCTGATTCAAATTCTTGCTCCATGTTTAAAAAAACGTGATACCCGTTCGGTCTCTCAGAAGTGGGAACACCACCAAGAGGATCAATTATAATCAGGCGATCTACTGAGACCTCGTTTTGAAGGGCTTGCAGCTGTTCATGAAACTTAATGGGATCTTCGTCGAGTTTTAGAGACGGCTGAAGGCCTGCTAATTCTCGAGTCAGAGCCAGGACAACATCATTAGCTTTGAGGGATATTGCGGTAGGTGTGGTTTCGGTGTAACCTATGCATGGAAGAACTGGAATGAGACCTCTTCGGAGAGGTGTCATGAGCAATTTTCGGTAACTAACGTGTATTCTTCCTTGGAGCCAAGTTGATTCAACGACATCCTTTTCAGAAACGCCGATAACGTTGTCAACAAGCCTCGCTCCTGGCCTTCCATGAGCATCAATTGCTGCAACCACACGGTCTGCCTGCTGCGTAGCCAACTCTCTCCAGCCCGTATCTTGGCGGTCTAAAGGCAAAGACGTGTCATTGCAATCAACTACAACCACACTTGTCAACCCAAGATGTCCAAGTTGGGACAAGGTCCGACCAATTCCGGACAAGGCGTTGTCGTCTAAGTTTTGAGGGTCTCTAATTTTGACGAGCGCAACATGTAGCGGTGGTTCAACAGCTTTTGTTTCTTCCTTTCCGGATGGTTGAACGAATTTTGGGCTATTAGCTACAGCTCTTGTCCTGCCATAGAATCCACCAAGATTTACTCCGTAGCCCTGGGGTTTGATGTTTACGATGGACGGTGTAGGTTTCTGCGAGGGAGGCTTTGCATTCGGAGCGGGGGTGAAGGTTTTGAGATAGGATCGAGCGTCGCGTTTCGTAGCTGATGATCCCAGGACAGATAGGAAGAAGTCCTACATATTGTCAGGTATATCAAACAAAGCTGTCATCGAGAGGGCTATTACCCTATCAATTGACTTGTATCTCTGTTGGCGCTGCTGCTTGTTCTGTGACGTAGCTATGTCTCCCTTAACAAGAGCTGGCCCGCCTTTCAATTGATCCTTGGGGGCACTGTCTGTTGCATAGGAACGGGACTCATGCTCAATACAGCTTCCATCATGTCGTGTACGCTTTGTCCATGATTGTATCTTGTACAAATTAGCTATATTCTCACCGCTCTACTTAGGAGTTGACTCACATTATGAGCAGCCACTTCCTTGCCCTTTTTCAAGGCTATTTTCTGTAAATTCATGGTGCATGTTGAAGGAAGGTTTACATTTCAAAATGCATTGGCACAATATGGGAGGAGAGACAGAATGATTGAGAAAATGATGGGTTCATGGTCGCGCAAAGCCAGCGATTGATTACTGCGTCTCCCTGCACGGCGATTAACTGATATTTTTGAGCACAGGGAAGTTCTCCACAAATGCAGGGCCAAGAATCCGATAACGGATAAGCATCATCTGCACGTGCGTGCATGGCTCAGCGCGCACCCCTTCCGAGTATTCTCCTGTGCTTTTTTTTTTTTTTTTTTGGGGGGACATTTTCTTTCCCTTGTAGAGTGCACTGAGTTTAGCAAGTTCTATTATCGTCAATACCAAGGCATCTTCTGCAACGATTGTGAATGAGGCTGAATGTATTCTTGGTTAACAGATGCCTCCAAGGACTGCCGAAGAAGCCGAAACAATGCCGCCCCCGCCTTCTGGAAGTCAATCGCCTACCTAGCTAGGTATGAGATCACTTGGGAAAGAGCTCCATAAGCCCATAAAAGCAGCTCTGTACAAATTGATCGCCAGCAGCGTATCATAAATAAACATTCTCTATCTGCTTCAGTCTCTTCTCATTCTCAACTACATTCCCATCAGAAGTAGGTACAGTACTCTTCAACTCGTCAATAGGACAAAATGCCACAACTAGCCTGGATTGGACTTGGAAATATGGGTACATTCTTCCCGTTCTTAGCATTTCAACCCCACCAACTACTAATGAGAAAGCTCAGGTCGGGGCATGTGCAAAAATCTCGTTGAGAAAGGACAGCTCGATAAACCCCTCATCATCTTCAACCGAACTAAGAAGAGAGCCGAAGATCTGAGCAACACTCTACCCTCTGGTAAATCGACCGTCGCTTCGTCAATCGAAGAGGTAGTCTCGAATTCTGATATCATATTCACATGCGGTTCGTAAATCCTGTACATTTCTGTCCTCTTATTGATTGCCTTGGGTGCTGTAATACTTCTCGACATTTCCACACTCTAGAGACAAGCCTTGCTTCGAAGTACTCAAATAAATTATGTCTTGGTTCTCCTGAAACCTTCTAATAGAAGTAGTGCTAATACCAAAGGCTTGAACCAGTTGGGGATGATCATGCAATTCACGAAACGATTGATTCAGCGTTGAAAGTCAACGTTAAAGGAAAGCTATTTGTGGATTGCTCTACAGTACACCCCGACACAACAGAAGACCTCGCTAAGAAGATACTCGGAGCTGGGGCAGAATTCGTAGCTTCACCAGTTTTTGGTGCACCGGCAATGGCAGACAACGGTCAACTTATCTGTGTCCTCGCAGGTCCCGCAGCATCAGTGGATAAAGTCAAGCCTTACACCAAGGGCGTTATCGGGAGAGCCAATATCGACTTCTCAGGTCAGTCTGTTGGTAAAGCTTTGACTTTGAAGATTATTGGCAACACTTTTATCCTCAATATGATTGAACAGTTATCCGAGGGTCATGTTCTAGCTGAGAAATCCGGACTGGGCGTTGAAAACCTTCACTCCTTCATAGAGACAATGTTTCCGGGACCTTATTCGGCCTATTCCACACGAATGTTATCAGGAGATTATCACAAGAGGGAGGAACCTCTATTTGCGGTCGATCTAGCGAGGAAGGATGCTAGACATGCTATGTCGCTGGCAAAGACTGGGGGCACTCGGATGAGGAATGCTGAAATTGCAGATGCCCATCTAGCAACAGTAAAGGCGCATCAAGGGGAAAAGGGTGACATTGCAGCTATCTATGGCGCGGTGAGGCAGGAGGGAGGCCTCAAATTCGAGAATTGAGGTCTGTAATGAGATAAACATTACAGAAAATATATCAGTAAACTGCTACCTAAGAATCCTTCTGTTGTTGCTTCTAGATAGAGTAGAGCGCATTGCATTGGTTTTGTCGTTACTTAGACCGCTCGAACAGCTCTAAAAGTCATGATCACCCAGGACACTATGATTAGTAGTGCTGTAAGTTAATAAGTCACAGAAAGCTATCTTAAGCCAGCTTGCCGAGAGGGCATACGCCAAAAAATATGATAGCTTCTCGCTCCGACTGCCTTCTTGATCTTCAATGTGTCAGGAGGTTGTTATTCTAAGTCACTCGGCTAGCTCATCATTAATTTAGATTTGGGTAGAATTACTGGCAATTCAACTTAGCTCGTTCACTTACCTCTGGGAAATTAAATGCTAGACTCAAGGCGCGTATAACTTAGGACTGAATATTAGAAAGGCTCTTTCAAAATTTCGGACATAGAAACTTGCTAGTTCGGGTAAGATTCTCGAAAATGCTTAATAGAGCTAAGTCCCGGGTGTATCAGTTGAGTCTGGCGCTACATCAGTGTCAAAGTAGATAAATAACCTGTCAATTTTCTAGCGAAAGGATACTTCAGTTGTCGCAGATATTACCGTTCATTATCCCGCTCCACATTTGAGCAATAGGGGGGAGCTTCGCTAAATGGAAAGGAGGCTAGGAGCGGAGAAATATTACAGCCGTGATGACTAATTAGCGCCTCATACATCGAAGCTGCGTCGACAGCTTGATATCACCAGGAGCCAAAGACGACCAGCATCTCTCAAAGCAACCACAAGCCGCCCTCCACAATACCAATAAAATGGCAACCGGGTACTTATACTTCCCTCCACCGAAAAGCGCCTTCGAGGATCTCGGAGCAAGTCTGCTAACCTCAATTCTAGCTGGGCAATCTTCATCGGCCTCGTCGTCGTCGTGCTTGCCTCTGTTGCAGCATGGTTCCTATCACCTAAGGGCGAGACTCAAACGTATGCAGCTCATCCAGTCTAGCACTGTTTACAATAGTGAAATGTTGTGGATGTAATCTAACGATGTGTAGTATTTGGCGAAGCTCTCTGATCCTCTCCTTCGCAAGTTGCTATCTCATGTGGGGTACGTATCTACTTCGACGTTGTCTTTCAATTATGGAAAGAATGAGTAACGAATACATACTAACTGCTAAATAGCGATTACGTTCCTCGCGCAACTACACCCTCTTATTGTTCCGAGACGAGGCGATTTGAGGCCGGAGTTTGCACATAGCTGAGGGAAGATGCTTACGAGAGATGGACGTGATGGGATTGAATCGGAAATTTAGAGATGAGTGGTGTTGGGAGAGAAGGAGAGCATGAATTGGCGTGTATACTTTTGGCGTTCAGGGATTACGGGTTTGAGCATGCTAGATCCTGATGGATGCTGTGTATTGATATGGCATATGGAGATATTCTGGACTTGAACTAGTAATAGAACTCTTTCCGGATGCGCAGGGAAAATTCTTGTGGCGCTACTGTGATCTGAGCTGTTATGGGAAGTCTATTTCTGTTGTGTGGAAGGTGTAGAAGGGGCGCATGTGGTAAGATCTTGGAGACATTCTATCTCGGTTCAGTAACAGATGGGTTTCAAGATGAAAGGTTCCAGGTTTGTTATGGTCTATGTGGTCCGATGAGTTTAGTCGTGGAGACACATGCTGCAGTCCTTCGATTTCCTAACCCATCTTACAAACAGTTGAAGAACTAGACTTATGCGTGCAGAGAGGTATTTGTCTTTTAGTAGTAATTGTTATGATCTCTGGCCAAAAATAGCATTCAAATTTTATTTTGAAGTAAATTAGCATAATTACCCAAGACCTAACCTCCCTCCCCATTCTCTTCCTAGTTCTACAAGTGCCCACAACGCCTTTCCATCTGCAGCAACCCCTGATTCACCTACTGTATCAACACCATCTAACCCTACGATCCATAATATTCCTCTTCCAACTAACCATCTAGAAATAGCCCCCACTGCAGCCAATATGGCAGCAGTTCCATATCCACAATCCAGTAATATCTTTAGGGCCTCCACGTTATTTGCAACTACGGCCCAACCAAGTGACCTCGCAGCAGCTGGTACATCGTATTCCCATATTACCATGAGAATTGGAAAGAGTTTTGTGGATGATGATACCAGGAGCGCGGTGCTGACTGAGTTGGGTCGTGGATAGCGGGGTATAAGACCGCATAATACGAGGGGGGAAAGTGGAGAAGAGGTGAGGAAGCGTATGGATATGTGAAAGGAGACAGTTGATACGGCGCAGAGGATCACTACATGTCATTAGCAGAGTTTGCCAGCTGCTAGAGGGGTGTGCGTACGGAAAAAGATATATTGAACTACAATAGGTTGCTCGGCGAGACGGAGAACGTTGGAGCTGTGGGTATCGGAGGGATTCGTGGTTGTTTGCTTTTCGATTCGCGCCCAGGTGAGGTAGACGTCAAAGAGGAGTAGGAGGATGCCGAGACGGATTATAGAAGGCTATCAACATAATCAGTATTTACACATATCACAGAAGAGCCCTAAAGCATACATCAAATTGGTCCCTCTCTCTCATCAACGTATTGTGTAAAAGATGTCTGTAGACCTTTCGAAAACGTCAGCCTCGTCCCCTCATTTCCACCCAAAATAGAACCTACTTGAGGCTTAATTAAAACCAGGTCTATAAACAAGACGACAAAATCATGCTCAACATATTTGTCGCAGAAGCGACCACAGTTCTTGCATACTGTCAGGCGCACTCCTTGGCCGCTGGATTCACCGGCGCCTGAGTACTCGGTATAGAGGGTCTTGACGGGATATCGACATTCTATGCAGATTGGCATTGCATAAGTTGAGGATCATCTGCGTAGGGGAAGCTTGAACATGCTGCGATGTATTGTGCGATTGAATTTGAAACCTCTAGATACGTCGTTTCTTCAGCCTTGAGGAGACGCGTTCGTGAGATTTTGGGGGTCCGTGCGAAAGCTTCATTCCCCAGACGACATCACCCCTGCCTTGCCTTGCCATGCCAAGTTCCAACCTCCTTCTTCATGAATTGATAACATACATAAATCACCAATTCTTTGAAAAGACATTTGAAGATCTTTGATAAACTCACTTTTTGGGGTTGTTAGGTAAAAGTTTATACTGTGTTATCTACAGTTCCACCGCTAGAGTATCATAACGTGTGATTCACAGGTATTAGAGGTGAGAACGTTCACTACTTATTGTGCTACGCGTCAAGCTCACAATACCTACCTAGAGATCTTACAACTCTAATCTTACAACTCTACCTGATATCTACATTTGCTCTCAAATATTAGATCTTCGAAGTCCATTAGTCAATTCACTTCCTTTCTTTACTTCTCTTTCCTATCAAATCACTTGGGGCAAGCCTTGAGCACTTAAGACCATTGAAATTCACAATGGCGCGGACGAAGGCACGTCCGTCTTACTTCAGTGGTTGGGATCACGGTACGCGGAAAACGGGAGAGAGTACTGTCGAACCGCCTTTACCAGAAAGGTAAGCATCTTATACTACTACCTTTACGGTATACCTAGCTTGAGTGACTTAAGCTATCGACGATTGACGATTTACAATGTACTAACACCGACCTAGAACGAGTTCAGCTCAAGGAGGTCGCAAGAGACAGAGACTCAACGAAGATCATGCGGTGGTTGAAAACGAAGAGCCAGTTCTCAGTGTCTCCGCACAGTTGTCACATTTGCAACGGCAACAACAGGAGATACTGGCTTTAGCCAGGACTCAGAACGAGCAAATCAGCGCTCTACAAAGAATTGTTGAAAGTGATAATCAAGAACCCGAGGTGAGTAATTCAACTCATGCTGCTGCCAGTCACGGTACTGCGTTGCCTGTAGCGAAGGTAGATGATAGGGCTTCAGTAGAGACAGACTTATATGATGCGTAAGTTCAGCTTCAAATCGATTACAACCTAAAATTAACGTGCGTAGAACTCCACAGCCGGAATCACGGCGAGGCCCTATGTTGACCCAGAGCCGTGCCTATAACCTGCCTGCATCTCGCCAGCCTCAAGAACGAAGTACTTCACGTGATGATATTGAAGGCAGTGGACAAGATGAAGACCCTGAGATTGATGCCGCCCGCGATGTCTCCGCGCAATTCGATAACAATGCAGATATTTTCCAGGTCACTAAAGAGACCATCACTCTTTATGGGGGAATGCGGATGCCTGCTGCTGTAGAAGGCTTACCACAGTTGCAACTTAAACTCCCCAAGCAGCCGAACGAAGAGTTTTCGCACAAGTTTCTTCAGAAGATACTTGGCGGTACTCAGATTGGCAACGGCTGGTGGCAAAGAGCCAGAGGGTCTGCAAAAAGGAAGACTACAGATCGAGTTTTTCCAAACATCCGAGCCTACATAGCACTAAATGCGGAGCATGAGCCTTTACTCCCAAGAGCTCCAGGACAGCATGGCTGCCAGATCTCGGTATTCATGCAATATCGCGACGACGGCGAGGAGGAGGAACCTAATATACCTCTTTTTATCCGGCGCGGACAAGGGGGCTTCCGCTACTTTGGCACTTACACCGAACCGCGTGCTTCCGATCGAATCGGTGCCAATGAAATGTTGCGCGAAGTACCGGGTTCTGTAAAGTTGTATTGGGCCAAGAAGCTGGGCGAGCAGCCTCTGAACGGTAAGGGCAGGAAGAATATATCCGCTATTAAAGGTGCCTGGCCAAAGATTGAGCTAGGTTGGTGGGATGAGGATCTGAAGAAGTTTGTCGACTACGATCCTGAACTTGAGGCGGAGTATGGAGAGCCATTGAAATGCCCAATTTTGGATGAGGAAGCAGAAGCGGTGACTGAGAAAGATATCTTAGAAGCATTCAATGCGGTTAGTACTTAAGGCTATAAGATGAGACAAACTATTAGTATAATGACTAACAGATCTACAGCCTGACTGCGACGAGACAGTTCCTTCTATGACCCTATTCTACGAGTACTTGCAAGCTGTTGGGTATGATCATGACTTTTATCGGACACTGGTTGAAAAGAAAAGGGAGTTGGAACGCTTAGGAGCAATTTGAAACGACCTTCAATACTAGTGTTTCAAAGGGAGATGTTGCAATGTACTATACTAGGAAATCTTCCTTTGTGTAAGATATTAAAGTTGTCTAAGTAAGCTAAAATCATGACCTTTCAAAACTATTATCATTCCACTACCTTGTTAGATAATGGATGTTTCTCTCTCTAGCTCAACTAAACCAATAACTCTACTGCAGAGTCAAAAGAAGCACTAGATTTCTAAAGTTTCATAGCCATAAATCTATCATACCATCTTACACATGAAAAAGCTGTATCTCCGAGTTATAAAGTACCCTTCACTTCTCAAAAACGAAAATTTTCATCACAACTCTCCGCCGCCGTACCTACTTAAATATCAAAATATCAACTTTCCCCTTAATGAATATGTCCGTGGTGGAGGGGTCCAGAGCTTACTTTAGTAAAGAAGCCACAATAAGGGCATCTGAAAAACTGAACTAACAACAATGTTGGTCGGTTTTGGGTCCGCCGTTTGGCAGCTCATCTCCTCTTACGAGGTATTGGCGGAAAAACTGAGGAGGAGAAATCCCTATCTTTAGGATTGTTTTGCTATTTCAGCTTGCTGTTTCAGTCTTTTTTCTTGCCCTTCTTGTTCGTGGTATGTTTGGGGCATCAACCTTTTTTTTGGTATCCCCCTTTTAAATCCGGCTGTCGCTTAAATAAGCGAGGCTGGCAGTGACGGGATTCTTATCGCGAATTCTCACAGTATGAAGTCTCGAAGTTGAACGTGAAGAATTATTCATAAATATAAGGGTGGCGAGTTGACTACTAAATATTTTAGGCTTTCCACCAATCTTTACACTCTCACTTAGCACTAACCATTCCCTCCAACAACTTCAACAAGCCGTAAGCTCCAGGATCAGGAACACCCTTCGTAGCAGCCTCATCCAGATAACTCGATCTTCCTAACTTTGCCTCCAAATTTTTCGTCGTCTCGACTCCCTTTTGAGCTTCCTCCAGCGCCTTCTTTGCGTCGCCAGTCTCTCTCAGCGTTTCGACAAACGGGATTAAGCAATCCAGACACGTTCGATCACCTAATCGCGCCGTTGTATACTTCAATAAATCATCTAGAGACCCTTTCAATGCATCAGCGAAAGTCGGAGCTTTCCAGAGTTGTTGTGCAAGGGAGGAGAGGAATATGCAGTGCAAAGCACCTGAGGTGCCACCCATATTAACTTCAAGATCGTCAACGAGATCGCTTAGTTTCGAGGGCAGTTGGGTCAAGTCTCGGCTACTAATAAAATTCAAAACTTGTTTTGCTCCGTCTCTGAGCGTGTAACCACAATCTCCATCCCCAACGATGGTATCGTATTCGGTTATTGTTGGCTCATCAGCGATAACAGTCTCACAGCCAGCTGTAATGATATTCCGGACCTGAGTGTCAGAAAAGTGAATCTTCGAGGTCGCTTCCTTTGGCTTGGTAGACGGGGATGTGCCATCTTTGCTGCTTAAGAGGATTTTTGAAGGCCGCTTTTGCGCTGATAAAGCCTTCGTAGATACAGAGCATATCGAGATAGACCACCCCCTTGCGAGCTCTTGATGGTTCAAAATTGATGAGTGACTAATGAAAGACGGTAATTCTTTCCCGGCTGAAAAAGAGTAAGTAACACATTGGCACAAAACCTGAAGCTGTGGAGGAAAAACTGACCAAGATATTCTGATATCTCATGGGCAAGAATATTAGTCTCGAGTCGAGAAAGACCGTTCACATCTGAGAAGTGTACCGAATATACCATATCGGTTGTAGAGGGTATTGAGCTCAGGAGAGAAGAAAGATCTTTATCTATGGCTGCCTTGGCTGAGTTGAACTCCGCCAGGTCATCTGCGTGAATGACTGAAGGTGCACCTTTCGCTCTCTTCTCGTGATGGAAGGTAGATTTTGTTGTCTGGACCGACTTGACAAAGTTCTCGAGGACTGACTTAGTATCATCCCAGCTCAATCCCTTGGACCTGAACCACCAAATTAGTTTTGAGTTCCGCCGAAAAAGCTTCGTAAGACATCATTCCGATTAAGCCTATACATGACTTCGAAAATTAAAAGGACATGACATTCAACGGAGTTCTTCAACTCAAATAATTGTTCTGGAAAGACCTTGAAATCGGCATCTTACAAAATTATGTGGAAGGTAGCTCAAAATGATGCTATGTAACGAAATAAGTACACATCGTAGGAGGGGATGAAACTTACTTGATATCAGTATTTCTTGAAGCAAGAAGAGAGAGCACATGATCAAGTTCCACCTCTCCAATAACTTCAACTTGAACCCACCTCCCTTGTGAGTCGTCATACTCAACGTTTCGCTTAGAAGCAATCTTGAGTACCACAAGTCCATTCCCAGTCAGCCCCTCTGAAGACAAAACTCTCCATAAATCCTCGGCCAAAATTTTGTCAGTTCCAACTTCATGTGCGACGAATGCAGAAACGTTGGATTCCAAAACCTTGCCAGAGAAACTACCTGGGTTCCCAATGACGGCAACTTGAATGGACTGGAATTTGGCTTTGTCATGATCAACCACTATTGTACGGCCTGTTTCGGTCTTGATCGTCTTGACTGAAGGTCTGATGAGGGGGAAGAGTCGGCTCCATCGTCCTGGATCATCGAGTTTGAGCTCTGAGCTATTGTAAGGAAGGGTTTGTTCAACGACGAGAGACATTTTGGAAATGAAATTCCGGGGGGAATAATTTGGAGAGAGAAATTTCTTTTGGCGAGAAGAGAATTACGGTTTTGTTCATTTTTCCAAATGTACTTGGGGTTAGTAAGAGTGTTCTTGAGGGAAGGAATACTAGTCCAGAAGTAGTATCCCGACGAAGATTGCGGGGAAGTTTGCCATCCCGGAAGAAGCGATGAACCTATGCTTTTCGTAGTCTTTCAGAAGTTGGCTTTTTTCGAGCTCAAAAGCTCTTCTTCTTAACTCACTATTTAATCTGCTTCTAAGAATTCTTCTTGTTGTATCTCAAAACTTCACTTGACTTTCTACACACGACCCTTACCTTCGGCTCCTGTTCCTGTTCCTGGTCCTGCACCCCGCAATCCCCACAATGTCTACAGAAACAGAAACAGAAACGCAAACCAAGATGCCAACGAAAGAGACGTTTCATTTCATTAACAACCCGTCCGATGCCATCAATGAAGCTGCATTCGGTCTTACAGAACACCATGCAAACTTGTCATATGCACCTGAACATAAAATTATATATCGCAGCGACCTTGAGGAGTTCCGGAAGGACCACGTGACAACTATAGGCTTTGCTGGAGGTGGACAGTAAGTAAATACTTTTGATTGAGTATCATTTGCTGATGGACTTTCAGTGAGCCAATGTTCTCAGGTTTTGTTGGAGACTCATATCTCTCATGTTCCGTCTCGGGTGCAATCTTTGCCTCTCCAACCGCAGCTCAAATATTCGAAGCGATTAAATTATGTCAACCGCCAGATGGAACTTCAAAAGGCACTTTGATCGTATGTGGTAATTACACTGGCGATATCTTGAATGCTGGCCTTGCTATCACGAGAGCTACTGCTGCTGGATATAAAGTAAGATTTGTACCTGTTGGTGATGATGTTGCTGTAGGAAGGAAGAAAGGTGGGAAGGTTGGGAGGAGAGGACTCAGTGCACATGTTGTTGCATTGAAGATTGTATGTGCGTTGGCAGATATGGGTGAAGATTTGGAACGTGTAGCGGATACTATGGAGTATATTGCGGAAAACTCCGGAACAATCGCTGTGGCATTTGACAGGCGAGTTATTTGTTCCCCTAAACAAATCCTAAAAGCTGACAATACAGTAATATAGGGTGGCTTTACCGAACAGTATCATTACAGAAATCCAAGCTCTCCCTCCAAATACCATCGAACTTGGTCTTGGCTGCCATGGCGAGCCAGGCCTTCGCCAACTGTCACCAATTCCCAGTCCAGAATCCCTCACCAAATCTATGATTGACCTCCTCACAGATACAACAGATACCGATCGTGCATTCATTCCATTTTCGAGTACCGAGAAGAATGAAGTGATACTTTTAGTAAACAGTTCTGGAAGTACATCTGACGAGGTCTTGGCTCGCTTTGCAGAGCTAGCGATCAAGGAGTTGGAGAAACAAGGAATAAGTGTGAGGAGACTCACTCTAGGACCTATGGTAACAAGCTTGAAGCAGAGCGGTTTCGGATTTACAATTTGGAAGCTTCCTGGTGCCGATGAGAAACTTCTGAGCAGAGATCAAGCACTTAGTTGCTGGGACCGTGAAGTAAAGGTTGTCGCTTGGAGACAATGAGTGCACCAGTAAAGAATTTGGCATCCCGCAGTCGAGTAAATATCTCGTGGCAGCCGTTGAAAAGTGGCGGCGAAGCTGTGGCTAGAGATTCTGAGGGAATTGGAACTGGTGTAAAGACCAAACAAAGAACTATTCTTAGCAGGCTCGAGGCTTGGCTACATAATTACGTCTTCTGTTTTAGTTTTAAGGCGAGTGAAAAATATGGAGGATATATTCAATTGATTCCAACCAAGCCTTCTCTATTACCATTAAAAATCCCAGCTATAAACCATGGTGTCGCTATCCTATACCAACCACTTAAACATACTTGAAGCCGCCTGTTCTGGTAGCAAAGAAAAGATTAGGGTCGTACTTCTTGTAGATCTCCTGCAACTTCGCATACGTCCCATTTCCATAACTCTGCACTGGATTTTGGTCGGGCATTGCGTCGTTTAAGAAGAGTGGATTGTATTCTGCTTCGATCAAGTTGCCTTCCACAAATCGAGTATTTGCGACGCCGGGAAATGCGTTCTGCGCATAGCTCTCAATTGAAGAGGATACGTTTTTGATGATTGCATATGCATCGTCGTCTCCTAATGGTGTGAGCCAAGAGATATCAATCTCTATCCACATTCGATCACCATCATTTGGATCAAGCTGCATAATATTGCCACCTGCTGCTTGTGAAGCCGAGGCCATCAACTGGGAGAGTGGTTGGAAGGCAAGATCGAAAATGTAGTCTGGCTTGAAGAGGTCTATACTCGCTATGTAGGCTTTAAAGTTGTTATAGATATCGTTGTAAAGGATCTTTCCCATTGGTGCTGGAAGGTTTTGGATTGTAGCAGCCTGGTCTACTTAGTGAATGTTGATGATCTTGAGGAGAAATACTTACTCTGTAAAGGTATCTGAACCCATATACATTCAAGGCGTTGTTTCCAACCAGCTGCATGCCACTTAGTTACATCGACTTTTAATTCCAGTAGGGAACTTACAAAATCAGCATATGAGCGAGTCTTGACCGAGTCTGTCAAAGTGGGAAGAGACTCAAAGCCAGTGAACACACCGGCAGGTGGTGTAGTGCCGTTATAGAAAAAGAAGACGGTCCAAAATTGGAGAAGTGAGTCGAGAACCAGTTCACCCGTAACGATTACGGCTGCCTTGGGATCCGTATTCTCCTCTGAAAATTGTTGGGTTGCATTTAATAGTGCAGGGCCTAGACTGGCATCGTATGTACGCACTCCACCCCAAATCTTTGCAAGTGTTAGAAATGACGTTTAGGGAGAGCTGAATACTTACCTGTCCAATAGGATACGTCTTCAAAGTGAACTTAGTTACGATTCCTGCACTGCCATTAGCCGACGTCCCTTGCATCCGGCTATTGAGCCTACGCACCAAATTGACCTCCACCACCTCTCAGTGCGAAGAACAAATCACTATATTCCTGCGCATTGACGTTGACAATACTGGCGTTGGCAAGTACCACCTCATAGTTCACGACGTTGTCGGCCGCAAAACCGTACTGGGCACTCAGAAATGAGCATCCACCACCAAGTAGAAGTCCAGCAACGCCCACATCGCCTTATTTTCTGTTAGCAAAAATTGGAGCTTCAAATGACGTAAGCTTACCGATACGACCACCCACAACTGCTACGTTGTCTGGCTCAAGTGCAGTAATAACATCACCCCAGCGAGCTCCAGGTTCAACATCCGCTGTGGTCTTGTCTGTCGATAATGTCGTCGTCGCCTTCTTGCTGAAAGAGATCAAAACGCCCCAGTTGACACTTGAAAACCCCATATTCGAGTTGTGCCCACCGCTCTTGACAGCAAATGGAACCGAAGGATAGTCAAGAAGCACCCTGACAACGAAAGAAACTTCTTCTGCCGTCGTTGGAAACACAACACATGCAGGAGTTAAGTCTGCATTTGCAGCACTCCAATAGTGATCCTTAGCTTGCTCGTAGTCTGTGTTGAGCACGGCAACTGGCGACCATACTACGGCTTCTGCAGAACCATTTGCGATTTTGTCACAAGCTGAGATTGCATCAGTGGTGAGTTTGTCGTTCCCGGTTGTATACGACTGTCCTAGCACGACGTTGGAGAGGATGGCGATCGAGAGAAGACCTATGTGTATGTCTCTAAGGGGCCACATCTTGAAAGCTGAGAAAGGAGGACACAGTACTTCTCAATGAGAAGGATAGGAATGCTGGAAGGCGAAGGGTGTGGGCCATGTTAAATACATGTACTGGTCAACTCGGCCTTCTCTTTTTGAGAATCTTCTCCTTCGACCATCTCTTGAACTAGACATCCTCGGTTGCAAGACTGGGCTCCGCCTAAGGACCCACGTCGCTTGCACACATCGCTTGGAAAAGAAAACACTGAAGATCTCAATACCGTGGGTAGCTCTAGAGTAGAGCTAAGAGAGGGAAGGATCACCAAATCATCAGCCCGCGCCGTTAGAGTTGTTTTACTTTACACGAAAGCTCCGACAAAATGGAAGCGAGCAGGCTCGGTTAGGTAACCGTGAATGAATAAATATAGAAGGGAGAGAACTACTCGTCAATATGCGGTGAAGCTGCAAGCCCAATTAAGAATTTAAGGTGCAAGGCTAACCAATTTCCGGCCAGTCCGAATTACGAGGCCCCGTGCTCTCGCAAGATATTGAGTTTTCCCAGGGTTTAAGAACTTAACGAGGCAATTGCAGTGATGATGAACATCTACTTCGCGTTAGGATTATTCTGTGACGAACAAGACCCAGACCATTGACCTGGTTTAACTTGTAGTAGAATTATCGTGGAAATTTTCTGGCACGTTGGGGCAAGCAGTACTGTAATAATGGTGGCTGACTTCATCCTTTCGTCCGTGTGCCCCTTCCCCATACTTTTAAGAGCACAAGATGGGCAAACGATGTTACTTTGCCACAAGGCGGACTTCCCAGTCTTGTTATTGTATGGCTCATGGATAATCTGGAAAGACGGACCTGTCATACAGAGAGAGTACGGAGTAGTGGCAGAGACTGAAGTGCTTGAGGCCTTGCTCGTGCAGAAGGTATCTCCCTGGCGGCTGAATTGAGATATGGCAGCGGGGGGACAGCTGTCCGTAGAATTGTGTCGAAGGAGAATATGTCCATGTCTCCTCGGTATCTTTCCAGGTCCTGCATTGTACTGCTGGTGACGACATTTCGATAAAATTGACCATATACAGAAGAGGGGTCGGCGACATGTGAGAACAATATTGAAATATTGAAGCTGGATGAAGTTCGTGAAAGCGAGCCCATCAGCCAGCCTCCCGCTTAGTCAGAATCGCGCTAACTAGAAGTCCCCTGCGCGTAGTCCCAATCAGGATGTTTGCGACCGCCAGAAAGTCAACATCAGCGTGTTCGTCCATTATATACATTTCCACTCCAGCAACTAATTGCTCTCATCATGTCTCGTGGAAGCACTTCATCCGCACAGAGCCTTGCAGAGCTCGAGAGACTTGAGCAGCAGATCACTCTCACACTTCAAGGCTTGTGCTCCCCTCCCCACGGTGAGCAGAACATAGTGCTAACATTATCCCAGAAATTGATCAAAATTTTAATCGAGCCCATAGGATCGTGTCTACAAGTATTCTGCCCATTATCGAGCAATATAGAGACCATTCGAACGCATTGTGGGAAGCATCGAAGGTTGGTAAAGCTCTGTAGTTGTCCAAATTGAGGTTGACACAGTGGGGTAGTTCTGGAAGCAGTTTTTCGAAGCCAGTGCCAACATCACTCTATGCGGCGTGGAAGAGAACGAACAAGAGGAAGAGGACTTCTCGTATGCTCAATCACATGAGAATGCGAGTGCATATGGCACATCACAAGCAGACGAGACATTTAGGACGGAGGGCGATGAGCAAGTAGCCTACGACCAGGGCGATGAATCTCTACTCGACGACCCTGATCTCAGTGGCAGCACTCCTCGGGCTCCCCGACCAAAGAGTGCGAGCAGTGCTACGTTTGCCAAATATCCTTCGTCGTACGAGGCGCTGAAACAAGAGCTCAAGGGAAAAGGTGCAAATGACGACGATGGGGAAGTCGAACCAACTACACCAGGTCCTAAACAAAGAATTCCAGATATGTCAATGACACCTCAGTCATCGCCTTTTGACCCTACTTTATACGAACCTACCTCACACCTACCTTCTGCTACACAAACACGACCCGGGGCAGATCACTTGTTGCATAGGGTACTTGACAAGAATTACCGTTTACAGGCGACACCTCATACAACGCGTAAGGAGAATAAGACACCTGCAAACAAGCCATCATGGCGTGACTCAGATTCCCCAATGTCTTCTCCACCCGCAGCTGCTCCTGAGCTTCGAGCCGACATTTTTAGCTCACCCGTCAGACAGCAATACACTAGACCCATCGCACCACGGACACCTGGCATCAGTGTCCAAACGCCAGCGAAAGGAAAGTACCGGGACGTTCTGCAAAGCCGAGACATCAATGCCGATCCTAAGCAGACCCAGAGAAAATTGGAGTTACCAGCAAAGAGAGATGAGATCAGTTGGGAGAGTGATAGTGACAACGATGCCGATGATGTTTATAAGCAGTTGGGAATGAGTCCGCCAAAGACCATTCAATTCTCGCTGCCACAGTCTCGGCTGCTCCAAACGCCTGGTTCGTGATTCAAGAGCTTATAGACTATTTGTTACTGACGACATACAGCACGGGAAGCAAGCAAAAGGATAGTTGAAGAATTGATGACGACAGCAGGAGGTGCATTCGATGATTCTGATATGTTGGAAGATAGCCCGAGTGTGGTACAGATGAAAGATGATTTGGACGACAGCTTTTAATGATCATTCATGAATTACTTTATGTTAATTGTCTGTAGCCCTAGACAAAAAGATACCCCAAAAACGCAATGCTGAAACCAAGTTTTCAGAAAATGCTCTCATCACTTGTGCATTCCCTGCCGCAAACTCCGAACAAGAACAATCTGTGGTATCCAACAAAACTCCATGCGAGAGCGCGCGAAATACCCAGCAGGTTACTCAGCGCAATGTAGCATGTACATAATAAGCCTCCGCAGTCCTAGCACGAGCATTCCATTCCTCCGGCGACCTCTGCTTCTTCTCCTTAACCTTCTCTTTCTTCCCCTCCTCCTTTTCCGTCGAAGACTTGAACTTTTTCTTCAACAGCGAAACAGATGAAGAGAAGGTTGATATGCTGGCTATGGAAGCGGTGTCTACTTCTTTGGTGTTCTCAACGGTTTGGTTGGTAGTTGTGGATTTCATCTTAGGTGAGGCTGGGTGAAAGAGGGTTGGTGGTTTATGGTTTGGGAATCCTGCCGTGATGTTAGTTGGATAGAGAGTGTGAAAGGAGAAGAGAGTAAGTGCATACGTGATTGAGGGAAGCTTGAGAAACCGTTGGGCATTACAGTAAAAGTTATAATGGTTGTTGAATTTATTCACTTAGTTGATGGCTAAGTAGGATGACTGATGGGAATCTGACTTAATGTCAAGGATCTGGATATCTGAATATATCTCCCTATTTCAAAGAACGAGGAAAAACATTTATACTTATAACATTTCCCAACCCCAATTCGAACTTCATGCATTACGCAGAGGACACGAAAGAAACTAGTTAGTACAGTCATATTGCAAAGCCCCCTCCGCGCTCCCTGCATCATTATCAAACGGTGATAAACAAAAAACGCCATACCCGTACCTACTTACACACCCCACCTTTTTCTTACGGAGTGTATCATACATCAACAGCAAAGTCGCAGACATAACACACCGACTCCGAACGGCTCGAGGGTATCTTTACGGAGCAAATTCGTCGTACGAAACATATGATTGGCACTTTCTACAATTGAAGCCTTAAAAGACTTGAAAATAATAAGCGGCTTTAAAAGGGGGCACAAGCCAGTCGTTTAGCGAACTCCGGAGGTTCGCTTAGAAAGCATGGGATGTGGTTGTGGGGAGAAAACAAGGAAGACTGGAGGGCTCATGAGGGCTCATTGAAACATACGATTTTTAACGATGCACTAGATGTGATGTGATAGGACATATGCACCAGATGACTCAATCGAAAATGGGTACAGACCTCCGAAGCCACGTTTTCTTGGCCTTAGGTCTGACTCCTTACCCTGACCACTGAACGCCGTGTTGGACTCCGGAAGCACTCCGAAGAGTAGAGCGGAAGACTTGGATAGTTCATCGGTTTCTAGTAAGTGAGCTTTATAAGCCTCAGTTTACTGACTAATAATAAGTAGGTACGAAGTATGAAGGTAGTGTGGGTAGATAGTCTTAATCTTTACTTCTTTGTAATTAGAAGGGAGTGATAGTTGATATGGCTGGCTCTTACCTACAGAGAAAAATCTTGTCAGCAGACCAAGATACCTTCCATATTAGAATCTTCACGTTTTCTAAAGAAGCCTTTTTCCAATATATACGACGACAAATTCCCTATTGGATACCTCCCCTCATTCTCGAACCACCAAACTAAGTCCCCCTCCAATGATTTCCTGGGAATCAAAAGTAAATTATAAGTCATAAATAAGTTAATGAGTAAGCGCTACGAGGCGACGACACTTCAAAGATGTGTTATAGCTCCTACCTTAAACACCCAAATTAATAGAAAACATTTACTTCGTACCTAACTAAGTCTTAGAATAATTTCGTTACAGTATTTCCATATTTCTATATCAAAGAAACTACCTATACGCAACTCGGCTTTCCTGCCTACAACAACACACGCGTTCTAACTCCGCTGCTAGGCTCCCAACCTTCCTTCTCCAGAGGCAAGCCCGCTTACAGTATCAGATCAAATTACTTCTCAACATTTGGCAGGAAGAAATACAGGTACCAAAACAATTACGCCGGAAGAGACTATGCGATCAATTTCACTTGTTTAGTTTTCGTACGCCGAAATGCCAAACGAAGAGGTTTAGTATAGCGTGACGTATGAATAATTCCTAGCGCTAAGCTGAATCATCGTATTATGGTGCCTACCATAGCTACGAACGCGGAACAGGCTCTGAGATGCAGCACCTATGCAAAGGATGAAGCTTTCTGTTCGGCATTGGGCGTCACTCTGGAAGCTAGCAAATACATGCCGATTGTCAGAGTGAGACGTGAGCTACTCCGTACCATCTGGGCTACTCAGGACTCACACAGCAGAAATATACAATCGCATGTATTCAGAATCATGAATTATTAAACTCCACTAATGTAGAGGCTATACCAGCTCCAGAAGAGGACCAACTTTAAGTCAGCCACATCATTAATAACGCCTAGCCACCCTATTTGCATATACTGCAAAGTAATGCACACGGGAAGAATATGGGGTCTAAATGCTCCAAAGGCAAGCCACTCCCTAAACTAATCATTACAACATCCTATCCGTTTTCTATTTTTCAATTATCATGGCTTGTAGT
This sequence comes from Pezicula radicicola, assembly GCA_003008705.1. Taxonomy (NCBI): domain Eukaryota; kingdom Fungi; phylum Ascomycota; class Leotiomycetes; order Helotiales; family Dermateaceae; genus Pezicula; species Pezicula radicicola. Next base: position 668,628 of record PDUO01000013.1, on the reverse strand, counting down.
TTGCCATAAACTTCTCGTTGTCCTCAACGCTACGTGGGGTGAAAACCAACGGGCAATCATCCTGAAACAAAAGTCAGTACAGTTCTTCTCACCAATGACAGATTTTGACTCACCATAGGGAATAGCGTCGCGAAAACCTTGATCTCTTCAGAAGTTGGAGTTGGGTGATGTACCCAATTCAACTTCATTGAAGCGTTGCCAATCATAAGAGCCAGATTGTTTTGTGCGTAAACTTGTCCAAGACAGTAATGGGGGCCAGTACCAAATACGAGCCAGTTCTTAGCACCCTTTACCTCAGCATCACCAGTGTAGTAGCGGTCAGGATCGAAGGTATCAGGATCAGTGTATACTTCAGGATCACGGAGTGCTGGGTAGACACTGGGAATGATCATAGCACCTATTCGAGAATTAGTTCAAGTCATGCTAAAGGAAGACAATGCTACCGACCTTTAGGAACCGTATAAGTATCAGTGATTGGGAAAGCCTTCTTAGCGAGATATGGCACCAAGATGACTGGGGGACGGTATCTCAAGGTCTCCTTGACAACTGCGCGGGTATACGGCATCTGGTCGATCAAGTCCATAGTCGCGTACTGGTCTCTATTGCCATTTCGGATACGTAAGTTCTCCTCGCGAATTTTCTCAAGAACATCAGGTCGTTGGGCAACAATCTGGAAGAGCCATGTGGAAGCACTGCTTGTCGCATCTTGGGAAGCGAACAGGAAGGTAAAGACGGTCTGGGCAATCTCATAGTCGGTGAACTCACGGAGGAAGGGTTGTGGCTTTTCAATGCCCTCCATGGAAAGACCCTCCTCTTGACGTTCGCGATACCTTTGAGATTCAATCTGAGACATAACCCATCCATCCATAATGCAGGTAATTTCACCACCGGCTGCCATGCGAACCTTGCTCTTTGCAGCGCACTTAGAGAACTCTTCCAAAACCATATCGGCAGCCTTCTTTCCGTACCAAGTCTTCGTGTATGGGATAATGATAGGGAAGTTAACCAGTTCCATGGCAGCAGTAATGTTGTAGTAATCGTCTGCGATCTTCTTGATGGCCTCATCGGACATGTAGTGACCGACGAAGGTTCGGCAGGAAACAGCACACATAACCTCTCTGAATTCGGCCATGAAGGGGATTGGTTTCAGGTCGGCATCCTTGGAAACCTTCAAAAACTTCTCAAAGTAAACCTTGTAGACTTCCTCCTGTCCTGGGAGATACGTTTCTAGAGCTTTGCGCGTGAATAAACCATTAAGTCCTTTGCGGAAGTCGACGTGAGCCTTTCCATCGAGAAATACCCAGTTGGTTGGTCCTAGGAGCTTGTGTGCAGCGTCTACCACACAAGGTTTGACGAATCCGGGCGAGTTGAAGACCTTTCGTGACATGTCGCGGGTAGAGGCAATAACAACGAATCTAGATATCGAGTGTCAGGAAAGGATCGAGCAGAAGGAATCCTGAGGGCAAACTTACTTGTGGAACACAGAAACACAGCTAAGCTCTCCGCTCGCCCACTTTCCCTTGTATTCCTCCCATTTGGGATCCATTGATTCCAGGAAGGGTCCAATGAAGGGCATTTTCCATCTTGGGCCGACAATCGTTCCTTTCTGGGTAATATAGCTGACTGTGGGAATGTTAGCGAGGACAAAGGGCTCAAGATTGCAGGGACGGACATTGATCATATGCGACCAGGACCAGAAGAATGGTGAGGGCCAAAGTCCATCCACTGATCTGACTGAGCTGGGCTAGGAAGCCATCGATCTGGGGATTGCCGACTACTTGTGCATACTTCGCATCTGCCAGAGGGGAGGCGAAGCTGGCGTTTTGTACTGCGGCGGTCATGATCAAGAAAGTTCCGGTATCTGGCGCGGAGCTTCAATCGAATGGCCTGTCAGCACCGGGCTTTCTTTGTCTCCGTCGAGGAGATCCAAGGGTGCACTATGATACTGGTGAGATGGCGACAATCGCTCCAGTCAATTGTTTGGTGTGAACAATTGAAGGCGGGTGAAGTTCATTAATTAAAAAATAAAAAGGGCACAAAGAAGAGAGGAGGAAGGAGCACCACGAGGAAGGAAAGCAAGGACTGATGAAGGGTGTTGAGGCTGTTGAGGAAACACCACCAATGCGGGTTAGTCAGCGAATCATTCATTTCACAATTCTTTTCTTTTTCACCAGTCGCGCGCTCATTTAAAGGCTCCCCCACTTTTAACAGCTCCATTGTGGATGATGATTGGCTGGAAGCTCAATCTCCGAACTCAAGATTGTGGTGTGGAGAATTGGGCGCGCCACCATCTCAGACGGACAGCAGGAAAGATCAACCACGGGCAACACTGGACGCCTCCCCTTTTACTGTAACCCGCCCTTTTATCTACAGTACGGTATTCTATCCATTCTATGATATACGCCGTACCAGAAAAATTGTTAATACGGTCGTACACACAAACGTACTCGTAAACAAAAAGCACTCACTCGATCAATAATCGCTCACGCCCACTTTCATGTCAACGTCTACTTCTTTCTTCTCTTTCTTCCCCTTCAACTCTCTAGAAACTTGACTCGGTCGCCCATCAGAGAAGCCGGTTCTACCGAAACCACACTCCATCCATTATTGCGACTCACCGCCTGCTGGGTCGAGAAACATCCGTCGTCCTCCATGCTGAATGAAACAATCGATGCGACGGCAAAAAATGTAAGTCTGACACCTGAATAATCTACGGCTGCGACTTGATTCGCCAGGGCTAGGTGCGTAAGACTGAGTTCGTCTCGACTTATTCGTCAATTCACCTTGGGGAGCTTGTTTCAATCGCTTGAGGCTGGGGAATCAGGGGTTTCTGAAGGTTGGAGGTTCGGCTATGTCAGGTACAATCAATAAAAGCTTTTCCGCCTGTCAGACGAATTTCATAATGACGTTAGCCATCGACAACTTCGCAGAAACGAACCAGTGTTCGTGTTATAAGACCACTTTCTCCAGCTGTTCTCGTCCGATACTTCTCAACTACTTCGTATAGAATTCGGTTTTCAAGATGGCCGCAGTTCTCCGTAATACAATTCACATGCAATTTCTATGTTTGCTAGCCTCGATCTTCACACCACATTCTTCCGTTGCTTATTCTGGTACTACAGACTTTTTGAACCTCTTCGTCTTCCCTATTCATTTAGTGCAACGGCTTCCTATGCTCACGAAGCAGAGGATAAACCTTTGAATGAGAGCTACGGCTCAGAATCCTGCCCAAACTACATTCCAAGTCTGAAAGATGCGCCAATAATGGCTCTTATCTCTCATATCTGTCTTGAGCGCATCGACCTATTTCAAAGACTGCGTTCCGCTCGATTATCGACTTCCTGCTTTGTGGCAGATAAAATCTTACGATGACTTCGATTGCAAATTTACAAAATGCCTTATAGCCGAGCATGAGACTGCCACAATGATCCGAACTTCGAAAGACTGTCCAACAATGACAGGATGACAATTGGTTCGAGAGAGCAGTTCATTTGAAGCTCCCACTTTTGTTACTACTAAAGAGCTGCTGGAAGCCTTTTTATTCACAGTACCTCCGTAGATGCTTCGCTCCTTCCGTCTTCAGTCTTGGGTTTTCTGGTGCTTCTTGCAGTACCTTTTCGTATTGGTGTGCTGTACAAGTGCCGCTATAGCCGAGAATTGGTTTATCTTGCACAAATTCTTGTCTTGTATCTATGCCAACCGACCCAATCGAAATTTTCGAACAATAGGATCATTAACATTGCGGAGTATCTGCCGGCATATCATTTTTTGCGTAATTAGCTTGCGGGACGTCCCGATTCGCTGAAATTGGACCGAATCGAAAATTATGTGGCCTCACTTCCCACGATATCATCATTATTGTTCTAGAACTGGCAGTGATAGCTTTCAAGTTGATGGCAACGCCGGTAGATCTGTTCCGGAGTTGTTTGCACGCCGAGGTTTGTGCATCCATCAAAATCCGCCACTGTCGCTTAGGTGAGATAGAATCTTTGTTGGTCGCTTAACCATCAAAGGACTACTACTGTAAGTATAGGTTGAGGGTCTAGGAACTCATTATATGCAGTATTAAATACTTCTGTGCGAGTGTATTGTACTTAAGCTTTTAAGTAGTGCTTACTTATAACTTGTTTGAGCAGATATTTCAAGTTCGGGGATTATGCAAACCATAAAAGTGCGGGGATTTCGATGTCGGTACATGAAGGCAATAGCGACACCGAGCCCTGTACCCTGATCCTATCAGAACTCTTTACTTGGTGGACACCACCACGAAGATGACGTGCAGTAGCCAGATGACACTACAATAAATGTCTCGGTGCTTGTACTGTAGTTGTGCTAATCTTTTGTGGGTAGTTCTTCGTGGACAGCACTCCTGGCCGTCCTATTTGCAATCTTTGAGCTGGTGTTCACTGCTCTAGGTCATATGCATGAAGGTTTATTTATATGATTGCGCTAGCACACTAGTATTTGAGCCTGTGGGTATATAAAGTTCGCTACTTTCCCGCTCTTAGTTCACAATATAATCAAATTGGTGCCATTGGTGAACTCATGATACCAACCTCGATAATGTCTCTTCACTTTGGCCTCTCAGTTCAAAATACGATCCAACTGTTAGCATTCCTTGCCGCTTTCGTGAGTATTCGACGTTTCGGTCTTGAGTTCTTTGTGTTAATTGCTAACTGGAGCAGAGTTTCCTTTATGCCGCTTTAAAGTGCATATATAATATATATTTTCATCCGCTAGCCAAGTTTCCAGGACCGAAGCGTGCAGCCATCTCGAATTGGGTAGGTCCTTCCCGGTCTCCCCCTACTCCTTGGAGATATAGGAACTTTCAATGTTTTTTCAGCGCTCGGTACAGCTGCATTGTGTAGTTAATGTGATTTACGTTGACCCTACATCCTGCAGTGGTACGCAACACACTGGTAAGAAATAATGAACTCTAGTCTCTACAGGCCGACTTACCAAGACAGGTTGGGTGGACGATGGGTCTATGACCTCGAAGAATTGCATCAAAAGTATGGACCTGTTGTCAGATATGCCCCTGATGATCTGTAAGTCCACTACTCCCTTTTCAACATCCACTTATCTTATTTGGCCCCAGTGACTTTGCAACACCTCAAAGCTATGTCGACGTGCATGGACATGCTGTAAGAGGCAAACAAACTTTCCTCAAGGGTGAATTCTATAATCTCGGGCCGGCTAGCAACCACAGTGTCCTTGCTGAACGAGATCCTGCCAGGCATCGGGAGACTCGAAAGAGTCTTTCACATGCTTTCAGTGCGAAAGCACTTAGGCTGCAGACTGATGTTGTTATCCACTACGTCAATGTGTTCACTGATCAGCTCAAGAGGCTGGGGAATGTTGAAGAAGGGGTCCGTGTTAATGAGGTAAGTAATGGCTGATTGCTTATGTGGTTCCACTTGCTAATTTCACAGTAGTGGTACAACTGGCTCACTTTTGATATCATCGGAGACCTTGCTTTCGGGGAGTCATTCGGTGCCGTAGAAAATGCAAGAACTCATCCATGGGTCCGAATTGTTCTCGACGGCATTTACGGTGCAGCTTGGCCAGACGTTCTCCGCCGTCTCCCATACATGAAATTTACCCCACAGCTGCTTATCCCCCAAAACATGTTGGATGTCCGAAAAGAACATCTCCGACTTACCATGGAGAAAGTAAAAGCTCGTCTACAAAGAGACAATGACCGAGACGACTTCTTTTCACATCTGCTTTCAGATAAAGCAGTTGATATAACTCCGGACTTTCTTAGAGCCCAAGCCAGTACTCTGATCAACGCGGGATCTGAGACCACTGCAACATTCTTAATTGGTAGGGTCCTTGGTGAAACAATATTCAGTTTTGTTCTCTAACACTGAATAGGAACAACTTACTACCTCCTCAAAAATCCATCTACCCTGCACCATCTCACTCAAGAAATCCGCACTACCTTCTCGGACGCATCTTTGATCAACAGTGATAGCACTCAGAGTCTTCCATATCTCTTCGCTGTAATCGAAGAAGGTCTCCGTATCTTCCCACCCGCACCAGCTGGCTTCCACGTAAGTCAAATATAGGAGTCCTTTATTTACTCCTGAAATCTGCAGAATAAATAAACTGACTCTAATTTCTGATCTCCAGCGCGTCAGTCCTGGTGCTGCCGTCGACGGCCACTTCGTACCAAAAGGTTACAGCGTCTCAACATCCGGTTGGACAACTACACACAATCCACTCTACTTCCATAACCCACGCGAATTCCATCCAGAGCGTTGGTTACCTCAAGACCACAAACTCTACGATCCAACCTACAAGAATGATGTCAAGGATGCCAGTAAACCCTTTATCATTGGACCTAGAGCTTGCTTGGGTATTAACTTGGCGTATATGGAAATGAGGATTATCTTGTCGAGGTTAGTGTGGGAATTTGATTTGGAATTGATGAATCCTGAGGTTGATTGGGAGAGGGATACTGAGTTGAGACTTTTGTGGAAGAAACCGGAGTTGAGGGTGAGATTTCATCAGGTTGTTAGATAGGGTGTGATGGGATTTTATTGAGAAATTGGGAGAGAGGTGGGCGATCTGGGGATGTATTAGGATAGCTAGGTAGTTATGGAGGTATGGATGATTGTGTTAAATTGCTGAGTTATGAATTATGGCGCTAGTTAATACCTTCGTTTGATGTGCATAGAAGACAATCCAGAGCCACTCACTCATTCGAGGAATTGAGGAACTGACTTGTCTGAATAACTAACGTGTTCCAAGTAACTTACTTGTTCTAAAATACTTATTCTAAGTAACTAAGTTATTTAATTTAAGCAACTTATTTTATCCAAATAACTTATTAGACCTAAGTAACCTACTTCATTCGAGGAGCAATTCGAGGGCCTTCAGCCTTGCTTAGTAGCCTCGCATAATCGCTCTGATAGCCTCGCGTTTACAGGGTTGCTTCTAGTGGGAACCATAGAGAGGAGACTAATCTAAGCGGCACTTGGAAGTATCCGACCAATTGTTATCCTAGTTTGACCTCACAACCCGCTTCTGACTTTTTGTTGATAGCGTACCTCCGTAGCCTCGTCGCAATATTATCAAATATTTTTGTCCACCACCACACCACCATATTAGAGCAACCTCAACAGCAAACATGCCTTTATTCGCGCTCCCTGTACGCCAAGGCAAACTTGTTCCTCCTCCGCGAAGCCAATATATGCCCCAACCTTCCAGAAAAAGAAAGCGCAAACGTACCTCATCTCCAACACCGTCCCTTCCATCCTCCGACGATGACAATGACGAAAAAGACCTCCCCGAAGCAGACCACGCTTCGCCTTCACTACCACCAGCCCTTACCAATCCTCTGAGTCTCACACCCTCCGAAATCGTACAGTATCAACTTGCAGGCCTCGACCTTGACAAGGAAATACCCTCGAAAAGCATACCTAATTTCCCACACCGGCCATTACCACCCGATTACGAAGTCTCTGGTCGAAAGCCTAAGAGGAAAAGTAGTAGAGAGGGATCAGGATTTAAAGTTAATTTTGCAGATGAGGAGGAGGAGGAGGTTGCGGCCAAAGAACCGATCGTGCCGGAAAAGAAACAGAGGGAGAAGGGTTCTAAGTTGAAAATACACCATTTCGGTGTTTTGACGACGGTCTTACATAAGTGTTTGCACGATGGAGATATACCACGAGCGTTACGGGCCTTTGGTCTGCTGATCCGGACGGAGGTGGGAGGGCATGAAATGGATTTGAGGGAGAGTGGATATTGGGGAATTGGAGCTGAGTTGCTCATGCGGAGTCAGGATAAGGATCCAAGAGGAAAGGGGAAAGGCAGAGAAGGTGAAGTTGATTCGGATTCCGGGAGTGAGGATGAGGATGGACGAGATGATGATGAAAAACAGAGTAGCAGGAAGGTTCCGGAGAAGAGGTGGGGTTCTGCCGCTGGATTGGAGAAGGTGAAGGATTATTACGAGAGGCTGATCTTGCAGCATCCTTATATGAGGCAGTACCATGACTCTGTCACTGCGCTGGACTTCTGGCCCGCTTTGCTGGGTTGCGAGATTTATGATATACAATATCGGCGGAAGGAAGAACTATGGAAGATCGATGTTGAGGAAGAGAAGGACGAGGATGATTATGGTCGGCAGAGCGAGGCTAGTGATGATGATAATGATAATGAAGATGGGGATTCACGATATACATGGCGGCGATTCAGAAGAAGAGAAACCCGGTGGCTAGAAAGAGACCAAGTCCGCCAAAAGACTTTGGAAGCCAGCCAAAAGCTTGCAACAAGAATGGACGAAAACTTACTCTCAAGTCTCCCATACTCTGACAGCCACGTGCTACTTCGGCTACGCGGAATGCTAGCCCTCTATATCGGCGACCTAAGTATCCCAGCACCACCAGATCCTGAAGAAGAGAAATATATTAAACGATCCCGACGAGTTTCTACAGACAGCTGGAAAATTAGAGATCGGAAGTTTCTACTTGAACAAAGGAAGATGGAGCATATACGTGGGAAGCAGGTCCAGAATGAGGAAAGAGCGAGGGCGAAAGGTCTGTTTGAGAGAATTGAGAGGAACGGTGGCAGGGTTGATGGCGTAAATCTTAGGGATTTGTCTCCCGAGCCTGAGGTTGAGGAAGATGAGGCTGAGGATGAGGTGGATGTTATCGAGGTTGAAGATGACTCCTTTCAGTCCGAGGTAGTATATGGCTATGAGCAGGAAATACAGCCGCACTATGCGCGAGTTAGTGATAGTGATAGTGAGTGAATACCAAAATTAAGCCATTCACCCTAATTAAGTGAGTTGCCAAAATCAAGTGAGTTACTCAAATAAGTTATGCATCCAAATTAAGTGAGCTGCTCAAGTAAGTCAGTTAACGTGGATTGCTCAAATAAGTATCTTAACCCAAGTGAATAACTCGTTGTCTCACAACTCTTAGTTTTGCCAAGACTTTACAAGCGCTCTCTAAGCCAATGACATTCTTTGCATCTACAACATTCAAGATGGTTAAATAAAACATTGGGACTAAAGAACCCACCAGTCTTTTCGGTTCAAACGTGTCATTTAGTTTAGATTGTTCAATTTCTTCTGGACTTTTTGAAATATTTAAGTATTGTATACGTGGTTGAAGTAGGTAAGAGTTAAGGAAGGGTATAAAGTTTAGGCTGGAATATATAGAGGAAGAATTGTGCATCACTGAAAAGAGAGGATAATTTGATGATGAAGGATTTGTTTGAGAGGATTGAGGGAGATGGGAGATGGTTGATATAAACTGTAGGAATTTCAAATGTCTACAGAGAGTGAGGTGGGGATTATCAAGGTTTGACATGACTCGTTATAGGTATTCAGAGGAAGGAAGGCGTGTATAGGTGGGAAATTTGAATGGGATTTATGTGGAAGGTAGTAGTATAAGTGATAGTGAGTGGAAGTATTTGGCTATCCAATCAAATTTTGTGTATTAAATATGAGTAGTTTGATCAATGAGTTTCAGTGATCCAAGCCTTTTGGTTTAGACTACATGAAAAAAATTATACCTTATACATCACCTATAACCACGACTCAAGTAAGACAAGTGACATCATACAACCCAAACAAAACCCCTTACCAATTAAGAACAACCTAATGTAAGGTACTATACATCAAACATACATCTCTCAAATCCCCATATCTCGGTTCACCCATTGAACCGGGAATTAGGTATAATGCATCTATCTTTATACAGTTACCGGCATCTCGATCAGATCTAAAATCGAACGATTTTATCACTAGCGTATGTAGATACTGTATTTTATTACAGAAATACGATGGGTACTGTACCTTGCATCCCGAATACCGAGTTACCATTGTGTTGGGTATACTATATCCGTATTCAGATTTAACCGAGGTGTAGTTTATGGAGGTTGTATGTTCTAGGGATATTGTGGTTTGATGTGGATTGTAGTGATCGTCGTAGCAATATGGTTGTTTTATGTGAGGATCTAGAGATATAGAAGTCTTTGGGTGTAAGTTTTTATGTAAGATTGTCTTTCTAAATCACGCTACTAACGAACGTTCACCAGTTCTGTCAGAACTCTTTGAGATATTCATGAAATCACACTATTCATTAATTCGTCGTTACGGCTCAAAAACGCTGGTTCTATCTAACAGTCTCTTAGAACAGGTAAGGTTCATCTGTCTATATTATTCATATTATTCTTGACAGTACTTACCGTTTAGCTACGTAGTTGCATGTAACACTTCTTTTGTAATCCTTGCTATAACGTATCAAGTCGATCCAGAGACTCCCAATCCTTGCTTTGCAGCGAGAAATATTTCTATCATTACGGAACTAACATGTCTGAGATTGGAAGAGTTCGGAATTTCTGCCCTGAATATTATATACCATATATAATTTTGGTTGTGCTGTTACTAGCTTTTCAATGCCAGTACACTCCTAGAACTATTAATGGTAGAGAAATCATAAGAAGATATGGATATCACAAATAGATAGAAGTGATTGTAACCTCTAAAAAGTACCTTAAATTACATGTTAAATCACTATATATCCGCTCACCTGGAGCTATAAAAGAAAACAAAGAGGAAGGCTAATTATTCTTGGAATAAGGCCATCTCCAATCCCTGATATAGGCTGGATCAATGCCATTCTCATACGCCTCAGTCTTTGCCGCAATCTGGAAGTTCAGGAACTTCTCCCTGATACCACCAGCCTTGTTATGCAAGTTGGGTATCCGATCAATGGCATCGATGGCAAGACTATAACGATCGGTCTGGTTACGGATGGCAAGTTCGAAGGGAGTATCAATGTTACCCTTCTCCTTGTAGCCGCGTACGTGAATGTTGGTTTGACCGGGTCGCTTGTAAGTCAAGCGGTGGATGAGCCATGGGTAGGAATGGAAATTGAAAATTATGGGCCGATCTTCGGTGAAGATTGCTTTGTATTCTCGGTCGGTCAGGCCGTGGGGATGGTCTTCATTTGAGATGAGCTTGAAGAGATCGACGACGTTGACGAAACGGATCTTGAGGTCGGGCATGTATTCGCGAAGGAGCGCGGTAGCGGCGAGAGCTTCGTGGGTTGGCACATCTCCGCAGGCTGCCATGACAACATCGGGGTCGGCATTTTGATCATTGCAAGCCCAGTCCCAGATCCCGAGACCTTTTGTACAATGCTCGACTGCTTCATCCATGTTGAGGAATTGAAGGTGGTCTTGCTTGTCTGCGACGATAACATTTACGTAGTTGGAACTTCGTAAGCAGTGGTCTGTTACTGAGAGTAGGCAGTTTCCATCGGGTGGGAGATAAATTCTGACAACCTCGGGGCTCTTGTTGGCAACAACATCCAAGAAACCTGGGTCTTGATGAGTGAACCCGTTGTGATCTTGTCTCCAGACAGTAGCAGTAAGAAGGATGTTAAGAGACGCGATCTTGACACGCCATTCAATCTCGTTGCACTTCTCAATCCATTTGCAGTGCTGGTTGACCATGGAATCGATAACGTGAATGAAAGGTTCGTAGGAATTGATGATACCATGTCGACCTTGAAAGAGTTAGTGCCAAATTTTTCTCAAAGAGCAGCAGCAAGAGTTGTGAACACAGAAATTCGTCACTTACCAGAAAGGATGTAACCTTCTAGCCAACCTTCACAAGTATGCTCGCTAAGCATCTCCATGACTCGTCCGTTGAATGCCAAGTTTCCTCCATCCTCATCCTCGTCAAAGTACTCGCCCATCCAAACTTTCTTTCCAGACTTGTAGATCTCTCCTAGTTTATTTGATTCAGTCTCATCGGGACCAAAGACGCGGAAGTTGTGCATGTTGTTCGCCATGACATCGCGAAGGAAGGTAGCCATGTTGGACATGCTTGGAAGGTTTGAGACACCCGGATCGATCTCCTTAAGTGCGTACTTCTTGAAATTTGGCAAATCGAGGGGCTTTCGGAGAAGACCACCATTTCCAACAGGGTTTGCGCTCATACGTTGGTTTCCAACAGGAGGCAACTCTCTCAATTCTTCGATGAGACGTCCCTTGGCATCAAAGAGTTCTTCTGGCTTGTATCCACGCATCCAGTTCTCCAGGACAGATAGGTGGGACGGGTTTGTAGCTACGTCGGGAATAGGAATTTGATGTGCTCGCCAGAAACCTTCGAGCAGTTTTCCATCTACCTTTCGAGGTCCAGTCCAGCCCTTAGGACTGCGCAGAACAACCATGGGCCAGCGTGGTCGGAAAGCTTTCCCTGAGTCCCGTGCTTGCTTTTGGAACTTGCGAATTTCCTGAACACAGTGCTCAAGCGTTGCGGCCATTGCTTGATGCATGCTCTCTAAGTCGCTACCTTCGACAAAGTAAGGAGTCCATCCGTAGCCAACGAAAAGTGCCTCGAGTTCCTTGTGACTAATGCGGGCGAGGATTGTTGGGTTGTTGATCTTGTAGCCATTGAGATGTAATACTGGAAGAACGGCACCATCTGTGATGGGATTGAGGAATTTAGTGCTGTGCCAACTCGTTGCAAGAGGACCAGTTTCTGCTTCGCCATCGCCCACCATTGTGAGAGAGATCAAATTGGGGTGGTCGAAAACCGTTCCGAAGGCATGGGAGATAGAGTATCCAAGTTCACCTCCCTCATGTATACTGCCAGGAGTTTCTGGTGTTGCGTGACTCCCAATTCCGCCTGGAAAGGAGAACTGCTTAAAGAACTTCCTCAACCCTTCCTCATCCTCCGATTTGTCTGGGTATACTTCTGAGTATGTGCCTTCGAGATATGCATTTGAGAGAACAGCTGGAGCCCCGTGACCTGGCCTATAAGTTAAAAAGGCGGGGTTAGCTTACTTGTTCTAGATAGTTCAAAGTATCTCAAACATAGTTTAGAAATATTGATTAATGAACCCCGGAACCCCGGAAGGAGAATTTTGCTCGCAGATCTCGAGACTTACCCACTAATAAAGAGAGCGTCCAAGTTGTACTTCTTGATCATTCGGTTGAAATGAATCCACGTGAATGACTGGCCGGCATCTGAGCCCCAATGCCCCAATAGTCGTGCCTTGAAATGTTCCTTCGTGAGGGGTTCCTTGAGAAGAGGATTTTCCTTGAGATATAACATGCCTAGACACAAGTACAGACTGGCACGAAAATATCCATTCAGTTTGCGTAGGTCTTCCTCGCTGAGAGGCTTCCCTTCCACAGTTGATCGAGCAACTCCATAAGCAGAGATGCTCTCGACCTTGACGTCGTCGGCAGCAGGTGCCATGTTTATGGCAATAAGATATATTAGAGACTTGACCTGTAAGCAGTCGTGTATGAGAAGATTCTTGAGGAAATGTAGATTTGCGAATGACGGTCAATTGGAATGGGGAGCTGAGAAGTTTATATATATGAGCCTTTCCAATAAACTCATTAAAAAAAAAAGGTACAGCCTTGCTGAGGCCTCGATGGAGGGGTGTTTGGAGGGGTGTTGGAGTGGTGTGGAGGGGCAAGGTAAGCTACGTGGCAGGGATGATAGGTCTTGACAGAAGTGGCATGTTCTGGTATCTCTCTGCCAATCACCTTCTATTACGACAGGTATTTCCCGCTGGATCTCGATGAACATTCTGAACATCCTGAAGGGCATATGCCAAAATCGCGTGATGAAGCACATGAAATGGCAGCTACCGTGTGTTCCGGGTATGAATCTCGATGCTGTGCGGTAGTTCCGGACGCCAAAGATGCAGCAAGATTATGCTCGGCGCTTCCTGCATATGTAGACCCTGCAATGTTGTTCCCACAGCCGCCGATGACCGACCCCTAAACCCCATTGACCCCAACTCTAGCCAAGTTCTGGAGCAGTAGTAGTAGTACATACGAAATACGCTTCGGATGAAGACACTATCTGGTATCTAGACTTAGAATGCAAGCCTCACCCCACTTAGAGATGGCCTGATCATGATGCAGGAGCGGCGAAAGAGCGACAGAGAGAGCTTTCCAGAACACGGGCAACAACGGGTACGACAGGTACAAGAGAAAATAGTCTTGGCAAAGTCTATGAAGAGCTGAGGAAGCAGAAGGTTACATTATTGTGGTCTGATTTTGATTCCTTGGTTGTCGTTGACTTTGGATCAACGCTAGTGCGGGGAAGTCCGGAGAGCTGAAGGCCTCACACCGTCTTTTCTGACACAATGGAGTGCATTCCTTACAACACCATATTTCTTTTCTCTAAAGATACTTTTAGACAAGGAGACCTTTCTCTACTTTATTCAGGTCAATTTCTAATTCAAACACTTAGATCTATCGCTTAGATTTCTTTGTCTTTTTATCCTCGCCTGTTAAGTCAGTTAATAATGGCTTAGCATCTTTCAATCTTTTAGAAAGCGAGCACTACTTAATATCTAGCGGCCTTGTCCATGTCTGAAAAAATTAATCGGAAATCCTCTATAGCCTTAAGTCGTACAGTAACCCTTTGCAGGGTATTATAAGGTCACTATTTAGAGTGCAGGTGAGCTGGTTTTTCAAGAGATGGCTTTTGAGGTTCTAATGAACTCAATATGTCGCACTCTGTAGAGTACAGAGAGTATAGCTGAAAATCTAATAATCTAGCTGGTTTTCATTGCGCCCTACCTTTGTCTTGTGGAGTGTATACAAGAACCTGAATCAAAGAATTTGATTTAGTAGCAAAAATAGATAACACTGATTGAAAAACTTTGGGACATAGCTAGGGGAATAGTGTCTCTTATTTTTTATTCTTTGCATGCTTAGGTGGAAAATCCTGTGTTGCTAGTGATTAGGACCACTTCCAATGCATGCAGCTTCTTGAGTGATTGAGCATCTTCTATTGTTTAGCTGAAAAGCTGTCCGTTCTAATCACGCAACGTAAAACTTACTCTTTTATTTTATGTAGAGCCTACAAATTACCACATTAGTTGTCTTTTGAGGCGTTTGTTGGCCTGTAGACATAGTACATTGAAAATTTCTAGTATAACTGTGAATGTTCTACCACTTGTGCGCCCCCCCCTTTTTTTCTAACGCAGTCTTAATATAAACTCAGTTACCCAGTGCATTATTAATATAAGCTACGTTGATTAGAATAAAAACTACCAGTTAGGAACTGCTAAGCAATGTACCACGAGCGATGCATGTAAAACCTGACCAAATGATAAGATTTCTGTGTCGTTCCTGAAACATTTAGCTAGGACAAAGCCTAAGTGCATTTATGGTGGGGCATCGCTCTAGATCAATCCACTATTAGTTTTGATTGCATATTTTGAGTCCAGAATTCAACATCCTTCTGTCCACACTTTCAAGACAACACGAAGAAGTTCATTTACCACAGGCACGAAATCCAAAACTAATACCCCAACCTTGAGTATTAGAAGGATTATTGTCAATAAGAGCACAATGGATTGGCATATACCCGGAGAGAGTTTCGCGTCTCTGTCGATTGATGAATCAGAACCACCCAAGACCGTCACCGTTTTCAAGCTCCCCGGCCACACTGTGGACACACGCCTTACGGTCTTCACTAAGATCTATCATGTTCATCCCATCATTCTGAAACTACACTCCAGGTTCTTCCGGACATTCCTTGACTCTCCTGACAAGGTACCAGCACCTACGCATGCTATCTTCAAGTATGACCGGATATCTGTAGTCGACAACGATGGCGACTGGGGATTGGAAGCTATCCGCGATGTGAGAAGCAGCGAACCTTAATGCATGTACTTGGAAGGAGAAAACTAACAGAACTTTAGGATGCTGCCCACTAGAAAGAAAAGAATCTGCTCCACCCTTCAAAATGGGTTAAACATGAAAAAAAGGCCTTTAAGGTACTTTTGGGTGCGATGTACAACAAACGATGCAATATCCAAAGCTTCAACGATCTCGAACATGCAACTCTACTAGCCGATTTTTATTGTGTTCTGCCCATACTCTCTACTACACTCGATTCTGCTCTCCTCTCTACAGACGGAGCAAATATCACTGAGGAAATCGCAAAACACCTTGAAAGAGTTCTTCATATGGCCTTCATCCTTCGACACTCAACATTATTCAGCGAAGCCTTTGTTCATACAGCTGGAAGATGGAAGAACTGGGGACAACCGGAGGAAGAACGCCAAAGCTTTGCGCCTTCGAACTCTCCCCCTCGAAATATTATATTGAGAGAGTATGACAGGATTGCTAGTTTTGCTGTAGAGGCTAACGATGCAATCACGCAACTCTACGAAGAATCTGAGTATTTCCGGGACTTCATACACCTCCATTGCCAAATAACTCCTCACGGTACCAAGATTTTTAGCCTAGGAGGACCTTGGCAGACAAACCACCCAGATATGGAAGAAGATATGAGAAGTGCCTATCACTAGAGGTGTTTGCGTGATGAGTGGGTTGATGGGAAGGGTATCATGGATGGGCGAGAGGGGCTAGCGTGGACCTGGAAGTGAATGACTTTGACCGAGAATTGGTAGCACCAAAAGCACTACCCCTCGAATTAGCGCTGAACAATCTGTTGGTCGATAATACTAGGCTCAGTGGATTGGCACCAGGCAGACGATCATGGGATAGTACTTTTGAGAATCTTATATGGGGCCATAACAATCCTCTCACTCCAGACTTTTTCTTCCGTCGTGCGTCAGTTTCTGAAGAGGATCTCCCTTGGGATATAAACCAAGCCGAATAGTAGCTTTAAAGTTCCTTCGGTGGTGGATTAAAAGAGTTACCCGGGCCAAATAAGATGATAGTCTACCCAAGAAAGTTCCTCAAAATAAGAGAGCTCCTATAACAGAAAAGTGAGCTTCCTAAAAAAGTTGCCTGGATCAATTTCTAATAGATTACTGCGCTCCTATATGACTGTGATTTTGAACCCTTAGATAACAACGTAGCCGTGAAAACATCATACCTTAGTATCTATGCTTCTCTATTAATATAACGATCTATACTATACTATAAAGGCCTTACCAGCCTTCCACTTGAATTAAGTGAGGTGCCCCCCTTTTGAGACAAAAACCATCTCGCCTGGTGCTTATTTGAACCCAGTAACCTAGTTGATTTGAGTAACTTAATCCAGGTAGTTTATTTAAAGCTTGTTAGAATCATCGGTAATATATCTTCATTTAAAGTCTTCCTAGTCTAAAGTTTCTGGCAGCTACGCTAGAGCAGCTCAAACCATCTGGTAACATCGAACTTCCCTAAATTTTGTATAGGAAATAGTGCTCCAGTATGTACTTTGACACATTGGCAAATGTGAATATTAGCGAGTGTCGGAATAAGATCCTATCCTATCCCATCCCCTACCATTCTGGTAAGCTAAATCAGGTCATGATCACTTACTTACCTGTTGACTATCCTGTGAAAAAGTGTGAAACCTTTGTTACGACTCTTCCTCGTCGCTTAACATTCTGAAATTAAAGAATCGACCAGTAGCGATCGCTTAGTCGCTAGCTCGCTGCTCGCGTAAAAAACTCACTGTGCTCCTCACTCTTGATGAGTCTTTATTGTGTATTTACGCATAGGTAGAGGTTTATATTATGGATCATATAGAGCATCAAGAGTATTAGTTTGAACTACAGGTACAGTTATATTTATACTAATGATCGTTACAGCTCTCCTAGGTTTGCTACATAGCCCAAAATCGATTTAAATTCCACCATAAGAAAAGCAATAATAACAAGAACATATTTAGCTGTATAGATCACCACAGAAATAATAAAAATAAACTTAACTATTCTTATGCTATACCTCATACCTTTGCAAATGTAAAGCAAACAAATACAACAGGGACGTTTGCACCCAGAAGACATTTCTCTACTTCAAGTAGAAGAGGTTTTACCGTAACATTATCCATCCGCTGAGTCGCCGGCGCGCTGCCGCTGCCTAGATAAAATCTCTCTCAGCTCCTCACGAACCATTTCTCTTTCACAACACAACGCAACCCTTCAAGATCTGTGAGCAACGGAATCTCACACCAACTACTACTTGTAGTTGAGACGTTCTTTTCAACCTACACACCTCTCACAAGCATTCAAACCTTCTTGAAGAACTTGCAATCATGCGGTGCACCACGAGTCTCTGTCAGCCACGCAAGTATGAGGTCGTCGACGTTGGAAAGAAGTACCCCGGCCAGGAAGTTGGTGGACAGAAGTGCCTTGGCAGTGTGGCCACTGAACTGATCAGAAGAGGGGACCTTATTGCGGTAGATACTCCATTCATTATCCGCGACCGTCGCCATTACGACAGACCGCATCTGAATGACACATTCGATATTCAAGAAAACGACGATATCCGAAAGTCGCTCGCAGCAATGTCTAAGGAGAGACAGCGTGAGTTTCTGTCATTACACAACCCTCGAGGTGAAGCGAAGTTGGCCTTTGTCGATACGTTTGGAGCAAACTCGTTGTCACTCAGCACTTCATTTGGCACCCATAGTTCCGAGGTTGCGGTTTTTCTTAAGTTCGCTCGAATGAACCATAGTAAGTACTTCCCTTCTCACTTGCGATGTTCATCGTGATCCTGTCCGACGTATTCGCGGGCTTGGCTAGCATACTTTGGCATGTAATCATCATACACGAGTTTCAGTTCAGTATATAATTATCTTGGTCAAGCAGTACTAACATAACTTCAGGTTGCTCGCCTAACTCCGAGTATTCTTTCAACGATAGGACAAAGGAAGGACGTGTCTACGCTGTCAGAAATATCAATGTCGGCGAAGAGATCACCATAAACTACTGGCAACGCAGATGGCACTGGGAGGTTAGACGTGAGATGATGGTTAAGCATTTTAACTTTGAGTGTGCGTGTCAATATGTGTGCCGTGATGGCAACGAGAAATCTTTTGACAACACCTCAAGTCGCTTTACACTAATCGAAAACCTCAGCAATGGCCTTGTCAACCCCGACAAAATCATTCATTTCCCAGAATATGCTATGTTGAAGGTGTACCAACTTGAATACCTAATAAACAGAATGGACACGAGGGATAGCCGTCACGCCGAAGTCTATTACCTTGCTTGGCAAATCTGTGTCGCCCAGGGTGATGTCGAGCGTTCGCGTATCTTTGGTATTCGAGCCTATACTGGTTTTAGAGACTGTTTTGGGGTCGAAAACGAGTATACCATGGGTGTGCTAGAGAAAATCGAATCCTCTACTGCCCAGCCATTATGGGCTAAGGGTACTCATTTCCATCAATCCGAGTTGACACTAGCGGAGTTAAGACATCACAACAAGGACACATCGAGACTCATCGGACCGGACTTTGAAAAATGGTTGTTCTGCCCAGGGAAGGTGTACTGGCGCGACAGAGACTGTACTAAAATGTATATCGAGTTGAGTCGGCTTGCGATGATGCACATTGGAGGTGATTACAGTTACACAGTACCATCGACATACAGTACTGGAAACGAAGGATCTACTTCCAGAGTCACCGAAGTCGAGGAGGATGACTACGAACCACCGGAGGCAATGGAACACGGAATGGAGGGAATTCTGGCTGGAGGGACTGATACTCAGGAGACTGCCGAAACAGACACCAGAGGAGCTCACGAGGAGGACGAAAGTGACGATGATGTCACCATTATTCGCATCATGCCTGCTAGTGAATTCTTCCGTTGATGGCATAGATGAGCTTATGGGAGGAACTGAGTGGAAGTATGATAAACAACAAGATGGCTATCCAAATGAGGGCTTGTAAAACGAGTGTTTAGACTAAATGAAATACAAGGCCATCTGAACTTGAATCGTTGATCAAGTGACGTTGAAGCTAACATTCTTACAAATTAGTCTATGCTAGTTACCCAGCCCAAGTCAGTTACCTAGTCTAGGTTAGTTACTCAACTCAAGCCAGTTATTTAAACTAATGCTAGTAGACATATTGTTAACCTGCATCATGTTCCTAAGCGAGGACCATAAGTCAGTCGGCTACATTTTCTGTTATTCTGAAATCTTTGCTATGATGTTCTAGCCAAGTATCAACGTTGATAATCATGAACGATCGATTGGTTTATGCAAGATATACAAATGCAGTACCCACTGACTCCTAATATAGAATTTAGAACAATCCAAGCGCCTAAGCCTAAAGTCCTCTCATCGGAACCTAACCCATACTTTTGCATCTACGGACAGCTCGTTCACTTTCCACCGATGAGCTTATCATGTTGTCCGATCTTCTCATTGCCGCCTTCAACATCACTTTCGTCATCATCATCAGGAATGACATGTTTAGGATCCTTGCCCTCATCTCTGTATCCGTGCCTGCGTGCTTCTTCCTCTCCCTCGCTGAGATCACTGAATGCATCCCCATCTTCATCCTCGCTACCTGCTGCGAACGCATCATACAGCTCTCCTGCTCTCCTCTTACCACCCTTCTTTCTACCTCCAGCGAGACCCTCTGCCTCGTCCTCTTCAAGGAGATCGAACTCCCATTCGTCGCGGGGATTGTTGAGAATACGCTTACGGCGTGCAAGGTAAAAATAGACGGCAAGCCCTCCGCAGAAAAGTGCAATTAAGCCTAAAGAGCCATAGATCCAGATTTGGGTCTTTGGGCCAACACCAAAGGTAGGGAAGAATGATGGCAACCAAGAAGAAGCAGCGGTGGTGGAAGCAGATGGACTAGATGTTGCTGATGCTGATACCGGAGTAGTTTCGTCATCAGTACCGCTGGGCTTGGAATTGATGGGGCGGTCAGGGTGATCGGTTGGATTTGCCATTAGGGAAGTGGCCGTTGCAGGTGGAGTGATCGATGTCGTTGCGCCGCTGATAGTAGTGGTGGAAATTATATCGGCGTGGTTGTCGTCGTCCGTTTCCTCTGGCATAGGAAGAAGGGTGGCTTTTTCAGCATCAATTGACTCACCCCAAAGCTTCAGATGCCAGTCTGTGAAAGTTCCGTTGTGCTCGTTTACGACAGTATCCTTGACCATGATGGTCCAGGTACCAATACCAGATTCACCCCTATTTATGGTATTAGAAACAAGAACAAAAGAAGGGAGCTAGGAGACCATACCAGTGAACCACAGACATAAAAGTCCAATCCTCGTAGCCAGCATTTGTGGCATCTAGTCGACGTGTTACAGCAAGATGGCTGACAATCTTGTCGGGACTGATCAGCTCCACGCTGAGATCGCCTCTTCTTGTGTGATCCACATTCATGGTAACAGTAACATGCTCAAGGCGCTCCAGATTGGCAGCTTGTAACATGGCCGCAGTAACTTCGAAAGAAACTGCCAACCCTTCATCTCCTTGGGGGATCGCTTGATTAACGTGAATCCAGGGAGAATAGAACCAAGCTTGCGGCTTGACATTCTTAAAGGTCTTGGCAGCCTCGATAGTCGCCCAAGTATCTATCTTTCCATATCCAAAAGTGTGGCTGAACTTCTTTCCAATTGAGGTTGTCTGCCATTCTCCAGAATCAATATCCACAGGAAGAGCAGTTTGCATTACTAAGTATTGCATGTCTCTCCAGGTCAAGTCTGGGCGGATCTGTAAGACGAGAGCAAAGATACCTGCTGCCAACGGGGCAGCAGCAGATGTTCCACCATGGCCTGAATAACAAGCATTTGTGCCAACGTCCGTGGTGTGCTGGGTATCCGTTAGTAAATTTGTAAATTTGTAAATTTGTCCAAATCCTTGGAATTGACTTACAATGGCATCTCCACTTCCACTGCTGTATGTCACAACGAGCTGTGCCGAGCACTTCTCGGAGTAATATGGATGAAGACCCTTTCGATCAATAGCCCCAACCGTGATACTATAGATACTGTTCGTGTAGCCGTCGAAATTGCAATTATCCTCATTAGCAGCACCATTTCCAGATGCAAAAACATAAATAGACCCCAGACCTCCGCGACCATTTTGAACGGCGTTCAACATAGCTCGCTTGATGAGCAATCCAGGAGCATCCATCGATCGTCCATCATCTGGGGGACCCCAAGAGCACGAATAAATTTGGTTGTGTTGAAAAGCGTAATTCATGGCCACAGCTTCGTCTGCATCTGTGATCAATTTTGAGAGGATTCGAATTCCTGCAATTTTTGAATCCCAAGCGACTCCTACTCCACAAACATTGTTCTTGACGGCAGAGACCTCTCCTGCGCAGCGTGTACCATGTTTGTCGTCGGAAAGTCGAGGCTTCGGTTCTAAAGTATTGTCGTTGAAATCATAAGATCCCTCGGCGTAGTAATTCGCTTTCAGATCATCACTGTACATATCCAACCCATCATCCACGATTGCTACGATAGCATTCTTCCCAGTGATGTCCTGCATCCATACGTCGGTGACATTCACATCGTGGCCCACCTGAACCGGATTGTACAAATGCCACTGCTCGTTAAAAATGGGATCACTGATACCTAAGGTCCTCGCGACCTCAGCCTGTCGTTCTAAAGCCGCATCCACAGGGGCATCCTGTCTTTCCAAAACCTCGCCTATGGCGTCTCTTGGGGGCATTAACCCTCTCTTCTCCATTCGACTCTTCAGCTTCTGCTTTTGTGCGAATTTAACACTATCAAGAGGGTCTGAGTCGCCCAGAGCTCGTTTCCGCCTCCGCCGTTCCTTCAAAGCTGTGTGTACGACATCCGAGTCTTGCTTGTGGCAGGAGAAGATGTGATGATCTTGTAACTCGCCCAATTGGCCCTCGTGGGTTAGTCCTAACTGGACTGCGATCTGTGAAGGTTCTACGGCTGGGTCGAGATGGAGAACATAATAATCTTGCGCATCGTAATTTCGTGGTTGCAAATTCGAGGCAGTGGCTAGACAACTCAGGCCTACCAAACCAAGAACAGAGCGTAATCTCATCGTGAATGAAGCGCGTTCGAAAAGGCAAATATGTTGAACTCTCGCCCAGGTCGGATTTTAACGGCAGATGATATAATGTTCAGAGCAGGCGCATTGACAAGTGTTTTGTTTCGAAAGCTGGAGCTTGTTCAGCTTGTCAGCAGCGGCGTATATTGAATGGAAGTCGTACGAAATTCGTTAGGACAGCAACATCATTCTGCAACAGCAACAAGAAGAAGGAGTGGTCTCTTTGGAGTAGAGGTAGTAGTAATTGAAGTACGAAGTACAGGAGATAGTTCAGATGTGATGTTTCGAGATTCTCTAGAGGCGAACTCTCTTCTTGGGAGCAAGGCCACGTTAAGCCTGGGCGGATGTTTGAGGATCTCTAGCCAGACAGACAAAGCGGGTCAATAGTAGTCGCGGGCTATGCCTGAACGGTGGCAGCGGACCAGCCGGGGGCGCTACAGCCACAGCACGCTAGAAGATCAAGAAACACTGAAGTGAACAAGCAGTGGAAAATTAAACGAAGGGCGTACGAGTAAGCATGCTCTTAGGCTAACGTGGCCATCCTAAATTTACCCTAGGTAAAAGCAAGTCTTCAGCCTCGTTGATGCCTGACACCTCAGGTTGTCGTCCAGTACTAGGTAAGGGTATTATTATTGAGCCGAACCTGCCTTTTTGGACGATGACCTGAGTGTGAACTTGGTTGGATGCGAGACGGCACATATGCAAGTGAAGCTGTGAAGCTGGGCCAGTCCCAACCACCTCATATATCTCTAGAGACGCATTCTTGTCACCACGCTCTGGAGCTGAGTCTGAGCTATTGGATACCTTGTCCATTGGCTAATCATGTTTCTTCAATTTTTTATTTCTCTCTAGCCGTTGTAAGTGCTTCGAATAGCTTCCCGGCGCATACACCGCAACTCATGACGACGTTGAAATTTTGGCCGACGAAATTCAACAGCTTACACTGCGCCTTGAGCGACGGGCCACTGGGGTAGTATACCCCTAAGCAAGCTTCCAACTTCCCTATAGCTGTTCCTGCATAGACTACAAGTATAGCTCACACGAAAGCCAATTGCTTGCATGTCAAGGCACAGCTATGGCAACGCAAGCTCCATACTGGGGAAAGTTACCCCCTCCAAACGTCACTCGCACATCATCCGTCAGGCGCGATGAGGACCCCCCAAGGCTATCGATCGATACGAAAGGAGACCAAGTCCCGTCGCAGAATTCCCAGTCACAGTCAAGACAGAATCGAATATCCACCCAGACAGCTGCTACGACAAACACAGCCTCGACGCAGAGCCCGTTTGCGTCTCCAGTAGCCTCGAGTTTCCGTGGAGAGGGACTAGCACCGAGACCTACATCTTATAAATACGGTGCACCTTATCCTTCAGCACAACTGGATGGCAACAAGGAGTATCTGGACAAACGACGACGGCGCGAGAGTCGCAATAGAGAAGGCTTCGAAGAAATCGGTGTGATCCCGCTGCCTGCTGCTCCAGATGCCCCGCGACCACCACCACCACTTAGTTATAAGCAGCCCCAAGCCGAAGGTCCTCCTACTAGGTCGAACTCATCTCTAAATCCCAATGGAAAGACGCCTGAAGACTATTTCGGTCCCGAGCTTCAAATAGATAACGCCAAACGAGAGCGCGGCGAGCATAGAAGCGGTAATACGAACGGCAGGAATGTTGGACGAAGTGGGACTGCGGGTTCCAGGCGGGAAAGGCCTGAATATAATACAGCACAATCATCACAAAGGAAGGGTTCATTGTCAGAAGCCGAAGAAAAGCGACGCAGAGAGTGGGCACCAGACAGGTCTCCGCTACAGAGACTCGAGCTGACGCTTGACAGCATCACCAAGGAGGAAAAGCGAGCACGCGTTGAGGAAGCCGAACTTCTTGTCAGGGAAGGCAAATCTGGACGAAGCGGCTCACGCTCGAATGAGAATTCAGTCCGCTTTAGAAATCGGCCTGTTGCCGTTAAACCATCCGACGAGATAGAGCCTCAGACTTTGCCAGATGCCGGATTGGTACGAAACGTTAGTAACACACATAAAGATCAGCTTCATCGCAGTGGTACTGTGCAGCGAACAGGCCCCTCTGTTGTTACGCCTATTAATAATGGGAGAGGGTTTGATCACCAGACACGGAACGGAAGTATCGATAACGGTAGACAAGTTGAGCAAACTAGTGCACTCCAACGTGGTTCAAGTGTTCGTGATCGGTCTGCTATTCCAGTTGCTGCTGCTATTGCAGGTGGAGTAGCAGGTGCCGGACTCGCGCGCAGTGGAAGCAACAAACTTAAGAAAGAACCTCCTGGAGATCCGTGGTATAATATGCGAAAAGAAGCAGAGAGAAATTTTAAACAGGCTGCACCAAGAAAGCTGTCTGGGAGCTCTGGTCCTGAAAGAAGAGAGGAGCTTCCAATTGCCTATTCCAAGCCAGCAGGCCATCCCAATGAGACCTTCGATTCCGGACCTGAAGAGGATCTGAGTGTCAAACCTATGCGACGTGGGTCCACCAAGAAGGTAGAACAACTTACTGGGAATAGAGCACCGACACAGAATCCAAGAATTGCGCTTCCTAACCAACAACTGTATGATAAAAATGTGGACCGTTCAGAGGCAATGGATCCTGCAAGAGGACAGGGGCAACCGGGCAAAGAAGTGAGGACGGAGCTTGTAACCGTCAATGGAATTAAGTATGCCGTGCCACCTTCTCTCGTTCCTGGGAATGGTAGCCATGGCGATGCACCACGCCACAAACATGATCACCATCATCTTACCGATATTCTACACCACCATCATGACGACCTACCTGGAGGTGGTACCTATGTGCCCTCTAGGCGACTTGATGAATGGAAAAAGGCGAGCGTCGCGCTGCTTTCCGGGGCGTTGTTGGATTTTGATGCACTTCCAGTCCCAGAAACGAACGAGGCGGAGAAAGAAAAGGCATGGTGGGAGGCCGGGCATTCAGCGAAACGACGAAACAGTTCTACTAAGCCACGAAAGGCCGAGGCCTATGACGGAGAATACGATGATTCTAATGGTACAGTACCTCTACTATCCCCTCCACAGTCTTTTTACCCTTCGAGTGATGCTTCTACAATGTTTTCCTTCCAGGATGGTTATGGCTTGAAGTGGACAAAGAGTACAGTTCTTGTCACTCCGCGTGCACGACGCTATATTGGCTACATTGGAGAGTCACAGAAGCAAAAGAAGAGGCAGCGGAGCAACAAGTCCTGGCTCGCCCAAACATCACGGGCTAAAATCCAGAGCCAGCCTATCCAGGCTTGTCTAGACTTTCTTTCCGTATTCAATTTCAACGTTATCTATCTAAAAAGTCTAAAGCATATAGAATTTATGGTCGTACGCTAACTTATGCGACGCGGCCTATGGTCGCACGCGATATTATAGCTCCAACAAGATTCAAACCCCCCTTGTTCCTCAAAAGCGGTCCCTTGTTGCGCTATTGTGGATTACGCAGAGAACGACTCCAAAATCCATCGAATCGCAGTGCAACCCACCCAAGAGAACGAGAGATATGGAGAGGCAGTGTCATGATTGTAACCCAAGATGCACAGTCTTCTTATGAACTCGCTCCCACCCTTCGATTATTCCTGCAGCCAATGGATTTACTTCCTCCCCCTCCAGCACAAGTTGATGGTGGAATAGATGAACTTGCTCAAGAATATGTTGATCCAATTGCAGGACTGCCCAAGGTTGGGCGGGATGGTAGGACTCTTTATATTCGCCCCGTGGAACATCTTGAAGAAGAGAAAGATCTTTCCAAAGTTGAGTCTGATGATGGCTTATTTGAAATGCAACGAAGTAATCTTGATGGCACGACCGACAAGAACGGAGTCTCCGCAGGTCGCGCTCAAAAGTTCAAGTTGGATGGAGAAAAGGTTGGGAAGTATAAAGAAGTAAAAGGCTTCCGGCTCCACGCTGAACGAGGTGTTACTTTCTGGAGGTTCAATATTGAAGTGGAACTCAAGGACTCGCAACAACGCATTGCGTATCGAATCAACCGGGGACCTGCTACTGGCTTTTGGGTCCCGGGTCGTGACCAGGCTATGAACATTATGTTCCATAGTTGCAATGGTTTCAGCTTGAGCGTCAACCCTGATCAATTCAGCGGCCCGGATCCAATGTGGCGTGACGTCTTGAACACGCATCAGACTCGGCCATTCCATGTGATGCTTGGTGGAGGAGACCAAATCTACAATGATGCCGTGATGGAGGGAACAACCATATTCAAAGAGTGGCTGGATATCAGAAATCCGATTCATAAGGAAGGCGAACCATTCACGCCAGAGATGCAAGATGAGCTGGAGAGCTTTTACCTCGAACGATATGCCATGTGGTTCTCGCAAGGACTTTTTGGCCTTGCTAATTCACAAATTCCAATGATCAATATATATGATGACCACGATATTATCGATGGCTTTGGTTCCTATCCTGATCACTATATGCGGTCGCCGGTCATGTGTGGTCTTGGCTCGGTAGCCTTCAAATATTACATGCTCTTCCAGCATCAAAGCAGTATTGACGAGGGTGAAGAAAATGAGCCTAGTTGGATTCTTGGCACTCAACCTGGGCCATACATACCAGAATTAAGCAGAAGCATTTTCACCCATCTCGGTCGTAGTGTCGCGTTCCTTGGTCTTGATTGCCGTACGGAAAGGATGCGTGATGAAGTCGTAAGTGCGGAAACATACGACAAGGTCTTCACTCGCCTCGAGAAGGATGTTGTTAAGGGTGTAACAAAACATCTAATAGTGCTCTTGGGTGTGCCCATCGCGTATCCCCGAATGGTGTGGCTTGAGAATATGTAAGAATCTCCTAGCCATGTTAGTCCAAATCTTTGCTAACCTTGAACAGCCTCACCTCGAGAATGTTTGAGCCAGTTAAAGCACTTGGAAGAGCCGGGCTACTTGGCAAAGGCCTTCTCAATCATTTTGATGGCGGAGTCGAGGTTCTAGACGACCTGGATGATCATTGGACTGCCAGGAACCACAAAGAGGAGCGAAATTGGTTTATACAAGAGCTGCAAGATTTGGCTGCCGAGAAATCTGTCCGGGTCACTATACTTGGGTATGTATATTCTAACCTTCCCAATTCTTTGCTTTACTGATTGCAGCAGTGGTGATGTCCACCTAGCGGCCATTGGCCAGTTCTACTCTAACCCCAAGCTCAAAATCCCGAAAGACCGAGATCATCGCTACATGCCCAACATAATCTCTTCTGCTATTGTCAATACTCCCCCACCAGACATGCTGGCTGATGTGCTTAACAAACGCAACAAAGTACATCATCTAGACCATGAAACTGATGAGGACATGATTCCTCTTTTCACTCATGACGTTAATGGTAAATCTCGCAACAACAAACGTCTACTCAATCGCAGAAACTGGTGTTCGATTCGCGAATATGACCCTGAATTGACTCCACCTCCCACGCCAAGTACTCCTTCAAATGAGCGCAGTCCGAGTCCACCACCTCGTCGTGGTATCCTTCGACGTTTGTCTACTTCTCGTGGTCCTAGTTATCGTCCCGATGCAACGGCTCCGCCACTTTCAAACCCTGGGTTTTTCAACCGTCGTCCTTCATTCACTTCGCGACGTTCATCAACCGACTCCCAGCGGCCCGGCACTCTCATGCGGACGTTGTCTCTAACGAGAAGAGACTTCATGCCTGGCAATTTATTTAAGCGAAAAGGGAGAAAACAGCATGATGGAGGGATAAATGGCTATGGATCCGAGACTGAGACAGATAATGACAGCAATCTCTCGCCACCACTGAGGTCGGGTCTCCGAGGTGGTGCTGGAGGACCTCTAGAATCTCCAGAGGAAGATTATTTCACTCCTCGAAATAAGAGAGAACCAGCACATCCTGTTGATCAAGCCACTACTTCGGCCGCAGGTGGCAGCCCCCAAGTTGGTGGTCTCGTACGTTCAAAATTTCACAGAACTCCCACTGGTCTGACTGAGAAGCAACGGAAGTCCGCAGATAACGGGAGTCACGATATCAACTTGGAAGGAGGCTTAGATATCTGCTTGAACATCGAAGTTAGCCAGAAGGATCCAGCAGGGATTACAATGCCGTATCGATTATTGGTGCCGAGACTATGGTACGAAGAAGATGATGTTGAGGAACAGCAGTCGGTCAAGAGTAACAAAAATACTGGACTCAGTCGACTGATGAGTTTCAAGAGAAAAGCCTGAGAATCTTGACGAGACACGGCCTCGTACGATAAATGATAACGGAGTGATGAAACAGTTATGACTTTGCTATTGGATGAACAAGACAACAGAGATGACGACGCATAGGAAATGTATATGATTGTATATCCTTTCTTTAAGTATAAATACCCTTTTGCAGCGTTTGTGCAGCGTTGTTGAGAGCGTCAGAATGAAATTATGTTCTGGATTGTGCCCTAATATCTGTACGTAAATGAATACTGAGCGACGATGAATTGTGCTTGTTGCTCCTCGCTTTCTCTCTTGATTGCACCTGATTGTAGTAATGCTTCCGAGTATTTCGAGTCCTCCACTTTGTAGTAAATTGTGCCGCCAGGATCTTTTCTTGTATTCTGGTGGTAATGCAGGTATGGATACTATATATTAAACTGCCCACTTCCAAACAGAAGCCATATAGACTCCAGTTTGCATTGCTAGGTCTTTCTCTCCATCCTAACTTCGTAATTAAGAAACAAATTCTATCTTTCTTTGCATTTACGTAAGGTAAACAACATTATTCTTGCTTCTCGATTGTACCTTCCAGTAGCTTCTATTGAATTTAGTGTTATAGTGAGAGAAGGGAAGTTAATGGATAAGAAAGATATTGCCTGGGAGTCTATCATTAGAAATATGTTAGTGTTGTCTCTAAGCCATGACATTCATCAGATAGCGAAGTTACGACCGCGTGACAACGTGTAGTAACAGAAAGTACGGGGCTAGGTATATTTGTATATGTATATCTGTGCAAATCCTTTCAATTCGAAGAGAACTTATCAAGCATTCTGGGCTATTGTTTGAACTTGAACGAAAAATACTATTGCGGCTTAAAAATTTTATCACCTGTCAAAACGTGATCGACTCGCTGGAACCGCTTGCTGCAGGTTTGAACGGTTGCACTAATCTAGACAGGCATGACCTGCATCAGTCGAGTACGTATCTCCGTACCAGGTTGTACTGCTGTAGAAACCATGTTCCCCGTTGCTGGTACGTATGCAATGTAACACATCTGCGAACTGATTTAAATCCGGCAAGGTCTCCTCTCGTGTACAAATATGTTGTATTTTATATGCATATACTCGTGCATATTACGAATGCAAGGGAATGGCACCTCCAAAGATCCAATCGTTTAAGTGGTGGAAAGTTGTGGTGATGAAACTACTGATAGACGCTTTCGAATTAACTGACTGGATAAATTTGCTAAAATGTTTGATTCGAGGATACGTAAGGGATATAACATTACGGCTGAATGAGCTGAATGCAGCTCGGTTCCTAAAAGGTTAGGTCCTGTAGTAACGCTGTTTGCTCGTATGTTAGCCAAATGGAGACTTCTCCTCCCCTAGAATTAGCAACCACCAGCGAGGTTTATTTTAAACTTGCACAGCTCGATCAATATTCTGAAAAAACGAAAAAGGAAAATGCTTTCTGGATGGGGTGTATACCTGCGTTTAGTAACTAAAGATGACACCACAGAAGATGGCCGAAGCGCAGGAACCAACTAATGAGCCACTGGCTGCAGAAGATGACAATTACGCTGATGATGCAGACCCAACTCTGGGGATATCTAGTATTGCGAATTCCACAACTAGCATCAGCGAAAGCATAATGAAGTACCAACAAGAAAACGGGCAGACTTGCCACGCTTACAAAGAAGGCAGTAATTATATTCTTCGTTCTCGACAATGAACGATTATTAAGTAATTTTTCTTAGAATACGTCCTCCCAAATGACGAGGGTGAAAACGATCGGCTAGATCTACAACATCACCTTGTTGCATTAACCTTGGAGAACAAACTATTCCTCTGTCCAGCAGGAAAGGAAAACAAAATTCATTGTGTACTTGACGCAGGTTATGGAACGGGTATTTAGACTATTGACTTCACGGACCAACACCCTGAACTGGAAGTCATAGGTATTGATTTGAGTCCGATCCAACCTATTTTCGTTCCTCCAAATGTGACCTTTCAGGTCGATGATCTAGAAGAGGATTGGACTTTTACACAGAAGTTTGATTTTATTTATAGTCGTATCATGGTGAGTAAATAAACAGAATGAAGATAATACATGGCCAGAGAACTAGGCTCTCAAGAAATGGGGCTAGTTAATGGTTGAGGGATGCGAGTAGGTTGGTCGTCCGGCAGATAGTCCGTTACGTTATGAAGCACAGTTAGAGACTGCAGGATTCGTTAATATTAAGAAGGTAGAGTATAAGTGGCCTATTAATCGTTGGCCGAAGGATCCTAAGTTAAAGGAGTTGGGTATGTGGACTTATGAGGACTTTTGTAGAGGTCTATCTGGTATTAGTCTTGCGGTCTTTACTAGAGCTTTGGGTTGGTCTCTAGAGGAGACTGAAGCTTTTTTGGTTGATGTTAGGAAGGAGTTTAAAGATACTAGGATCCACTCGTACATTCGAATATTGGTAGTCTGGGCTTACAAACCGAAGGCAGATTCTTGAGTATATCTTGATACACGGCCTTCAACTTTTAGGTGAGCGAGGATATATATTTGGGAGAACTGCACGTCGGGCTTCCAGAGCTAGCCTAATAAACCCAGTCGCTTGGAGAGAGCGCATAGAGCAAGTGAAGAGAAGTGCTTTGCACTGTCAATCATTTTTTTAATCTTTGGGGAAGTCGCCCCTCATAATCAACGTCTTATACATTACTCATTACTATACATTATACTGTGGGTGCTGTCCATCAATCATCTGTGGATATTTTCCCTCAGTCCACTAGTCCTCAGGCTATGCCTATGTTCGGCAGCAAACGGCAGACTTAATGTAGGCTGACTAGCATCTCTGTCAGCATGACCTCTATTTACCAATGCCTGCCTCGCAGCATCTCCTATGCCACTATCCGTGCTATTTCTCCTTGACTGCAGCGGCGTTATGGATCTTCCAGGCAAAAGCCCTCGCACACCACCTGCCCTCCTTGCTGGTAGCTCAGTATTCCCAGCAGAACAGACGTAGAGAATGTATTTAAGATTCGGCAGAGTTTCTCTGATATCCTGTACTCTGAGTCCTTGGCTTTCGGCAAGGCATTGAATGTTTTTGTTGAGGAGAAATACACCATAATCAAACCGAAATCGCACTGTGCCTTTCATATACAACGGGAACGTTCGTTGATTGTCTGTTAAAACGGAGATGAGGTCTTGTATGAGAGATCTTGAACCATATGCTTGTACAGGATAGGGAAGTGGAACACCGAGATAGTATTGGAGGATATCTACTACTCGAGTGACGTAGCCCAGGGCTGCTGAGATAACATCTTCATCTGAATCGTCGAAGGATGTGTTGGGTAAAGTAAGACCACATATTGTGAATAGGAGCTGGCCAGGCTGACCGGTAGACTCAATTGGGAAAATTTGTAGAAGTTCTTCACATATGCGCCGTCTCTGGCCTCGCATCTCTTCTGAAGTCTTTTGTAATGTTTCTCGGCAGCTTTCTAACTTTTCCTGAGCGTCGTCCACATCACTTTGAGCCTGAGCTTGTACCTCCATACCCGCCTTTATAGCATTTCTTCGAGCTTCAATTGAAGCCTTCAATTCTCCACGCCGCTTAATGGATTGCTTCAAGAGCCTCCGTTCAGCGTTGACATATTTCGAAGCCAGCTCTGCCTTCTGCTCTGCCTGGGCTGATTCGTCAATTGGGGTATCTGCTAAGATCTTATTGATTTGGATTGTAAGCTTCTCTCGGGTTGCTAAGGCGTCTTGAATTGACTCGTCGAGATTCGACAGTCGCATGAGCGCGCTATATGACGATGTTGGAAGACTTGGAAGGGATTTCGGTTTTGGTGGCTTGGAAGCAACGTCTAGTGTATAGATGCCGTCACTGAGGTGGAAGAGAATACAATTGGAAGAAAATGTGTGGTTCTCAAGTGTGCCAATGAATTGGAGCGATTGAAAGTTGATCTCTTCCTCAATCAGATTCGTAAAATTCTCTCCTCTCTTGACCCAGATCTTAATAGTAACAAGATTGAGACGCGTGATAGCTGGGCCATATACTGATAGGTCAAAGAATCGAAAGGTCGGATTCATTGTTTTTTCGACAACTTCACTGATATAGACCGGGTCATCTTGACCTTCGCAGTGTAACGAGAAGAAGGTATCTGCCATCCTGCTGTCCATAACATCTTCAAGCTGCTTCTGTCTCATTCTAGCGCTCGCATTGGACCAATTGGTGCTTGTCCTCCTCGGTTTGGAAGGTCGAAGGTCGCCAGAGGAATGGGAATGGTGGAGTTGTGGTTCGCGCAAAGCTTCGAGCTTCTGCGGAGTTTTGTTGAGAGCTCCATCGTCAATGGTTTGTCCGCGAGGCCGTGAGAGCGTCAGGTTGCGGAGGTAGATGCCTTGCAGATGGCGCAATCTCCTATTTTGGGGAAGTAGGAGAGGCTGCGACGTCTCCGCCGCCGTCATGTTGATGATGGTTGAACGACGCCGTGTTGGTGTGAAGGCTATGTAGTGGTAGCTCGCCTGATGAAGCTGAGTCTTGGCGAGATTTCACAAGGGACAGCCTCGTCTGCGCAGTGCCGACGAGGCTGACAACATGCCTTGGTCCGCGTCAGCAAACGTGATAGATATTATCAACATGAACTGGCAAAAATACTTTCAATTACTGCAAGTTGTAGTGATTGTGGTCTTTTATCTCAAAACCAAGGGATTTTTCTTAGGTGCATCCGTACTTCTGGTAGAGATTGTCATTGCAGACTTGCTGGTCTACTTTTCTCCAAATACTAGAAAATGCATAAACAACGAAATAACATTTCTTTAAGGTAATAGATGGTGTCTGGGCTGCAAAATAGAACAGTGCACACAACAATTGAGAACCTAAATTTATCTAGTGACTGCTTGAAGCAACCTCTCTCGTACCGTCCCCGCAATAAGTACTCATTTTTCGGCTTTGTCGTAATGCCCATTAAGATATCATCTTACTTCTAATAACACCCACCACTGTCACCGAAATCCGGTAATATGTTTCGCTAACTTTTGATGCTTCGCGTAGTAAGCGGCTTGTTGCTGCTGTCGGGACTCACCAACTACGGAGGTAAAATAAATTAAGCGAAGGGCGAGGAACAGGAACGAGCTTAAGTTCTATAAGCAAGGTAACTATTAAAAAGTGAAGAGTACCCTGACCTTCCCAAATACCATCTCCCTTCCAGGAGCACTTCAACCCTTCTCCTCATTTTGACGAAGACAACGATGTTAACGTATACATAGTGTACTCCTGTTGCCCGGCGATCACGTGTTCCCTATATTGGAACCATGGCACCGAATATATCCTCATTTTGTCTCTCGCATCGTACAGAAATGTCTTATACGCGTAGAGCAAGCTACGCACGCTTTATGCATCCAAAATAGCCCATTTTGTATGGTATTCGGGCCTTTTACGATGCCTCCCACTTTGTATATTAAACCTACTAGTCGGCCTCTCTTCTAGACGGCCAGTACTCACAATTCACTCATTATATGCATATACAATATCCACTAGTTCGAAGCTCAATAACTCCTACTACCTACCTCTGAATAGATTTGACCGGTTCTTTGTCAAAAGCTAAACAAACAAGATGGGATTCTGGAATTCCTAGAGAGACTCGCGTACTAGGATATTAGCGACGAATCCAATTACCGGCTGTCATTAGTATATCTGTTATTATGTTAATTATTTGATAAATTTAGTGGGAATACAATAGGCACACCCATAATAGAACCATCCTTAAAATCGCTACTTTAGATTTTAGGCTATTAAGATTAGCGTGGAGTTAAGGGGAGGACACTTATCTTCCGACCTGAATATCAAATAAGACAATATCCTAAGCTTTGGAAATGGACGTTTGGCCATATGATGCTGGTCGCTTAGCGTTATATTTCAACACCAAGGACGTTGAAGACTTGAGCCTCAACACTTCGCAGAGCTCTTCTAATGGTTATAAGACAGCGAGATTGCTGAATGGTACTGTTTCGATTGCAACTTGTTCGATTGAATATAGCAGTGATCAAGTCCCTCGGAATGTGCCCTGACCACTTCTGTCTGTATCTTTCTTTGTCACGAGGGATGCCTGTTGACCGGCTTCTTTAAATTTTCATTAAGAGTATTACTATAAGACAGATTTGAATTTCACAATAACGAAGTTCATATTTAATAATTACTTCGTCATCTCTTTTATACATCGGACCTGAAATGTTTCTGGCGATTCGCACGCCTCTCAACTGCAGCCCGATACTCGTTCCTAGCCCTCATCTCTACCTTTATCATCTTTTTCTCTACGGCCCTTAAACTCCTCTTCTCTAAATCAGAAAGACCTAGAAGTCCCATTTCGCCCTTAGCTCTGGCTATCAAATGGGTCTTACGGTTGTTGGACTGGCCAACATTTGATGTTTCGGTCTCGGAATCAGCTATTGCTTTGCGCTGTGCTCTGACTTCTGGACTCGGAAGATGCTGACGGTAGATATGTGACTTCGAGCGATGGCCTAGTTGTTTTCCAGAAGGAAGTGTGAGCTTGTCATCTTCAGGGACCAATATTTTGTTTTCCTTGACGTTGTCTACGTCTTCCTCGGCTCCGTCAGCACTTTCGTCGTCACTGTATTCGTAAAAATCCTCAAGATCCTCAGACTTGACCGTGCAGTGTCCTTTGGAAATCATGTGCGCCCGCGCTGCTTCAGCACTTCCTTTTGTACTACCGCAATACAAGCAATCGTGAAATTCCACAATTATAAGATGCAGATACTTCAGTAGCGCAGACAGGTGACTAATGTATTCTGGATCTGGAAAGAAGAGACCGTGGGATCTCCGCATGTGAGCCATTGCCTGCTCTAGGTCTGGTGATTCGTGAAGGCAGAAGAGACAGAACGTCTCATCGAAATCTGGCGATTTTTCGTCCTCCGTCTCATCCATTTCTTCGGTGCCTGATTCATCGGAATCCTGCTCGGAGATGTTTAATGCTTCCAGGTTGCTCGCGACATCTGCAAGGTCTTGAACTGGGCTTCTTGTCTGTGGTACACTTTCCTTCAAACTTTTTCCATGCTCGAGAGTTGCAAGCTTATGACCTTGGCTCCGTAGATGATTCTGATATGTTTTGGGCTTGTCGTATACCTTTTGGCAAGTGGAACATTCAGCTCTGAATTCGTCCTTTTTTGACGCATCACTCTTCTGCACAGCCAAAATGGTTTCCTCGAAGATCGTGGAAGTGATTGGCGGGAGAGATGCAATGCGACGCTTGAGGTTGTAGATACTGAGATGGGGTTAGAACAGGTAGCTCTTGGCCCCTTCGCTTGAAGTTCACAATGAAATGCGACTTCTTTGGAGAAATAACTCACTGCCATGGGCTTTGCATGTGTGTCCGTTGATTAGCATTGGTCCGAAACGAAACGAGACAGAGATTGCAGGCGAAAGAAATTTCCAATTCTGCAGCAGAAGAGCTCGATAAACTGGCATGAGAGGTCATGATTGGGGATGCTGATGAGATTGTGTTTGATGTTACACCCAGCATTACTTGAATTGAAGTGCTCTGAGGTGAGAGGCTATCAATGAGATGATCAGATGTGTATAGTGTACTTCTCTTGACAACAGCTCCAGAAGTGGTTTATTAAGTATACGAATAGTTACAATGTGAGTGATCCAATTGACCAATCATACAAGTCAATCCGCAGAACAATGTGGCAAATAATGCGTGTAGATTCAATGTAACAGACGCTGTAACAATAGTTGTGATGAGTCGAAATGACGATGAGTCGAAATGACGCCTCTCACCTTCCTAACATATGCATGCAGAGCAACATGATGGCGATGCACATCGAAGAGCGAGTTGGAGCGAGTGAAAATGAATGAATGGTACGTGTGACTCTGTTGATGCGAAAAGGGCAATACGTTAACTGAGAATGACTCTTTTAATGCGTAGTAGTGAAGTGATAGAGATAAGATCAAAATGAATTGAACAGAACTTGGACCACCCCCAAAGTGCTCAGATCTTACTGTAGCAAGCTCGATTTCCAACATCCAAAATCTTCACATCATTCTCAACACCACTTGACATACTCTCTAATTCTCTACCATTTGCATCGCCTGTCCCTTTTGAAAGTGCGAATCTGCCGTTAGCTCAGCATTTATGTCTCAGCGTGGTATGGCGGCACTGACCGATGCAATCGAACCCTGGATTGCGTGTTCTCTGTAGTGAACTGAGATGATCGATCGTAGGCACGCGTACGATTCATGTCTCCCCTCTTTTTGCACGTCAACAAGTATGCATTTAGTAAAGCTTCATCCACTCAGAGCTTGACCGACACTAAGCGTACAAGCTTTCGCCCCTCTTCAACTATTGTCTTATCTTCGACCTGCATACAGGCGGCGAATAGAGTACGTCTCTACTGTTTCGAGTCACCATCTTAGCCTCATTTTGCTTACCAACATGCAATGGTGTTCCTCGATCGAGTGGTTCAACCCATCTTTGCTTTCAATCGTCAACCTTTTCTGACCGACCGGCAAGTCTTTCCTCGCGAACCCTTCTCAATTCAGCTTCATCCAGTTCTCGTATCAACTATTTCTCTTTTGGATTTGCCAAGATGCGGGGGTTACATTGCTCAAGTGGGTATATCCCGTTGTGGGCCGTCTGATTAGAAGATATTCTCGTCTAAATTGTAGTTCAAATTCAGCACCACGAGCACAACCATATCGTGGATCTCATATGTATCAGCCCCATTAGTATCTCAGGACGAGCAAGTATCTTTATGCCTTATCAGTGATTAAGAAAAGAGGATTGAGTAATCTCTTCACTACCCTCGTTGCTTGCTCTCATTGCCAATATCAACATTCATTTCCAAGCCTTCCATATTTTTACCTCTGCTGGTGCTGGACCATATTACGCACTTATTGATTCAACTGGAATCGGCACCTTTGACAAGTAGGCAGGTCAACGCTACTATGATCAGTCAAGTGGCTGGCACCAATAAAAACGCTGAGGGTTCAACAAAGCGGTTTGTAGAGCGGGTGTTGATTAAGGCTGGATTGATTGCTAAGAAGACAGAGTTTGTTAATACGGATTATGTTCATTTTCTGCTCCTGTTCCTTAGCCTCACCTCTCTGCATCTGTTTTGATCGAAGTATCGGCCAAGCTGACTGAAGATATAAACACCCATTTGCAATGGCTAACCCCGAAGGCACAACTTGCTCCGGGACTGTCGCTAGCCACTTAAATGTTTGCATGGTCAAGTTTGTTACCCCACCTTGACTTGGCCCATTTGGTAGTTATATCCCTGTTCAGCAACCCAGATCTGCTACTACCGCTAAGGCGCGTAGCCTGGGAGTCAGGTTTTGAGACAAGGTGTATATACAGAAGGAATGGAAGAATTGTTGGGCCGGCTTACACTTTTCTTGAGATTAAGGCACGATTTATGAGCTTTGATACTTGTTTTATATGCCTTAACGAGCCTACCGTGTCAATTGCTTTTTAAGAGATTATATTGAACAGCCATCTTATATGAAATAAGAGATCGACTTGAGTCATTCACTTCAGTTGAGAAACTCATTTGAGACGATAGCCCAAACTAAAATGATCTCTTTACGAAGCAATTTGTACTGTCCAGCACATTTCAACTTTTTTTGCTCCAAATTATGTGACTTGGGTAAATAATTTTTCTTTAGATTTATAGCTAGTTAGATTTAGTTTCTTCCTCTCAAGGTAATCCTAAAAGAAATTCTTTGTGAAAATGAGGTTTGAAGCAATTATGTCTACTCATGGCATCTATCGCATTTTTCTTGGCTCACCCTCAAAGCAGTTAGCCTTCTAAGCCTCATCTGTGAGCCACGTCGTCATGAGATGTTGAAGTTTCACCCAGTTTCTTTATCTGATCTAAAAAGCTACATCTACCGCTGCATCTTACTAATTCTCGACAAGTAGAAGTCGTTGCTGGCCAATTGGATTTCCGTCCTCTATCCCCGACTTCTTCACATGGAGTAATTTCGACGGACATAAGAGACGGAGTAAGCGCTTATTCCTGAGACTCCTGTATCCCTGCATCACTGCAAACCTAAACCCAAATAGAAAGAAACTCTGGTTCTGGGGGTTCTCTGGCTCTTTGGTTGCTTAGCACGGCGGTAAGTTCCACCAGCGTATTCCGTATCCGTAGCAAGTAATCGTCTTGAATAATAATTTGCATTTTTCCTCGGTGCCGAAGTGCTCCTCCATATCTCCATGCGCAACTACTGCTCGTGAATGTAAGGGCAAAAAAGGGACTTCGCAAGTTGCGAACACCACAGTCGACCACGACGCAACGGAGCGCCATGTCTACCTTCTTGACTGTAGCAGAGGGGAGCCCATTAGCGAACGCGCCCACTACCATGGCTTTGCCTTCCGACTATTCCTCCAACTCGCCACCACCTCTCCCCTCGGAGCAAAGCCCGACTGACGATAAGAAGATCTCGCCGCCTGCCCCGCATGGCCTCAATGCGCGGTCGTGTGTAACGTGTAGAAAGAGGAAGGTTCGCTGCGATAAAAAGGTGCCCTGCTCGAACTGCGCGAAAGCTGGGAGCCAATGTGTCTTCCCAGCTCCTGGGCGTGCGCCGCGACGACCTAGAACTGGTGGAAAGCCGATCAGCGATCGAGAAGCGGAATTGTTAAAGCGACTACGAAGGCTGGAAGGTGTTGTGGAGGAACTTAGTGGACAGGTGGAGACAGGCGACAATAAGCAGTCGCCCTCGAGCGCGGATTCATATACGGGACAGAAAGATGGAGACACGGATACTGGTGAAAAACCGAAGGTGGTCAGGGTGATTGGAATGGATGAGGGCAGGACGAAGAAGGATTGGATGGTGAAGGCATTTAATTTGGGGACTGGCCCACCAAAATCTTCATTTGACCTCGAGCACAACTTTGGCAGGCTGGTTGTTGATGATGGAAAGAGTGAATACATCAACGACCCGTTTTGGGTCAGTATAAACCAAGAGGTGTGTTTTTATGTACTCGTGTTTCTCGGCATGAGAATAGTCAATCTTCGTGAGATAATATGGCTAACCTTTTTCACAGGTCGCCGAGATCCATAATATCGTTGATGAGGCTTTCGACTCTGACTCTGAATCTATGCCTATTATACCAACTGATAAAATTACGACGCCCGATCACCAAAGTTTCATCATGGGATACAGTTCTGCTGAAGTCGACCTCAAAAGTCTCCATCCTCTGCCTTCACAGATCCCATTCTACTGGCAAACATTTCTGGAAAATGTTAATCCCCTTGTGAAGCTCATTCATGTTGGAACGATGAACAAGGTGATCAAAGATGTGCAGAGCAATCTAGATTCCCTGAGCAAGAGCACTGAAGCCTTGATGTTCGCTATATATTTTGCTACCATCACATCGATGAGTCCAGACGAAGTGGGTTTTTGGAATGCCTCTGTTTTGCTATCTTGTTACTAATGGCGGACACAGGTTCAATTAAATTTCGCAACGTCTAAAGATGCTCTGAGCAGACGCTACAGATTTGGCGCGGAACAAGCTCTTGCCAGGGCCAGCTTTCTCAATACCAATGAGATTGTCACTGTCCAAGCATTTGTATTGTTCCTAGTCTGTGTCCGCAGACATGATGATACCCGCTTTGTTTGGTCATTGACAG
Organism: Pezicula radicicola; assembly: GCA_003008705.1. Classification (NCBI taxonomy): domain Eukaryota; kingdom Fungi; phylum Ascomycota; class Leotiomycetes; order Helotiales; family Dermateaceae; genus Pezicula; species Pezicula radicicola. The sequence continues at coordinate 628,080 of PDUO01000013.1, read as the reverse complement.
GCTTAGCTATGCGTATAGCCCAATGCATCGGACTCCATCGTGATGGCACTAAATTTGGTCTTTCTCCATTTGATACGGAGATGCGAAGACGTATTTGGTGGCAAATCTGCATACTTGACCTGCGGGCCTCAGAAGACCACGGCTCTGACCCATCGATTCTAGACCAAACTTTTGATACTGAGTTTCCATTGTCTATCAACGACGATGACCTGAGTCCCGATGCAACAGAACCACCTCGGGAGCGTGAGGGAGTTTCAGAGATGACTTTCTGTCTGATCCGCTACGAGATCTGCAGCCTGTCCCGTCGTCTTCACTATGTCCCGCCAGGTCTTGGACCTTGTCAAACGGCTCGCATGTCAATGACACTCGAAGAAAAGGAACAACTTATAAGGGAGTGCTCTGCCCATATTGAGGGTAAATACCTCAAATACTGCGAGGACGCCGGACCTCTGTACTGGGTAGCAGCGACTGTAGCTAGATTGATCATCGCGAAGATGAATCTGTTAATATACCACCCACTGACACAACCCGGAAAGCCTAACAATCTGCCGCAGGATATCCAGGACCGGCTATTTATGTCGTCTATTGAGATCATTGAATACTCTCATGTTCTGGAAACAGAAGCCACGACGAAACAATGGGGCTGGCTTTTTCATACCTACATCCAGTGGCACGCAATAGCTTACATCCTCGGTGAATTATGTATACGATCTAAGTCGGTAATGGTAGACCGTGCCTGGCGAGCTGTGGATGGAGTATTTTTCGATTGGAATGTTGTCGTCAGTCAGAGTAAACGCACTGGTATGCTCTGGCAACCAATGCGAAAACTCATGGCGAAAGCGAGGCGGAAGCGCCAGGAAGAGATGACGCTTCCTGACGGAGGTTCCTCCGGCCTTGGGATGGACTCAAAGTACATTCGCCCTGAACCAGCTGGCTTCACGAATAGGTCGAGTGGCTGCCCTGGCATCATGGCAAGGGATCGAGCACTAGCCCAAGTCCAAGACACCTCTTCGTCCCAAGCGCCTTCCGAAGGAATGAGCGGTCTTACGACAGCGTATCAAGATGATCAATTCATGTTTCAGCCACAAGTAGTAGGTATGGGAGCTCTAGCACCTGACCAGATACAATTACAGCTCCAGCAACAGCAATTTGGGAACGAAGGGACACCATGGTTGATGGATGATAGTGTATTGCAAGATCTAAACATGAATCCGCTTGACGGGGATGTGAACTGGGAGGGCTGGGATGATCTTGTAAGAGATTTCCAGATGGAGGTTGATCAACAGCTACCAAACAATCGAGGACCAAACATTGCAAATATGGGACAGTGGTGGTAGTGGCCGTCTATTTGATTGGTTTAAGGCGATGAACTCATTACAGGCATTTGTTCTGGCGTTTTCATGGAAAAAGTATGAGGTAACGTACAAATATATGATAAGGTATATATTGAAGGCAATTGTTCGGTGTTTTACTGGAAGATACCAGGCGGCGTCCTGGGTTTTGGGATTATTTTATATACCACACTCCTATCATTGTATCAACGCAAAAGAACCGCTTGCTTCTAAGCATCTACTACCGCTTAGTATTGGCCATATGATTCTTTTTACAAAGCTTAACAAATGTCTCCCATTCTCCTAAATTACATTCTATTACTAGATGTTAAGTGAGTTAGTTGAGGTACGTGAAATAGTAGGAACTACCAAAGTGGAGATGGCTTATTGCATTAGCAATGCCGTCCTCAATAGGAGTAATCAATAACAAAAAGTTTGTTCGGACCCAAAGGAGGAATTCGTCCGTTAATTACTAAGCGACGGAGTGTATAAAACTACAGAGCACTTCCTTCAAAAGGATAAGCCTGGCCACTAAATACCATCAAGCTGGGCATGATAGACATGAAAAGGAAATTACCAATATGATCAGATTAGCATAGCGTTTCATGATACACATCTACGTAAGAGAAATTGGTAAATCCAATGGCATATAATATTGTTCAGAGTCTAAATCACTAATATTTCCTAACGCCAACTTAAGTGATTTGGAGAAGTTGAAGAAACCTTGATCTTGTTAATAGAGTATTTCTTGGCTTGTTAGCTAGATTCTAGTTAGAGGAAGCTCTATAGAAGATCTAGGCTATTATCTTTCGTAAAATTGCGTTTAGAGTTGGTATTAGCAGTGATGATAGTTTTAGATTAGCTACCTTAGGGTTAATAAATACGCATTTTGGTATACAGTTTCTGTTAAGCGATATGAATAGATTGTATTGCTCTGTCATTTCCTCTGATTCCTCTAATCACCTCTTCATAGCTCCTAGCAGGTGGCTTTGATGGGCTACTTTTTCAAATATTAGCACGCACCATCGGGAAGTAAATCTAATTAAGTTACAAAAGGCAATAGAAAGTGTTGAATAGTCAAAAATAAGCGAGCTTAGCTAGCAAAACAAACAGGTCCAAAAAACCAAAGGAAAAAATCTCCGGTGAAATAGTAAGATGCAATTCATGAAACTCGGAACCTTATGTTCGTAGGAATAGTTTAATCTTAAACGAATATTATAAGAACAATTAACAGCAGAGATATACATCGTTCCTTACCTTTTATGCCTATGTCCGATTACGAGAATCATGTATAAAGCAGAAGCAAAACTTGCTAGTTTCAATCATTGAATTGGTTATTGCAAATATTATACTCTAAGATGACAAACCCAAGGGAACTCAAAGCCAACCTCTCTTTGAGCATTGAGTATCATTTTCAGAAAGGAAAACAAAAATCTTCTCCCTTTGGTCTAGCAATATTCCCTACAGGCTGCTGTAAGAAGAAAACTTATCTGTCTTATCATTGGCTATGGGATGTACCACAGTCTTCAATGCATAGTAAAAATTTATGATATAGAATACTTGCAGATGTCTAGAGGTTGTGCAGCTCCTTATTAGAAAACACTAAATAGTTTAATTCTAAAAAGAAATTCACTATGTTGTTACAATATCAATAGTTGTCAATCTTTATTTACTAGCTCTTATGATAATTTCGAAGCCTAGATATCCCCGTAAAGGCTATAGTAAAAACTTTAGGAGTCTTTTAAAGCATAGCTGTGTTCTTCAAGTACAAGCTAGGCATGTGTAAAGATCTCAGAGCTATTGATCTCTTCTTCTTCTTCTTCTTCTTTATTTAAACAAAAAAGTTGGCTAAGCTTCTGTTGACATCTGGAGTTCACACATGTCTATGTCAGTTTGGTGGTTGCCTGATAATTGCTTCCTCTAAACTCCGGATCTTTGGTCGAGCTTGAATCACTCTTAAAGCTCAGCGAAATTCACAGTATGGATTGATATTTTTATACCTAACCATGTCCTGCATACGGAAAGACTCTTGTTTTTATTTGCTGTTGATTTTCAGACGGGTGGTAGTTATTAGGCTTGAAATTTTCTGTAATAGTCATTTCAAGTAATCTGTTCTAATAGACCTCAACATGGAATACAAACAATATAGTCTCTTAACTTAAGCCGACAATGTACTTTTTGACGAAGGTGTGTAAGGTGGGAAAGCTTTAATCCGAGGATGTTATCAGAGTAGTCTGAAATGAGCTAATGAAAGGCTAAAGATGGAGAGAATAGCTAAATGTACCGTAGACTCACAGACCATGCAAAAAGATGAGAGGGAAATATTGGATTACTGGTTTTGGCAAGTCATAGTGGTGCGCACAGATAAGCGGGGTTGCAATATGTTGGGTCTTAGTGTCGGGCCAAAGGCGAGGGGTTCACAACCGTGAGCGATGCGCAAAATCAGGGTTGTGTGGCGGGGAAATTCGAGGAAGGCGTAAACGTTTCTGTGTCGCCGGATGTTGTGTAATTCAATCGATAGAGCGTGCCGTAGTGAGGGAAGGTGCGTGTGGAACGTCTTTCTGAAAGTGGTGTGTCGCTTCCTTCCCTCCTGGAAAAGGGACGACTTAGCGGGCACTAAGCGACACTAATAAAATTTAGAGATTGTATAAGCCCCTCCCTCGGGATTCCCTTCTTTCTCTTTACACTCATTGAGGAAGTGCGAGAGAGATCTGCTCGCATTGATCACTATTTCGTGAATGCAATGAGAAGTCCTTCCAAGCAATTAGAGCAAGCGACGAGTACTGAATCTAAAAGGGCTCTTGTGGGCGAGGTCTTTCCGAGCTCTGTGTCGCCTACAAGGAAAATATTTGCGCGATGGTACCCAGGCCAATGAAGTCTAGGATTCTTGGAGCTCTTTGAAATCTTTGTCAGCGCGTTTTAACATAGTCGTTGCGAGGACACAATGGAGGGAAGAAAAAAAAGTGCTGTTTGACAAGTTAGACAGAGTAGATTATGGCGATATCGTAACACTACTACCAGGTAATACAAAGAGCCACTTAGTCTGCCATAACTATGCGTAAGTAAGACTATAGGACGTTAATGCTCGGTTCATTGGAGCCTACTATAATGCTGTGATAATGAGGGGGCCGTCAGGATGATCCAGATGAGTCGCTTGTAAAGCTTCGGAATTTAAAAGCTGAGATTTTGGTGACGCAGGCAACTTTAAACACTACTGATAATAATTTATCAGTGCTAACAATAACAGAAACAAGATTGAAAATTTGAGCATAATAAGAAGAAATCTTCAAACTGATGTCAACATGCAGATTGCCTGAACCCGATATGGTAGTCAACTAACCTCCAAAGTGGGCGCAAATTAAGAAGTACATTTCCCAGTACAATTGCTCTGAATGGCGAAGAAGACAAGAAAGGAGCCTATATCAGCAGCTGGAGAGACAACAGCAAAGTACCAATATATCAAGCTTTTGTCTTGCAGTACTTGTATTCCTCGGGAATAAAGTTTTCAGACTTGGCCATCCAGGATTGACGTACAGTAGAATTCAATTCTCTCATGCAGCTTTGCTTCCGATACTTCCAGAAGAATTGTGTCATCGCTCTCGATGGGAACTTTTACTATCAAATGGACTGAATGTTTTTGTTCAATCTATATTGAAGCGTAGGAAACAGCAAATACTTGCATATATACTTCTCCTTGCATATGTTTTCTTTTTAATCCTGCATCCAAGCGCAAGACGCAATTGCGGAATAATCCTCGCTCAGCAGCTGCTACGTTGCATCAAGAACGAACTAATTCTTGAATTTGACCGAGGGGTTTAGAGAAGGAACTACGGGGAGGAAGGAGTGAAATTGAAGAACACGTGAATAATAGGCTCTGAAGCGAACAAAAAAGCAAACCTAATATAAAAGTAGGTTCGGAGAATGACTTCATGCCGCGAACTATCTCCTTATTCTATTGCTGCTTGCCGAGTTCATCCATCGCTCATTTCAAGTAAGCAGATCATACTCCAAATTGTCGACTAATAAGTGACTGCTGTGCCATAAGAGGCGGCGGTGGGTTATTTTATAGTAGTGATTTGTCAGATTGGAAATAGAAACAGATTTGAGAAACGGTGCAGATCCCGTGGGCCTTTTCCACAGCCACAGCCGCAGCACGTTCCGAAGGACCAGGTATTGCACGTGAAATACGAAAGAGTATCTCCGAATTGGACAGTACCTGTCTCTGTCCGTCTATTCCCGGATTTCTGGAGTGGGAATAGTGGCATTTGATGCCAAGATGATCCTCGGCATTTTTACGAAGCACCAGACCAGCATCTCCGCATTCTCATTTCTTAACCCTTGAGCCAAGTTGCCAACAAGCCGCACACCTTGCCCTATCGCGAACGTTCAATTTTGTTTGGGCGCCTGTCATCTCACTGCAGCTTACGGCGAGAAAAGAATCAACAATCAACATACCTACCTACACCACCTTCCCTCTTCGCATCTTACCGCTCCCCCTTCCGCAGCATCTTATGCTTCATGCCCAGCTCCTAGCGCACAAAAGCCAACTACCGTGCTAACGTGCGCATGAAAGGGCGTCGAGTACAAGTATCTTTTGTTTCATCAGCGCGATCAGATTCGTGCAGTAACTTGTAGGACTTGAAAAACAAAACAGGGGCGAGTGGACCGCCGCAGAATTAAGACTCGTCAAGTGTCTTTGCTGCTGCTCACGGTGCCGCTGTCTCTGCTGTCTAATGTATTTTTCGGGTCTTTTTTCTTTGTATATTCGAGTCAGGCTTGTACGGTACCTAGTTTGATGTCGAACAGGTCGCTTGTCGTGATGTCATCCAAGCTCCCTGGGGGAACCTTCGTGGCATCGTCCTATTCACTCGACCTTCTTTTTTGCCGTTGTCGGATGCGGTACAAGGGGATCTGGTCCATGCTCATTCTCATGCTCTTCAACAAAGAGATGCGAATAGAGTCATTCGCGGAGAAAAAAGTTGGTATGCAGCTCTGTGCAGCTCTGTACAGTAGTAGAGTCATGGGGCCATCTCATTCGATGCCCTGCATTTAGACTCATGAGCCACGCGAGCAAGATCCAGGGGCCGGACAGCGCCAAAACCACTGCATGGGCCTTACGAGTTAGTCCTCTAGCTGCTTTGGAAAGGTTCCTTACTACGCTCGCCAACCAGGCCTTCCCCTTTCTCAGATTCCATGTTTCCCATGTTTTCCATGTTTTCCATCACTCTTACAGTAGTATCACAAGTGCGGTCTTGTTCGGTCTTCCTCGGTATGTCGTTTTTAGAGCCCGAACACCAAAATCCAAGACCCAGCTGCCAGCGGGCACCCTGGACCTGTTCATGATCTGTGGATCGTTGTCATCCTCTCATCTGATCCTTCTGACCCGTAGAACCACTAGAACTTCTCAATTATGCTACGTAGTATTGTCCGGCATCTCTGCTCTGGCCTACCGTCTGCTACGCTTTTTACTCCATGGAGGGGCTGGAGGGGCTGGAGGGGCGCCCCTAAACCATCCTTCCCACAGGCTCACGTTCATGGCAGCGTGCGCTGGCCCCAGTTGTTGCTTACACCCTAATTTCAAGACTTCCTTAAAGATATGTATCGCGCTACACTTTCCTCCGTCTTCCTTTTCAAGCTCCTGATCACTTCTTCCAGTTATTCCCCGCATTCTCTTGTATTCTCCGATGTTTCCCCCGCAGTTGGTGGCCGTGACCTTGCGAAAGTCTCGTTGAGCTGTGTATAAAGGCATTGATACTCTCTTTTATGGACCGCGAGCAGTTCGTCTCTACTTTTGTTTGCAAGACCTCTTTGCATTCTTCGTCGATCCCGCTTGGAACCATTGCAGCACGCAGAGTTTTATACCAGTAATTCTATTATCTTATTCTAATATCATAGCTATGAAGCTCTACCAGGGCTTTCTTTCTGCAGCGCTGCTTGCTCTGGCAAATGCTCAGTCTACATTCAGTCCTGCAAGGCCGCCGGCAATTCCTCTAGCTGTCAAATCCCCTTATATGAATACATGGCAAGAAGCAGGAAGCGATGGAGGCAATGGAGGTTACCTCGCTGGAAACTACCCTCAGCATTGGGCGTAAGTAATTCTTCGGATATTTTTTGCCCCTTTCTGTAACAAAACTTCAAGACTGACATTGTGAACAGAGGTCAAATCACAGGGTGGGCAGGAATGGTACGTGTTGATGGCGTGGCATACACCTGGTAAAACCCTCCTTTTTTCTTGGATGAAACATTTTCTAACTCGCGTACAGGATGGGGAATCCAGGGCCCCAAACGGTGACACAGACTGCTTTTGAGTACACTTCAACAAGAAGCACGTTTGTGATGAATGCAGGAGGTTTAGTGACACTCAATGTTACTTTTCTCTCACCTCTGACTCCAACGGACTTCAAGCGACAATCCCTTGTATTTTCGTACTTGGATGTGGTTGTATCATCACTTGATGGCAAGTCACATGACGTGCAGCTTTATGCCGACACCTCTGCAGGTAAGTAATTACAATTGTTCGACAAAAGTGTGGGGAAAAGAAGCTTACACCGAATAGAATGGTGTGCTGGCGATCACAACTCGGTAGCACAGTGGAACTATGGTGTCACAAGCGATGGTATCGCATACCACGAATTCTTCCGACAAACTCCACTTCTCTTCTCCGAGACCAACAACCAGGCCGATTGGGGCAATTGGTACTGGTCTACAAAGAATGTTGATGGTCTTACATTCCAGTCTGGACAAGACACTGTCGTGCGAGGCCTCTTTCAAAGCAATGGTACACTCGGAGATACAAACGACACCAACTTCCGTGCTATCAATAATAATTATCCTGTCTTTGGGTTTGCTGTTGATTTGGGAGCAATTGGCTCTGCTACCTCTGGCATTGGAGCCTCTGACTCTGTTTCTACCCTCTTTACTCTTGGTTTGACTCAGGACCTGGCAGTGCAATTCATAGGCACAAGTAGTGGCGTTGCTGCTCAAATTCCTTCACTTTGGACGAATTATTTTTCTACCGAACTTGCTGCGGTAAGTATCTCTATTGCCGCCATCCAAAGGGTTGCTTTTTGCTGACAATAATAGGTTTCATTCTTCTACAACGACTACAGCACAGCCGCCGGTCTTGCGACAACCTTTGACAACCAAGTCTCAAGTGACTCCATGTCTGCTGCCGGACAGGATTACCTTACAATTACCTCTTTAGCAGCCCGACAAGCCTTCGCTGCTACACAACTAACCGGAAACTCCACCCAGCAGTACTTGTTCTTAAAAGAAATCAGCTCCGACGGCAATATGCAAACCGTCGACGTTATCTTCCCCTTCCATCCGATCTTGTTGTACACAAACCCAACCCTTCTAAAGCTCCTCCTTGACCCTCTCTTTGAGAATCAAGAATCCGGCAACTACCCAAATATGTACTCTATGCATGATCTCGGCTCGCTTTACCCCAATGCAACAGGTCACCCTGCAGGTAACGACGAGCAGCAACCATTGGAAGAATGCGGTAACATGTTAATCATGACGCTTGCCTATGCACAACGTGCTGGTGATACTGCTTATCTTTCTCAACACTACGACATTCTCAAACAGTGGACAGGATATCTCGTCTCCGAGGCACTCATTCCCGCAACCCAGATCTCAACTGATGACTTCGCGGGCTCGCTCGCTAATCAAACCAATCTGGCTCTGAAAGGAATCATCGGGATTGAAGCTATGGCGCAGATTGCGAATCTGACTGGCAACACAGCTGATGCTGCAAACTATACGAGTATTTCGCACAGTTACATGGAGCAATGGGAAACACTTGGTGTTGCGCAGAATGCAAACCCGCCACACACCACGTTGGCTTATGGATCCAACAGCACCCATGGTAAGCCATGCATTCTTCAAACTTCCAACTTAAACTTCTCGCTGATCAACCTAGGCCTTCTCTACAACCTCTACGGTGACGCCGAACTAAATCTCAACCTAGTCCCCAAATCCGTATACACAATGCAAAGCACATTCTACCCAACAGTCGTTCTCGAATATGGAGTTCCCCTCGACACCCGTAACAACTATACCAAAAGTGATTGGGAAATGTTCAGTGCTGCTATCGCTACATCTTCTACTCAACAGCTCTTCATCTCTAAATTGGCTACCTGGATTAACGAGACGACTACTTCGCTACCCCAGACTGATCTCTATGATTGTAATACTGGCAGTTGGCCAATTAATGCTGGCGAGTTTACTGCACGGCCGGTCGTTGGAGGACATTTCGCTCTGCTTGCGCTCAACTTTGGGGAGAATGCGCCGGGGTTTACGTTGAGTGGGTGAGAAGCTAGTTATAGAGGGCGTAGTGTTTTTGTATATAGATTGAGATAAAAGTAGAAAGGAAATAAGATGGTTATTTGTTTTGTATATATGGCGTTTTTCTGAAATGGTCAGATCAGATCAGGTTAGGATCTGGGAGGAATTGGGAGTTAACTTGTATTGTTATTAGGCGACAGAAAATAGCTTGCTGGATGTAGCTTCTTGTAAATACCAGGTTGAATATAAAATGAAGTTACAGGAAGAATCTGTAGAATAGTTGGGTGTTTATGTGTTTATTATTTGTTGCTATTATGTAGATATACCTGGTGTTCTTTAGTTGTTTAGATCTTTAGAGAACACAAGATAGGAGGAACCACATTCCTCACTTGAGTTGTTGTTTTTGCGCTTCATGGTGAACAGAATGAATAGGATATAGCATTATTGCAATCGGTAAGCAATATATTGGAAGTATACGGATTTTGGGCTCTTAATTGTCCAACTACTACTATTTTCTTAGTAATATAAGAGCCTAATCTGTTTAGAATAAATAGATTCAGCATCTCCTCCATTAGTGACGATTGGCTAGATCGTCCCTTGAAAAGTACATAAGGTAGCTTCGTTCAATAATCCACTGCAGTTGAGGGATATATTACTGTAGTGCAGCAAGCCTGTAGGATACAGGATTAACATTATGTGGAAAATAAAAAGTCCCTACCTCATATCTACTTTGTTCAAAACTTCAGTAGGCGGACAACATTGTACAAGTACTTAAACTAAAGAGAAGCAGAGAGATGTGTTACATGATAATTACGTATAGACTTGGCGTTTTCCTAAAGAAGGACTACCTAATAAAAAAATCGAGGAACTGCTATGGTTTGATTAAGATTGTAGATTTTCCGTTACTGCATCTAATCACTTTGCCGCCCCCAAGACTATCAGAGGAGTCGCTACCTTAAAGAGGCTCTATGTTTTCCGGAAACTTTAGATATTTGGCATGCCAATCACTACAATGCCTGGCGTGTCAATCACCAATTTACAAGTCGACATGTCACATTCGAAACTTTGTGAGATGGTCTATACTTTATCCTATTCCTAAAACCATTCAGAATTCCATTTTCTCTTACTCTCTAATAATTAGCAAGGCACAACTAACGACTTACCTATTCGGCTAGAAATATTCCTAAATAGTACCTTAACTTGCCTCCTCCCTTCTAGATTATTCGAACCCTCTACTATGTATTTACTTAACGAAGTAGACAATTTAACAGAGGCCGGCTCTGTCTTACTCATCTATGTTAGTATGAGGATTCCTTCTGGTGCTTTAGTAGTATCTTCTGTTAGGTAGCGGGGATTATGTGTCTAACAACGTTCTAGCACTAGTATCCCGTCTTTTTGTAATGGAATAATAACCTTTCTTCGGCACTCTATCCCTTAAGCGTAGAGGAATGTCACTATTCAACTACTTAACATCTTAATCACTAACTTATAATCTGTTCACATCTGAAACTTTGCTAGGTGGTTTATCCTTCCTTTGTCTTATTCCTGAACCTAGTCTAAATTCCACTTTCTCTTACTATAACAAACAGTAAAACATAACTAATCTCTATCCCTTTGTGTGGCTCAGGGCTCTCTATACTAGACTTGGAACGTACTAAACGCGAATCACTAGCCGAGAGCTTGTTTAACGCGTAAATGCATTAACTACTTACTAAAATCTACTTATTTATATTTAAAAATTAGCTTCTTATATAGATTATAGTTCTAGTAAAGTATACCTAGGTTTGTACTAAGATAAAGGGAGCGTTAATTAGTATTTTATAGGGGGCAAATTATAAAAAATGTCTATGTATACGTGTAAAGTGCTTGCATTAATGATATCCCGAATACTTAATTCAAATCCTTGAAGGGAGGGCCTCGAGTCACGCAAAGGGATAACCCTGTGCCTATAATAATTAGCACGTCACAAATAAATTCTAATTCCTTAACAGTAGAATTATTATTTTGCTATAACTTCTATTTTAGCTGTGATCTTTCTAACAATTTTTTTTGTTTGAAAAGTAATTAGTGGTTAGAGAGGTTTCGTTAGTGCAAGTTTATATTCCTTAATAACAATAAACATTAGTAGGATCTACATAAGACCCTAGTTTACTAGAAAATAAATGTAGGACGTTGAAAACGTGGTTTACGAGTAGTATAATAAAGCTAATAGACTAGTTACTAATCTATATAAAGACATACTTAAAGACCTAGTTAATACTAAGGAGAGTTTAACTAGTTGTATTGTGTTCTACTACGTTCTATAGAATTGAGGCTTGGGTTTTGATGTCGAAAATGACGCTAGGCGAATCAGGGATAGCGTTGCGAAAATTCGCTTCCTTGTTATTACCTAAGACTATTTTTCCTATTATAGAATGAACAGGGACAGGCTTTAGTCGGATATTTGATAATATAACCTGCTATCCTTATGTGATGTTGTCTTGCTATTATAGCTCGCTTATTTAGCTAAGGAGAACGTTACCCTTTTATGTTTGTATTTCTTTCTTGTAATCGAGTATCTAGAGAATACTTTTATTTCTCGCAGACTCGAAGATATTATAAAAGCTATTAGTAAAGAATAGAGAACTACTTGAATTGGGATTGAGCTTTCTCTAAGGAGTTTGGGGTTTGTGAATTGTTCGATTACTCTTTAATGAATACATAAAGAAGATGGTAAGCATAGTAGAGAGATGCTGAGCATGGAACTTGTATTTTAGTTATATTCTAGTTTAGAGTTTGTAGAAGGACAATTTTATAGTAACAATTCTGTTAATTCCGTATTCTTTGCAGAACTAAGAGCTCCGTAGAAGCCCTATTTGTAGACCTATATTGCAATTAGATTGCTGGTCATAAAGAGACAGATTAAAGGCATTCACGGGTTTATTCTAGTACATAATTCACTGTTTAGAGGGCCCTTTCTTGCAGGCGCTATTATGTGTTGCTGAGAGTCAACCTGGTAGAGACCATGTAAATCATCTGTTTATCTGTGCTATAACACTTCTTAATGATTTTAAGTGGAGGCTGAAGTATATTTTATGCTTGTAACAAGAAGTCTAGAATCTAGGTCGACGCTAATCTGCAACTAGTCGCTGATGTATTCAAGCCGACATTTATTTATGAAGGCAGATTGCCATCTCACGAGTGTGTCAGCTATCTCTTAGCCTCTTAAAATTTGAGTTATTCAAAGTAATGCGGTCGCTGAACGAGCGGTGAACGGTCTTACTTCGTTTCTGTTCTTGTCCGCTTCCAATGATAATAAACCTCGGTGGATAGTGAGTTTCACTTATTCAAACTAACTCTTATGATTCGAAAATGGGGGTTTCGAGCTCTCTTTTCTTATCCTTGATTCTCCTCCTTATTGCTACTGATCTATGCGACTTAAAATTTTAAGTCACTCAAATAATGGTAAAGATAGAAAGACAGGAGTTGGTTGCTTTGGAACTCATCACAACATACTCGCAACAGGGGGGAGCTCGCTTAGCAAGACACCTGTGCCGAATAGGGGGCGGGGTGGTTTTAGCTTAGCGAGAACGTCGATTCCTCACATCCATCAAAAACATCAATCGACATGTAATAGAAATCCAAATTGTTGTATTCTACCGATGGTGCCTGAATTACTTTATGCATAAAACTGAGAACGCTCAAAGGCGCATGAACGGCATATGTGCGCGCATATTTTCAAACAAATCCGAAAGGTACCTATCTATGTAGAGTACATATCTAGAGGCTTGGCTTATTGTGGAGACGTGCTGGGACTGCGTTATCGATAAGGCAGGCAGTGGCATGTCGTGCATTGCGCCGGCGGGGTTTTGTGTGATGGTGGCTTGATTTTAGAGAAAGTGGGATATGTAATACGGAGGGGTTTGTTTGTTGGGCACATATACTATTTGTGTGACTTCGGGCCTCAATCACTTTGCGATGTCAGCAACGTGGGGGAGTTGAGAACGTAACGAACATAATGGAGTACTGTACTGGATTATTACGAAAGGTACTCTGGAGGTTATGTCCGGGGTGCCGGATGCAATGCCTGCTGTGGGATAGAGGGGTGTACGATTCAGGTATCCCGGCTTCTCTGTGAAGGACTAGCACCTATATTATTGATATGTCGACTCGTATTGATAATTTTTGTTGAAAGAGGCTCTCGCCATGGTGCTTCGAGAGTCGAGAAGCGAGATTGGTGTCGTACACTAAGTAGTAAGGAGAACTAGCATGTGAGACAGGCTCCTTGCCTTGCCTTTGCCATGGTATGGTGGTGACTCTTTCGTGCTCAGAACTTGGTATCTGTTTCCAGCCATAGGCTAGGAACAAGATCTAGCTCACTGTGGTCAGGGATATGATTGGACACAAGGTAAATTGTGGTTGTGACCATCCATACAGTGTTTGCTATTCTGGGCGCGTTGTGGGATCTCCGAATCTCGATTTGAGGTGCCAGCCAGGAAGCGAGCTTGCTCAAACGTGTCAGCAAGACATGTGCCCTATTAATACTAACAATTGGTCTGGTCCCTAATGTTCAAGAGACCTCAACGAAAGGGATAGGTATATAAGGCAAAGCCATTAATTAGTTGTGCGCTGGCAGAGGCTTTGGACGCTGAGTAAGGTAGAGGCATTTGCTGTTGAGCTCTTGGCCCATTGCGGAGTAGTCGCGACAGGCCTCAACACCTAAAAGCTTCCACGCCGAAACCTCTTTTCTTTCTTACTTCGGCCCTGTCTGTCACCTCACTATTTTTCATTGACCTCACACCGACTGTCCCCTCTACAGCTTTTAGTGGCTCTTCGCTCTGCACCCGTTTGTCTGTATCCGCGCCACTTACCGCATCAAGGCAGCTTTTACTTCCAACTGCTTTAGTGCTGCGTAGTGCTGCGTCGTTCTACGAGTACTACGGTCTCTCTCTAGTTTCTGTCTCCCTCTCTCGGTACCATTGCTTCGTACTTGTCGTGCGACGGCAACCCCTGCTGCCCCTCCAAAATCACAACATCGCTCCAGTCTATCAAAGCCCCCCCCTCCCCTAACCCCACCCACCACCCACCAACCAAAGCCACAGTGTGTGGTGCCTAGACCGCAACCCACCCGTCTTCCGCGTCTCACATCCCAGAAATTTTCTCTATCTGACAATCTCTGTCGCCATTCAGCTATCACCCTACCTCTTCTTCCCTTTCCTCTTCCACGATGACCACCTCTTCTTCTCTACCGTCAACAGACAACAATGCCGCCGCCTCGCGATCTGAGTCCCTCCCCGCCACCACTGCCTCCAGTGCCGCCGAACTCGCCCGTACAAAGATAAACCTGCGCAACGGTCTTAAACAATTTCCCGACTTTCCTATTCCTGGCATTGACTTTGTCGATATCCTTCCTTTGTTCGCATCGCACGCTCTACATACCTCTCTCCTTCGCGCTCTCGAATTGCAAATCTCTGTCTTTGATGGTGGTAGGAAACCAGATGTTATAGTGGGCTTGGATGCCAGAGGCTTTCTGTTTGGGCCTGCGCTGGCGCTGAATTTGGGTGCGTCATTTGTGCCCGTTCGCAAGAGGGGCAAGTTACCTGGTCCTACTGAGGAGGCGGCTTATGAGAAGGAATACGGGACCGATTACTTTCAGATGCAGAAGGATGTCATAAAACCTGGGCAAACGGTTCTGGTCGTTGATGACATTATTGCTACAGGTCAGCGCTCTCCACAAGGACAAAATTCGTGTCGCATAAGCTAATGGTTGCGCGGTACAGGTGGATCTGCAGCTGCAGCCGGAAGTCTGGTGGAAAAGCTTGGAGGCAAGCTGATCGGATACCTCTTCATTCTCGAGCTTGATTTCCTCAAGGGTCGCGATAAGCTAAGCGCACCTGTTTTCACTCTTCTTTCGGACGCGGACCAGAAGACAGACTCATCATAACCGAGGAATATCGATATCAACTTTCCGCGATGGTCTTTCCACAAGTCCCACTATGAAGCGCAAGCACAATGCATTTTCCTACGGCGTTGGGTACTGGACTCCATTTTGGCATTCAACATAGACAGCATTGCTTTCCAGCAAATTACGAAAGGCATGGGCTATAGGCGGATATTTTCATTTCATGAAGTTTAAGAGTTGGGAGTAATGTTAGCATTCCAAACTAGAGATGATCTAGTGGTGGTTGGGATGTTGGAGATGGACTTTGAATCAACAAATAGTTTCTCAGGCACAAGACATTGGGAAAAGCGCTTTTACACTTGAGTTGCAAATTCCAATAGAGCCATTGTGAATAATAGATATCGAGCCAAAGCAACCAAACCCGGTACTCACCATGTCTTGTCAGCTCGAGAGAAAATTGGTGCGTTGAACGTTCGGGGTGCGCTTTTGCCGACCCAACCGCCATACGGGGCATGAATTTTTTTGCCAACCAAAAAAACCAGCAACCCTAATAAAACTCGTGCAAAACGAAACAAAACGTCATTCGGTTCACATCTTCCCTTCGAAAAGTTTCATCCCAAAAATCCCCCAAAAAGGTTTTCCACGTGCAACTAAACTAAACCAAACATTATTAGCCCGGGCCGAAACCTTATCTCGAGTGTGGACCCTTGTTTTATTCCTCGTCACCAAACATTATTTGGATCCCTTTTGAACCTCAAACCGCAACCGCAACCAAAACCATGAAAACGTTTACAGAAATACAAATATAAAAACTAGACGAGCAGAGAGGGAGCTGATATAGATCATATGAATGCCTTCCTTCTTCGCTTTCCAGCAAGGCGCCGAACACCGCGCCAACGATGCGTCCGATAACTCGCCTTTACTAGGACGATTCCGAGCCGTTCCTGGTGGTGCGGGTGCGAGGAGAAGCCATCGGAACTCTATACTTGGGAGTCTTGGTGGAGATATCTTTGGTTATGGAGGTTTTGGAGGGACAGGAGATAGTGATGAGGATGGGGAAGGGACCGAGGAAAATGGTTTAGGGTGGTGGAGGACATTAAGGGACTTGTATATCGACCCGAAACATCATACCGTGGGGAAGGCTATGGATAAGTGGTGGTCGAGATGGGGATTGTTGATGGTGTTGCCCGCGGCTTTAGTGAGTAAAGCATAAACGTAGACCTTGAATGTTCAGCACTTGCTAACCTTGATGAAACGTAGGCCGTAGCGTGGTGTGCAATACCATTTCCACAGTATGACCTTCCGGACGACGACGACGATCTTGATGTGCTGAATAGCTTAGGGCACAAGGTGCCTGGGCACGGAGAAGCAAGAGTGGAGGTCAACTTTTGGTTCTTCATGTTTGTCTATTACGGGTTCTATAATGTTACGGCTTTGATGTGGATCACTAAGGTGTTCAATATCTACAGTTTAAACTGGTTGGTCGTCCCACCCCTCCTGCGATTAATCGTTGATTGACCAAACAGGTGGCCAAAAACTTTAGGATTTCCAATTACAGTCTCGATCATCGCTATCATTTCAGTTGCTGCCCCAATTCCGGTCTACTACTCTCCCGAACTCCGAGACCTGACGCAACATAATACTGCTTGGATATTGTGGACTTTCATAACGATGGCTATGCCACTTGTGTGTGCACTGGCAATTCTCCTAAACCATGAAAGACATCTCTCCCTCCGTCATTCTCTCTCCGAGACTCAACGTATCTTCACGTCGTCTTGGTGGACTGGCGAGAATGATACACTCTCCGGACGCACTCAACCATCTCGAGCCCACGTCCAGACAGCCTTTGATCCAAACGCGCCCCTTGAGGTTGCGCTTGCTGGAGACGACTACCGAAGACAACGCATTAATGTTACCTTAAGAAAACGATGGATTCCAGCGAGTTTCGTAAGATTTTTGTGGTTTTGTGCAGCATTGGGTATTGGCATGGGTGTCTACGTTGTGGGTGAGGCTTATGCTGAAATTTACTTGAGAACACTGCCACATAACACTATGGAAACGATTGTGTATGTGTACAGCTGGGTCATCACCGTGCACCTGCTGGATGGGTTGACCGGTTTTATATTGGGAGGCAATGAAGGAGAAAGAGTTGGGAGTTACCCACTTGGTTGGATCTTCAAACTGTAAGTCTCCTTTTACATCCTATAACTGCAAATACTAATTTGGTGTATACAGCTACTTTTCTCTAACCTACCAAACATATGTCCGAGCCCTATATGCTCGCTTACGCTCGCCCCAGCAATTCATCCTCCTTCAAGTTCTGTCATCTACCCTCCTCATCCTCTTCGCACCCCTGACCATCTCCTCACCCTTTCACTCGCTCCTTACAATCCTCGGCATCAATGGCCAAAGCTACACTTCTTACCAAAAGTTCTGCGCCCGCA
Organism: Pezicula radicicola; assembly: GCA_003008705.1. Taxonomy (NCBI): domain Eukaryota; kingdom Fungi; phylum Ascomycota; class Leotiomycetes; order Helotiales; family Dermateaceae; genus Pezicula; species Pezicula radicicola. The sequence goes on along the minus strand of PDUO01000013.1, from coordinate 610,135 downwards.
ATATCCTCATCCGTGGGCTCTCTGAGAATGTCAGCATGCTCACTTTTCTCGGCTCTATTCTAGTCCTCCACTATGGCTCCAACCAAGACGTCTACCCTTACTTCGCATTTGACCAAGACCCTTCCGGAATTGATCCTACCCCTATTGGTGGTGGTGAGGGATACGATTTTGGTCTTACCTTTTACGCTAGTATGATTACGTGGGGATGTGAGATTGTTGCTGGCTGGATAACAAGAAGGATCTTGTGGTTTGGGTGGAAGGTTGATGTCACAGGCGAGGGCAAGAGGGATCTGAGAGAGTGGCCCGAGTTGCTGCCAACTGCTACAGTCGTTATGGTACATGTCGCGCAGAACATGCTCTTCGAGATAGTGAGATTGAGATTTCACTGAGAGGTAGCATGTTCTCGATGATTCATGAATTTCTTTCTCTCTCTCTTTTACGCTCAGTGCATATCGGCGTTAATGGCTGAGATCGATACCCCGTTCGTTCCTTCATTGGTTGCTTTGGACTAGTAGATAGATTTCGCATAGACCTTTTGTTACATAATTTCTAATCAATCGAGAAACTTGTTTGTATCAACCCCAGGGCCATTAGTTTGACTCTTGTTCAATTTATTTGCTTATTCTGCAGCTTTCGAGAGAGGTGATGCAATTTGTTTCGTTGTGTTCTGCTAGTGCGATTTGGTGCGGTTGCCTGGGATGAGTCCTCCAAGTCAGAGTTTCTTGGCTGCAGCGAAGAGGTGTACTGTAGACAATTATTTTGACTTTGCCAAACAAAGTTTCGAGTGCAGGAGGTTTCCAGCCTCGTTTCCTTCTCCTACTGCAGTCAGTATTACAAACTACCATCAGTGGATTATCATTTGGAAGTATTCGGATCTCAGCCTATCAAGACGGGTTCGAGCTTCTCTTTCTCCTCATTCATTGGCTATGTTAGTGGATTATGATCATTAGTTTGAGTTGCTAGCAATGACACAGTGATTGAAAGGGTTTGTTAAGCATGCATTTCTCTTCCTCTGTGTGCCGCTATTTGTTGCAGCGCAAGGTGGGCCCTCTTTTGATATGAAGAAGCATGCATTAATCGAAATTTAGGCTACCTCGCTGGATTGATTACGCTTAAAGACATAGCGAAATACCTCTTCTTTACCAGAATGTAGTCTTGCGCAGACACATACATATATTACTCTTCGAGCGAGACTTTGGCGTGATCGATGTGTTAAGGCGGATGACGGGGCATATAATGAGGCCGAGAGTGCCATAGAACATGAGACCGCCAAATTTCGGCGCAGCTTTGCTCTTGCTTCTGCATGATGCTGCAATCCACTGGCCTTTACTGAATTGACCTTGAAACTTAGGGCTAGAGAAGGAACCTCGGTGTGGGACTTTGGGGGCGATGATTCCATGTTGTGCGACATGATAACATTTATACGACCCGTACTTTGGTCTACTGAAAGCAGTCTTCTTCTGGGGGCTTTATTAATTGGCTGAATATGCTCGCTGGTGCGGGGCGAAGTGCAGCTCTTCCACACCAACTACTTTCTCGGCTGCATCGCCTTACAGTCCGCCTTGTTGCGTTGGCAAAGCCGTCCTCCCTAATATTATACTTCAGCATACGTCTTGGAAATGCACTGATATCAAAATCGAAAAGTCGAACCCATCCTCCTTCCCCCCCCTTTTACACCAGATTCTGTCTACAGATCACATTGCGGTGGCACTCTGATATGGACCCCCTTTCACTCTCTGCCAGCATTGCTGGGCTCTGCACTATCACCGAAGCGATAGCTAGTTACAGTTACAAGTATGCCAAAGAAGCTACGGGTGCAAAGAGCGAGATCAAATCCCTGTTGAACGAGATGAATGAGTTATTTGGAATTCTCAGTCGCCTCAAGCTTATAGCTCGGCAATATCAAGATGAAGATTTTGAGCCAACGATGAGAGCGGAACACATCAATTCCTGTCATGTGCTTCTTCAAAAGATCAGCACTCGACTAAAAACGGCCGATCCCCAAAAGGTCGAGCAGCATACCTCAAGATTCCATAAAAAGGCTTTTAGTGTGCGGAAATCGATGGAATGGCCGTTCTCCTCTACGGAAACAAAAACGTTGGTTGCCGATTTAGCGAAGCACAAATCAGTAAGTCTCAAGTTCTCGGAGCCAATTTGCCCTTTCTGGGTTCGATCACCCATTACTCTGGAAATATGTTTGAGTTACTCCCAATAATATTTAGAACTAGTAAACTAAGTCCAGTTTCTTACTAGACAATGAATCTTGCCTTGGCAGCTGATGGGATGTATGAGCAACGAAGAACTTCGCTGAAAGACGAAGATGTTTTGCTGATTTGCCACACAGGTCCGCTTTAGTAGCAGCGTTGAGTCAACAGAAGGCGCAAGGACATATCCTAGAGGCTATGCAAAGCACCTTGCTTTTCGAGCAGCAGGAGAGGAAACGCGACGTTATTAGTACGTATGCCACCCACTGTCATGCTAATGATGCAACTAACATGGTCGTGAAGGCAAAGAAAGAAGGGAAATGCTCAAGGTCATAGGTCCATATGATCCAATTACACACCAGAACACTGCGGTGCGTTTGAGACAACCGGGGACTGGCTTATGGTTCACAGAAGGCCCAGATTTTCAGCATTGGTTGAGTACGAAAAATGCAAACCTGTGGCTGTATGGTATTCCCGGGGCCGGAAAGACTATTTTAGCTGGCTCGGCTATATCAAGCGCTACTGAGAAGGCATCCACTAAGACCGGCGTGGGCTTCTTCTATTGCGACTATAAGGATTCCAGGACTCAGGACCCCATGATTATCCTAGGCTCACTCATCCATCAGTTTGCTTTGCAAAATGAGGAAAGTCTTGAGAAAGTCGAGAGGTTTTACCAAGCCCATTCATCAAAATCGAGATCAACTGGGACTTCTGCTTCACAACTATCGACTCTAACGCCTAAAGATTATTGCGCTCTTCTTAAAGACATGAGCGATTGTTTCGAAGATGTGTTGATCATCATTGACGTACGTATGGGAGAGCACTTTTGTTCCTATTCAAGAGTAATTTGAGAGGAGTTCCTCTTAAAACATCCCCTTTCAAGATGTTTTCTTTTGAGACATCTGTTCTCAAGACATGTCTCGGGAGCAACAACTCCAAATATCCTACAGAAGAAGTAATTGCTAACTCCACCTTTACGGACAGGCACTGGACGAATGTGGTATCAGGCAGTCTGACTTGGTTGTGACCCTCGCCAGCCTCAGCACTGGCTCCACTATAAAGACACTTTTCACATCAAGACTTGAGTCCGATATCGAGAGACACCTTAGCCACTTTCGCAAGGTTTCCATAGCAGCCAAGAGTCAAGATTTAAAACTATATGTGGCTTCTGAAGTCAATTTTCGATCACGGGATAACGAGTTGCTTACTATCAACCCAGAAGTCACACAGGAAATTATGGATCGCTTGACAGAAGAAGCTGACGGTATGTTTCGATGGGTAGTTTGCCAAATGGACCATATCTGTGAACTTCCTTCTATCACAGATATTCGAAAAGCTTTATACAGCCTACCCAAAACACTTTTCGAAACATACGAGAGGATTCTAGACCGAGTCAACAAGTCCAGTCCCGCAAACCAACGCCTCGTTCAACGTGTCTTGAGATGGATAGTTTGTGCCCGAAAGCCTTTGACAACAGAAGCCTTATTGCATGCCATCTCCATTAATGAGGGTGACAAGAAGCTGGATCGATTTGGCATCCCAACCATACAAGGCGTTCTGCGATGGTGCAGCAGCCTTGTTCGACGAACAACTGGAGGTAGAGGACTTGAATTGGCCCATTTCACTGTCAAAGAATTCCTGCTAGATGTGGACTCGAGCACAGACACCGACTTCTCTTGCTATAAGATCTCGCCTGAACTTCACAACGTAGAGTTAGCGAAGCTGTGTCTGACTTATCTTGAATTTGAGGATGTTGGATCTTTTCCTTGCAACGACAGACGGAGCTTTGAACAACGACAGGTGGATTTCCCACTTCTAAGGTACGCTTCCGACTGCTGGCCCAAACATGCTTTTGGAAGCCTGGATGACCACGACCTATTTTCCTTAATCAAGACTCTTATGTACGTCAATTTCTTAAAACAAAAATGCCACTTTCATGTTCATTACTTATGGCTCCCAAATCATGTTAAAGTCCTTCATTCGATTTGAATAACTCACTTGTTTGACATACAACCCATGAACTAGCTAGAACAAGCAGACTGACTGGTGTTCTTCTTTATAGGGAACCTTCAAAGAACGATGCTTTCGTTTGTTGGGTCCAATGTTACTATCCAAATCTTGTTCGCACGGAAGAGAGCGATCTAGACATGAGTTTCTTTGCAAACACCTCAACACTGCATTTCGCTGCAGCGTTGCGTCTTCCCCAGATCTGCGACTGGCTTCTCTATCAAAAAAATTGCACTTCTGACTTAGACCGGTGTAGTAGCTGTGGCACACCCATCTTCTGTGCCTTAGTTGGCAATGTTTACCCTTATTCTGAAATGGAAATTGACCGTGTATATGAAGAGAATCTTGGGCAGGAAACAATTGCCTGTCTACTCAGTGCAGGGGCTAAAGTCAACAAGCTGGGAATACATCCAGAACACAATCGGACGATTCTCTCCTTGGCGATAATTGCAAGGTGGAAAAGGGTGTGCAGATTACTCCTTGAAGCCGGAGCATTCCTGGATGAAGAATGTTTGAATCAAATAGTGGAGTGGGATGAGTTCAGTGAAGGAGAATTCCAATCAACGTTTCTCAATATGGTCAAAGAGAACAATTTAACGAAGGAGACCGAGTCTAGGTATGTTTGGCGGCAAATTTTCAGCAGGAATAGCGGTTGCATCCATGTTTGGTTTCTAAACGCATGCTGATCTTATTAGGTACATTGAAATTGCTACCAATTATAAGGACAGTACCTCACACGCCCTTGCCATAGCGTCTCCGTCCCAGACCAGAAATACAACGAAAGATATCAACACTTACACCTTAAAAATTGCTGCTGGTCATGGCCACTTCGATCTTGTGTCCAAGCTCATCCAAATACAGGGTGTCGAAATTGATATACCTGGTATTCCCGAGGACAGTTCTGACAATGCTCTTCATAGTGCTGTCAAGAACGGCCACTTTGAAATTGTAAAGTTCCTAGTGGCAAGTAGGGCTGCTGTGAACAAGCGAATGCTGGACGGCAGCACACCATTTCTTTTGGCCGCAGAACAAGGCCATCTGGAAATTTCAGAATATCTTAAGATCAAAGGCGCAGACGTCAATGCAACAACAACTAACGGAGACACGGCACTTCACCTCGCGGCAAAAGGTCTCTCTATTGATATGATCCAATACATAATACAGCTCTCCGAGTTTACGCACTGTCTTTCAACTACTAATAAATCTGGGCAGACCGCACTGTATTGCGCTGCGCGTTATGGAGCTTTGGAAGTCACTCAAAATCTACTAAAAGTCTCGGACGATTCAATTTTATTGGCGCGGGCTTTAGATGGAAGTACTTGCCTTCATGCAGCATCCGAGTCTAAGATGAGTGCTAAGGTATATCTACTCGGCGGGACAGTCCTCAGTCCGTATGATAGAGACCATGATGGATACACACCAATTCACACCACTGCTGCATTTGGCACTCATGAATGCCTGATTCTGCTCTTAGATTTAATCGATAACTTTGGAGTCCAAACAAATCAATACACTAATCCGTTTTCGTGGCCAACGGTCGGCCCAAAAATCCAAACTTTACAAAGACCGGACAGCACATGGGCCTTCGAGCGCATCTCCAGGTCAATTTTAAACTGGCCAACAAAGACAGCAAAAACACCCTTCATACTGGCGATCTCAAGATTTAATATTGACTGGGATATTTTACATTTGATTGTGTCACACAAAGAATTCGATCCAAGATTGCGTGATACTAAAGGTAGAATCCCTCTAGTAACCGTGGCATATACAATCATGCATCATTCAACCTGCGAGCGAGCAATCGAGGTATTTTCACGACTGACGAAAATTTCGAATGTGGACAGTACCGATAATCAGGGGTCTACTGCTCTGCATTATTTATGTAGGAGAGCTCATCATGGTAAAGTCTTGGACGCTATCAGAGTACTCCTAACTATGTCTTACAAAGCCTCCGCCCGCCTTGACATCATTGATCACTCTCACCAGAGCCCACTTCACCTATTCTTTGAGGGCATAGCAGACGAGGGATCGTTCCCAGATGCTGAAGCGATGGCTCTAACAATGTTAAAGATAGTACCGAAGTCAGAAATTCAGCGTCCGATGGTAGATGGCTCCCTTATCCTTCATTTCGCCATTCGGTATTTACATGGTTCCATAACTAGAGAGCTCCTTAATATGGGAGCTAGCGTGGATGAAACGGATTTAACCAAAGAACGTCGTTCGGCTCTTGAGATCCTCTGCATATATGGTGCCAGATCTTCAGAATTAATATGTCAAATCATTAAAGCAAGCCAAAGTATATCGAGGAAAGATATGGCAGGTTTACCTCCTTTGCACCTTGCATGCAAGAATGGCCAGGAGGAGGTTGTCAAGCAGCTTTTAAATGCTGGTGCGCTCATCGAACAAGAGTCTAGAGACGGCCACACACCGCTTCATGTTGCTGTTTCCAATGGTCATGCGCATATCGTCGATTTACTATGCCAGAGAGGTTCTTCTGTGAAGAGTCCGGACCCGGGCTTGTGGTGGAACAAGTACCTCATCAACATTGTACAGGATGCAGAAATATGCAGCATTTTACATCGGCAAGGAATTAAATGGCTTGAAAGATGCCAGGGAAATTTCTGGACCACGTTTATACCATATATCAGCACGACGACGAAAGGTGAATCTGAGGGGAGGTTCAGGTCAGTGTTGTTCAGCGATCTTTCAGTACTTCACATGGCTGCTTGTGACAACAATATTGAAATCATCGACTTCATTCTCTGTGATGTCAAGGGTTTGTGCATTGATACCAAAGCAACTCACGGCGTAACTCCTCTGTTGCTCGCAGTGATATTACGTTCACAGAAAGCCGCAAAAGCTTTACTAAAAGCCAACGCCAATGCCAATGCTTCCTATCATCCTAGCAATTGGACAGCACTTCACTTTGCCGCACACCTGGGGAGCACTTCAACTGTTTATTTCTTGCTCCAAAATGGTAGCAATCCAAATATCCTGGATATTAAGGGCCAAACGCCTTCGTTGGTCGCAAAATTAAGTGGACATGAGGATATTGCAAAAATCCTGGAAGAAGCGGAAATCGCAAGCTGTAAGTACATGGTGACCTTTAAATTACCTAACCTATGTCTTTGACCATAGCGATATCAAAGTGAAAGCGGTTCATACAAGCGTCTGTGGTAATTAGAGCTACACTGACATACCTTGGCTAGCAAATTCTAGAGTTACAATGTCAGAGTACACAAAGTTGGGGAGTCCACTTACAGCCATTCACGATATCCAGATACTTGAGCCAATAGTCCATGCTGTTCAGTCCGGAGACCTGCAGATGTGCAAGAAACTGGTTTCTCGAGGATTTACAGTTAATGGCACAAGGCCCAGCATCCGTACTGGTTCGTGCACATGTAGCTTACTCATTCTAGCATGCTGGAACAAACATTGGCCTGTCGCCAAGTATTTATTAGACATAGGGGCTTCATCTGGAGGAGGGGTATGTGGGATACACGGAGATGTCCAAGGATACGAGGTCTTGCAAATAGTCGCGCTTTATGGGAATGCGATATTTCTCCAATTTGTCTTGGAAAAGACCTCGTCTCGATCCTCGCAGACTCTTCAGCCACTTCATATCGCAGCCTATCAGGGCCACGATGAATGTGTAAGGGTGCTTCTGCAGAGTGAGAGGGACTGCAGATCTATGCTGGAGGCAAAGTATTTTGTCCGTGCAAGCGATGAGTTCAAAGGAACGGCGCGATTGGTTTTTAAGTCAAGTGGCCCATCGAAATGGAAAGAAGAACCCGGCTATGGAGAAATGGCCCTCCATATTGCAGCAAGAGCTGGCCAGACTAAGACAATAAAAATATTGCTGAATATGGGAGCTGACGTCAATTGCTTGGACAATGACAATGACACACCCCTTCATAACGCAGTCAGACACAGCTCGGCTACAGCTGTTCAGATTTTGCTTGAAGCAGGTGCAAACCCAAACATCTACAATTTTGACGGCAAGACTCCCATTTTCATGGCAGAGAAAACGACTATATTCTACATACTCCTGAGATATGGAGCGAATCTAGACGCAAAAGATTACGCAGGACAAACGGCTCTATTCAGCGCCATAAGGAACGAGAATCTAACTCTCGCGAAGGAAATGATTCTATGGGGGATGGACCCTCTAGAACTAAACGTGTTTCAAGAATCTCCATTGATTAAGGCAATCTATGGTGATTCTTGCTGGGACGCATTTATTCTTGAGTATTTGCCGGTCAAAGATGATTTTTGGGACCCTCAAGCTGGAAGCCTGCTCAACATCGCGTGTTCAAACAACAGGATCACAACAGTCAAGAGCCTCCTCACAAATTGTCTCAAGGAAAATCGAGAAGAATACATCAATAATATCTGCTTGAAGGGAACATCACTTTATATTGCCTCAGCCAGTGGTCACGACGAGATCATAGAGTTGCTGATAGAATATGGTGCAGATGTAAATCTTGCCAGCGGCTCTCTAGGAAGCCCTTTAATTGGAGCCTGCAAATACGGACGCTTGAATGCTGCTAGATGTCTACTCCGCAATGGAGCGAAAGTTGTTTGCGAGAAACCCGACGGCACCAGAATCACAGCAAAAGAATCAGGGGAAATTTTCGATGATATACAAGGTCTTCTTCGAAACTTTGAGGAGAAGGGAGCGGAGGGTCTAGATGAGGAGATTCCGGTCATTGCCTCAGCTTATGTCACTAGATTGCGTGAAAATAGACGCCGGCACTCGATATCGGAAGAAGGAAACACGTATGAGAGCGTCGTAGGGCCACGAGCGAAGGATGATCACAACTATTCCGACTACGAGTCCTCCGACTAAGAGTAAAACATTAAGGCTGCAAACTCCATTCGAATTGGGCCAATCCTCAAATTATCAGTCATTTCCATCAGACATCAGATGCACCTCGAAGTTAATCTAAGAATCCCGCAGGTAGATCTGGGCCTGTTCCTTGTGATCAGCGAACTCCAAGTGTAGACGGTGATTTAATGCTATCAAGTCACTCTCAAGGCTAAGCGAGATAGAGAGACTTACCCCACACATGAATTCCTTCATGCGAAGCAGCATTCTTCTGAGTAGGCTGTGTATTGTCCAGTTGATCTCCATCAACGTAATGCTCCAGAATAAACCTCGAGGGGTCGAACCTAGTTCCAATTAATCAGTGCTTCACTCGCTTAATTTACCATCTTTGCACTCACCAGTAATCGAAGATTTGACTTCCCATAATATGGCGACCAACACCCCAACAATTCTCATATCCTTGATGTCGCAACCAATCATGACCTAGGACTTGTGTGTCGAAATCATGTGTTTCGAAGGATGAATGATGCACATGGTATTTGGGACCTTCGAAAAAGAAAAAACAGTGATGGTCTACGAGCTCGGAGCCGCGGTCTAGTCTGCAGAATGTACTGAAGACTTGGTTGTTGTGAGGTTTATGGATAAGCTCGTACTATTTAGTAGAGCCTCGGATTGGAAGGGAGGAGGAGCTTACTTCGCTTGGGAAGAAGTTGAAGTGTGTGGTGTAGAATTCGAATGTCTTTGGGAAGTTTGTAACACAGATTCCGACATGTCTTTTAGTCGTATTAACAAGACGCCTTTGTTTATATTTAGGTAATACTTTACCCTAACTTGTATACAGGTGCTGGTGCTGTTACCGAGTTAGGGTTACTGGCATCAAAAGAGTTGACAAGGAAAATATATGGTCGGCGGCGTACCTTTCTTAAACCTCTGAAACTTATTGGCAGGTCGTTGTTTATCTTCGGGCTGTATAGTTTCAGTAAATAAGTTTTCTGCCAAATGATAAGGAGGTATACAAAGTTAAATCTCAACTGCAGAGGATTTCCATTCGGCAACTCGTCACTCGCTTCCGTCTCCTTCCCACCACGTTCCTTCTGGCCAAAAATCAAATGAAATGGAAATCCATCCACAGGATCATTAAAAGTCACACATCTCCCGCCACCAGGTGCATCTTCCAGTTCATAAACCTCAGAAGCACCTGGAATAGTCTTCGAAGCGAGTTGGAGATCTTCTTCCGATTCAACGACGAAAGCTACGCCACCAAATTCATTTTCTGGTCCTTGAGATGCACAGTACACGAATGGATCACGGCCATAGCCTCGATAATATATCTTGTTTTCTGTACGTTTCTCTTCTACGAAGCCGAAGTCGAGGAGGAAGGCGTGCGCTGCTGAGAGATTGATATGTGTATAGTGGACGTGAGCTGGTCGGACGAGGATAATCTTCTTTTGTTCTGGGTTTGCGGATGGCATCATGTATCTTTTGCACAGGGCAATCTCATTCAGATTTTACGAGAGAAGTTCCTCTGGGGATACTTTCCCCTCTCGCTATTGCTATGGAGTATTAGTATATGAACCCTCGAGCACCATATAATGAAAAGTGGTAAAATATGAGAATATTGGTAATAGTCGGAAATCATGTATATTCTAGCCTTCGAATCTACGGGGATTTCTACACTATATATACACAAACTGAGCATCGCAAGGACCTCGTTTCCCATACTAATTGAGCTGTTTTTTTATGTCAAATGGTCAAGCTAACAGTGCTCTGATCCTCCACTAATTAGAGCCCATGGCGACCAGTGGAAATGAAGTTACACTAGTATTACACGTGATTTGTGCCCGACATAGTATAACACGGAAGGCTGTCGTGTTACATCATGTAATGTAGTTAGTTCATCGGAAAGCCTATCAAGACAATCAAGGGCACCAGGGGGTATTTGGATATTCAGACCAACCTCGGGTCAGGGTATTGTAGAAAAAAACCACGGCAACATGCATACACGGTGTGCGCCATCTGCAGAGGTAACTCTCTGAATATGGATAAGATCATCCCATGGAGAAAGAATGAAAGATACGAACTTCGTATTACGAAGTTCATCTCGTCCTCGCTTATGATGTCTTTTTAACATATGGACGTACGTCAACTGTACTACTTATGAATACGCTTGATTACTATTGGATTAAAACGCTTCTAGGCTTTATTATGACGCCCTAGACCACGCGGCCTTTTATCTTGAGGATTTTCTGTCATTTTTCTCATTCTGATATCGGATACCTCCGTAGGTGTACAGTTCTCCGTGTGACCGTATCGGAATTCCTGTACTACTCCCGATGCTTTGTTGGATGATAAGGATATTGTCAATACGTAGGGTCACATGTACGAAGTTTGAGTAAGAGCTATGTTTGGAGACTGACCTGATCGCCGGATCTAGTAGATTGCTACACTTTGTTGGCTTACTGTAATTGAGTGTGATTGTCCATGATTGAGGGCATAAGTTAAATTATGGCATCTCCAACTATGTTTGAACACGGAATTGGAACAGCGGGCCTATCAAATACCGAATCAGAAGTTCATATCACAACAACGGATATCTTGATCGTTGGTACTGGACCAGCAGGAGCTTCTTTAGCATGTTTCCTCGCTTCATATGGCACGTATTCAGAAGCTGCACACGTGATAACCTCAAAACATCAAGTAACTAATAGTCTTATAGGCTTGACGGGTATTATGATAGGAGCTAACTCATCAAATGCTGATACTCCTCGAGCTCATATCACCAATCCAGTAGCATTAGGTAAGTTATCCTAAGTTTTACTAAGTGCATGTAGCTGATGTTGAGGTCAGAATGCTTACGAGATACTGGACTCGATATTGAGTGTCTTCAGCTCGCTTCTCAGGGTGATACTATGATGCATACTCGACGGTGTTATAGCATGGTGGGAGAAGAGTATGCGAAGATTTATTCATGGGGTAATGATCCCTAGAGAAAAGTTAGTATCTCCTATATCGTCTTGCTATTCAATATACTACCACATCATCAAGTTTGTAATAAGAAAATAAACTAAGTTAATTTATGGAGACCACGATGCCGCAAGTACCTATAAACACATCGACCTCCCTCAAACACAAATGGAACCCATCCTCCTCCGCTACGCCACACAAAAGGGTTCAAAACCCGTCTCGACACCAAATTCCTTACTTTCATTCAAGATTCCACAGGAATTACATCTACAGTCCATGACTTACTAACCGACCAAATCCAAAAGATCCATTCAAAATACTTAATAGGAGCCGATGGAGCACGAAGTCAAATCGTAAAGCAACTTAATCTAGAACTAGATGTCAAGCCAGGAGGAGGTGTTGCAATTGAAGTTTTAGTCAAGACAGATCTTTCACATCTAGTCAAATATCGAACCGGGAATCTACATTGGATGGTGCAACCCAATGTTGAGTATCCCAATTTCGAATGGATGGGGGTAGCAAGGATGGGAAAACCATGGAATGAATGGATATTTTCCTTATTTCCTTCTATGCATGCTAGCGAAATTCAACAACCGACAAACGAGGAGTATTTAAAGAGGATTAAGCAGTTTATTGGTGATGATACACCGGCGGAAATTGTGATGGTATCGAAATGGAATATCAATGAGATAGTTGTGAAGGAATATTCGAAAGGGAATATGTAAGTTCAGCTCCTCGCTTATTTTCAAATTCCTACGGGGCTAAATTGAATGACATGCTATAGATTCTGCTTAGGCGACGCAGTACACCGTCATCCAACGATGAACGGTCTCAGATCCAATACCTATATTCAAGACGCCTACAACTTAGTCTGGAAACTATCTACCGTAATGAAGAAGGAAGCCTCACCATCTCTCCTCTCAGCCTACACATTAGAAAGACAACCAGTCGGTCTCCAAATAATTAAATAATTAGCCGAGCAAACGACTCTTTCCGTAATCATCGCCAAATCTGGGACGCGCTAGCTATACTATCTCTCTCACTTCAAGAACGGAAGGATCAGTTTACTGAGTTGTCGGCTGCTAGTAGTGAGGGTAAGAAAAGGAGAGCTGCTTTGAGAAATGGGATTCGTCATTCGGCTCATGAGTTTCATGCTATTGGTATAGAGATGAATCAACTTTATAGTTCGGCTATCTATCTATACTGATAATGAGAAAGAACCGTTTTCTTTTAATGGTCTTGCTGCTCAGGATCCGGTGTTGTATTATACACCGAATACTTATCTTGGGAGTCGACTTCCGCATGCTTGGCTTAACAACGCTATTCCATCTAGTACACCTATATTGACTATTGATCTTGCAGAAAAGAGGGCTTGGAATTTGTTTACGGGGATTGGAGGAGATGCCTGGGAAGAAACCGGTATGGTTGTTGGAAGGGAGTTAGGGGTTGTAGTTAAGGGGGTCGGTATTAGGTTTCGTCAGGATTGGGAGGATGTTTATGGTGACTGGGAGACTGTCAGAGGTGTGGAGGAGGATGGATGTATTTTAGTGAGGCCGGATCGCTTTGTTGCTTGGAGGGCTGCGAGTTCTGGGGTGGCGACACAAAGGTTGAGGAAGGTGATATGTAGTATCTTGGGTCGGGAGATTCAAGATACGCCAGTATAGATGGACCTGAGTCAGTTTCCTGACTTAGAAATCAGCGATGAGGATTTGAAACTCAAACCACTCCATTGACGCACTGTTCCTGCTCTATTCCTACAAAAGTGTGCTTTTAATATAATCTTTCTTTACAGCTGGCCGACAAATTAAAAAATGACAAGAGGTTTTGTTGCATATCGCACTAGGAACGGCGGTCCTGGTCCGGTTCTGGTCCGGTTCTGGTCCGAGTCCTCGTCCTGCAGGATCTTGTGCCCTCGTCCGAATGCTAGGCGACGGCCCAAGTGCGATATGCAACAGAACTTTCATTCTCAGGCTCATGATTTCGGGTCCAATGACTACCGGTAGGGACCATGAATCTACTGTAGAAAGTAGGGCCGGAGAAGTTTGACCGTCCAGAAATTTCACGGTCCGAAAATTACGACGTCCCAAAAGTCACGACGGTCCCAAAACTTAATGGTCCCATCATGCGACATGCAACAAAAAAAGGTTTCATCACATGATTTATACGTGATGGCTTCTCATCAAGTGACCTATACCTTCGATACACAGGCTTTTCAAACCTCTTGCTCTGCCCGTGGAATGAGACTAATTTCAATGATAGGCCAATTATAATACTTACTACCACGAATGGCATATCAAATCAAGCCCAAGATCACAGCACCGCCGACCACAGCACAAGACCAGTTCATACTGATGAGTGTAACTAGAATACCAGGTGGGAAGAAGGAAAACATTACGGATATTATAAGGGAGGCCACCGCATACAGGTTGATCAAAAGCCCGAACTTTCCCAATATCCATGGTCCCCAGTGGATTGGTTCATGCTTCAGCCGCTTGGTAATTAGTAGTGTGATTGGAATGCCATATGAGATGAAAAGCCCCGCGATGGTGAGTGAAATGATTGCGTTGAATGCTATGGTTGAACCGATGTTGATTAGACAAATTAGGGCCGTGAGGACCGTACAAGTAACGATTGAATTTATAGGTAGTTCAAGTCGTTTATTTACCTTTGATAAGAACCCAGAATAAGGTAATCCTTGGTCGCGTGCGAAGGCCCGGGTTTGTCGGGAAGGCGTGGTGAGGAATCCAAACGTCGCGAATATTACAAGTGTAATTAGGATGGCTGTCATGACTGAAGTACCAGCGTTCGAGGCGGTGGCGGAGTAGAAGACTTCGATGAAGTCGTAGCCGGTTGATGTGGTTAGGGCTTCTTCTGAACTACGAGTGTCATAAGTTAGTGCTAGGAGTTCTGTCTTATAAAGTCAAATTCTTCATACGTACTCTCCAAGACAAAAAGGAAGGCTATTGCAATGGCGAAGCCAAGAACACCGTTAGAAGGAGGGTGCAAATCATGGCCCAAGGGATGATGTGGGAGGCATTTTAAACTTCTTCCGCAGATAGTTGGTGTCATTAGCTTTGAAATAGTGTTGGGAATGAGCTGAATGATGGCCCTACCCATGTGGCATGGTCCGCCGTAGCCAATTGTCGAGTTAGACATTGATCAATATCCGTTTATAGGGAGTAAACTTACCAACAAACGGGAGATTCGTACTTATGAGCCCGGTGCAAAACGCCAAGTCATTGCTTTGATAATACCCTATATTGACGAACTCGCTAAACACGCTCGCTGGAGTCCCATGAGGAGTCAAATGAACGAGAGGTATCAAGATAGCGAAAAATCCGACAACACGCACCGGAAGCATGCCTCCTTCAATTTTAGGAAGCAGTTTCACAGCAATTGTATTGGTAATGACTACTAGTAACAAAATAGCGTACATAAGTAGTGTTCCGTGCTAGCGCTGGAAGTCATAGTCGGGGTAGTTTAGAACGAGAAATCCTTGAATCATGGTTGCACCGAAGAAAGAACCGGCTGCTGTGTTCGCATTCCATCCCATTGTTGATATCCATCCTGCAAACCAACTCAGGAAAGTGGAATATTTCGACGGAGAGAGGATTGCTGTCCAATGGTATTGTCCGCCTGACGTCGGTGCCCCTATAGATACAAAGTAGTTGATGGGTTCCCCCAAATGAAGTTCAAGGGATGAGGAGCATAATGAATACTGACATTGAAGCCATCTCAGCTAAAGACGCTGCAGTAGCCAAAGAGCCCAACCAAGAGAATATGAACCCGTAGACAAGAGTCGACCCAGCCCCATCGAGTAAACCGGTACCATTTGCTCTCTTCTCGGTCAGCCAAATGTCATGAAAACCTCGAGAACCTTCTTACAAGAGAACAGCTTCCCATGTACACATCATGGTGGCTGTAAACCCCAGCATAGACCAAAAACCAAATCGTCTCTAATAGTAAGCTCAAAATTGGTCTCTCTTGACATGTCTGAATAGCTTGCTTACACCCAACTGCTGCCGCTTTCCAACTCCTGCCAGTTCTGCAGCATCTTGATCGGTTAAATGAGACTTCTCTTGGTCTATCGTGATAACCACCGCATTGTTTTCCTGCACGCCGACTTCTTCATCTTTGGCCATGTTTTGATGGAGAGGATGGGAAATGAGCCCAAAAAAAACAAAGCTGTTGGAAACATCGGGCCCTATTCTGATAAAGGACTCTGCGTTAAGCAGTATATGCAAAGAAATAGTACTTAATGTACAGTATCCAATAGGAGGCAAGATGAAGGATACTTGGCATCGACTCGGAGACATAGCTAAAGAAGGCTCCCGCTGCCGCAGATGGGGCATCGAAGAAGAACCGGGGTTAAGATAGGAATATGGACGCAAGAAATGAGATTGTAACCTTGTACATTATGCATATTTCCTCCGTTGTATTGCAGGAGGTTAGTTCTAGCCTTGCCTAGGCCTGTTTGAAATACCGGGGAACATGATAACCCGCATTATCTGTTGGGTAAGAACATCGGTCGTTTTGTAAGAGACCCCCAAAGTGTTTGGCGATGATCCCCTCTCGGGCTGATGTATACTGGTACATAGAGAGATGATTTGATAAAAGAGAAAGAGGAAGGAGAAGAGAAACGTCACAAGCTTCGGCTAGCTTCCCAATACTTCGCGTGGAGTTCCTCATAAAGCAGCACTCCTACCCTAAACAATTCTCTGGCCTTAAAGCTATTGTTAATGTGTTAGTCTAATATCCAAAGGATTTGTAGAGGAGCAGAGTCGTGTCCTATTTAAAAAAGCTTTTAGCTAGTTTAATTCGTATAGTAATTTAGAACAAAAGTAAGTAGCTTTATGGAGCTCTGATACTGCAGGGATTTGACACCCCAAGAATTTCACCACCAAAATTTGTACAAGTACTCGTAGTCTGTGCATTGGCGTTTGTTACACTAGTGGATATGGAGCTTCGATTTGATCTGCGATATAGGCTTTGAAATAGGCTTTGATTCGGGCTGCGAAATAAGACGTGATCCAATTGAACGTAGTAATCCTCCATATACCCCGCTGTGCTGCTCTTTTATCAACCGAGTCCCTGGGGTACGAGTAAACACCAACATCCCGCTAAGCATCACGATGCCCGAGTTCAACCCTTCATACCGACAAACCTACACGCCAGAGCAGATCCAACAGTACTATGCGCGAATACGGCTGCCCCAACGGTATCGAGATGTAGCCTTTACCTCAATTGAAGGAGATAGGGAGAAGCTCAAGTTCTTAACAACATTGCAGCGCTACAACCTGGCCAATATTCCTTTTGAGAATCTTGAACTTCACTACTCCTCTCACCATACCATTACACTGGACCCACAACATCTCTTCCATAAGATTGTCGAGCGAAATACCGGTCGTGGTGGCTATTGCATGGAGAACAATTGCTTGTTTCATACAGTGCTGAGGAGTCTGGGCTTCGATATCGTTAGCATTGGTGCGAAAGTCAATGAAGCTGCACAACCTATGTCTGCAAGTAAAGGATGGAAGGGACCGAAATACGATGGATGGTAAGTGGGAGTTTGTTCTCATGTTGGGGGAGAATGCTTATACTTCTGGTAGGAACCATATGATAAACATTGTCACAATCGGAGAGAAGAGATATCTGGTCGACGTTGGCTTTGGCTCAAGTGGGCCAACCCATCCTCTTCCGATTGTTGAAAATGAAGTCTCAGTAAACGTCGGCACTCAGGAACTCCGTCTAGTGTACGAAACCATACCTGATTTTACAAAACAAGACCGCAAGCTTTGGCTATATCAGCATCGGAATAACTGCGAACAGTCGTGGATTCCAACGTATGCTTTCGCTGAGATGGAGTTCACTCCTAGTGATTTCACAATAATGAATTATTTTACAAGTACGCATAGAACAAGTTGGTTCACGACCATGATTGTCTGCGTAAAGATGATCATGGACGATGACGGTGAGATTGTGGGCGATGTCACTTTGGCTGGAGAAGAGGTCAAGAAGCGAATCAAGGGAGAGTCTGGACTGCTTGCTATGTGCACCTCTGAAGAAGAGCGCATCAAGGCACTGGATGAGTTTCTAGGGGTCCAGCTCAGCCAGGTCGAGAAGAACGGCATTCAAGGCATGGTCACCGAGCTTATATAGTTGCCATATCCCCATGAATGAATAGCAATCATCACCAGGAGAAGTCTCACGCAAATTTATGTTTAACTCTATATAAGATAGAACGTTTTCTTCCAGTTGCCTTACTCACACAGTGTTTCTTACTCACAATTCCTGAAGGGGAATATTAATCGATATTAGAGATGCAAACTTGTCTGATATTTCATTCATTAACAGCTTGAGTACTTTGACTTCAACTAAGTGTGCTACCAGTAACGGCCTTGGTTCTTACTTTCTAATCACAACCCTGATACCCTGGGAATCCCTCTTTGCATAAGGAACAAACAAGTCATACTCCATTTCCACATCAGTTTTATCTGTCTCATACAACTCCATCCATCCACTATCATCCTCATCCTTCGTTTCCGGCCCACCAAACCGTCTTCACAGTCCGGAAATAACAAGATATAATTCAGCATAAGCGAGATTCATACCGAGACACTGTCTTGAGCCTTGAGAGAAGGACATGATGTACCGCTTTAGACGAGGGTTTTCGATGAAGTGCTCGGGCTGAAAAGTAAGTGGCGAGGGGAATATTGGAGGATTTAAGTGAATCAGAGGTGTCGTCATACCCACTAGTATCTATTGGATCTTTAGTAAGATCTTGACCAGTAGAGGAGAGCGTATTTACACCAGATGGAATATGCCATTCCTTCCTGCCATCATGGAAGACAAGTATTTCATCGGGACAAACACGTTCCTAACGACTGCTAGTTCCCATAGCCAGTCTCAATCCTTCCTGAATCAAAGCACTGAGGTATGGCAACTGCTCTACTTCCTTGATGGACAAAGGTTCATCTGGATCCGGAATAGCTTCCTTGAGTTCTGCCTTCAGTCTCTGCAAGATCTCTGGATTCGTAAGAAGGTGGAAGGTTATGACCTATATCATAGTATTAGCTTGTCTTTTCAGAGATGTGCTCATATCAAACATACGCTCAGTGCCCAAGCAGTAGTCTCGGTACCTGCGATTGCAATATTCTGAGCATCCTCCATAAGTCTTTCAGGGCGCTTTTCAAAGTCTGATAAGTTGCTGTCTAGGATCTCATCGAAGACTGTTTTGTCCTCGATTTTGCCTTCTTGGTGAAGTGTCACGACTCTGTTAATTTTGGACATCAGATCCTAAGACACTTCAGTATTCATTTGATGCCCTCACTTTCATCGCACTTACACTCTTGAACTGGACAAACTCTGTCATCCCTGGACTCAGCTTCTTCAAATCGAAAGAGGAATGCTATTCATAGCAGGCATAACCCAACTGAACATATTGGCCAGCGCCCCAACCTCATAAGAACTCGTAATCTACAACCCATCAGTACTAGAACAGATACAAAGAAGTCCGCACTCACCAT
This sequence comes from Pezicula radicicola, assembly GCA_003008705.1. NCBI lineage: Eukaryota > Fungi > Ascomycota > Leotiomycetes > Helotiales > Dermateaceae > Pezicula > Pezicula radicicola. The sequence goes on along the minus strand of PDUO01000013.1, from coordinate 590,606 downwards.
ATCAAAAAACCCTTTATTAAACTCCGGCGCGTCTAACCAATTATAAGAAATACCAAAAACATACTCAGCAATTAAATCATTAGTAAAAGCACTAAAAAAAGGAAACAAATTCAAAGGTCTCCCACTCTCCATAAACTCATCCATCCTACCAAACAACTTCCTTAAATTAGCTCTCATAATAGGTTCCAACCGTCTAACACTATCCTTACTAAACATCCTACTCATAGCACCCCTCCTAACACGATGTAAATCATGTTCAACAGTAGAAATAGCTGCTTCAGTAAACCCAAATAACTGCATCACACGTCTGTACTTATCTCTTCTTCTTCCACTTCCGGGCATTAATTCAGGTATGAAATCAGGGTCGTTGATGTGGAGTTCATCTGGTGTGATTCGGATTATTGGACCGTATTTTTCATGCATTTCGCGGATTCGAAATAGGTATTGGCCTCTGTGAATGAAGTCCCAGTAGAATTCGTACCAGAGGGAGAAGGCGGCGATTTTGGGACCGGGGAATTTGCAGAGGGGGTGTAGGGTTAGACGGTAGGTGTAGAGGGCTAGGATGTAGAGGAGGAGGATGCTTGGGATGGTGGGCCAGTGGAGGAGGGTTTCGAGGAGGGCCATGGTGAGGATAGTTGTGTAAGGTGAGACTATTTAGAATGTTGTCTAATGAGAGATGGGATTGGGATTTTTCTTCTTGAAAATGGTCGAGTATACTCGAGTTGACCTGGTACGGTGTGTGTGTGAGTAATAGCCTTTCGATTTAACGCCAGAAATAGATTCCCATTGGTGACGTTTCGAGATATTGGAAACGGCCTTAACTTCGTGGAGATAAACATAGAGATAAAGAAGATCTTTCGTATTGTAGACCGAGGTCTAGCAAGTACGAGTATAGACAACCTAGTTCGGGATGGAGAACTACTATAGAGTGAATCAATGACCCAAACAGCTAATGCAGAGTGTACAATGTAAGATTAATTAATCGCTCGCTACATTCACTCTCATGGTCTGGTATCTACCTGCTGCTAGCACATATCTAAAGAGCTCAAACCGCTTATCCTAAACGCCTTTCCTTCCCCATATCTCATGTCTGTTTATACAACAATAATATTGCCCACTACTGTCCCTCCACTTTCAACATGGTATCTCCTCCGTAATCCAATACTCCTCGCCGCCGTTAAGAGTTTAATAGCCTCATCCCCACCGCCAACCATAACCATGCTAATCTGATGGTGTCGTTGTAACCCACTAGGTGTCCTCTGAACTTCGTCTAGCAGTGGCCGAATCAACCTATATCCACCAGCAGTCCTCCATCCCACATTCTCATCCTCATCGACTCCGTCGTGATCATCATTTTCAGAGACAATAATGACTAATCGCAGAGCGCGAGACGTGGGAGTGAAGCTCGGAATGTTGGCAAGTTTCTCAGAGAAGGTGCAACCGCCGCGCTTCATGACGATGACCTGATGACTTTTGACCGCTTCTTCTGGGATCTTGGCATTACAGCCTTCACCCGCGAAGAATATGGTTTTCCAACTGAGAAACTCGGAAGTTGGGCCATTGCTCGGATTAGGCGCTTCAATAACGTCTATTATTGGTGCCGCTCCTTTACCTGTGGGTGAAATTGCTGCAAGTGTTGCAAATTGATATGTTTGGGGTACATCTGGGTGGGGGAGTAATGTTGCTGCGGGGTCTCGAAGGGCGGAAGTTACGTGGTGTAGAAGTGAGCTCAGCATCGTTTTGTATTCAGCTGCGATGCCGGGGTTGCTGGCAGTGTCCGCAAATGCCACAGTAGGCTTCTGATCGTACTCATCCTCAGTGTCATAAAGTTCTTCGTTATCAAAGCTCTGATTTGTTTCCACGGGATTCGACTTTTGAATTACCAGATCAAGCATCACCGAGTTTCTTACTCGTGTAAAAGCAGGATCTGCCATGTCGCCAATTACATCCCTTCCGATGTATATCCTCTCATCTCGTCCCATCGCTAAATTGGCGATATTCCACACTCTCCAAGACGCATTGAGAGGAACATCAAAAATATCTTGGAATGGTGATGGCGATTCCCACACCATACCGAGTTTCAACCCGGAGAGACTTTTGATGAGTATCCCATCTTGCAGACGCACAAGGTTCTGGGCACCACCAAAGACTATATTGAACCCAGGAGCCGATGCAATGTTCTGTTGAACAGGTGAATTGACTGGGAATTCAATAGTAAAGGTGACTTTCACTGGGAGCCGGTCACAGGTCCCATTGTCTGGCAAGAGACTTTCTGGCAACGTCCATGGATAATAACTATGATTAGGGAGTGCTGGTAGCTCGTCAAGGATATCAGAGTCCTTTACGGATTGTTTAAAAGCATGCTCGTTAGGTATTAGGTGAAGACCAATCAAGCTTGCCGCGTGGAAGAAGTCGGGTCTAGATGTAACTCTGGAAATACCAAAGGGAATTGCTAATGGAGGTGCCGGGCAGGTATCTCTATCTTGCATTTCTGCATACGCCTGAACATCTCTGGTAGGTTTCTCCTTCTTTTTGACGACGGGAGCACTCTCGCGAGGTATGACTAAAGGATGTCCTTCGGTTGTGAATACATAAGCAGCATCGAGAGAATTGAGGGGATGTTCCGGATCGAAGAGAAGATACAGATATTTTGCAGTTTCTCCGAGGAAGAAGCTTTCCATACGATCACTCTTCTCGCCAGTTCGGACATCTTGAAGGCCAGACCAACCACACTCAGTCCAACACCTTCGCTTAATATCTTCTAATACCATTTCACCGACGTGCAAATACCAAGGGTCGCGAGTCGCTCGATACAGATGATAAGTGGACTCAATAAATTCTGGTCGTCCAGGCCACCACCCCAATCCTCCTTCAATGCCACCATCTCGAACAGACCATCTCTCTGGCAGCGCAGCGTACCTGGTCCACAAAGCAGTGTAGAGCAGATTTGTCTCGATGGCCTCCTCTACTTCACCTGCTAGCGTTAAAAGACCTGGATAATATGCGCCAAGGCTGTCTATCCAATACGCTTGCGGTGATCCCGTACTCAGATGGACGTTGACGTAGTGTGGATGGTGAGTTCCACTGTATAAATGTCTTTTGATAGCAGCATGTGCTTCATGCCAAGCTTCCAAGAAAGCTTCAGAGGAATTCTCCTCGTCACTTAGTGGATTGTAGATTGTATTTGGGTCGAGCCATGATTCATGAGGTTGCTCGAACGGCACTGTCAAATTTGGCATATTGTGTCCAGAAAGGAGAATGGATGTTTTCAACGCATATTCGAAGAAGCTATCGGCACCGGCACCGATTCCTGCATATGGTCCGATCCATTGTCCATTTTCTGCATCAACACCAGCGCCAATCAGTCCGATAGAACTTCTTCTGTTCCATACAGCCCAGAAAGCTCGCTTTGCAAGTTGTTCAAAGCGTGGATCTCCAGTGAGTCGGCTCAATGTCGTGAACTCCAGAACCAAGCTCCCCGCTCCCGCACTACACGTTTCTGTAATTTCAGCGGAACCTTCTTGGGAAGCATCTTCAAACTCCGAACCCCTATGAAGGGGTGAGTTCAAATAGAAAGGAATTCCATGACGTAAATTGACTCTCGGGTAAGGCATTCCTGTTGTAGTATAAAAGGCCGGCAACAATCGTTGCGCAAGATCAAAAGCCAGCCGAAGAAGCTGGCCATTGTATTTAAACCCGTTCGGCCAAATGATTGTTGATTTCTTGAGCCTCGCCATCGCGATGTTATAAGTAGGTCGGGGCTTGTAGCCGCTGATTGGCAGTTCTCCAACGGCAAATAAATGCGCACTCAATAAGCCTCCTACTCCTCTTATGACCGTTTCGAAGACCTGCACCTTGCTATCGACATCAAACCCTCGCGCTCGTAAACCTTTGCCCCGGGGCCCGGCTGTTCCATCACCATATTGTAGAACAAGAGAGGCTACACCGTCCTGAAAATCGCGTAAAGCTTTAGCACCGGTGAAGTACTCGTCCGGTGGTGCAGAGGCCAGAATTGCGAGCGTGGAAAGACTGTCGATAAGAGTCAAAGAGTAATTCCCAAGAACATCGTTGAGCTCGACATTGGCTGGATTCTTTCGGTCTCGGGTTAAGGGTAAGCAGGATACAGGCCTCAGCTACACAAGTCAGTCTAAGATATGAAGGTTCTCTACGGGTGCTAACCTCATCTTCTGGGAAAGCGACATCCATATAATTGTCAAAGCCGTGATAGAACATGTCCACAGTCTCTTGCCGCAGTTCTGCAATCCGCGAGGGAGTCATGGCACTGGCCAGGACCAGCCATATTGTGAAGATGATGAACAGCGACCATCTTGACAGTATTGGATCTGTAGGATTATTACTGGCGGTTGTGCCTGACCCGCCGCTCAGCCATGCTCGCAATGGCATAACTCATGGGAAGGAAACAGCGGGAGGCATGTGAGCTCGACCAAAGGCCAGATGAATCAGACGATGGTATCCGAGAGCAAAGGGTGAAGTGAAGGAATTGTACAAGATATAAAGATCCTAGGGAAGTTGTGTTCAGAAGGTTGGTAATGCGACTTTTACTCTTTGGCCAGGCCAGATTGAGGTTGTCCGGAACAAGCTTAATGTAATCGATGTGCCAACGCCACAGGGATCCATCCATCCATTCCATGAAAGACAAAGTCTATCACGTGACCGTGACCACAACATACGAAATACGTCGCCCCCCTTTTTCCATAACCCATAACCTCGCTTCTGAAAAGCTTCACTTCAATTATCTTGTGGAAAAGCTTGATGTCCTCTCCATAAATGAGACTCTTATTTTGTATGTTGATTGAACAACTCTTTTTTTTTCTTTCACGGCCTCTTAATTGAGTCTGTTAAAAATCTTTGTTTCCCATAAGCACGATATTTGACTCTAGCCCCCGGACCTTCCGACGGCTCTGCAACCTTCGTCATCAAACCTTCTTAACAACCTCATTCCTCTCAATGAAATGGTAACTTGATAGTACTTCCTTTCCACCAGAAGTGTTTCAACGTATAATTCAGCATCATAATCAACATTCAGCATTGAGCTTACGGAACTCTTGGCATGATGGACAATGCCTCTACGAAGAGCAAACCCGGCTTCAAGTCACGCTTCGTCAATGCGTTGAGGTCCAAATCATCTCGCTCCAAGTTGCGAAAGGCCCCTCCACCAGGCTATGGAGTCGACACTTATACGGACTTCATCAAGCCAGATGAAATACCACCAGTACCGCCTGTTGCTGCTTTACAAGCCCATCGAGAGAAATACAGGGCGGAACACTCTCAATTGGACACTCAGCTTGGAGAACGTCGAGATGATACTGCCATTATCCATTCCTTTGGTCAACGAGACTCTTTCGAATCTGTCAAAGATGCACATACAACGTGGCTAGACAAACGTTTGCCAGGCGACCAGATGATAGCCAGTTTGTCACCTGATCTGTGGGAAATCATCACAGACTACCTGAACCCTGCCGATGCCGCAAGTCTTGCATTCTCTACGAAGACGCTTTTAAAGCGCCTCGGCTATAAGCCATGGGATAATCTACGTATGGACCACCCAGAAAATTTCCAGTACAGAATCCAGTTTCTCCTGCCAATGGACCGGTACCTCCCTGACCATTTGTTATGCTTCATATGTGCAAAATACCATGTCCGAACGCAACGGGGCCAGGAAAGAATGAAACCCCCGGATGTACTAAATCCTCTATTTAATTGCCCAAACGTATACAGCCGGTCACAACCCAAAGCACGACTCACACCTAGCCGTGCCATCCAATTCTCATTTCTGCAGCTCGCACTGCGAGCCCACCGATATACGCCATATTATGGCATAACTCTGGAAACACTCTCTCGACGCTGGAAAGAGGGTGACTGGTCACATGTAACACGGTACCACATCCATAACGGCCATCTGCTGATGCGGGTGGTGAGCACCGCCTTCGCACAACCAGCAATGCCTATAGTGACCAAGCGTTTCTTCCTATACTCACGAGAAGACTACACGCCATATTTCTCTGTTTGTTCTCACTGGAGAGACGGTGAGCTGATGAATGTGTGCAAATGCGCCTTGGATCACATCCCCATACCACCAAAACCAACTTTGGATTCACCGAACGCTGTTGGAAAGAAATTCAAGGGGCGCATGTTACAAACGCCGTACAACGCCCATGCTCTTGTCAGTCTATGCGACAGATGCCGACCCATGCGACGCTGTCCGGAGTGTCCAACGGAGTACCTCTTCGAGATCAAGCTGACTGAAGACAAGAGCGACAAGAATGTCTCTTTCAAGCGTGCAATTGTTGTGACGCGTTGGAGTGACCTAGGAGATGAGACGATGTCAGAGGAATGGAAGGCTTGTAATGGCGTACCTGACGTGACTTACGACTCATTTGGCTCCATCGGGAAGCGCGCCATCTCGGGAATTTTCGAGAGCCATTTCGCGCCGGATCATATTCCAGGGCAGAGGATACTTTCGTTAAATCCAAAGAATGAGAAGCTTGGAGAGGATGGCCATAATTGGTATTAGATGGAATCGATGGTGAAGTGCAATGCAAGATTGTATGTTTCTGTGCGATTCAATAAGCGACGGGACGATCCTCTTGCTCTCAGCCTCACGATGAGTCTGGCATCACAATCAACAAACCTACCTCGCCTTCCCCAAAAGGAATAACAAACATAAGACCACATCACTGCAGTTTCATCAAGCAAAGAAATCCAAACACCCGAATATCCTGACAAAACAACTACACCTAAAATCGACAACGGAATCTAATTTGTATCTGAAAGTTGCGCTCTGGCAATTAATCTGTCTCAATGGCGTTCTTGTTGCAAGAAGAGGAAAAATTGGAATTTACTCAATGATTTGCTCCTTTTATGGGAACGTTTAATTGCGTTTAAGTTGGAAAAAGTGACATTTAGTTCATGAGGCACTACTTGGTTGTGAAAGTTTAGGCATACTTTAGCTTTTGCAAGGCACCTATAGGTACTGCTTCCTAATTTAAAGTGTATTTATCCATGAATTGACTTCAAGTCATTTCTAACGATATAAATTGGATTACCTCGTCTATGAACATAGCTCTTATATAAAGACCATCCTAACACTCAGCGCCTCCGCTTCCTCAGCAGAAGCAAACATTCACATTATCGCTCGTCATCAGTTCCACTAATACTAGGCTCAGAGTCCCCTCCTCCACCTTCATGCACCATACCCGCTAACCCATCATCCTCCCCTCCCTCAAGTAACGGCTGGCGCTCCCCTTTTGGAGTACTAAAATGGCCACCAAGGCTAATAGCCATAACACTCAGCCCATGCACCATGGTACTCCCCACAACCACAAAACAAATAACCGGATAGATCAGATACATGGCTTTATCCTTATCAGTGTAAGGCGGAATCGGCTTTCTAGGTTTTCCAAGTGGAAGAGAGGTTCCTGTTTCAAGCTGGGCTCGAGTTTCAATAGCGAGGAAGAGCGCACCTACGCCCATACGTCCAAAATGGCCGCAGAACAACGCTTCACGATAAGTTCTGATATCTGGGATGAAGCGTTTAAGAGCCAGGACAATTGGTATACGGCGGAATAAGAGATGAGGGTTAGAAAGAGGAAGAGTTGTCAAATCCCACAGTTTGGTGTGATTTCCTTTGGTGTAAAATCTTTCCAGTGGATTATAGAACCGAAGAAGGCAAATATGCTGGAATTGAGGACGAGGTCGACAATCTGTCTGAAAGGCATTGATGCTGTTTTCTTGGAGAACCAACCATCGTGGGCAAATCCTACGCCTGCTCCGAAAGCTACAAGGAAGTCGTCGCTTCCCAGCGTTGAGCCAACACTAACTAATAATATCGCAAGGAGAAACGTAAGAGTCTATTGGCAAGTCGACCAATGATATATCTGATTGCGAGACCAAGAGTGCATTACCAAAGGATAGTGATAAAGAACCATTCCCTGATAGCTGAGGATGCATTTGGCGTAGTAATGATAGTTAGCTTAATATATAAAAAGGGAAACGAACCCTCGTCATTACAAACACTCTCTGCTGACAACAAATGCTTCAACCTCCTCGGCACCCTTTCACTAAACTTCGACTTAGATAGAACACTAGCATTCAAAACCGGATCCGTATGAGAGAAACAAGCCCCAATAATCATAGCCGTCGGTAACATCGTCTGAAAAATGAAGTTCGCAAAAAGACTCGCAATAGCCCAAGAAAACGTCATAATCGGACCCAGGAAAAACAACGCACTTTTCCAATGTCAATTGAAATAAAGCTTAGGTAATTCCATCCCGACAGCAAAACATTGAACTCAGAGTATCACTCTTGCATAATCTTGTCATTGAGACCCCATTCGTGCGGAGTGAGAAAACCGAGGACATAAGGGCCTAAGATGATGCCAACGAGAACAGCGAGAGGCGGTTCGGAGAGATGAAGATTGTTTCTTATGAAGACAGAGAAGAGGGCATAGATTATTAGGAAGGCTGAGAGGGTTAGGTAGGAGATATGGGGAGCGGTTGGTTCGAGTTGGCCCCATATGATTTGTGAGACGTAGAAGCGAAGGCCAAGAAAGTTCAAAAGATAAAGCCCCTGAATGTAAACAAAGAGGTAAGATTAGATGTTAACAGCTTCGATGAGCCATTTTCAAGGATTATGTCGATGATTCTAAGGGATTTTGATACTTTTGAAGTGTTGATAATGCTGGTTCTTAAGGTTTTAGCTTGCGATAGACTTGGTGACGATGATTCATGACGACACTTCATCACATGCAAACCCTGTGACTTTAGGCGTAGGACTTAGGTTGATTCGATGGAGTCTTTGTGATCCGTTCTTTATTGAGATTTTATCTGTCATATTTCGATCTGCAGATAATCATATATATTTGTATAAACACGCAAAGGTAAAGGCCCCTTCGATTGATCATTGAGTGCCTGAAAACATAAGTTAAGCGACGCCCAGAGCAAAAAGGCAAGCCACTTACTTCCTTGGCTTGACAGTAAGTAAGAAGTAATAGTCCCATTGGAGCCTAGTAACTCACTTCAATCAACTTCCCACTTTTCGTCATTGATTTGAAATGGAGTTTGGGCAAGGTACCAGAAATTGTATTTATCGACCGCACTTTGAGCCTAACCACAGTAAAACATTCGTTACTTATAAGATATAATCTGATGTAATTCTAATGCACAGATAACTGTAATTGTAGAGAATATGTTATTAATTTAGAGTAATAAGGAGATAAAAACTTGCTAACTAAATTTATTATCAGAGATATTTCCGCGCAGACTACCTATTATAAAAGTCAACTTCGTCACTTAAATTAAGTGAGCTACTCAAGCCAAGTCGCCTAAGTGCACGAGTAGTCCTCATCCTCGTCCCTATGTTCATGGTATTCACAACCGTTTCGGTTTCACGGTTGAATGAGAGAATGTGCACAATCATATGTATTAGCATGATTTGCTTCAGCCGTGAGTTTAAGAAGATCCGCCAAGAACTCTTTCGCCCAAACATTAGGATCCTCATTAGGATTCGAAGAGCGAGAATCTTCTGCTACAGCATTAATTATCTCACCAACAAGATCAGCATGTTCAACGTTCTGAAAGTGAATGTTGTCTAATAAGAGCTGTCGAAGTGTAGATTTCGAAGGCGTGTTCCGGTATATGAATTTGAGATTTTCCTGGTATGTTCCTAACAATTGATCATCGCGATGTTAATAAGAAAGTTCAAATACATCGACCAATTGATCCACAATCAGATTCTGAAACTTCTCTGATTGTAAGAATTGACCTAAGACAAAGAGTCGAATCAGCCGTACAAAACGGGCGTAAATCAGCCTTTTAATCCTTTCTGCGGATAATCCATCAACGTCGACGGCGATTAGATCTTTGGCTAGGTCAATGGATCCGTGGAGAACCCATGTCGCAAAGATTTCACAGCAGACCAGACTCTCTTGATCAGTCTTTGTGTGTTGATACCGAGAGCGTCTAAACTTGAGTAACTCGCATAACCTGATCCAATTCGTAACTATCTAACGACAGGTATTCCGACGATTTGACCAATCCCTACATTGACCAGTTCGGGTAGCAATTTGGTTGATTGTATTGGTGAACCTGATCGGAATAGAACTTAGGCCCTCGTCAGAACAGAAGTACTGCAGATAGCACAATTTGTGGCCTATATTTATAGCCTCCAAAGAAATTAATAATTTCTAAAATTAAATAAATTGGCAAATATTATAACTCCATACAAGTGCTCCTCTTGACCAAGAAACAGGATTCGATTCCGCGAAATAACAACTGTTCCTCTACAATGTTAAAAAAAAACATGGCTATAAAGAGCACAAAGATTATCACAAAGCCCTTCCTGTCTACAACTGCCTGTAGTTCCTCGAAATGGTAAATTGCTCAGAAGAGATAATACCAAACGCGCTTCCAAGCAGGGTAACTAGCTATCAGCGCCCTGTACTCGTAAATGGTGTCCCAATCCACTTCTCTCAGGTCAGTGTCGATATCGATGTCATCAACGCTCCACCAAGATTTACGTTTCCACACCCATCCAACAATATACATGATGATAACGACTGGAACTGCAAGGAATGATTTGAAGAAGTCTTCGGCAGTGCCGATCTTTCCATCGTTACCAAGGGGGAAGAGCGCGGTGTAGAACTATGAAGTTGTTAGAAAAGGATATTGTCGGTCGAACGAGAGGGACAACTAACTTGTGCAATAATGACTAGGATAATCAAAATCAGACCACACCATGAACCATAGACACCACCCGCAGCCTTGTAAGGAATGTCATCCAAAGAACGGTCATGGGCTTTCCAAGCAGCGCGGAATCTAATATGGGCCAAGCAGATCGAAGCCCAGGTGAAGAGTGAAGCAAGCCCAGAGAGTGCAAGTAGCCACTCAAAAACAGTAGGTCCGCTTGCACTGAGACTAATGTATGCTAGACATCCGAAGGCCAATAGAGTGATGGTAGAGAATAGAGGGCGACCGGATTTATCAATGTAAGAGAAAACCTTAGGAGCGTAGCCCTTGTCCGCCAGTGCAGTAAGTGTCCGTGATCCACCGTAGATTGCGGAATTTCCCAGAGAGATAATGGACATGAGAATGATGCCGTTTATAAGGTGGTCGAATCCCTTGATACCTCCATTGATGGCGACTATGACAAAAGGTGATGCATTAACATCGATCATACCACCTCCACCCAGAAGGCGTTTGTCTGTGGAAGAAACTAGAAGCCCAATGAACATAAGGCCAACTACGTAGAAACTAGAGATTCGGTTAGTTGAGTTAAAAAAAGGCACAACTTAATATCCAACTTACATAGTGATACGCCAAAAGACTTGCTTAATAGCGCCAGGCAATGCTTTTGCTGGATTTTCGGACTCAGCTGCGGCTAGGCCGACAAGCTCCGTTCCCGCGAAAGAAAATGCAGCGGTGACAAAGACTGAGCAGAACCCTTGAAAGCCATTTTTAAATGCTCCAGGATCGTACCAGAGTCTGGCACCCCAGTATTCACTATAAATTCCCTTAGAAGGCCCTCCACCCAGAACTGTTTCTCCGTTAGCAAAGATATTATCCTAAGGTAGAACAAAGTCTTACCAAAAACGAAACAAATGATCATGAATATGATTACAGTAAGAACTAGTTTAGGATTTCGGTATTAGCAATACTTCTTGTAGAAAGTCCTAGGAGAAATAAGACACGATTTATGAGTAGCAAAGCATGTCTCAGAAATGTGGAAATGTTGAGAAGTGTTATAGCACCCAAGACGGTCAACAAGGGGACAAAAATGAACCGGGTTTACGAACGCTTGATAACGCTTGTCCAAAACTCTTCTTCTGCGTAGCCTAGTGTACCAAAAATGTTGATAATGATAAGTGCGCCAAGGAATACTGAGATCCAGACCGCAACGTTTATCTCCTTATTCCAGTAGCCAATTGTAAGGCCTGCGACGACAAGTTCGAGAGGTAAGCAGACTGCCCACTGGAAAACATAATTCCAGCCCATAGCAAAACCCCAGGCGGGATCGATAAAGCGCGAGGAAAATGTGTAGAAGCCTCCAGACACAGGATACATAACAGCAAGCTCTCCAAGCGCTTGAACTATAAGAAGTAAGCATTTAATTCCTCGGCCTGTGAACGATAGTACTTACCGACATTGAAGATCATGACACCCATGATTACAAAATCGATCAAGAGTGTCCCAGGACCCTGCGTCGGATGTAAGATATTGATATACAAGGAATGAAAACTTTTCCATAACATACACCTTTGAATAGAGCGCTGCCAGATCCCACAAAGAAACCAGCTCCAATTGATCCACCACTTGCAATCATCTGTAGATCTATACGGTGAAAACCTCAGAGTTAGTTTACTCAAACATGCTTCGGGAGCAAAGAGTAGTCGGATCGGAAGGGGCAATTCTGCTCCGAGAAATCGAGTACGTACGACGTGATTTCATTATCTTGTTCAGGAGATCTGGGGAACCTGTGGCTTCTCTCCGCTTGAATGATTCAAGAGTACATCCGGCTTTTGTCCATTTTGAAAGGTTCTCGTCCTGGTTCACGGACACAGATTTTGTGCCATCACTGCCGGATCGCGTGAATTGTAGTTCTGGATTCTGGAGTCCTTTTTCGCGCGAGTCATCGGGTCTGTTCGCCATGGCAATGAATTGCGAGGACGCGAAGACAATAAAATCCCACTGGAAAAATAGAAGATAGAGCGAAAGGAAGAAGAGTGATAAGAGGGAAAGGGAAATATTATATAGATAATGTCATATTGTATTCTGTGGGAAGCCAGCGAGGCTTTAGACTAAACAAGAAAACCCAAGTCCATGATAACAATAGCGCTTTTCTTGCTGGGAGGACCACATATGAGACTACCTCGAAAGACTGTCCTATCGGGCCAAGTGTCTCTATTCTTGTTACTAAGGAGTCGAGCTAAGGGAAGCTGCACCGGTTAATTTAACTTGGCGGAGTATAAAACCTCGAACAAGCGCAATTCTGTGCTAAAATAGTTGAAGTTTACTCTTCAGCGCAATGCAATCTGTGGTGTTGGCGACCTTTCTGAGCTCCTCAAAAAGCTCAGCATGACACTCTTCCCATATATTCAATCTGCCACAGGCCTTTCTTTTAGTAGGTCCGAAGTAATTATCTTGCTCTGAGCAAGGGACAAATACAAACACAAGATTTGGAGGAAGTCATATACGACCATTGATACATAAAATATACTTTTGAGAATTCGAAGAAATAAACGGGCGCAATACCTTGGGCATCCTTTATCTTGAGCCAAACCTTATAACGATGACTCGGGAGAGATAGATAGACAAACTTGCACTGACAAGCATGTCATCAATTCCCACCAGCGGGTTGTCCTCAGTCGCACTACTGAAATTGACTTCAATGGCAGAGACATAAGGTTCTGAACCCAATCGAACGTTTGAGCCACTGAAATAAATCATAACAAGCGTGAAGTTGAACAGAATGATAAGACGGGAAGTGCCAAGGACTAACCCACGCTGAGTATAGCCAAGTGGGTTCCCTCTGCAACTCCACCTATTGTTCATTTTAGTCATGGGCCGAACCAGAGACCAGGGCAGCGTAGCTTTCCAAGGTTGAATGATAAGCTCAACGCTCTCGGTTCTGATAACAACAGAGACAAACTTGATGGCTTTCGAATCGCTCTAATGGAATGAGGTGAGTAAAGAGTTCAAGCGGCGATACTCTTAGAACAACGACTTGGCCACGTAACTTGGACAGGAAGGTGTAATGATGTAGCCCCCGAAGAAAGTCATATCTTGGGTCCTAGGCAAGTAACAATGAGACGTAAACCATATTTCACATATTCGCAAGCACTGTGTAGGAATATCCACCTCCATCTTCGCATGCATCTCTTTTCAACGCATTCTTACGGCAGAACGAATCGAGTAGGATGAGAGGGCAAATCCGAGAGCATTGTCAGCAGCTGGCCAGAGTGTGTAGTATTTAGTAGTCTTATCTTGAATTGAGACAAAACAAGGAAGAAAAATTGAAGGATTCACCCAAGATAGATACGTAAGTGTGGGGAGAGAATAGCGATAGAGCTGGACGTTGAGAGACGTTGAGGTAAGATGCATGTTGTAGTTACGGTTACATGCATGGGTGTTTTGGCGCTAACAACTGCGGAGCCAATGAGAAGGCCCTCTGACTTTCTAATTTAGTAACTTAACTTGTGAGGCTGCATGCATTGCTTCAGCTCCATTGTGTTCAGCCTCACCTCGACCACTCATCAGCATCAGCATCAGCATCAGCATCAGCATCAGCATCAGCAACCTGCCAATGATGCGTACGAAGCTTCGATACGAGATGTTGCCAGTTTGAGGATGATGCACCACTGCTGAATCCTCACATCTTGTAGTTCCCAAACGCCTGGTGCAATTGCAATGCCGCGTTCACCTCTCACCGGTAGCAACACGACGCCTCTTGGATCAAGACGAAAAGGTGGACCAGCGCACCCCCGTTTCGTGGGAACCCCAAGACTAACCTCAACCTCCACAATATCCATCCTTATCCTCCTCACCCCACTACTTCTCAGTCTCGCCAGGGTGTCTCGCACCCATCTCTTTATAATATTCCCTCTCTTCACCTTCATCAATATCTTGACATGTATCCTGTACACCCACGATAAATCTCGTTCCCGCATTCCCGGAGGTTGGCGTGTCAACGAAAGGCGCCTCCATCTGTGCGAGTTTCTAGGAGGCTGGCCAGCTGCGTTCGTCTGCCAGAGACTGTTGCAGCATAAGACAAGGAAGTTAACCTACCAAGTGGACTTTTGGGGGATTGTGATGCTGCACGAGTTCATTTGGGTGGATATTGCTACTGGGGGAATGCTGCGACGACTTGTTGGGAGAGTGGTCGGATGAGTAGGCGAGAGCACAGCAATGTTTTGGGATCAGCAAGTACTGTCCAAGCATGAAGACATTGAAGAATCTAGCATTGGTGCAGTGCTTGTTATAGTGATTAAATATCTTTGAGGTCGTGGAGGGTACAGGATCTGCAAGGGGTGAAATACAAGTCGGTCGGAAAACCTGGACAACCCTTCCAAAAGCAAGATTATCGGAAGCAAAAGCCGTCGGACATAATGTCGCTATTACCAAAAATTCGCTAGACGGCTTCCAGGACATTGGGAAGACACTGGAGCATAAAGCTAAAAATATCGAACTATTCCAACTTCCTGTAAAAATTCTTGATGTCCGCTTTCGTGGAAGTTGCTATGCTACACGCACTACTAGTATGGTGGGGTAGTGGGAGCCGTTGGATGTTGACAGTGATGTTGTTTGTCAGGTGGGACAGTATCTTCTCAATCATTAATGTGGTCTGGGCAATTCAAGTGTATCCTTAAAATCAGCCAGTCTGAATCAGCTATTCTAGCCAGTTGTGTGATTCGAGGTGAGAAGTAGCAGCTAGACACATAAAAGAAGTCGAGTGACTCGAACTAATATAATTTTGTGAAGGGTATATGTACAGCAGAGCGGTACGTCTAACCTTAGTGTACGCTCCTAAAGGACCCTTTCCTCGTAGAAACCTGCTCTAGGTTTCTTGCTGCACTTTCCGAGACCGAGTCTAGCTCTAGCTCCAGCGCTGTAAAGAAATTTTAACAACTGGAGGCTAAGTCTAAGGAGAACGCAAAGAGCTGGTGGAGGATCAGAGAATCTCAATACCACATCCTTTATAAACAGATTAACACTATCAGGGATGCGCTATACCAGGACAGATCAGAGATATATTACAAAAAGGCTAAGCGAGGCTTGTTAACAAACTTCGTGCTGTGCGTTTGATTTGCTACTTTTGTTGTAACAGGTAGATTTTGTATAACTATAAGTGCAGTGCGGGCTACCAGAACGACTAGGAGTTCATACTTACATTTCGTGAGAGCTACTTATGTACAATCGGTTCCCATATTTCTTCGCCACTTAGCGAAACCTTCTCCCTAGTTTAACTACTTATAACTTTTTAACTAGAGTATATATAATAAAACAGCTTTAAATAAAAACAATTTAAGTTAAATTATTTTATAATTAATATATTAGTATAAATTTCTACTAGAAAGTAAAAGACTTATTTTTATTCTTATATATAGTATTTTTATATTTAAGAAGTTCTTATTTTATTTACTATAATTCTTAAAAACAACTATCTTTAAATTAATAAACCTATAAATAATAAAATTTAAGTAGATATCTATAAGAGAATTAATTTTTATATTATTATCTTAATTACTTAGAGATTTATAGTAATTTAAAATAGTAGTAATTTTTTGATTTTCTTAGATTTTCGCTTAATTTACCCCTGTTTTTCTTAAAATACTCGTTATTAATACTTAAATACCTTTTTATATAGTTAATATATACCTTAAAAATTTAAAGCATCTATAGACAAATACTTAAAGTATAATATACTTAAATTTTATATAAGAGAGATTATTTTTTATAAAGCTATTCAAGTTTAAAGTAAAAAGTACTTTTTTCGCATATATTTTAGTGGCGAAGAAATACAGGAACCGATTGTACAACTATATTCCATGCTATGGCTAGCTAGCAATTACTGTATGGTTCTCTCCGATTGCTATTTGTCTCTGTTTACAGTAAAAAAGGCAAGAATTTAATGTTGTCTACCAAGCGGTTGTATATCTCTGCTAGATAACTGAGTGCTCCATCGCTAGCACACTTCTTTATTCTCCTGTTTTCTCTGACCTATTAATAAGTATTCCGTTATAGCTTACAGTTCTCAATGTGTTCTCGATTTTCTTGCCTCAGCTGCCTACCATCTTTTTCCACTGCAGGAGAATATAGACAGAGGTAAGCGAATTGCCAAAACATTATGATTATTCTACAGTGAAAGCCTGAGCTAAGAAGTTCTTAATTTACAAGAGGCCATATATCTACTATGACTACAGTCTACAAAGTGACCAGTTGGAAAACCGTCCATTCTTCTAATTTCACCGGGAGCCGAAGTTCGTAAAGCTCCTTAAGCTTTGACTTGTGTTTCCGTATCAGCTTCCTTCTTCTTAATACTCCCCCATCCCAAACCCCAACTCGTACAGAAGCCAACAACTGTAAAAGCAGTTCCCAAATACTACAACCATCATCAGTCACAACTCCATAAAAAAAGCTCATGAGGCATCAAGCAGAAAACTCACCAAAGTATGCATCAAAGCCTGATTATAAGCCCTCAAAACACCAGGCAACTCCTCAGCAGTAACCACGGTTCTCACAGCCGTAGCACCAACACTCACCACCAACTCCTTACTAACACTCGGAGCCCAAGTCTTCAAAGCTGGACCCAACGAATTAGAAAAGATAGTCTGCGCGAAAGCGATAATCAGAGCCCCGCCAAAGTATTGCGAGAAGATGATCAATGTGGTTCCAACCGCGACTTGGGATCGTGGTAGAAATTGTTGGACGGCTGTTATTGGTTGTTGCATTACCATGCCTCGACCTGCTCCTGCTAAGATCTGGTAGCCTATCCAAGTTGCGCGAGTTGAGCTTGGGAGAAGTGTTGTGAGGAGTCCAGTTCCGATAGATGCTATTATGCTTCCGAGTACTGCGAATGGTGTATAGCGGCCTATTTTGGAGACTTGATATGGCTTGTTAGTAGATGTATCAGGATGTGGAAGAGAGATAGATAGGGAGTAGCTTGCTTACTCAAGGCCCCTGTTATCATTGAAGAAATGATCATGCTTCCTATCGAGGGTATATAATCAACACCACTCATCGACGGACTAGCATTCTGCACAGTCTGAAACCATATCGGCATATAATAGGAGAAAGTCTGTAAAGCCCCAAAGAACGTGCCGCCTGTTAGACAGCTGCAATAGACTATTCTTTTGCGGAGCATAGTAAGCGGTATCATAGCCGTATCACCACGTTTATATTCCCAGAGCAGAAAAACAATTAACATGCCACCAGCACCACAGAAAAGTCCAATGACTGTAGCTGAGTTCCAAGCGTAATTTGTTGTGCCACCCCATTCGAGAGCGAGGAGCAACATGACGCATGTTGGTGCAAAAAGGACGAAACCGATTGGATCGAGACGATTGAGTGAGCTCTTGAAGCTTGATTTAGTTTCGATGTTGTTGTTCTTTTTGTTTGGTATATGGCTGAAGAAGAGAAGGATCACTGTTACACTTCCAGCTGGAAGATTGATGAAGAAACCTAATGGAGTTTATCAGTTTTCATTTACTGAGATGTTTCTAATGTTGGATTCAACTCACACCACCGCCATGATGAATACTCGGTTATAACTCCACCTAACAGCGGACCAGAAACAACGCCCAACATCGCAATAGACATACAAAACGCTATCAGCACTACAGAGATTCAAAAACCATTAGTGAATTTGTCTTCTGAAAGAGATAAGTGTATGTAAAATAGGGGATAACAAACTTGGTTGTTTCTCCTTCGCAGCAACAGTTGCAAGAATAGTTAAAGCTCCATTCGTCATTCCCGACCCTCCTATTCCAGAGATTGCTCGTCCTATGATTAGCATGTTTGATGATTGAGCTACACCGCAAATAAGGGATCCGAGTTCGAAGACTGCGAGGAATGACATGTATGTGTACTATTTTTATGGCAAAAAATTAGCACATTAAGAAAGACACTTGGAGAATATGCAAGAAAAGCTTAGGTACCTTGAGAGAATAATTCGCGTATATCTTTCCAGTCGAAGGTTGAAATGCGCAACTGTTGTCCATATTAGATCAATAAATGTTGAGGGATTAGTGCAAGCAGAAAACGGAAAATGGGTACGTACGTTGAAATCAGGTATGCAGAGCCATACCAACCAACATCGGGAAGAGAATGGAATTGATTGGTGATATGAGGTATTGCCTAGTTCCAATTAGCAACCAGTACGGAGCATGAAGAAATAAAAGAATTGAGAGAGAGTCAGAAACTGACAGTAGCAACAATAGAACTATCAAGAGTAGTCAAGTATGCAACAATAGTAACAGCAAGTAACACAATATACAATTTTGAACCACTAAGAAGTTCCTCATCCGACACTTTTTCCTCTGCTGCGGTTGTGATTTCATTTGTGCCTGGTTCGTTATTGCGTGAGTGTTCTGGTTTGCCATCATCTACCAGGGAAGCATTGGTAGAAGCATCGTTTTGACTGTTCATTGTTTTTGTCGGTGAAAGATGAACTGGTGGTTCTTTAAAGAGAGTGAGAAGCAGATGAGGAGGACAGGCTGATGTAATGATTGTCTGGCACATATATAGTAAGCAAGTGCTGTTTGTTTTTGTTCGCGTACCTGCTGCGACGGAGATCGGAGGACTTTGGGTCTGCAATTCCGTCGGGGGAATTTTGCGCGAGTATGACATCGCTGCCTAGATATGCCTTGCTATCGAGATGAGCCTTGTTGTTTGTATATCAGCTCTCTTAACGTGTTTGAAAATTACCTACTTCTGTTGAAGGTTCAACATAAGAGTCTGGCAAAATTTGAGAATAAACACGTGATCAACACTTGAACACATGACCGCTTCACACAACTTCCCCTTTTTTTTCCACAAATATATAGACAGTGATTTTAAACAAGCGCTTCAATAGGCCCACATATTCACTTTACTCCCGGAGCTTGCCTTGCTTGCATAGGATAATCTTGTCGATTTACAACTTATTTCTTGACCTTGGTACTCGCTTAAGTTATCAATTTCTGTCGCTTAGGTCTTTTCATAAAAATGAGAGGTCGTCTTCAACAAGGTCGCTTCTAACTTCTTGACTAGTCTTTAATTATTTGCGATATTTTATACTACTTTAGAATAATCTTTGGAGTTTATTTTTATTTTTTTTGCGCTTTAGAAAGATCGCTCGTTTTTGGTCCGTGCCAAGTTAGTTAAACCTGTCAAATTGTATTATACAGAGCTAAACGCAGCGCAAGTTTGCCTAATGCATCCTTACATTTGGTGGTATCATTAATATTCATTGCAAAAAGTCCCAATCTCCTGGAATCGCTTGCCAGAATTCATCGCCCAAAAGATCAAAATTATTCGCAGTGAAAGCATCCTCAGCCCTAGCCCCAACTTGAACACCAGCTGAATCTGTAATACCCCCCTGTTTAGCACAACTTGGGGCTACACCACGCAGTTCAGCAGCCAACTTGGTATCGTACCACGTCTTTAACATTTCCAGTTTTTGATAGCCTATATTCCAATAAGAATCGTTCCCTGTAGGATCAAATGCATTCGCTGTAACGACTGTGCGCTCAAGCATGCGGGCCAAAATCGAAGACAAGTTACAAACGTTTCGTACATAAGTCAAGTCCCAGTCCTCGGCTTCATAAAGAGACAACTTTGAGAGAACGGCTATGGCATGTATCATCTGTCCACATGATACAACCGAAACAGAAAACGCAGTGGTGGCGGGGGCTGCCATGAATAACTTAAAATATGATTCCGTAGCCGATAAGCAAGCATGGAAGATATCTATTCGTTGGAGGCTGTTGGGGTTGTATGTTTCTGGCATCGGATCCATGTAAAAGCAGATTTCAAAGAGAAGAATCTCCGCTAAGTAATAGTTTTTGAGCATGAAGACTGCCGTAGAAATATTAGTTCTTGCACCTGAGTTTAAGGGTACAGTGCTACTGACTATGGTTTTGAAGTTCTGGTGGCAAAGCATTCTTGAAGGACTTCAATTCCTCCCAAAAAGCCTTCACACACATTGCAGTCGGTGCCCTGAGAGCTTGGAAATCTCTGGAAGATACCCCATCCCAGAGACCACTATTGCGAATTCTCTCAATAATGCACTGCAGCTTAATGCAATGAACTAGGAAGACATCACTCTGTGGGCCGTTATTTCGTGCAATAGCCTCATTACTCTCTTTAATAAACGGCGTGTAACGCATTGCATCTATCTTCGAAAGCGAAGCAGTTGCCCAAGAAAGTAAGTAGAAGCATCCGAGCAGAGCTCTCTTCTCATCAAACGTCTGGTCTTGGACTTCAACCCCATTTCCAAGGAATTCGGAGGCTATTTCATTGGCGAAGACTTCATGTCTTTCACTTGTGCTGGACCGCTTACGGCTGATGCCAAGATCAGCAGCCAATCCAGACATTAGTCCTAACAGGTTACTCATCTGCCGGATCTCGAAAAATCGATAGTGAAACCTGTCTTTGATCAGCATAGACTTTTTAGAGGCGGCTCCACATTCTAGGCGATGCCCTACCAGTTAATGTATACAATGAGTCCTTGAAGCAGGTCCAAAGTCTTCTCTCCACGGAAAATAATGTGCTCAATAAAATGCTTCATTAGCCCGCTATTTAACTCCATATAATGCACAGTGTTTTCAAAGGATGCTGCCATCATGACTGCCTTGCTCAGAAAAGGTCTCTCCAGCATGAATTCATGTGCGGTCATTTTTGATGGTATAGGAACATAAGGAACTTGTGGAGCCAGCTTATCGCGATAAATATTCAATAGCTTGTCAGGATCCGTGAGGTAAACTGGAGTAAATTCAGAAGAAGATGGTAGAGAATTAACCATACAGCTTTCAAGAGGGCCCATGGGGTTTTGATTTCTTATTGATGGTAGCCCGGCTGAGATGCTGAGAACAGCCTTATGTTGTTGCGTACTTTCTCTTGATTGGGTAGACGTCGAAGGACTTAGCAATCCACCAATCAATGAGGTAGAACGGAAATTCGACGCATCGTTTGGTGATGGTATTTGCTTGGTGGTAGTAAGAATAGATGTAAGGCTCTCTACCTTCTGTTCAAGCTGTGCAATTTGAGCATTCCGCCTAGAAAATGATTAGATTTCGTAATTTCGT
This sequence comes from Pezicula radicicola, assembly GCA_003008705.1. Taxonomy (NCBI): domain Eukaryota; kingdom Fungi; phylum Ascomycota; class Leotiomycetes; order Helotiales; family Dermateaceae; genus Pezicula; species Pezicula radicicola. The sequence continues at coordinate 568,807 of PDUO01000013.1, read as the reverse complement.
TCCAGAGTATGATTAGCTTAGGAGATTCCGTGAATGAGTGACCTTACGTCGTTTTCAATGATTTGTGGTTTCCCTTGACTGGCATTACACAGTCCCCTTTGTTAAGCCTACTACACCTCTCACATTTGCCAGTGGTTTTTACAATGCCGTAGCATTTTGCTTTGGCCTTAGCGCAATTCCGACAGGCCTTCGCTTTAGAAGACAGGTACGGGGCTTCCATGGTATATCGGACTCATGTGAGTGAAAAAAGATGGACGAAAGTCCCAAAGGAATGGAGATGCGTGGGAAGGCCAGGAGTTGTTTGTTGTAGAGGAAAAAAGTCCGTCGGCGAACGGAGTGAAAGTGAGCCAACTCCGCTCTTACTAAAGAGCTGCGCTAGTCCTCGAACCAGCCAAGTGTCGTCACTTTCGCTTATGCTGTGCCTTTCGTACAGCATCAAAACCGCGCCGTCTTGTTCTCTATCATCACTTTTATTAGTAATAACGATGCTACCTTTTGCCACTCTCTACCAACATCGTCGCAATACCTTGGCCCCTGAAACAGGGGCTACGGCTAAGTAGTCGAGAACTTCTGTAGTTAGCAAAACTAAAAGCTTTATTCCCCCTTCTATCGTAAAAATGTCCCTCAAAATAAAAAGGACTCACGGAGGTAGTTCTTCTGATTCATGAGCCGATCCTTAATCTCTAGCATCGGTTCATCGATATCGTCCAGCGAATGATCAAAGTTCCAATCAGCAGCAGCATTCTCACGTTCTGCTTCACGCTCCTGCTCCTCGCTCACAGAAACTACCCGTGCCTCTAGCCACAAGTCTTTTGCTGCCACATTCTCCGTCCCATCTTGCGGCAGAATCCAGCGCGCATAGCCGACAATAGTGTTTGATTTGGAGTCAACAGCCATTTGGTGGCGCCAACGCTCAGGATCTGAATAGCAGATTCTTCGCCATGCGGCGGGCGTCCTGTTCCGCAACATATTCCATGGGTCCGTCTAGAATGCTGAGATATTATTATGTCCGAGCGCAGGCCCATCCTTGATCGAACAGGGAGCCACTGTGAAGGTAGGCATAGTCTGCGAAGAGAACAGTGAGTTGTAAGATAGCTGCGAGTTAAGAAGAAGAGTAGACTTCAAGACGATTAGCGGTATGCATCACAGGTTGGTGGCTTACCGTCACATGATCACCAAGATGTAGGTGTAATGCCATAACTGCCTACGATAGTTTTGAAGTAACCTTCCGATTCTAGCAATAACCATGCATCCGAATGTTTTCTCTTCTCTTTATTTCAAGGATGCATAGAGAACAAAACTGCCCTCTCAAATTGACAGCGGCTCGCTACCCTAGCTCCCTCAGCAGCTCAATGCATCGCAATAGCTAGTGCTTATACGCACCGGTTATTTCAATGTCAAGTCGGCGATCATTATTGTCAACAGTGCTTCTAGAATTAGTCTCTCTGGCCTTCGTAAATTCTAGTTTCTCGGATGAACAAAGGGGAACCTCTCTTCAATTTCGGTTGCCTAGGGAAAGGGCTATAGCTAGTAATGGGCAACACGTGATGCATAATAACTAAAAGACCGCTACCTATCAATAGTTGTGTAACAGAGAATGGGTCCTCACTACATCAATTTGAGCTGCAGTTAATTTTGTGGGTATTACAGAAGTAGCATGAGAGGCGATTTTTTCCAAAGAAAGAAAACGTCAACTTGGCCTATTTATGAGGCAGGTAGGAAACTATTCTCCTCAAGGTCAAAGCAACTCGCCATGTTGACAACCACTTCAAAGACCGGTAGTTATTAGCTATAAAAAATCTACCTAGTTATTGCAATAGTAGTTTTAAGAATATACTATTGGCGCCAAAACGTATTTCCTTATAGTACAGTAGAACTGAGCTCATGCCACTGTTTCCATAAGCAGCGAGATCAGGCAACCATTAATTGAAGCTCATTTACTGGTCTGATAAGAAAGTTTCAGCTTTCGACTCTGTATGGATACTGTACGATGAGCCGATCCTATAAAATGTGGATGATAGCTGCGCCGCAGAGGTGCGGAGAAAAGACCGAGTCACTAGGGTGGGGATGCCATCAAGGGTGTGCTAACGCCATCTCCCGATGCTACAATTCCAAAACCATTGGTGTCGAAGTACAGGATCCAGAGCTCAGGAGGCACTCTTTCTTGGGTACCGAACTGAGCTCCTCCTACATTCAAATGAACATAACAATAACAAAGATGATTCAATTTTGAAGGAGCGAACAAATAGCCTATCTGGTGTATTATCCGCTTCGCACTTGCATAAACAGGTTGTTTCTCTCCGCAGTTTTCTGCAAAGCTTGTCTCGGTGATCAAATATAGCCAGAAAGCTTGATTGACGCCCTAAAAGGCTTATCAAGCCTACCCCTGGACGCCATACAGAAAATAGTGTCGCATTATATTAAGCGAGCAGTTCTCAGCAAATGGATCCGATGCAACTCGTCACCACCCGTGTCGATTTTCGAGCCGATAGGATAGGTTCCCCCCTCCACAAGGCAATAGCAATACCGTGTGCAGCCGGTCAGCTAATTGCTTGTTACGAGTTTACGACCTTCCGTATAAAGAGATAGCGTAGTCAATAGCAGTTAAAGTAGATGAATATTACTCCGAGCATCCGCTCGTCTTACTGATATTTCGAAAAAGTGACAAATAACTGATTTGGCGACCTTCCACGACAAGTTACGCTCGCATTAGTGTGAGAGTGTGCTAGCAGCGTAATTTTCCATCACTGGAACGCCTTCCGTCATTCAATACCTCGGCTGGCCCGTGGAATGCTCGCGGCCACTAACCTGCTTAAAATTCACCTACGCTCCAATTCTTCACTCAGTTACAGACTATAGAGTATCACCCTCGAAGAATCAGTCTACGCGCAATCATGGCGACAGGAATCATCCCCGGAATCGCGGCCGATGGAGGTGACCCACGAATTAATAACCCAGCCCTCACAAATGGAGGTCCAATCTCTCCTTCCAACCGCCTGCTACATGATCCAGCGGTGACATTTGAAGAGTACCGATACTGGGCAGAAATGACCCGCGCTGAAGAGATAGAAACTGCAAAAACCGAACCTGCAACGACTGGTATCATGCAAGTTATATTTCCAACCAAATCAGATGGAGGTGTCAAAGCTATCTCTACCGATACGCGAGGTCCAGAGACTACTGTAACGGGATTAGATGAGAAGGGCGAGAAAGTTCAAGGAAGTGGAGATCCAAATTCTGCTGACAGAATTCATATCTCTGATGCTGAGTGGACCAATGCTTCTCGGGCTTTCAGAACTGCCTCAGGAGCTGCTTGCTTTTATCTCATCACCACAGACATCCTTGGTCCTTTTGGCATTGGGTGAGTTTATGAAATATAATATTCTGTCTAGTACTAGTACTGATTCGTATACAGATTTTCCATGGGAACGTTAGGTTGGGGTCCTGGAACTGCTCTTTTCACTGTTTTCGGTGCAATGGCAGGCTACTCTGGATGGCTTCTATGGACCTGCTTCCTCGGCCTTGACTCCTACGAGTTTCCGTGTAGGAACTACGGAGATCTAGCATTCCGAATTTACGGCAGTATACCACGATACGTCGTCAATTTCCTACAGGCTCTTCAACTCTTGTTGAGTGTCGGAAATATCGTAATAAGCAACGGACAGGCAATTTCCCAAGTGTCAAAATTCAGACTCTGCTATGCAGTCTGCTGTTTAATCTGGGCTCTCGCCGGTTTTGTTATTGGCCAGATCCGTACTTTGCAGAAGTTTGGAATACTGGCTAATGGAGCAGTTTTTATAAACCTGTTCATTATGTTCATTACCATGGGAGTGATGGCTCACAGTCCTCCTAATTATGCAATTTCTGTGCTTGGTTCAGCAGGATCAGCGGCTGATCCTACTTCTATTACGCCATATGACAATGGAACATATCCGGCCATCATCCATTACAATGGCCTTCCGAATCCCAACAGCATTATTGGTGGCATCAATGGTTTAATGCAGGGTGTATACGCATATGCTGGGGCTCAGCTTTTTATCGAATTCATGGCGGAAATGAAACGACCTCATGACTTCCTCAAGGCCATGTGGGGTGCTCAGTTCTTTATCTACGCTTGTTACATGATATACGGGTACGTACTAGATACGAATTCTTCACTGTCAACCATGCATGTTTTTTGTAGTAAAGGTAAAACTGACGGAGAAACTCTTACAGCTGCTATGTCTATTATTGGCAAGGTCAATATGCATACCAAGTAAGTCGAGCAAAGGCACTAATAAGTCTCGTTTCGTTAATATCAATATTTAGCTTTCATATCAAGGAGTCAGCCCCTATGGTTGGCAGGTTGTAGGCAACATGCTTGCTGTTATCAGTGGGCTCATTGCTGCTGCACTGTACGGCAATATTGGAATCAAAGTTATATACAATCAGGTGCTTATGGAACTCTTCCATGCACCCTCTCTGAGTACGTAATTCCTTTTTCCAGAAAAGACTTCACTTTTTAGACATACATTATCGCTCTTCAAGGACTCCTACACCTTCCATCCTCCATCGCATCTTAGGAAATGCGCTAACATATATCTCACGGATAGCTACGCATGGTGGAAAGATTCTCTGGGCCTGTGTCGTTCCAATTTATGTGTGTATTGTCATCCATGTTCCATCTCATATGCACCATTTCCTCCAATTCGTCACAAAGTAGCAATATTCAGTCTATTTTGATCCATTTTACTCCCTCAAAAAAAATTACTAACACTCCCATGAAAGTGGATTATTGCTTTCATCCTAGCAGCATCGATTCCAGATTTTTTCGGCTTGACAAGCATGACAGCCGCAATTTGTTTCGTGCAATTCACATACACTTTCCCACCTCTCCTTGCACTCGGATACTTGGTTCAAAGGAACGCCATGGGAGAAGGCGAAGGTTACGATCCCGCAACCGGAAACACAATTCTCCATGATCGGGGAGTGAGGAGATGGATTCGAGGATTCTTTGCGAAGCGATGGTATCTGAATGCTTGGCATGTCATTTATGCTGGGGGAGCACTTGCTGTCTCTGGTTTGGGAGCGTATGCCGCTTCTGAGTCCTTGATCAATGCTTTCAAGAATCCTCAGATTAATGCGTTTTCTTGCCAGTCGCCGCTTAATTTGAATGCATGAAGCATTTTAGGGGAAGGGTGTGGAGAGTGATTAAGTGTGAAGCGAGGGGTCGCGATGGGCGGGACAACTCTTTTTATCCAGTTGTGGATTTGAGAAGTGAGCAGGAATCTCAAATGAAAGTCTGTATTTCTAACATGCTATCCAATGTATAAGATATTAATATTCCTAAACTATACACACGACTGGCGAACTAGCTTCGCCTTCCTTCTCACCGCGCTCGGTTTACTCAAAGTCGCTTCGCAATTAAGACCCACTACTCTACCATTTGAGAGAGCATTCCTGCCCACTACGCAAACGATGCAGAAGATCACCAACATCATTTGAACACAATTACTAAAAGGCATTAATGATGTCAAGCCTTCGAAATAACAACTGTCAACACAGGCCAAAGATGCTTAGAGAAATTGCCTCGCTTCTGTCTTCTCATTTCCACGTACTTGGTCCCAATCACAGAGTGTTTGATCTTCAAAGTGACAACAAGCCCCCAAATCATACCGCGTGTCCAAGAGAATGAATGGCCTACATCATCTCACTTCGGTATATTGTTAGTAGTTCCTCTATATTGAAGTCACCAAGTTGTTCACTCATTCTCTTTTAATCTCTCTAAGTATCTTGTTAATCTCCTATTAGTTCGTACCTACCATCTTGTATTATACCTATGTACCATATGAAAAGTAGAAGTGAATTAGCCCCCAATCCTCGCTTAATCGTCAAACAGTCATAGAAGTAAAAAATGGCGTTCTTCAAATAGGAAGCATGCATCCAAGTTCCCAAGAAACCCAAAATTGAAATGCTTGGCATAAAAAATCTCAAACCACCCAACAAAATCCCCATATCTTCAATTTGTTAAATCCTACCAGGAATGAGTAGGCAAAGAGAGACTATGAAACGACGTTAGAAATTGTCTTTTACTTCTTTCTCTCTCGGAGCGGAGTTTCTCTTTCTCTGAACAAGAATTCAAATGTGATCACACTAATACATACTGTACATACAATTTTCTAAAGGCCATAGCACGTCCATGTGATACATCTTTCTTTTTCTCAACCGAGTTCCGTAACGATGAACCCCCATACTCCGTTACATCCCAATTACAAAACAGACTATTTCGGACTCCGCAGCCCGAAGAGAGGCTGTGCCACACTGCCACATCAAATCGGCACGGGTGCCGCGCCCACACACACGACGACACCACCATCACGATTCACTTAAGACACATATGTCATACATACACACATACATACAGGTAGACACATTAAAACTGTATGTGCACCTGCGCCGGAGTATTCTTGAAGTACAACTCCTGAAAATAAGTTATCATATTTAAAAATATTCTCGAATAATACTTAAACACGTCTTCATCTTATTTATTCCACTAGTTCTACTTTCTTCTTAGTCTATTCTTCGGAACTAGTGGAACAAATACAACCGAGCAACTTTTCTAGCCTTAGCTTAGTGGCTCAAGAAGAACGTGGGGTGTGGGTGGTCGATCATTATGAAAATCCAGTAAGAAGTTTAATTAACGAGCCAACGCTTAAACTCTTTGGAGATCTATTTACTACTAAACCACCCGAACCAACCACATCCGAGAGATAAAAGGGAAGAATAGGAATGTGACAAGGCTTCTGCACGCATCTTTCACACAAAAGCAATCTCAAGATTCATCATCATCATCCAATAGCTATATCATCATATTGCAAAAATATAGAAAGCTAAGAAGAAGAAAAAGTTGTGTTGTACAGAAAATAACACTGGAACTGGCACCCAATGAAGCCTACTGCACACATTGCTAAATCTACAAACTCATAATCTATCCGCCCACGTACGATAGTGACGGAATGATTATCTGCACTTCTCCAAGACTCCAGTAACGAGACGACAGACTAACCTTTGACACCTTTTCTATCAATTTTCTACTTTAGCAGGATCAGAATTTGATACGTGCCTGAGTAAATGCATCCCATCGCCAGAAATGGCTCCAAGCCGCAGGAGCGTAACCATTGACCACTCACCTCCAATATCCATCTAGCCTCGGTTCCTAGCCCTAGCCTAAGCCTAAGCCTAGCCCCAATCCAACTTCGAACACGAAATCTGTAAGATCTCTCGGACGTCCAGCCTACCACCATATTTATCCTTTCAAATTCTTCCTAGTATTCCCTTCGCTAATCGAAAAGAAAGCCTCACTTACTAGATAATACTAGCCCTCCCTTGCTTCCATCATCATCACCACTTCTCGAGAGCCGCCAAACCTGCATATCTGCACTTGGCAAAACGTCAACCACAAATCGCCACCAACAACGTTCTTCTCTGCCCAAAGGCCCCAAACTGCATATTTCCCTTTCTCTAATGGCAGGAATGGAACATGAAAGGCTGTCACACCCAAAAGGAAAACCTTCGCATGATCTCTTCCTTCAAGATGTGGTATAGCTACTTCAAACCAATAAGAAAAGAAAACACCATAGCCACCATATTCCACAAACCTCAGATCTACCTACTTTAATCCAGCCGTATGAAGTCCACTTAGCCCCTGTCCCGGTTATATGTTTCGAAATATAAAAGGAAGGGGGGAAAACAAATAGAAACGAAAAAACAAAAAGCCGTCTTCGGCGTTAAGCCAGGTTAGGTTAGGCTGATCAACCGTTGGAATATGATTAATATGATTGCTATGATATGCCATGCAATGGTATGCAGCATGCAGCAGACTAGAAACCAAGATAATGTAAGACTGACACATGCAACACAACGGGGATTTGCAACTAGTACCATCAGCCAACTAGATTAGCGATCAATCATCCAGACGGCATCTGGCTAATGGCTCAATTCAAATTTCCCCCCTCTCAACCTACCAGAGAGAGCTACCAGAGCTTCCCTGGGAGCCTGTGTGCCGTGCTACTAGGAGCCGATAACCACCACGATCAGGGAAAAAGAAAACTCAATCTAACCTCAAATTGCGATACGAGAGAAACAAGGCTGCAGATACGATCGACAAGCACGTAGCTCCGATTTCGAAAGACCACCCATACTCATCATACCTAAGGTATCTATTTTCACCCCTTTGAGCCTTCGACTTCCTTGAATCTTGGTGCGACCACGCCTCTTCTCTACAGGTGTCCAGGGTATGGAGTTAATTTGGATGGAGGTTCTGTTGGATACCTAGTAACCCCCTATTTGTATTTCCTCGAGTTGGAAGGTGCTATGAATCTATCTTGTTACGCGGAGACGTCACCACGTCGTTGAAGACAAATTTCCATTGTGAGATGGTGAGTGAGTGTGAATTCTAGTGGTTATTAAGATGGGTTTTGGGGATGTGAAAGCCAATTTTCACCATGAAAATATCATAATTTGTGGTGCTTCACTTTCTTTGCCCTTAGCAGTTGAGAAGTTTTCTCCTGAGAAAGTGGTCCGTCTTCTGAAACTAGATATGAATAAAGGTAAAGAAGTGGAATGGATATCATCATAACTCCTTTCAAGGAAGAAACATATTTGTGTCTAAGATTAAGCACCTTTGCTATGTCCTCCCCGCAATCTCTTCTACAAACTAAAAACAAGTGAGTGAATACCCTCCTCCCAGAACCTTTATTCACTTTAGCCAGTGTGACGCTTGCTTGCAACTTGCGAAAACATCCTCCCAAACGCCTAAAATAGTGCTTCTTTACGGCTTTTCCTCATTCATAGTTTGGTGTTGTGAACCTTGCTGATAATGAGTACTGTTGCCATTATCAACTCTGCTTCTGTTGTCGTCAATTCCTCCAGCGGACATGGAGGCATCTTCACCCTCGTGGATGCCATTCTCAGGGGGGCTCTCGAGAGACCAAGAGCTTGATTCTCGATCTCTCGAACACCTTTTTTGGTGTCTTGGTTCCCCATGAAATATCCGTGGTGGTCCAGTCTCGTCGAAGTTGCTGTCTTCCCACTTTCGCTTGACAGTATCTTTGGGCCACGCCTCGGAAACTCCATGCTTTAGCATGCCGTCGGCTACCATTTTCCACATGTGTTTGGACACCTCTGCATGAGAGAGAGCTAAAGCATTATCCTGGTATCAGATTAGTCCATTTCGTCAATCAGGTTTGAGAAAAGGAGTAAGGACTTACATCCACCTCGGTCCAGGGTCGGCTGCGTTCTTTATATCTTTTCAAGCGCATCTCCAATGCAGGAATCTTCATTGCCAACCCAGTTGTTTCGTTGAACTTATCCCTCACTTCTTTCCATTGTCGCCGTTCATAATTACGCAGCTGTACTAGGAGCGCATCCTGCCTACTCTTTTCGCTGTTGGAATCACTGCGGTCGCCATCATCACCTCTGCGTGAAGTCGATCGCCTCTTTCTTCCTTGTGGTAGTGGTCCTATCACCTCTTGGTCAATCAAGAACGGGGAATGCCCTGGCCCTTGAAAGACGTGAGCGGATCGAGGCGTAGAGGAATGACCAGAATCAAATGAGTTCTGTCGAATTAGATCATCGGTATAGCGATTTGCAGGGCGCAGTGCCTGTGGAGTAGGTGCGATTAAGATTGGCGCTTGGCTTGGCACTCTGTAACTGCTAGGAGCAGACTGTGTACCAGCACTCGCATTCAGACTGGGGCTTGAGTTCAAAGTTGGGGAGTGATGCGAGGTTGTAGTGTTGGCAGAAACACAATATGGACCCCAATAAGGAGTTGGGACATCTAGAGGAGATAGTGGCAGGTCGTTTGATGTCGGTGGTAGATGTGCAAGTGGACCCTTATACTTCATTGTATTTTTAGGTCTATCGTTCAAATACTCTTCATCTGGAGAAAAGTAATGGTAGTTGCTTGTTGGTGTGGTTGAAGAGGGCGACTCCTGCTTGATAGGTGCCAGTCTTGATGGCGCAGATGCCGCTGTCGACACTGGCGTCATTAAACTCGAATCGCACTGTTGCGGGTAGTTGAATGACGAGACCTATCCTCCCATTAGCACTCGCCGTTTGACGTCGACACCAGTGATGTCGATTGACTCACAGCACTTTGCGGAGTCCAGTTCGTGGAACTTGTCCACTCCTGAGGATATAGTTGTTGTCGTCCAGCATGATGGTTGTTGTATGAGGAAGATTCGGCCATGATTGACATCTGTACAAGGTACTGATAAGGCTAGATTCTCCGCTTATGAGGAGAGGAGAGTGTAGCGAAGGATCCAAATGATTGGAAGAAGCGGAGGAACGCAAATATACCCGAAAGTATGGGCCAAGTACGAGACATATATGACCTGAGACGAATGCTGTGAAATCAATCTCCTGCTATGGGGAATCCTCCGGAAAATTATATAGAGATATTCGACAGAATCCGCCTTGGCTTGTTGGAAGTCAGTCCTTTGGGGGGGAAAGGAGAGCCTTACTGGCAACAGCCGAATAGTAGGACAAAGAAAGCTTGCCAGTAAAGGCCTATAAGTTTGATCAAGAGCGATGGCGTAGTATCACTGAGCCTTGGTCTTGGGAAGGATCACCTGGGTCTGGTCGCAGTAAAAAGTTGCAAGTACAAGGTGGTATGTGCATGATAGCCGCCGACTCTGCTCTTATGAAGCGAAAGACGCATGGTACTTGAACGATCAGGCACACCTGCTGGAGTTAAGAAATCTAACTGTGCTACCATAGGGGATGCCGAAGCCGTAGGGAGAGTGCACACAAATGCACAGACGATCTCGCTGTTAAGTGTTGGCCGCAGCTGCGGGGGGTGGGAGCCAGGGCTAGGGCTATGGACTATGGGCTGGAGAGAGACTTCAGACTGGGACGAAGGACGATAGAGGGCAAGGCAGCAGCTACACACACAGTGCAAGCAAGTTCAAGCAGGAGAGACTCGGCTTTCAAGGTTCAAGGTTCGGACCGACGGGCTCTAGTTACCGTGGAAAACAACACAACGATGAGGCAGATACGGGCAGACTACTACAGTAAAGGGACTGTGTCCGTATCTGGTGGCCAATCTTCCCATTCGTGTAGCAGCTGATTTGTGTTTCTCTACCCTGCCCTGATTCACGGACGCAACACTGCCCTGGATATGTCGTCGTTAAGCGGGCTATTCGCGACAATCAATATGAGTGGAGTGAATGCAGCATTCAACGTCCTCTTTCTCCTGCTCTTTTTGCCTTCGTGAAAGAATCAAGAATGGAGTCAGCCTTGCTGGCAGTTGTCAAAGGCCGCGGACGGTCTGAATAATGGCCTGTCCTGCACATCCGCATCACCACAAATCCACTCACTAATTGTCGTCGATATGCGCACGGCACTTTTCGTCTTTAAAGCTCGGCTCAAATGGCTGCAATGGACTGTGCTTCCCTGCCTTCGACCCGACAGCTTGGTACACGGATGTTACTAGCAGGCATTGCGAATGCATGGGCGAATTGCACGCCCTTAATGCAGCAGGAGAACATGGATACGACATGGGTCAAAAATGCCTTGGTGCGTCTAGGCGCGCGCCAGGCGGAGTTTGATTTGCTAGATTGCGGCACAGCTTTGCATCGCCAACATGGCCCTGGTCAAACGCAACGGTCGCCGTCTTCTCTTCTGCTCTTCAGGTGTAGTAGTAGTAAAAGTACTAAGGAGGAGGAGGAAGGGGGAGGGGGGTAAGGGAAGGAGTAATTTTGGCGCGAACTGCCTGCTGCTCTTGCCTATTGGAGTCAGGCGCTTATTGCCCCCCATCCAAACTATACTCAAAGCAGAGCCGGGTGCAGAGAGGCATGCGGGAGAGCGCTTGTTTAGCTGTTGGATTAACGTCTTGTCTCTTCTCGCCCCCTCCTGACTCGTCAGGTCGGTACGAGTACGGTAGAATAGGTACATACGGTAGTGCCTGTAGCTGTACTCTGACCCTACTCATTCGTTCATTGCTAATCCACCTCGCAAATGAATGAAATGGCCCGCCTGGTGCGCAGCCCAAGATAGTGGTTGCCATTGCATGGTGTGTTGCCGTCTTTGGACGGTCGTATATTACGGTTATTATGATTATTATTACTTTGGATGGCAGTGGCATATGTCGTGTGTCGCAAAAGGCCGTTTTCCATGAATCGCTACTCGGCACTATGGGTACCTCGTTCGAGTGGCTTTGCTGTCGTCGCTTCAGGCGTTTAATAAGATCTCCAACGCGTTCTATAGCGAACCAGCAGTAATATGACAGCCTGCAGTGTGCGGGGAGGGCAGTCGAGAAGCGCAATTGACGCCATTTCTTGCAGCGGCGTCAATGTACTGTCAAAATCCTAGCTTCCCGACCTCACGAAGCGCGTCCAAAGATCTTAATTGTTAGTTTGCCCTCCAGCTGACAGCAGGGCACCAATGCTTCAGCTTCAACTTCAGCTTCAGCTTCTTCGCCAGCTTCGACTTCCACCACGATGCCCTTTTCAGGTCGGTGGCTGCCCCGTGATGAGAAAAATTATGCGTGTGACTGTGACAATGGAGAATGTGGAGCCAGCCTGTCCTCGCACCAACATCCGCACTCCCCGGGCGGTAGGACGTGATTGGCCTGGTGCCCTTATTTCAGTTTTTCCGGACCTCCATGTCCTAGACCGATATCAGTCATTGTTCTGCACTCCACACACAATGATTGCGAGGGGTCGTTGCCCGAGAAATACCGCAGTCTGTATGGTATAGTGAAAAGTCGACCGACGGCCGATGTTGTGAAGCTTTAGATCTTTAAATTTGATGTGGACCCTGTCGTGTGGTGACCAGAAGAGAAAGTCGACTGATGGCAGTTCGACACGGACACATTCTTCCTCCGTCCAGAAGTATTTATTATTCTGACATAGTCCTGACCAAGGTGACTAATTTTCAGCCGAGATGGATACGTCGCTAATAAGAATAAGAATGGTAAACTTAAGCTTTCGCTGTCTGCCTAATAGAGGGAGGTATTGGTGCGTAATAATAGGCAGGTTTCCTCGAGCCTTTTCAGCCATTCATGTTCAAGATAATAATACTCCCGGTGCTCATCGTTAGGGAATCTCATTAATCTTTACTGACAAGTACTCCATATGGATGCCAAGTACAGACCATCTTTTGTATACAGTAGAAAATAGCAAATAAACCTGGGAGTTGTCACCAAAGATCGCTGCTCACTTCTGGAGAACACTCCTACCTTAACATAGGGTGGAGGATCAAGCGTCGTGGCTTGCTTTGCCGCCCCGGTGGAACGGTCACGGAAGTAGCAGCCGGGGCTGTGGTAAAGGTACCTTCTCGATCTGTATATCTGTATCACCCAAGACATGGGGTTGTGCTGCAAATCCACGAGCTCAATCCTGCATTGAAGCAAGAATGGGCCGGCAATGCTTTGTGGTATTGCTCAAGGCCTGGCTGCTTTCTTGGTGTGATACGAACGTGCAGTCCCTTAGCTTGTCTACCTGACAGGTCAAGGTTTGGGTCCACAGCCCGGCTGACAATGATTGACATCTAGCCTGAGTGTACTGGGCGGATAGGCGTTGCTATACGCCACAGTACTATAGAAGGAAAGTGCGAGGAGATGGGAGGCAGAGACGATGCTTTCTCGGTTAATACCGAAGCGAATTGATCAAGAGTAAGGAGAGTTGGTGAAACAAACGTTGGGCATCAACAGGTCTGAGAACGAGCAGCACTATAAGCTTCTTGACGAGAGAATACCTGGAGAATTCAAACGATGCTCTATCCGCTGCGAATTTCGGCTTTGTCCTGTGCTTGGGAGCATGGGAGAATTACAGGCAGACCTGAAGTTGGAAGAGCTCGAAGCGCATAACCAGTTGCTCCGTCAAACAACCCATGCTTCAATCCTGTCCAACAGAACACCCCCAAAGAAAGGGGCGAGACATTATTTCACTTAAATCCATAACCTTGGCTCGGCATCCATTTAGAGAGAAGCCAACCTCGGCCAATCAGCTTGGAAATCAACTGCATCCCTGCTTTAAATGACCGCCGCTTAGTCTTACAGCGTTCAACATATCATTCCCACAAGATCGGGCTATTTTCACTCCGTAGGCCTCCATGGCGCTGGCATTCATAGGTCTTGATAGTGGAATATTGGCAGGACCAAGCCAATGCACCAGCGTGCAAAGTGAGGGATCTTATCCTGCATTGATGGGCCTCTATTGGCTAGAACAATCGTGATGGGCGCTCGGTATTCTTTACGATCTCGAACTGGCCCAGAGCTGTCATGACTGGGCTTGATACGGTGAGGAATGCGTGCTCAAGCTATTTTGGAGAGCTGAGACAGATCGTAGCTGAGGTACTTCTGGACTTTATAGAGAAAAAGCTGTAGTCTGAATGATTACCGGAGTTGCTGGAATTCGATTCTTAAGAAATTCCAGCAAACCAAAGGGTTGTTTTTGCAATCTTGGCTACCAAGTTGACCCACAGTTACCGAATATTGCGTAGAGCTTGTTTGTAATGATCGTGTTGGATTTTCCAGCCATCGAAAGACATGGTGATATTCAAAGTTCAAAGATAATCTTAAATTGTCCGTATCAACGAGATGATTCTACGAATACCCCAAGACTGTCTTTCCGGAGAAATGACGTACAAGAGCCTCAAACGCCATGCTGGACCAGAGCAGTACGCTTCCAATGGTAGGGGGGCCGACGATAGTGCATGGGCCTGAGCTGGCTTCTAGATACCAGCGGAGTAAAACCTATTTGAAAAACACGCTCCTGTGCAAAGGTCAAGCCAGAGAATAGTCACTCGCTCGTTACCGAAGTTCGAAAATTTGTGCAAGAACACAAACCGACACCAACCCTTGAAGACCACGATCTCGACCAGCCTTGACGTTTTTCCGTCCTTAGAACAGCAGACGACCTGTCAACGACTATGCAACTCAAACCGGTGTATTTTGGCATTGAGATACGCCAAAATGCACTACGAGAATATCCTGTCATGCACGACTACTGGTTGGCTGCTGCGAAGGATACTCGATACTGGATGAAAGAGAACATCGTCGACGGCTTTGGATGACCTGGGCTAGCAAGGGAGAGAAGGCTTATCGAACAGTGAAGGCCGAAAGTGCAAGACTCGTCAGATGAAACAGGTCTACAATGCCTAAGAACGCTTGCTCTTCGGTGCTTTGCCTTAGCTTACGACCTGCGAGAAGTTGTTCTGAGAACCGTCTTCAACATACCAGCATACGACGCACATATGGTCCAAGCAAGCGAGCAGTGCCTACAACGGAATATATCCTTTACATCAAAGACACCTCCCTTTGACTATCAGCGATCTTGCAGAGCACGAATGCCATGAGACTCTTCACATTTATATGATGCAGCGAGCAACATAGCACCTCTCCAAACGCTACAGTCCACGGCACCGAGGCAACTTACCAATACAAGCGCTGCACCCACCACCCCATACCTAGACTCCACAGAACTGCACAGAGAAAGCGACGGCACCAAGCGAACGATAAGACCAGCTTCCACCCTCAACTCGAAAACAGAAGGCGAAAAGAGCAGGATGGAGGAACGCAACTGGCACGATAAGCAAGCCAGCCCGTAACGCAAGTATCAATCATGTCTACCTTCGACGCACTTCCACGTTCAAAATCGAGAATTGTCATCGTGGCAGAGAAATGGCTACCCAAATGTTGTCGAGACAAGCTCATATTCAAGCGCAGATTCCAACAGCCCATTTCAATACCTCGGGAACACCATCTCCATCGAAAACAAGCAGTCACCTCTGACTGTCCTCAGCAACTGTCTTCGCAACACTCATCCATCTGTACCGAGTGACCTTTATAGAAAAACGAACTCGCAGACGATTAAGCTATTCCTGACGGTTCAGACATGTTGGAGACATCGATTATATCTTGAAAGAGCCGAATGAATGATGGGTCCTCAACACCATCAGCATTAAGGGATATTCCAGAACCTGCAGACACAACTATGGCTATTAATTGAAGCTATCCCCAACAACACCTTCGCCGGCACCGTAGGGAACCACGATTGAGCTTGAAACTCACAACTGAAATGTCACATCCTCCTACGATCAGACAAACTAACCACAATAGCATCGTTGCGTGCCATTTCAGGATCAACATCTACCACATCCGAAGAAACAGAAGCAGCCAGGGCAGCCGCAGAGTGAAGAAGCCATGCTGAAGCTTGAACCGCAACCACAGTTCAATCACATCACTCAAAGCCGAACAACCATGGCGAGTACCACCAATACCAGTGCCGAGATTCACGCCATCGCTAAAGAAGGTGCCGTATATAACTCATGACCTGAGCGAAGGAGTGTCTTGAACACCATCAGAGGAGTGAACGAGCCCTACTCCTCTCCTGCTTAGTGCTCGCAAAACGTAGACAAGAATTGTGTAATTGATAAAGGTGGCAGAACAACCCTTCGCCGTCTGTCCAAAGCAAGTATACCAATTCAAAAGACGAAAGTGAAGATCATACCAGACACCATCAGTCATTAGCCTGTTCGCGGAATCTGTCCTATCAAGCTTCCTTCCATGTACACCAATTCCACTAGCAAGGCCTTATAAAAAGGCAGGCATGCTACACACAACAGAAAGGCCCGCCACCCTTGGAATATATTGTTGCAATTTATATTTCACTTTTAAGTGCCCACTGACGTACGCAGATCCTCCAAGGACCATCTATCTACAAAAGACTCCTCCGGGTATTAGGCCGACATGAAATATCCATACGTTCTTCATCCAGTCATTACAAACATTAAGGCGTCTATTACGCGAAACAAACAGAGGCGACTAAGCACAAGAGGTATTGTCCCCTGGGTATAAATAATGTGCATGCTGGAATGCATCTCCCAGATTGCCGTTTCTGTGTTACATCAAGGGAAAACTGATCGAGCGCAAAATTCTTTTAATTCATACCGTTGGCTTCAAGTCCTTGAATGGCGGCGTACGAGTACGGAAAATCGACGAGTCCATCAAGCATCCAATTCAAAGGATCAAAGACCTCGTAGTTACTTTCACCGTAGCTAACACCACCTATCATACTAGCATTACTAGACATGCCGTTGTTAGGAGTGACGATACCTCCAACAGCTGCGAGTTGATTTTGAAGGGTATGAGATGACGGCATGAGAGTCGAATCTAAGTGGGTCGAGGATGCAGAGGATTCAGCCGCGCTGTCAGGATTGGTGGTCTTCTGTGCTATAAAGTGGTAGTAGTGTTAGTATCTTAATTATAATCGTACAAGGAATTTGGTTCAGGGACATGGGAGAAACTAACCTTCAATGCTACCTCTACCCTGGGCCTGGAATTCTTCTCTCCATCTCCATGTTGTATCTTGCACGATACTCATACTCATCCTGCATCTCGTTTTAAGCTGTAATGTATCATCTATGATTAAGCTGTTTTCTTCTTCGTTGTTGACGGCATTGTTAGCTGCACGCTGCATGTTATTGCGCTGCTCAACTCGAGCTCCGTTCCACATTTGCACTATAATTTCGGCCAATCTCCACGGGAGGTCATTGTTGACGACGCTCATGCCTCGGATGGCCTTGATGGTATTATGAAAAAGCTGCCTGCCACGCTCGAAGTCGATCTCTGTGGCAAAGAAGGAACTAAGAAGCTTGAACAGAGTAAAGGACGCAGCGATGATCATTTGTAAAATGTAGTTCGTGGCATATCGGAGTATACCGCCGGAGAAATTATCCGCTAGAGGATCTTGATGTTGAAAGACAAGGTCAAGAAAAGCTAAAGTGGCCCTCCACAACGCCATCAGGTCTTCCATATAATTCTTAGTAGTAGGAGAGTCAAAGAATGCAGAAAGTCGGAAGTGAAGACCAGCGGCCTTTAGGTAAAGGTTGACTACCGGTGAGAGATTAGTTTTCGACAAAAGCGAAACTGACATCTCAGCGTACTCTCGCTTATATACCCGAGTTACAATAGCTCTCGCTTCGTCACCAACGACGCCTCGAGGGTCGTACTGATTGCTGTACATGTCCTTGGAGATCTTGTCGCAAAAACGTTCGATTTGAAGTCGAGCCTCAAGCTCTGGGCTTAGAGTGTACGCATCACCGGCGTCAGGTCTGACTGCAAGAGCCCAGTCATACAAAGTTGACGCAGGTTGCCCATATCCGGTACCGACACTTTGCGCTACAATGTTACAGACGGCCCAGGTTGTGACTCTGTCATGCAACTGCTCCTTGCTAAGATCAACGGATATCCGTGAGAAATCTTGTGTATAGCTTGGTCGATGGAGACCGATTCCAGTCGCTGTCTTCATCATAACACCACAAACAATATGTGTTGGGTCAGCGGATGTCGTACTTGTAGGCAAAGGCCATGTACATAACAAGCACATAGCCTTGACGACACAAAGTCCATCGTGATTGCTGGGCACTGCTCCGACTACATCCCACATAAGTGAGGATAATGGCTTAACGAGTTCTGTTAGGAGGGTCGGCCGGGCAGAGTAACGACGTGCCGCAACAGATACGATGGCCCAAAAGAGCAGTTGATGCTGCTGGTAGTATTGTTCAGGTGAAGTATTAGGATCGAGAAATGGAAGATAGGCGTGATAGTAAGCGAAGAATTCATTAAAGAGGTAGTCGATGTCTTCTTGGGTCAAGCCTGGACCATTTTCAAGCTGATAGACGTAGCGGGGCATACCATACGCGCCTCCCTGCTTCAAGTGCAGCAGAGACGAGACAGCTTCATCAGAGCCCATAAAATGCTGGTTGCTCTTGGTCGCCGCATTATTGTTATAAGACGCAGGGGCAGCCGCTAGCGGGGACTCGAGCTCCTCGTAATCCTCAACCAAGTAGCCCTGGGCTTGAGCGCGCTGCAGATTTCTCTTCAGACGTTCAATCTGCTTCTCCATCTCGGCATGCTTGCTCCTCTTTCCTACTCGCTTGAAGTTGGATTCAATCTTGCATTCTAATTTAAGGCGATTACAGCGCGAACACGTCGTGAAGGGATCTTGGACAACATCGCATCGAAGCTGAGGGCTCAAGCGTCAGTCTCCTGTTGCACAAGCACAATGACACAGCCTCAATGGCGTGGTAGAATTGCATACTTCTCGTCTCATACGGAGAGAAGGTGTTGGGGGAAGAAGAAGAAGAAGAATCAATCATGACTCACCTTCTGCTGCCGACATTCATTGCAGGCTCTCTTGACACCGGGCTGTCTTCTCCTCTCTGCCTCCTCGTCTTCTGGCTCTCCACCACTGCCAGGACTGCTCTCGAATTCAACGCCACTTCTCTTCCTCTTATATCCTGCTCCCCCTCCCCCGCCTCCGCCTCCAGTACCCGGTCGATTGCTGTTGGTTGGACTCGAAGCCGCCATGCCACCACTACTACTGACCATACCGTGAGCCTCCATTTTCGGGGGGACGCGACTGCCTTTTTCGGCGCCTTGCTTTTGATCCGAGACTTCGCGTTGTGTTATGTTGTCGTGTCGCTGCCGGTCTCGCAAAACTGTCCGATGACGGCGCTGAGGGGTTGATGAAAAGCTACATGAGTGGGACGCTGAGAGTTGATAGCTTTTTCAGCCGTGCGTTTAGCAAGCGAAGAGGTGGGCATGTACGAAAGGTGCAGGGAGATGGATGGCCTTATCAGGCGTATCGTCAGGGCTTCGTTTCTCTCATCTACCTCATCTACCATCTTTCCAGCTGCCATTCTCTCTCCCAAGGAAAATGAAATATATCCTCATTCTCCCTGATCTCTGCTTAGGTGCACCAGTGAGAGGCATGTGCTCGTTCACATTCATTCTCGGTTTACTGTCTGCGAGACCTGGTGTAGATTCGTCGTCGAGGCAGGTCTTTAGGAGGCCTTTCGATCATGCCTTCTATGTTCTACCATATCTCACTCGTTCTAACCAAGCTACCCTCCCGTACATGCCAATACGATCAAGGGTGAAGGCAGGTCATGAGTTGGTTGTTGTGGCTATGACTCAAGCTGGGAGATTGAGCCATGGAGGTATGATATTGATGAGATTCACAGCCATTGAGCCAGTGTCTTGTCCATGGTATTAGTCTCAACGTCAACCAAGTGGAACCTAACATGCCTATTGCAGCCACAGCATCGAGGGACTTCCAAAGCCTACGAGATATCTTCCGAACTGCGCACCGTCATGGAACGAACTGAGATATGGTCACCTCATTCATAGCGCGTCAACCACGTGATGGATACCTATTGGTTCAGGTTTCTATTGTACACCAGATATCGTCCCGAATTTGACGTTCTTCTGGATGCCGAAAGAACTTCTGCCAAACCTTGGCATTATTATATCATGTGAGGACACAAGAATCCTTTGTTGTCGATCTCTTTACCCCGCAATCTTCCTTTACAGATCTACTCCACTGCTTGTGACCACTGAGTGATCTGGCGCATCTGCACAAGACGACTGTTTATGCTGCAGTACTGTGGAATGAGAAGTACCGGGAGGAAGAAATGTGCGCCTTACCTGACATCTGACATGAAAAAGTTTTTGTCGTCAGAAATGGATGAACAAGTATCATGTAGTTGAACGGCCTGTGGGGCCTCCACTATTTCCCCCAGACTTACTGTAAGCGCGAAAACTCAATTGGGCACCGCTACAAAGCGACAGGCCTAGAAGCCTCGGCGATGCTAGGTTGCCAACACTCACTTGGTGACGATGACTTGTCACTCTCCATTTCTAAGGTCGGTAAGGAAACCACATCATCTCTTTTGTTACCACAGTAGAATATTATGTCATAGCATTGTACGAAATATTCACGTCCGCATACAGATTTCATGTACAGTCATCAGTTATCACATGGCGCGGTCTTCGTTGACGACAGTACCGTATTGATGAGCTTTCTCACAATCAGCGGTCTACTTCGTACACAAGAGTACGGCCTACCTTCTTTGATCTCTTAACTGTCCTATTATGACGACACAAATGGCGATTGGCCAAACTCTCAAAGAGATATCACCCAGTCAGTGTACCGTTATTTCCAGGGTTGGTATAGTTACTCAGTAAGCTCAAAACGTCCGGGCTAACGTCCGGGCACTTTGCTGAAGTCGTCTCAAATCATTGGATGAGATAATCCCCGTCCAAACAAATGCTGCGAAGGCAGCTTAAGCTTCAATCCTTAGCTATGCCACTTAGACCCTTACATTCCTCTGCGGGCAAGGGCTGTTTATCAAATGACGCTCACAGCGAGCCTGACCCAAATCTTTGGTACCCTTGGTGATAATTCTGCCTGCGACGGTGACCAAAAAAGGCTCCACTTCCATCATATTTACCAATGAGGCCACTGCCACGGTCTCTTTGAAGGTAGGATCAACAAACAAGCTCATAAATCGAATCGGATATCCCATCCTCGCTTTGTTTTGGCTTTGTTGGCGAGCCATGTACCATGGGAATCACTCACAACCTTGGACGCCTGTCTATTTAAGCCTATGCATCCCCAGCCACTAAGTAAGGGAATCTCATGACTCTTTACTCTCTGCTTTACCTCCTGCGAGTTACATTCTCCCCGAAGAGCTAAGACTTTTATATCCATCATCATGCTACCTTCTCTCAAAACACTAAGCATTGCAACAACATGGCTCTCGCTTGTCCAGGCCAACCCAATGTAAGAACCACCAGCAGTCGAACACTTGGAACCCATTGCTGATACTCAACAGAGCGAAACGAGCAGTTGCTTTTGATTACAATGGCGAAAAAGTACGAGGAGGTTAGTACAAATGGCTTCGGTCACTAATGCCATACCAACTTAGTCATAGTGAACCTGGGAGGTTGGTTCGTCCTTGAGCCATGGTATGTAGACTCTCTCTGTTTGATGCATCTATGTGGCTGCATAGATTTACATAAAATAAATAAAAATAAAATACTAATTTTGTATGCAATCAGGATTACCCCTTCAATATTTGAGCCATGGGCAGACTCAACGGCCGTCGTTGATGAGTACACCCTGACGCAAACCCTTGGTCAAACCGCAGCCCAGTCACTGCTGGAAGCGCACTGGAACTCTTGGATTACCGAGGCAGACTTCACAGAGATGGCCTCCATGGGATTGAATCATGCCCGAATTCCAATTGTAAGTTGTTGTGGTGATACCGCATTCCCTGTAATTATCTATGATTTGTGATTTTGCTAACCACACTATCACAGGGATATTGGGCGCTCAATCCACTTCCTGGAGACCCTTACGTCCAAGGACAATTGCCTATTCTCGACCAAGCGATTGGATGGGCACGCACCGCAGGTATCAAAGTCTTGCTCGATTTACATGGAGGTTCGTTATTGTCATACTACTTATCAGGTGTATTCTAACATACCTTAGCACCCGGATCGCAAAATGGATTCGACAATTCAGGTAGAAAAGGTGCTATAGATTGGCAAACTGGTGATACTGTAGCTCAGACATTAACCGCTCTGACCAATCTTGCAAGCCGCTATGCAGGCGACAGCGACGTTGTGACGTCTATCGAACTATTAAACGAACCCGCGGGATACAGTTCGTCCATTAATCTAGACACTCTGAAGCAATTCTATTATGATGGATATGGAGATGTTAACAGTGCTAATGGCAACACTGCAGTACGTAAATCTTAAGATAAGAACATGTTCAATTGACTGACAAAACAGGTTACCATCCATGATGCTTTTGAAAATATCAATACGTACTGGAATGGTATGTTGATCTTTGGATATCTTAGGTTCAGTACTGACTTTGTACTTCGAAGGATTCATGAACACGGCGTCTGGTGATAGCAACGTTATCCTCGACACTCATATTTACCAAATATTTTCAGATGCTGAGAATGCCATGAAGCCTTGTGACCATGTTCAAGTAGCTTGCGCCCACGGTCCAGCGCTTTCCAGTACTGACAAGTGGACAGTAGTGGGTAAGTATTTCTTTAAGTTCTCTTCTTACTAAGGTGATTCTAACCGATGAACTTAGGCGAGTGGACTGGAGCCCAGACGGATTGCGCGAAATGGCTCAATGGTCTTGGCATAGGCGCAAGATATGATGGTACCTTCGCTGGAAGTACTTACCACGGAGATTGCCAGGCAAAGGACGTAGGAACCGTGGAGGGAATGTTAGGTTCGTAAATCCGGCTTATTTTTGTCCTCTTGTTGATTCTTGGGCGCTGTAACGTTTCGTATACCCCCGAGAAATGCCTCGCTACTCGTAAATCATGTCTTGTTCTCCTGGAGTCTCCTAAAAGAAGCATTGCTAATACCGAAGTCCTAAACACAGATGTTGACAAAACCAACCTCGCGTACTATGTTGAAGCTCAATTAGATGCCTACGAGGCTCATACTGGATGGTTCTTTTGGGCATGGAAGACCGAAAGCGCACCTGAATGGCATTTCCAAAACCTCACCAAGGCGGGCCTTATTCCACAGCCACTGACCAGCAGAAAGTACGGAAGTCAATGCAGTACAACAATCTGCTCTATTCCCGGAAACTAGGAGAAGGATGAGGAAGAAAATGTGTATTCTGCAAATACTGTACTGTATATATGATGAGTTTATGATAAATCTTGGTGACGTTCAAAAGGAAGGGTACCGACTCTAAGTCTATTTATAAAGCAACAACATAAGGGCTTGCTTTAAAGTGCTGGTGGAAATAAAATAAAATAAATTGAATGATTACACTAAATCATAAAGCGATCTGACTATGGGGCAAAGTGGACGTTGCCGGTAAATATACCGATACAACTTCATCAGGCGGTTGTGCTTTCTCCACAGGTCAGGCCACGACTTTCTCGCGACATAAATAGTCTTGTCTTTCCTCTCTCTCTCTCTCTGTGTGTGTGTGTCTCTGTCTTTTCATCCCCTCCAGGAACTCCTATCTCTCAACATTCCTTTCTTCCATCTATCATATTATGTACCCCAGACACCCTACCGTCCCGTCCCGGCCAATTTCAGCCACATCCACATACTGAGCCGTACATGATTGCCGTGCAGGCAAGCGAGTCTTCTCCCCCTCACTGGTCACAGCAGTCTAACATAATGCTGTACGGAGCGGTGGGAACAAGACGACAAACCACCGGGGACCCCATCCCCCACATCCCGAAGCCAAGCCAGCATCTCCCTAGCTTGCTGTGTCGCAGCAATACAGTACAGCAGAGGACGAATGGATTACCGATCACTGGGTGATTGGGACGGGAAGCTTCCTGTACCGTATTGGGGGAGCGAGGGAGGGGGCCTAGTTTGAACTTCGAACTGCTAATAAAGGTCGTTGACATAAATACTCTTCAGGATCTGCGTCTGCCTCTGCGTCTGCATATTCATTGGGGATTTCCGACTTTTCTCTACTTAGCTTTCTTCACATTACTTCTTTTGCTCTACCTTATCGCTCCATTCTGTTCTATTAACTCCTCAACAGGCACGGCAGGTCCTCACGATGTCTACATCAACTACCAATGGCAATGGTGCTGCGAAAGCCGTCTCGGACGCAACAACCTACACGGTGCCTCTCCTCATTGATAACGCAGACCACAAGACCAGCGAAACCTTCGTTGTCAACGCACCTGCTACAGGCAAATTCCTTCACAACGGCGCCTCTGCAAGTGTCGCCGACGCAGATGTAGCACTCTCCTCATGCGCAAAAGCCTACCCCTCATGGCGTAACATGCCTCCCCCTAAGAAACGCGACATCTTCCTCAAAGCCGCCGAAATCATGGACTCGCGTCGTGACGAATTAAAAGAATACATGGTTTCTGAAACAGGCGGCGCTGCCAATTGGGCAGATTTCAATCTCAATCTGGCCAGCAACATCATACGGGATGTAGCGGGGAAGATATCTACTGTTGCGGGGTCAATCCCACAGACTGGCGAAGAGGGAGTTAGCGCTTTGGTTTACAGAGAGCCATATGGTGTTATTTTGGCTATTGCTCCTTGGAATGCTCCGTATATCCTTGGCATAAGGGCAATAGCTTATGCGCTGGCTGCAGGAAATACCTGCCTTCTGAAGGCGCCAGAGTTGTCACCTCGCTGTTCCTGGGCCATTGCAACTTCTTTCCACCGAGCAGGCCTGCCACCAGGAGCGTTGAACC
Organism: Pezicula radicicola; assembly: GCA_003008705.1. Taxonomy (NCBI): domain Eukaryota; kingdom Fungi; phylum Ascomycota; class Leotiomycetes; order Helotiales; family Dermateaceae; genus Pezicula; species Pezicula radicicola. The sequence goes on along the minus strand of PDUO01000013.1, from coordinate 543,760 downwards.
TCATTGCACATGCCCCATCCTCTGCCGCAGCTGTAACGAAACATCTCATTGAATCACCCATCATTAAAAAGATAAATTTTACAGGTTCGACAATGGTGGGGAAGATCATTGCTGAACTTGCTGGGAAGCATCTCAAGCCCGTTCTTTTGGAACTCGGTGGAAAGGCACCAGCGATCGTTTGGGAAGATGCAGATTTGGAACTTGCTGCCAAGGAGTGTGCTCTTGGTGCCTTCTTGCATAGTGGTCAGATTTGCATGTCTACCGAGCGCATCATTGTCCATGAGAATATCCTCACTGAATTTGAGACGGCGTTCAAGAAGGCTGTTGGCATGATGTTTCCTTCAGACGGCGACGCTGGAGTGTTAATAAACAGCGCTGGAGTTTCCAAGAATAAACGACTAGTCAAGGATGCTGTTTCCAAAGGTGCTTCTGTCATCCACGGTGATCATGAGGCCTCCGAAGATGTCGATACCAAGATGCGACCTTTGATCATCAAAGGGACAACCAAGGACATGGACCTTTACTATACTGAGAGTTTCGGACCGACGGTGAGTATTGTGACTGTGAGTACCGAGGAACAGGCGCTTGAAGTTGCCAATGATACGGAATATGGACTTAGTTCCTCGGTTTTCACAAGCGATTTGAGGAGGGGTCTGAGGATTGCCAAGGGTATTGAGAGTGGGGCATGTCATATCAATGGGATGACTGTCCATGATGAAGTTGCTTTGCCACACGGTGGTAAGTTCTTGTCTTTAACCTCGTCCATATTTGGTACATACTAACGAAAATCCCTGTAGGTATGAAAGCAAGCGGGTATGGAAGATTTGGTTCCTGTGGCATTGATGAATGGGTTAGGACTAAGACTGTTACTTTCAAGGACTAAGGTACAATTTTGGGTTGATACTTGATTGGAACGTGAAAGGAAAGGTAAATAGCGAGTTGTAGTCAAGTTCTGCAATCTGTATATCTCCCATACAGATTATGTACCACTCACTGAGTCTGCGACAACATGCCATTTAGTCGGTCATCTTGGATCCGAGCAACTCGTTGAAAGTCTAGCTCGGCTCGCTTATTCATTTGCATTCAACTGTCCCCCGATATGCGTCAAATAGCAACCTTCCATGTACCTTCACTCACACTACTCGCATCCCAAAATCGTACATAACAAAAACAACTGCGCAAAGCCTCAACTTTCTCTCCTATCCAAGAAAGATTTTCCCTCTATATTCTTGCGTGATGTGGGATAAATATAGGAAACAACAGATGGGGACGTTAAAACTGTTTGAGAAAGAGGGTTATTTGCTAGTAGTGCGATCTACATACACATGTAGTGGTACTAAGGTGTGCGTGCCATTTACTCCTACAAGCTGAACTGACTGGGAGAGCTTTTACTAAGTTATTCTTACCGTAAATGAGAGTGTATTTCAAGTCACTATCACATGAAGTCTAGTTTAAAACTTTCTTTCTCTTCTTTTTATTGTTTTCCATTTTTGTTTTTTACCTGGATTAAGATACTTGCTTTTAATGCCTACCTGTTTGCAGCCTCCTGAATCACACAGATCTGTAATCGCAATTAGTATCGAATCAGAAAATGAGCATCGTAGGGCAGACATACGCATTGTACAAACTTTCTGCACGTCTCGACTGGGCAGTGTACTGCATAATCGACTACAGCAGGATACCCTTAACATCTGTCTGCTGCTCACATCGCTCATAATTGACACTTGCCTTTTTACTCGCTGTCTATCAAGTCTCCTTCTTCGTCCTCCTCGTAAGTTTCTGATCCTCCAGTTTCTGAAGGGCTATCCTCATCTTCCCGCTTTACATCGACCCCCTTTTCTTCGTGTGGCCGTGGCCCAACCTCAGCCATAGCCGTGGGAGCCTCCGAGAATACAACTGTCTTTGTGTGACTTGGTGTTTTCACAACCTCCTCAAGAACATCTCCGTTCCACGGCTTACACTCCTTGACTTCTTCTCCGCACCTCAAGCATGTCCAACCCTCCCCTTCCTCGGCCTCCAATCTCTGTGCCAAGCATACAAAACAGTAAACACACCCACATGGTATAGTCTCGTAGGGATTCGTAATGTCTGTTTGTGAGGAGCCAACCACCCCAGAAGCCGCGATAACCTCAGCTTCGGTTGATGCGGAGTTTTGGTCTTGGTAGCAGATTGCACATGTTCGCTCTGGCAAAAAGGCATATTCTCCTGATTTCGCAGTATCCTCTTCGTCACCACCACTCCGTATTACTGATTTTGTTTTTCGCCAAGCTCGTGCCAGCCATCTCCTCCACCTACTAATTCCAACTAATGGAAGAACAAACAACAGAAATTCTGTAAAGGCATGCCAGACAAGTTGCCTGTTCAGATATTCAAATGAAACTTCTCGGCTCACTTGACTCGTCGGTGGTGCTAATCGCAGCCTCAATATCCTATCGAGCAAGGTGCGATACCTGCCGTTGACAAGAAAGACAAGAAAAGATGCGAAAGCGGCAGTAGAATGGAATGTCGAAACAGCATCTGATAGTCGAGAGAGTCTGCGTAACGCAGGACTTGGCTCATCGTAACCATTATCGTTATCAACCAGCCAACTCTCCCACTTAGTCCAAGCATATTTGCCTCCAACTGTAAAGAGGCCATACAGCGACTTCTGCAGTTTTGACGGCGACACCAAGACCGGGCTTTTGTTCCTCGCATCCGTGTACTTCAGATTTTGCAATGCAGCACCATACGTTGCATCATGATCCCATATAGTAAGCTTGAAAAGAACTGCCCTCAAGGCGAGCATGATCTCTGCCGACCAGTCATCTTGAATATGAGTGCCATAATATTTCAGAGCCTCCCCAACCTGCCCCTTGAGCAGCTCGAGCAATTCTTCGTCTAGCAACTCGGCATCAACTTGGCCAACCCTGAAAGCCGGCCTTGTGCCTTCTCTTCCACTGATTCTATCCCATGTTGTGACGCCGGCTTGTCCAATACGTCCCAGAGGGAAGGGCAGTCGCCTGAGCTGATCCGTAGCCCGGGAGGCTTCTTGTTGCGCGGCGATCCGAGACTGGGCTTCGACTTCTCTTGCGTGCCGACGCTCTGCCAGTCGCTGCTGGGCGAGAGCAAAGTTGGTAGATGTCATTGAGGTAACATTAGCTACGACGGTGAGGTTGAAGCTGGTCCTTCACACCAGATGTGCCGATTGTTGAGGTTGGAGTTAAGACAACCGAGGTCCAAAGTCAGTGTCATGTGTTGGAAAGGTGCAGTACGAAGGTGCCAGGGCTAAGTTATTGCACACCGCCTTCTTTTCCGCCCAGCAAAATTATGCTACAGGCACTTTTCCAGTGCATGTTAGCGAATCCCTACTAAAGCGGTGTGCAATGCCCTAGCTAGCGTGCCTAGCACCTTCGTGGAGTTGGGTTGATGGGCAATCACTCGCCTAAAGAGCTATTCTAGGTATGTACTATCCCCCCCCCTTATTAATGGTTATTTAGTGGGCTGCCAAGAGTCGTATTACCGGGTATATAGCAAGGGGGAAGATATACCATATGTGGCCACCACACACCTCACCGCTCACTAATTCAGAATGCATAGAAATGACAAGTGTCTTCATAATACTAGTATTTTATAGGGCCTCCCTCGGCATCAATCACAGCTTGACATCTATCATACCAAGAATCAAAGAGGCTCTTAATAAAGGCCTCTGGTACAGCCTCCCAAGCCTCCCAAACAATAGCCCGAAGTGTCTCTAATTCAATCTTCGAAGCGTCATAATAGAYACTAAAATAATACGTTTGTATATACCTCTTCATCCAAGCCCATACGTGTTCAATCAAGTTTAAATCGGGAGAATAGGGAGGCCATTCGATGGTAGGAAGGTTTCGTCGATATAGGTTATCTGTGGTTTCAAAGGATCGGTGGCAAGAAGCTCCATCATGCTGCCAGACTAGTCGAATCCCTTGATCTCTTTCTCCTTTAAACCAAGCYTGAATTCGAGATAAAATAATATTRTCATACTTTGCTGAATCCATCGATCCCCATTCCTTCTCCCAGAAGACTGCAGGGCCTTTCTTGCCATTGCAAATTGTACCATGAAACATCCATGCCGGCCTCTTTGAATATTTGTGTTAGACACAACCTGGCGTATATGTATCTCGAAGTATATCCTCCCTTTCGCCTTCAATTAAACGTGTTATAAACGACTGTATAAAAGCTCCTCCATATACCCAGACTTCGTCCGAAAACACCTGTCGTCGTAGCCTTTCAGGTAACCAAGTTAGGCCTTCTTCAGTAAACCGAACACGAAATCTCATAATAGCTGGGTCGTCCGAAAATCCCTTGCGCTTTGCAACCCGTCGGCCATATCCTTCATTCGAAAAGGTAGTCTGAATAGCCTGTACACCAATACCTTGAAGCCCAAGCTCTGGCGCATATTGTGGAAGATGTAAATAGGATACGTGTCGGTGTGAAGGTGAGGCTAGAAGCCAGTCGACCATCTCCTTCCTCTTTATCGCCTTGATTTTCGGCTTTGGACCACATCTCCCCTTCCTCTGTGGCGTTTGACGATGTATAGCTAAGTCGATTTGCTTTAGAGTATAGCTATATTTCCGACGAATCTTCCTTGGTGTTGCCCAGTCAAGTGCTGCCCTGATTCTAATTCGGTCTGTACGAGTAGTTTCTGGTGCATATATTCGATTTAGGGGAGTCTGTGGCCTTGGAGGTGATGGCAAAGGTGATTCTGGTAAGGGATTAAGCAATAGTCGAATATCCATCTCTGAATAGCTTCAAAAGTGGTCGAATATGTCGTCGAATATGTCGTCGAATCTAGTCGAATATATGGTCGAATATAGGGGTAAGCAGATGGGCCTATAGGCGTATACTTTTCTGCCGGCATAGAAGAGGACACGTAATGCAAAACCATGGTAATTCCCGTATAAAATTATGAAATCTAGCATAGATGGAACTATTCTAATTGGCTATAGACCCTGGTACTACCCGACCCACAAGCCCACTAAATAACCATTAATAAGGGGGGGGGATAGTACCTAGTTACAGTACTAGGGTTAGGGTGAGCCTACCAGATACCACCCCACAGTACAGTCAGTACCTAGGCACCCCCTTACCTACGGACGTATGATAGGCCAGCTGATATTTCAGCCTCTTTTCGTCCTTATTTTTGACATTTCATCCAGAGACTCACTTCAGGAGCTACGTACACACCTCCAGTGCCTCTACCTTCTTTATGACGTTCCAGTTTGGACCCCACGGTAGACAGAATTTTAAGCATAAAGCAGGGAGTGGTGGACTTCGTACGAGAAGGTTTAGCGTTGCCGCTGTTGGCTTTGGTGGCTGACGATGCAGCTTTCGTGTAATCCTCCAGACTGCTGTACCGTATGTCTCAGATATTCAGCCATTCATCAGCCAAGTTGCCATCCTCCCTCACATCCTCACATCCACAAGACACAAGGCTACGCTGACTGAGCCAAGTGTAGCTTACCTTTTATACCTCTCATTGGACTCAGCGTCGCCTCAGCCTTCGGATGTGCCGATCTAGGAATGTCCGCACGCGTCCGCACGCGTGCGCACGATGGCTTGGACTCCAGAGACCATCAGCGACTTGCAGCAGCAGCTGAGGTCATTACCAAGAACAATGCCGTTATGATGGCAATGATAATGATTCCAGTGGACTGACTGGCCCAGTGAGTAAGCATCTTACCGCACGCTATTCTCGCCCCGACGAGTCCGATTTACTCCCAGTGTCATATATACCACCAGTGTATGTATTATTGACCGCTCTTCCGCCGTAATTCAGGGACTCCAGTCCAATTCTTTCAGACCCATCTGCCGTTGCAGGCATTTTCAGGCGGTCTAAGTTCTCTTCTCTAATTCTTTTGCCCCGCTAAACACAGCCGTTTTGAAGGACATGCCCAACGGCGGATGCATCTTTCCGGCTGCAGTTGGTACTGGTACCCCAACTCTTCCATGCAGTTTGCGAACTTATTATTAAATTATGAGCATAATTAATCAGGAGTCTAGAATGCACTTCGTATGGTATTTGAAATGCACCCTCTCTATGGCCTCTGAATGGGTAGAGACAAGAATTGGTGAAGTTCTTTTTTCCCCCTATTACTACTGGGATTCAGTTTCATTTGTGGTAATATCGTTGCCTGAAAATTCTGTTCTCCTTGGACGTATTAGAGATTTGTTCGCATGAAAACCACTAGTATCTACCTGGTGGTTGGGTCATTCAATCTAGTGAAGGCGCCTTAGAGGATCACAAATTGGCGTTGCGGCTGCTAGATCGATCACGTCAATGGTGGTACATAGAGTTAATTCTGGACTCCTAATTATATTTTTCTATTTTAATATTGATCTAGGTAGTAACTAGGGGAAATCATACCGTTTTAGAGCCTACTGGAGACACTTACCTTTCTTTGCTCGTCCTTTGATGTTATCCAGCTTGAAGATACAGAGGCTGTTTCAAGAACTTCACGACAGGTATTCAGCTAGTTATTACTCGTCCGCGGAAATGACCTGGGAATAAGTGATGCGGCATGTGTATAATGTGTCTTGTTGGCGAAGCATCCTGGGCAAGTGATTACGGACCTGCAATCAGAATGAAGGGTCTTGAAAACAATGTTGTACTTGTACAAGGCAAAATCATGGTTGTCCGCTCATGCACCCGGCTGACAATTTAATGGTGACACGATTCCACGTTCTAAGCCTTATAACAGGGCCAGTCGCTTAGATTCCGGTCGTTATCGGGATCTGATCAATGCGCGGGGTTTGGTCCAAAGCGTCTCTTACGTCTTTCTGCTCGGGGCCTCAGGATGTCCTTTGTAATCTCAATCCAAATCAGCACGCTAAAATGTAGTACGGTAACTAGGGACTGCGAACAAAAGAAAGATATTGGGATGAAATAAGACAGTAGAATTGGATGTGGATAGGATATGATATCAGCCTTGCAGAACTTCAATCTTGAACTCAACCAATCTACACCGATCATTTCTTGTCTGTAACTCCTCCGCACTGGGAGAAGCAAATACGGCCTTAAGGCAAGTAATAGACCCAGCTGATTAATCACCGAAGCTAGTCTCCAAATAGCAAATATAAGAGCAAATCGAAGGCTCCAGAGGTAAGCGAGCGCGTCTTTGCGCTGGACATTCCATGATTCCACAAGAGGTTCGTTAGAAGCTCTGCCTTCTTAAGAATAGAAACTCTGATTACCTACAAGCACTAATATTTTGCCCACCATTTCCAGTTTTGGAAAATGCTGACTTTAGCGGGAGCAGGGCTACCCCAACCCATAAAATGCTACGAGTTATGGCTAGTATTTGAAGGGTGTATTAATATACGTACTCATGGTCGAGTCGAGACATACGTGCACGAGATTTTGGGTGATTGCCCCAACACTAACTAGATTGCCTTCTAGCCATAAAAGTCATCTCCTTACCCTTTGTATTTCAGAAGTCGTTTCTTTGTTTTTGATATATTCATCCGAGGATTACAAATCACTTTTCAAATCTTGTCTGTTAATTGTCTAGTAAACGATCGCTTTGCTCCCCTGAAGGTACTGGAATGGAAAGTTCGGAATTAAGGAGGTCATCGCCGCAGGATAATGAGAATAATGTGCAAATGTTCTTCGACTTTGCGCCGACTATGAGATCTCCTAGTGTGAACCAGGGCGAAGCTGGGCAAGCTCCTTCGACAGCTCAAAGTCAGGACTCAGGAATACGTGGAGGAATCAGGGTCTCGTTGGCTTGTGTACCGGTGAGTATCACCCCGACGGTACCAATCATGGGCTAATAATTCGTAGTGTCGCAGCAGGCATGTAAAAGTTCGTAAATCTGTTTCCATTTTCCCCTGTGAATACTGTTTCCAGGTTCGGCAGCTTGCCTTCGAGATGGTTTTAAGTATCGAAAATTTGTGTCTCTAGTCCCAAACCACTCATATCTCAGGCCCCTCTTTAAAACTTTCTGAAGGTATCAATGCTAATATCAAAGTCCTGGACAGTGCGGTGCTGAAACTCCGTGAGTTGTTCTGTTTCGAGTCGTTTCCTAGACCTGTCCTAACCTGTCCCAGAGCCTGTGCAAGATGTCAAGATGATGGCAAGCCTTGTTTTTATGCAAAGTCCAGACGAGGACTGAGAGATCGAAATGCTCCGCAAAAAAGGGCAGCAATGCGAGAAGCACTACATCGTAATCCAAGCAGCACAGGAAACATAAGTTCTTCTTACCGTCGTCCAAACCCTACTGTTGGCGCTTCCAGCGAGTCCTACACTGGACCGTCATCAGAAGGTTCAGCCAGTCCAGGAAGCCAGTCTTCTAGATTAAGTAATAGACCTACGAGCACGAGAAGATTACTCGACCTTTACTATACGTAAGAATCAAATATGCATCTTCGAGGCAATGTCGCTGATAGAGGTGCAGATTCTTCCACAAGTCGCATCCTTTTCTATTACCTCGCCATTATTTCATGAGTCGACTCGAATCCGATCCAGAATCTTTGAAAAATTTGCTTCCAGCGATGCGATGGATTGGTTCGGTCTATGCTCCTGAGATCTCTTCCTCGGGTTTCCGGGAAAGTGCTTTACAACAGATAGAAATGCCAAATTTACCTCCTAATGGCTTCACTGTTCAAACGTTGCTTATCACAGCCATTGCACTCCACGCTGGAGATGAGATGGATCATGCGCGCCTTACTCTTGATAGAGCGATATATCTAGCCCTTGAAATTGGACTGAACTCCAGGACGTTTGCCCATATGGAAAGCGACCCTGTTCTGGCTGAGTGCTGGAGAAGAACATATTGGGGTTGTTATAATACCGATGGTGCTTTTGCAACGATTCGACGGGCTCCTACTTTCATGTAAGCCATAAATCAGAAGAATCTGCTCTTCTTACCTCTTGGTGTATCGACTGACGAGGCATAGGCTGTACACGGTGCAGACCGATGTCGAGCTTCCATGTGAAGAATACGACTATGAAGGAGTAAGAAAGCAACGATCCGAACTTCAGAAAAAGTATACAATTAACAAGCTACCAAACAGATCATTCCACATCCTCGTACCCTGCAAGAATATGACGCGCGTGATTTTGAGGACGAAACGCCAGTATTCTCCTCATTTACATACCTAATAGACTTGACACGAATTACGGGAGCGATGCTCTTTTTAGACAATCTGCGCGGCGCTGAACTTGAACTCGCTGTGGCTAATGCTGACGCTATGCTGGTAAACTGGCAGCTTCACTTGCCGCCAGAAAAGCGAGGAATCGTTGACAAGAATGAGGAGGTCGATGAGCTCCTTTTTCATGCGCATGGCCTAGTTCAATGGTAAGCACCCTCCTTTCCTCTCTAAAGCTGTAGTGTACTCCCTTCGATAATGGAAATACTGATCATAGCAGTCTCCAAGTGTACCTTCACCGTCCTCTCTCTCGTCTTTACCACTCGCCAATTGAGGTAAGTTAGTCTTCACTCCATCAACTTAATCCCATCCTAACACCCACAGCAAATATCCTTTTGCGCACCCCCACCTCCAAAACGCACCATCTCAACCCAAGACTCGCAAACCTATTGGATGCACACCAAAAAGACCCTCGACGCAGCCGACGCCGCCATCTCCCTGTATGCACTCCCTTCACCCATCCTCTTCCACTCGCCCCTCGGTCTCTGCACCATAACCCTCAGTATCCTTGCTCAGTTATCAGCTTGTTGTTATGTTTTGCAAGGCGTTGAATGGAATGCCACTAGAGATAGGATTCGATTGGGATTAGGGTGTTTAAAAGCTTTTGGTGAGGTGTGGCAGACTAGTCGGAGGACTGAACGGGAGACCAAGGAGATTGCTAGAGGTGTATTCGGAGGTCTGGCGGCTTCGCGTAGTAATTTGAGTATGCCGGCTGAGGAGTGTGTTGGCGGTGGGAGTGGTGGAGGAGGTCGCTTTACCTTCGGTGGCATTGGTGGCGTTGATGAAGCAGGCCAGTCGTCTGGAACGCCGTTGGCTTTTGAAGAGTTGGATGATTTGGAGTATTTCAATATTTGGAATGGGATGGCGCAGCAGCAGTCGATAGGCCAAGCGTAGATTTGGTGCTTTAAATGTTGGAGGGAAGTGGTATCTAGGTTTGTTGAAAATGGAGAGATTTTGGTGTTGGAGTTATTTATTTGTATTGAGTTGGTATGGTGTTTAGTTGGCTCTGGATTGGCGTTGGGCGAACAAAGAATTAGATATGAAATGTAGCTGAAGTAACTAACATGAAAGCTTCTGCTCCAGCTATTGGTTGTGACCTATATCCATTAATTTATGTAGTACTTTCAACTCACTAGATACAGATAGAGGAACTTTTAAATCCCTCCAACTTCTTGGAAGTAAAATCGATGATATCGTTGTGCTTCTCTTGGCTGTGGTCTCTGGGGACAATCGTTTCACTTAATAACAAGTCTTCCAGAACAAAGTTGAGACTTTCAGGAAAGAAGCCCGATCAAATGGTTTTGAGCAAAGTGACTTATGCTGCATAACACCACTGAAATTTTCAACCTCGCCGTCTCTGGTCCTTGGCAAGCATCTCCTCAGAAACGACTCCACCAAATCTTGACTTATAAACCACAACCTTTGCCTATTTTGTACAACGCGATCCCCTTATTGGGTATTCTGCCCTCGGACAACAGATTGTTCACTCCTCACATGCGGTTGATCACACTGCAGCAATAAATGATACACGAGCAATACCCGCCATTTCGAGATAGCCGTAACCAAAGAGAAGCAATACCCGAAGCCCGAAGCCCAACTACATTGATGAAAATCCTTGGCTCCACATGAAACCGATAAAAGTTTGAGAAGCGGTCGAGGATTGCGTGTTATTAAGAGACCGGCAGTTACGGAATCAGGAGTACTACTTTCCCTCTTACGCGTGCACTTTCAATAAGCTCAACAGCTCGCTTCCATCCTCCTTCGAAAGTATCTTTAATGACCTCTTGGATCTCGATTTGAAGCTCTCCCCGCTCTGCTAAACCAACTACTTGTGTTAACAAACTAGATTGCATATATAATGAAACACATGCGTATCGAGGGCCCCAGATATAACCTTTGATGTAGCGGAGTATCATGGATGGTGTAGTTATGTAGGTTATTGGGCCTCCAAGCGTCTTGACGGATGTTTTGTCGCCGACTATGGTTACATATGCTCCTTTTGAGTGCAGTAGTTGAGTCTAGATGGCATTAGCCTTTTGCAATGAGGGTGGAGTATAGTTTGGACTTGCATGTGGACCTATTAGTTCAGTTCCTCCGACACAATCCACTAACAGATCGAACTTTTGTGGCGCGCTGTTTTGCGATAATGTATCGAGCACAGACTGAGTACTATAGTCGATGATTTCGTCGGCGCCCAATTTCCTCACATACTCTGAATTCTTGCCCGAACAGATGGCAGTAACGTGACAGTTAAAAGCAACTTTTGCCACTGGTGGACATAATTTGGTCAATCACATACAAGATTGTTAGGGACAGGAAGATACATACGCTGCACAACCGACGATCCAGTACCTCCTGAAGCGCCTCTGACAATCACCCTCCTTTGAGATGTCGTTGGTGTGGGAAGCCAATCAAGGCAGGCAAATGCTGTCAGTGCAACTAAAGGGATGGAAGCAGCCGCTTCATGGGTGAGGCAATTGGGCTTCTTGGCCACTGGCTCTGAGGCTGGATTCAATGATATGTATTGGCTGAAAGTTCCGTTGCCCAGAGCTTGAAGGTACAGCCCAAATATATCATCTCCCTCAGCCCAGTTTTCAACTTCACTGCCAACCTCAACAACCGTGCCGGAGAAGTCACGTCCCATGCCTTTTCCGTCAGCAACCTTGACTACACCAGTCAATTGAGATCTCCATAGCTGTGTGTCCATGGGATTTATAGATGCAGCATGGACTTTGATGAGGATCTCACTAGCAGCGAGTGGTGGAATCTCCTGTTCGACCAGGTCCAGATCACTTGCCGGCTCCCTATAAGTGAGTTTCTTATTGGTGGTTGGATGGACCATTGCTATTCGGTTTATGATATGTGGATGGATTGTTTTTGAATGTGAAGCTATCTTAAGATTTGAATGAAGAAGACTTGGATTTAATTCCACGAGAGAAGGAGAAGGAAGGAATCAGGATCCCCCGCATTTTTGACATTGATGGGGACATTTCATGGGAACATGGAGATGGAGCTTGGAAAATCAAGGTCCCACAACAGCCAAGGATTCCCGCCGCCCCCGCCCTGCCCCGCCCCGCTAATTCTCCTCCTCTTTCACCCCACCACATCCACAAAATCGTCGACAACAAACCACCTCGGCGTTTTCTTAAAAGACAACTTCCAGCATATTGACACTGACAGAGAGTAGACCTACACGCGCCATACGCGTCATGGCCTATGCTATTGAGGTTCCCGGTGAGGCGAACCCTCTCACACCGCAACAGGTCTATTTGACTCTTCAATCTGCCGCCTCTTCACAACAACTCTCCATACAAACCGGAACCCAGCAACTCCAGGCATGGGAGACACAGCGGGGCTATTACACTTTGCTGCAGGTGCGGATAGACATCCCTATCTCTCTTTCGGCTCACGCGAAACTAACGCTCCCCTCCCAGGCAGTATACCTCGATAAATCTTTACCTTCGGAGATACGATACCTTGCGGTTATACAATTGAAGAATGGCATCGACAAGTATTGGAGAAAGACAGCTCCAAATGCAATCAATCCAGAGGAGAAGGCCGAGATACGCGGTCGACTGCTCGAGGGTGGTATTGGAGAGGCCGAAACAAATCTGGCTTTGCAGAACGCCCTGGTTGTGTCCAAAGTTGTTCGCATTGACTACCCATTAGAATGGCCGGATGTCCTTACCGATCTCATCAAAATCTTGCGGGCTGCAAACGAATCAAATCCCCTACATCTGCGAAGGGGTCTACTGATGCTGCTCCAGATTGTTAAGGAGTTGGCTACAGCTAGGTTGCGAAAATCTCAAACTAGTCTCCAGTCTGTCACGCCAGAGATCGTATTCTTACTTAGCACTATCTACACCCAGAAAACTGCTCAGTGGTTAGGTTTTATTGGCGGTGGCGGTGATGATGAAGGTGGTGCAATGGATGCCATGGAGAACAGCTTGTCTGCGATCAAGATTCTGCGCCGGCTCCTCATTGTTGGCTACGAGTATCCGAATCATAATAAGGATGTCCAAGATCTTTGGCAGTTATCTCAGCAGCAATTTGGTCAATTCTTAAGCATGATAACTGCTGATCCGCCATTGCTCGCTGCCGAGTCGTCTGCCAGAACACTCGTGGAAAAACATCTTGTCCAATTCACAAAGTTGCATGTCCAAATGTCGTCAACGCATCCTGCTGCATTTGCATTGCTCCCGAACTCCCTTGAACTGGTACGAGCGTACTGGGGTCTAGTATCCAAGTTCGGCGAGTCGTACGGGTCTGCGACCCAGGATTTTAGTGCTAAGGCACTTACACATGACGACCACATGAAGAACGAAAGACCAGTCATGGAGAAACTATGCCTCAAGGGCCTCATTCTCTTACGAGCTTGTATGAAGATGGCGTTTAGCCCTACCCAATCGTTTAAATATCGATCGCCAGAAGTCAAAGAAGAGCAAAATCAGGCAATTAATTTCCTCAAGACCCAATTACTTACTAACGAATTGGTCGCTGAGATGGCCAATGTGATAGTGACAAAGTTCTTCGTGTTTCGTCAAGTTGATCTTCAAGCGTGGGAGGAAGATGAAGACGAGTGGGAGATCAGGGAGGAGGGCGGTGGTGATACATGGGAGTTTGAAGTCCGTCCTTGTTCGGAAAAACTGTTCATGGACCTCGTGATCAACTTCAAACATCTTCTCGTAGAGCCTCTTCTAGGTTTCTTCCAATCTGTTGCGGGTACTCAGGGAAGTAGCGTGGTGACGAAAGATGCCGTGTACACTGCCATGGGTCTTTCTGCATCAGTCGTCTTTCAAAACTTTGACTTTGATGGTTTCCTGACATCAACGCTCGTCAATGATATACAGCAGACAGGACCAGGCTACAAGGTGTTGCGTCGAAGAATTGCAATTCTAATTAGCCAATGGATCACAATCAAAGTCTCCGAAGTCAATAGGCCCCTTGTGTATCAGATATTTCAGCATCTATTGAAGAAAGAGGACGAAACCAATGACTATGTCGTTCGAGTGACAGCAGCACGACAATTCAAGGCTGTCGTGGATGATTTTGCGTTTTCACCGGACTCTTTCCTTCCTTACGCCCCAGAAATACTCGGTCGGACAATGGCTCTCATTGAGGAAGTAGAAAATACGGAGACGAAAATGGCGATCCTCGACACTATTAGAATCATTGCCGTACGGTTAGAACAGCATATTTCTCCTTTCGCTGATCAGATTGTCTCTCTACTGCCTGGTTTATGGGAGGCTTCCGGTGAGGAGCATCTGATGAAACAAGCCATCTTAACGCTCTTGTCCACCCTAGTTGGGTCTATGAAGGAGCAGGCTCAGCGTTACCACTCGATGATATTGCCACTTATTCAACGAGCTGTGGAGCCTGGCTCTGAGATGCAAGTGTATTTGATGGAAGAAGCACTGGATCTTTGGACCGCTATTCTCAGTCAAACACCGGCTCCAGCAAATCAGGATGTCCTTGCGCTTGCCGAGAATGCTTTCCCATTACTCGAATTGGGTTCAGACAACCTACGCATTGTTCTTAATATCATCGAATCATACATTTTACTCGCACCAGACGTCATGCTCGGAGATACAGTCAGATTGAGAATCCTTTCTTACATGAAGGAACTTCTTGGGGTTCAAAAGAGAGATCTGGCCGGCCTTGTCACAACCATCGTGGAAAACATGATCCGTGCAGCCGAATCTCTAGGCGGAAGCAATGGCGTTACCCAAATTGCGAAAGATTTGCACGAAACAGGCTATATAGAGAAAGTCTTCGAGGGTCTTCGGGATGCTTGGGAAGCCCATCAGACTGCCGGACCAAACAGGAAATACCCCAAACTTGACGATGTTGTTGAAACCGACTATTTTACCATTCTAGCCCGCATTACTCTTGCTGACCCCACCGTATTCGCGACAATGATGGCCTCGGTGGGCAACCCCAATGAGGTCTGGAGTTGGCTTAGTACAGAATGGTTCCGCCACTTTGATAGCATGGCAAACATTGAACGGCAGAAGCTGTCGTGTTTAGCATTGACTCGACTTCTGGAGCTTCTGCCACCGATGACCCCTGTTATTCTTGAGAGGCTGCAAGACTATTTTGCAATGTGGACAGCTGTTATCAGTGAGATGATGGAAGGTCGTGATGACTCTGAGGGGGACAATCTTATTTGGGAAAACAACGATGGCAACGAATGGGAGGGACCAGAAGATGTGCGAAAACGATTGCTAGCTGGAAATGATCCTGTGCACCGGATAAATACATGGAATTTCGTCAGGGAAAGACTAGAACAGGTAGTAAATACATGTGGTGGGAGTGCACAATTCCAAGAGGCATGGGCTGTCAACGTTGACAAGGATGTGCTAGCGGGATATCAAAGACTGGGCGTGCGGAAGGAAATGCCATGAGGTAGCTACGAATACTGTGTAGGCTCTGCCTGATGAAGATACGATTCTAGATGAGAATGAAGATACCCAGATTATGTTTCGCGTCCTCGGTAATATTTGAGTATGAAGATCATGACCATCGTAGCTTGCGTATTCGAGCCCTTTCCAAATCATATTTATCCTTCTTATGAAACACTTTCGAGCGCTTTATACTTCACTCAAGTTTTCCTCATCGCTAGGCTAGTCTTATATTTTCTCTTGGAAAACTTCTTGGCCATTTGATAAATTTCACCCCTATTCCTGTATTTCACTTTCCCCATTTTCTCAAAGTTCTGGCAAACTTGAGGTTCAATCTCTAAAGAAGCGAGGTCTCACTACCTTTCGATCCAGACCTTAGGGAAGCAACATTACTATGTGTACGCATTACAAAAAAGCTCGAAGAGACTGGTTGCCAAAATATTCCAGACAAACAGCTGTACTCTTCTGCAAACTCCAAGTATTAAAACTTTGATGGGATAATGTCTTATGTCAGCGTAAATTGGACGAACTAGACGAGGAAGTGACTTTAATGAAAGACAGAAGGATTCGCATGATTAAATCACCTGCCTCGGGGGAAAAGTGTTTAAGGCTATTGCTCTTGAACTTTGTCAATTCATATTTATTATCCCCTATTTTATTCTGTAACAACGCAGAATAAGGATCAGCACCAAAATTGGGCAATGGTCGCAACTAAATTACGCGAGCTTGATCCGCGATTGGTGGTGAGTGCTTCTGCAAAGCAAGCATATGAGTAGACCTCCCACTTCTTCCCAAAGCTGAAAGTTATCTTCTCAATCTATCTAAACTCCCAACAAACAAAGTAAATATATTCTAGATCATCAGCAATGTTTTCGAACTTAAAAAAGGATGATCCGCAGTAATAACAGGATAGGGACTGATGTTGAGCATGAATTACGAGAAGAATGTGGCAGAAACCCCAATACTTCCAAGTTTTTTGTTCATAAATTTCAATATTTTTCGTTGAAGTACTTTTGGGTTATTACGATAATGTTTTTTGGATTATATTCAACAATACTCTCCGGATGCTGTGGTACTTCCTTACAACTAGGAATTATGAGCATGGCTTCTCCACAGATCTTAATCCCGCGAGGTCCTCGATCGAACTAGTACACCACAAATTTTTAGGCAGACTTATGCTCTACGAGAACGGGACATGGTATCGAGAAAATGATACGAGTCTTCCTCAATATGTTGGAAAGTCGAGTAGAGCACTTGATCAGACTTGGTCTGAATTACTTACAGGTTAGTAGTCCAGTGTCAATGAGAAACGAATACATACTAATAAAGTATGTAGGAACAACTATCTGTCTTACAGAAGATGAAGCAGAAAGTGTGGAAGGGAAGACTTATCGGTTACCTGATGCTGATTTCCATCTCACCAGGTAAGTAATTACTTTTTAAACCCCCCGTACTTATTCATAGCATACCTAGTATTCAGCGTCAACGTCTTTCATAGTTTACATTGCCTTGTAAGCAATTTTGACTCCATTAAATTATCCTGACCAGAAATGAAAACTGACCGGATTAAATTGTCAGAATCTTCTCCGGAAGGCACTTTCTCCAGATTACTATGTTAAATCAGTTAGCAACTCAGGGACAAAAACTTTTGAGGATGTGCATATTGGTAAATATTTCAAGTCCTCTTGTCTTTAAACTATCATATTATGTGACAATATCTAGATCACTGTGTTGATTTTATCAAACAATCACTTCAATGCTCTGCTGGTATTTCACCTATGTTATAGTCCTGATTATATGACTAGGATAATCCTGTTCTCAAGTCAGATACTGTGCATACTTGTCGCAGTTGGGATACTATACATAAGTGGGCAAAGGAGAGGGTGGTTGATCCATAATGAAAGAAGTTGTTGGGAAAGAGAGAGTGTGGGGATAGAGTTTAGATTGAAAACATAATTTGGGCATAAAGGTCAAATTGCTGCGATGCTAAGGAAGCTGCGTGCAATTTTAGTTGTGTTCAGAGAAAGGAGCGCTCGCTTAGCACCGAAGTAAAAAGGGGGGAGCGGAGCGCGTCCGTTGGGAAGTGGATCATATCATCAAAAAGTACTTTTGTCTCAAGGACTGCTCGTAACGATGTAAGAAGATACCATAGCTCTAGGAGTATATTCAGCATTCAAGTTAGAAGCTATCTTCACGATATGTATTCCAAATTATTAAAAGAAAGCAGATACAGTAATTCAAGCCCAAACCAAGACACGTAAATAAGTCATTCTTAATTTCTCCGACTCTTCTTCTAACATTTCTCTGCAATGTTGTCCAAATTTCTTAGAATAAGAATGAAAAATAACAATTAAAACTTGAGACATGGACACGTTGCTGCCCATTGAAGTATGACCTGCATCAAAATAGAAGAGTTTACCCTCCAAGCTAAACTCACTTCCACCAATAAAGAAAGACACTAAAGACTTGGCATTGAAATTTGACATGTAAAAGTGTATACCACACTTCGAGAAATGTGTATTGTTCCGCAATTTAAGATACTTGTATGATATGTCTAGACCCCAGTCAAAACACACAAGGTAGTGCAAAAACAAGCCGCGCATATGGCTCTCCTGCCAACTTAGATACGGCAATCAACTTTCTCCCGTGTAATTCGATTAGGGCTAATGTCGCTTCCTTGAAAGATAGACCTGATGCTCTCATTATCCATGAGATATGAAGCGATCGAACGATCGGGAATTCCTGATGCGACCAGTACCACTGAGTTTTGAAGAACAGCAGGATCTTGGTTGCGTTGGCCGACAGGGAATCAAATAGCTTGATCTGTTCTGGCTTATATGGACAACCGAGGACCCCTTTTGCAGTATGGCAGTGGAAAGCGCATCTAATATTTCGAGAAATAAATTGATTTCCCTTGCGCACCGGAAGCGTGTCTTGTAGTTGTATATACTTAAACAAATCCTTAACTAAGCCAGGATGCCCAATGGAAGGATTGTCTACGTTGTTTGATCCCTGACCAGTGATAGGCATGGTCCTAATTTGATGATAAAGCAGCTTCGTCAATAGAAGACGGAGCGGAGAACCTTCAGGCGTATTATCATAAACATATCTCTGTAAGTTCCTACTCAATGGAGCCGGAACGGGGTATCCTATAAAAGCATGGATAATAGTGTCCATACAACGGTCCATAAGCTCTTCTAAACAATACTTGTCTGCCAAGCAGTAAGTTTTAATTCGCAACACAAGTGCATTTCGACGTGTAGCCATTATGGCTGTAGGCGTTAAGATATCCTCAAGTTTCTTGAGGTAGCACCAATCAAGTAACTGACCAACGGCAAGGGGACAGTCATCAGGGAATTCTGCCGTTCCTTCCCGGGCTTCCTTAAAGTCACCGTTAAACATTTTATCCAAGATAGGTACACTCTCGCAGATTATCTTTTTGTGGACATGAAAGTGCTTTCTATTGGGACCTATGTAGAGGTCCACCATATCGCCATCGAGTTTACTATTGATTATATGTTAGTGATCTACCATGGTGACTACGATTATACGTTACAGACGCCACTTGTTCGCCTGCCCTGTAACTTATAGAAGACGCAGCCCTAAACAGAACTAAATCTCAGGCTTCGTTTTGGTGCGCAATCACCAGACCTTGAGGTGTCAGTTAATAACGAATAATAGGACTTACGAAGATAAAGGCAAAGGTACCGTCTGTCCACTTGTATCCTTCGGTCGGCCCGAGACTAATATAGCTCGAGGGTCGGGGCTAGGAGCACCTTCACGATTAAGTCGCTTGGCCAGGGGCTCGCCAGCTGGCGTGTCATCGGCGGAGCGGCGACGAGACAATTCAGCTACTGCCATATGGCAGCCCGTAAGTTGCCTCGAAACTTCCATGACGGCTAAAGTAATTTATATAAATGGAGTATATATTTCTCCAAAGTCAATGTACACCAGCACAAGTATGTGTGATTGGTTTAAATTAAACGGTGCAAGTGAATTGGCTATGTGCTTATGTGCTTATGTAGGTAGGTATATATAAAGCCAAAGTCTCCCTAGTCGCGATGTAAGAATAAGCGACAGCGAGGTTAGCTGGGACAGTTGACGACAAGTGCGACGACACTTGGTCAAGCGATAGTCGATGCCGATTGATGATTCTTAATGATATAGGAAGAAGTATATTGATTGAACTGTAGGTAGGAAGGATGTTCTTGTTTTGTTTACATAAATTTATTTTGAAGGTGGAAAGAGATGATGGCAAGGTGTCTAGGAAGAATCAACAATTCAGAGGGAGGAACGCGAGTTTTTATAAGACATGAGCTCGCGCTAGCACCAAAAAGTAATAGATGCTTTCGAAAGTAAGTATATAGTTAGATAGTTAGATTATCCACTTTCTATTGGCTAGAGACGTACTAACATGCATATGCGCTAAGCTTACATAGGCAGGTATCTTGTAATTAATTTGTAGTAGATAAGACCTTTAGCCTATCGTTCGTTAGAATTTCTCTCTCTATTAAACTATTACTAATAAATATTAAAACGAAGTACTTAAAAAAAATAGTATAAAAGTACATAGATAAGTATACCTTACCTTCGTAGATGTAGAATTTCAATCTTGGTGGTTCTGACCGCCTTGCGTTCATCCGTTTCTGCCCAGTTTTGCGGGCGCAACTGCAACCTCACGACTCACTATTGCTACTCCTTGGCCCAGACCTTCCATATCGACTTCGTGCCCGCGCACAAGACCGAAAATGCGCCCCTAAGCATGGCAGCATCTTTACAGCATGAACAAAGGAAATATCATGCGAAAGCTGCTTCGACAGCCAGCTAGCAATAACGAAAATGTCGATACCAACCTCAGCGATTCGCCACAACTCCGACCCAGCGCATCTCAGAACACCTTCTATTCCGCTGGCGCACCTATTGCCTGCTTAGATCGCTCGCCAGATGGAAATCATGCTGTGATTGCAGGCACAAAGGTCTTCAAGACAGTGAAGGTTGACGGACCAACGATTATAGAGGATATTGACTTGCGATCTATCATCACCTCATATGCCACATCCCACGATATATCGGCCGCAAGCGCAGATCGGCTTAGCATCAAATCTGTAGCATGGTCACATAGTGACTTCGACACGACGATATTTGCGGCTTGTACAAATGGCAGAGTTACTGCGTACGATCTCAACAAGCTAGGAGAGGGTCTCGAGGTTGTGCGAATCCATGACCATACTCGACAGGTCCATAAACTAGCTATTCATCCCTTCAGGGGACATCTGCTGCTCTCAGCTAGTCAAGATGGGACAGTGAAACTTTTTGACGCGAGGAATAGGATCCAGGGCAATAACGGGGGACTAATATTGAGGACATTTCAAAACTACAAGTGCAATGCGGATGCTGTTCGAGATGTGAAGTGGTCTCCTAGAGATGGGTTTGAATTTGCATGCTCTACGGAAGCTGGAGTAATTCAGAAATGGGACTCGAGAAAGGTCACTGCCCCGATCCTGAAATTTGTAGCACATACCAAGGCCTGCGTCTCGATTGCCTGGCATCCAGACGGAGAGCACATAGTCAGTGGCGGCATGGACCAGCGGTGCCATATCTGGGACTTTTCAAAGAAAGCCGAGAGGAACCAGAAACCCAAATATTCTTTCGATACTCCAGCGGCAGTGTCTAGTGTTTCATGGCGTCCAGCATGCTGGTCCGCAACAGCCCAAGGGCGAAGGGCTGCCCAGGTTTCTGTTTCTTACGATGATACAAACTCCAACAAGGCTCAGAACGCATCAGTGCACATATGGGATCTTGCAAGGCCTGGTCTGCCTTTCAAGGAGATTGAACAGTGGGATAGTGCTCCAACAGGCCTTCTCTGGAGCACACGGGACCTTTTGTGGAGCGTAGATAGAGATGGACATTTCAAACAAACCGATGTTGCATTTGTACCAAAGCTCATTGATCGGAGGAGTTTGTCAACCTTTTCGTTCTCCGCTAGCGGTGATGTTCTGATGGTACTCGAAGAACGACAAACTTCTCGACGGCCGCCACCTACCCTCAGCCCATCGGATGTTACAACGACGTATGAGAAGATTAGTCCCAACGGGCAACAACTCAGCGTGAGCAGGAGCGATTCCGAAGAGGATGTTGTGGGAAGCTTTTTAGGCCCTAGACAAAGAAAATCACATGGCAGACGGTCAAATCAAGCAATAGCTAATGCAACACCTACCAGCACACCGAGTAAATTGGAAGGCCGGGTGATGTCTTTAGATGATGCTGTAAGGGTGACTGGCCCATACATACCTCAACAAGTTATGGCTATCGGGCATGCGCCATCTACAGCGAGACCCAGCCTTTACCAGTATCTCACGAATCATTATTTGACATGCTTGACTAATACTAGATCAGTTCCATTCGGCGAACAAACACCTGACGTTTTGCTTTCGTCGACAATGGAGCATTTCGCAAATACTGCTGAAAATGTCGGGCATTATCGCCTCGCACAAACATGGAGAATTCTGGGCTATACGATGAACCTTGTCCTGACTAGACGAGCACAATATCATCGGCAATCTCGATTGGCTCCCCCCAAAGCTCCGCCACAGCAAGAGGAAACAAGCGATCTTAAATTGCGGCCAGATATCGATGAGGAAACACCGCGAAAGCTTCCACAAGTCAAGTCTCCTTTCGACAGCAGCCCTATTAACCCTGCCGGACGATCCATCATTGCAGAAGAGACGGAGAGCACGTCAAACGTTGCAACCCCCCGCGTACGACCTGTCCGTGATGCCATGGTGCCGGAGACAAGTGAGGTTAGGCATCCACCGCTGATTGGAGGGGACTATGTGGAAAATGATGTTCTGGATCTTCCGCCTCCATCTCATTCCACACCAGGTCCGATCAATGTGCCAGGTGCAGATCGCTCCAACGAACCAAAGTCCAGCGAAGAAGGCTATGACTTTTACGGCATGGATTCCTTCTCACCAGCTATCAACTTTCACCTGCCACAGAAGAAGGAACCTCTTAGACTAGATTATGCTGATCACAATGGCTCGCCTCGCAGAATGCCGATCACCCGCCATGATTCGGGTGAGAGTTTCGAAATGTTCTCAACCTCGGGAGATTCTCACGCTCGGTTCATGAGTTCCTCGGAGAGCGACATGGCACATAGTGCAGGGAGAGAAACCGGTAGATCCTTGCGAGATGCTGTAGCAAGCTGGGAAAATAGCTTTAACTCTAGTCTGAGGCATCATCGCCCTAGTATCGATTCTGAAGTGGCTCCCCATGTCCCAACATCTAGCGGTGCAGCGACGCCAAACTCTAGCAATGGTGGAGCCAGGCACACCTTGCCATTGAAACGAGCTTCTCCTCCTGCTTTGCTTTTACAGCAAGCGTCATTCCGAGCTGTTGAAAATTTTGAAGATGCAAAAAACAATAATACCATGAGACCATCAATTTCAGACCAGACTTCTGATGACCCCAATCTCATAGAGAGCGACTACCTCCCGTGGCCTAACGACCCCGAATTTGTCATCGCTCCCATTGACCCCAATGCACTCATCCAACATACAATCCAGTTTGAGGTTCAAACTGGCGTCTTGAACGCATCAGCTATCATCCTCTCTCTCAGCACCTTACTTCATCCCAAAGCTCTTGACTCGATTCAGTCAGCCGCCATCCTCCGACAATATCACAACCGGCTGCAGAGTTTGAAGCTCTTCTCAGAAGCCGCACTCCTTCGCAATCTATGCGTTCCCTTGTATTCTACTGTATGGGAAGACTCGCAGTCCAATGTAAATACTGGTTACTTCTGCACTGACTGCAACAAAGCTATCGAGAACGACCCTCTAATTCCTGGTTCAATGTGGCGATGCCCACGGTGCCGACAAACAATTGATGGGTGCGCTGTTTGTCAACATAGGGAAGCGGAAACTCCTTACCTCAACACTACATTTGATTCGGAAGACAAAGTCGGGCTGCAGCTATGGTGGTATTGTCTCGGTTGCGGTCATGGTGGCCATACAGCATGTATGCAGGCTTGGCATGAGTCTCCCTCATCGCCATCAGATGGGTGCTGTCCCCTTGAAGGTTGTCTTCACTCCTGTCTCCCGGGCTCGTGGCGCGAGCAGATTGAGACAGAGAGGAGGACGCTTCAAGAAAAAGCATTGGCAAAGATGATTAGGGAAAGCGGTCCGAAGGGAAGGAGTGTGAGTGCACAGGTAAGAAGAGATGTAAGAGAGGTTAATCAGAGTAAGGCAGTTGAGGGCGTGAGAGTTGCGCTGGCCCTCGGTGGGCAGGGTCGGCAGAGCTCTGGTGCCAGTGGACTGGAGAGGAGAAGGAGTGTTAAAGTTCTAGCTCCTGGAGAAGAGAGGTAAGGGAAATGGTTTGACGTGGAAAAGGGCAGAATTGGCGTTTGGATCTGGGCTAGACTGATACCCGGAGGTGAAAGTCATCTTTTTGAATTGTATTAGTAACCAAGGTGTTGGGAGTGATCAGGCACGGACAGTAGCTCATAATGTCCCAATATAATATAACTGTTCTATATCACCGTTCTTTATTCTCATAACACGATCGTACGAAGCTCCTTGACCTGTCCGATATCAAAACTTTCTTTTCTTCTTTGCGGGAGCTTTTGCCTTTGCTTCCAATGTTTTCTTCAATTCTGCCCGCTTTTTATCGGCCCGCTCAATAGATGTCTCTCTCGGCAGTGGCGTTACCTCCCTCTCTTTCTCTGAAGGTCTTCCCCTGTTTGCATCACTATCTATCTCGGGGCTCAGGGGTTTGTTGCGCAAGTCACCTAGTTTCCTTGGCGTTTCTTGCATTGCATCTTGACTAGGGGATTTCCCACGAAGGCCACCAAACCTTTTTCTCCCGGCCGTAGCTACAGATTTTGAAGGTAAAGAGACTTCTGGCTCGGGTTCTGAGTCAGATGGAGGAAGTATAGTAGCTTTACGCTTTAGACCTCCAAGCTTTCCCTTCTTCGGCTTCGCTAAACGTGGAGAAGTAGATGCTTTACGAGACCTTGCTATCTTTGATGGTGCTGTAAAATTACCCTCATCTTCAGTTTCAGAGGCTAGTTTATCCTTAGTTTTTGTAAATGATCTAAGCTTTTCCGTCTTTGCTTGAGACCGTGCCGGTAGAGTAGCGTCCTCGTCTTCAGTCTCTGAGTCGTCTGCTTGCCTCTTCCCTGAAAGGGACCCTAACTTCCCTTTCTTCCGTTTCACTTCTTGTGTTGATGAATGATCCTCCTCACTTTCTGTCTCAGAGTGACTTTGGGGCTTTCCTTTGTCTGCTTTGCGTTTTGGAGTTGGCGGCGGGAAGTCTGCTTCCTCTTTTTCTGAGTCGGTTGTTAGATTCGACATCGGTTTCGATACTTTCCGTGAAGTAGCTTGTATTTGTGCGCCTTCCATTCGGCTCTGTAACGGCTCGATTTCGGACTCGGTACTTGAATCGCCGGATCCTCCAGATGGCTTTCCCTCGGGGATTGTTGTTTTCTTTGGCGGCGGCTTTTCCCCCTCACTCTCTTGTTCGCTGTCCTCGTGAATTGGGGCTTTTGGCTGAGCTGTCCTACCACGAAGGCCACCAATACTCTTGGGTTTGGGTTTTGCAATAACTAAGCCATGTGATGGGAAACTATCTGGTACTGCTTGTGATGGAACATCGAGGTCCTCATCATCTTCACTAGTGCCCCCAATGATATTCACTACCTTTCCTGGCGGCGTTGCTTGCACTTGGAAATCATCCTGGTCTACAGCCGACTCCCTCTTGCCGGATTTGAAATTGGACTTGTCGTTTGTTGTACCCGAAGTGCCATAGGTCAGACGAATAGGATAATTCTCTCTTCCGTTCCACCATTTGTCCTGGTGTCGAATTTGCACCGGACGCTCCTCCATCATCTGTAAGGATCCGTCTCCCCCCAAAACCTCAGCAATCAAAACATCGGCCTTGTTCTCACCTTTGACAGCCCATGCTTTACCCCATGCATCAGTATCAAAAGGCCCCAAACCTTTCACTCGGTCACCGGCCAATGACCTCGTAACTTTCTTTCCACCCTTACCAACAGCTCCAGGAAACACCTGAGCTAGATCAGTTCCTTGTGACTCTAGTTTATCAATTAACTTCTGTATAACATGATCTTTCTCTTTCAATGCATCTACTAGGGCAGCCACTTCAAACTTGCGTTCGTGCACCGTCTGCAGTAATGGCATAACCATCTGGGCCGTAAGCAAAGTCTGTGATACAGGATTTAGATTGATAGCCCAATCAAGCGTTCCTAAGCCTTTCACTTCTGCTGTGACATTCAATGATAAGGGAGGAGGGGCTTGTCGTACAGACTTGATGGAGAGCTGCAAGGTCGTGCCATACTGCCCCTCCAAAGCCCCTTCAATCTTCTGCAAGAATACATGCAGGTTCTCATCATCTCCCTCCTCAAGCTGTATGATTGCGAGTTCCTCTTGGCTGCGTTTGATGATTGACTTCCGCGAGAGTGATTCGCTCCAAATGTATGTCAAATCAGTGAGGTGAATCGTGTACGACGTAGGCGCGAACGTGCTCGAGATAAGGAAAGTTGGCAGATGGTCATCATCCGATGAGACACAAGCCAAGGGCTTCCATTTCGGTGTCATTGTAGGTGTTTTATGACCTTGCTATGATGTGTGAAGACAAATATGGTCATCGGGAAGGTTCGGCTTAAAAAGATGCGTGGAGATGTCAAGAGGCAAGTGAATGCGAGAGGACTTCAGCCGGGGGGGTGTAGTCGGTGAGAAAGATGGCTGACGAGCATTTAGTAACAGGAGATTTAGAGGTTGACAGGCATATGTGAATGCGTGAGGCTGTCAGACGAGCTGCGTGTTGTAAGTACATGGGAGAGAGGGGTTGTCGCTGTAAGAGAGCCGTTTCATGCAATGGCTATCGACATACGTGATACAAGAGCAGCACATGGCATCGGAAAGCGTACTGCCTTGTTGCACCGATGCTGTCGCTGAGTTGAACACAAAATGAGGATACACAAAGGCACAGCCGGGCAACTTGATGCACGTGACTACAGATGCTACCTAATTTGTACCTCAAGGACACTAGGTAGTGCATTTAAAAAAGTTGTTTGTAAATTTCTGACTTTCAAGATTAGAGTTCTTAAGATAATATAAACCCTCTCCCTTTAATTAAACCCCTTATAAACACTTGTACATGTCACATCCAAGGTCGAGTTATCGACATTTAGACAATATGCCTCATTGGTACCAGCTGGACTCAACACGTCGATCTCTGAAGCTGTAATGTTATTGCAAACGCTAGAGCTTGAGCAGGCAA
This sequence comes from Pezicula radicicola, assembly GCA_003008705.1. Classification (NCBI taxonomy): domain Eukaryota; kingdom Fungi; phylum Ascomycota; class Leotiomycetes; order Helotiales; family Dermateaceae; genus Pezicula; species Pezicula radicicola. Next base: position 516,896 of record PDUO01000013.1, on the reverse strand, counting down.
AGGTCCCAATCTCCGGGCTGTACTTGGTGCTTGTTTTGCCATTGAAGTTCTTGAATACGATATCGGTGATCGTGAGCGGTGATGGATATAGAAGGCAAAGAGTCAAGTTGGATTGGCCGTAGCACTGATCAACTTCAATGGCGTAGTCGACATTGTCAATTATCATTGTGTCGTAAGTAATGTTGCTGACTTCACCGCTCCCTCCGCCTCCTTGAAGATCGCCACTAAGTGCAGTTGGGGAGTTTGGCCAGACCTTGATTCTTGCGCCATCCTGCATCGTGTTAGCCCTCAAAACGATAAACCTGTCATAAACTTCGGCACGACTTACGGATGCATTGTGCATGGAAACGTTATAAACATAGACATTCTTCACGATGTCGTATTCGCCAACGTATTGTCCCAAGCTGCCGACTGATATTCCATGCGAGCCATTGCAGAACAGGTTCTGAACCAGAATTTCTGTGCTATTCGGCTTGAAAGAAACACAATCGTCGCCATTGTTGATGACCGAGTTTTGAATAGTCAACCCCTATACAATATCAGTAATGCTCTGAACGAATAGGGTAGTAATGTCTTACAGAACTTCGGTAGGTATCCCAACCATCAGTGTTCTTCGCGACATTTGCGCTTACACTACGTCCGGCAATATTGATATTGTCAAAGATGACATTTGTAGAATTGGCAACAAAATGGTAGTATTCTGGGCTGTATCTGAGGACCAAGTCGCTAATTGTCGAATTGTGAAGACCATCGATCCCAACAAGGACGGGACGCAGAGTATAAATGTTGGAAGCATACAAGTCGTACCATACCTGACCATTTCCGTCAAGCGTTCCCCCGCCGTAAATATTGACATCATTGCCTCCGAGCTTGAAGAAGGATGTCACGTTCTGGAAGATGAATGGGAACGAGTGAGCTTGCCAGTAGGTGGTGTCATTCGTGAATTGAATATATCCTTGAATATCTACGACGCGATCAGTCTTTGGGAAATTCCCCCAGCGTCGAAATGGCGCAGCAATGCATACCAATATCAATGTGGTTCAGGAAAGTCCAATCCATAGCCGTTCCAATAATATACTCTGTTCCCTCTTTGAAAACTACGTGTCCGCCATTGTTGCAGCTATGGAAAGCGTCAAGGATGTACTGCGAGTCATCACTGCCGTTGCCATGGGCTTGCACATAACAGACTTTAGTTCTCGGAGGAGAAGATGGCACAGGTGTCGAAGGTTGCTTAGGATGACAAGAAACTGAAGGCCTTGGGGATGTGTGGTCTGGTGTGGTCTTACCCCCAGAGCCATGCTTCCACTGTTCGAGCGATGACCACGTTGGTGTAGCAATGGCAACTGAGGCAAAAGCCAACAATGTGGTGATTTGGAGACGCATTGTGCTACTTGTTGTGAATGGCCACGGCTGGATTGTCGATGTGGTTGAGAGCAGAGCTGGAGAAGCTCCTTACCTATGTGGGACCCATGATGACTTTATAATCTTAACTTACCTAGGTATTGATTCCCATGCACTCTACATGAGGAGGAGCTGCAGTGGTGGAGTTGTCGGACAGAATACACCGGGATTATCGCTCCCAAAAATTTCCCCAAATTTCCCAAATTTCCAACATTTTTCCGGGGCCGATGTCATAAACCATGGACGAGTCCTTCTAGCCATTCATGGCAAGGCTTCTTGTTGAAAATTGGGAAGATGAAGACTCTCCAAGGCTCAAGCCTCCACACCCCAGACTTCTCCAGCTGGTTTTTAAAAAGCCATTCTCAGCCATTTACCCTTTTAAGTTGAAACCCCGCATCTTCCCATCAACTGGCGATTCGCTGGAGAGAAGAAACATCTCAGGTACGCGAGAAAAGGATGCTAGTGCAATCTCGTGGACAAACTTATCATTGGTGGACTTTCGTTCGCTGTCGTTGTCCGACCGGCATCGCGGCAACAATACTGAGGTCTAAGGAATAAATGGCTAGCTAGTAAATGATAAAAGTCTTTTAATGACACCTACTCGTATTTCATAATAATAATAATAATAATAATAAATAAATAGGGGCTAATGTACTGTACGAAGTAATCCGCATGACTTGGGGACCCAAACAAATAATTTGCCAAGCGACGTGGGAAAGTAGAACCTACTTTTCTTTTGACTTTTAAACGGCCCGGCCTTGGGAGAGTCGGGACAAAGGAGTTCGTCCCAACTTCACCTCGCCCTACGAGTCCAAGGGGAACCCCAGTCTATTTCTAGGCAAGCTTCGTTTTGCGATATAAGCGGGTAAAGTATAATATATAAAATATTCAGTTGTCCTACAATCTCCTCAATATGACGATACCCCGTGGCCATTGGTTCCAGAGACTACATACAGTACTGTACAATGATACTTTGTAGTTACCAACGAACTGTGCTTCAGTGTTTTGTCGCTAGAAAGAGCAATTGAAGGTAACTCCCAGCATTAAGTTAGCTCCTGTAATTGGCACATACAGCATCGAGCACAGCGGAGTTTCGGAGTGGAATGGCGATAAGGGCTTGGAAGGTCGGCTCCCAGAAAATCACGGGCGAAGCTCACATTCTTTCCTCAAGACTTTCGATAGTCGAACTGCCTCGATTCTGTACAGTAAACGACATTAAGCGCCACTCTTTACACCGCCTTTCATTGTTCCTTGACGTCCGTCCTTCACCCCCGCAATGCATGCATACAAGGAACTCACCTACTACTGCCTAAGTACGCGCAGCAAGATATGCAAAGCTGTCCAGGTATAAAGTGACGGTCATAATACCTTTTTCCGAATACCAGGTTTAGGCTCGCTGGCCAACGAAATATCTGCCAAGAGCGGGTCGGACCTGCCTCCACAACCGCGAAGCATGCAGTGTAGCTAATAATCTTGCTATTGTGCAACACTGAAAGCCTAATGACTGGCTACTGGAGTCGGGGAGAACAACGGGCCGTAAAGCAGAATATCGCGACCTTAAACCAATATAGACTCGGTCTCGGGTTGACTGAGGTGATGAACCTAGGACCGACGAGAGATTGCGAGAAGTTAGACCTCATGCCGTGCTCTACAAGACGCGGTCCGAACCCGAGGCAAGGGCCATAGATGATGGTGGCGTTAGGGTTCGTGACGTTGAAATGGCGGTGGGCAGTGAATCAGACGGAAACACGAAAAAACAGTCTGCAGCGCTACAGCATCTCGAAATATCTCCCGAGGGTTATTATTTTGTCATTGCAGTGCTCATGTGCTTGGGGTGGTATACCTGGTTCATATAAAGGGTGACATTATGGTTGCTGTTCCAGGTGACCGATGTAGTAGAGTATAGGAACCAATAATCGAGAGAATTCTCGGAAATCTATCATAAGGTATCGATCCAATCGAGATCCCTCTGGTCTGTAGCCACCCCAGCACCCCAGCCAGTCTTGGTGCGTGCGCAACATTGAGGGGTGCCAAGACAAGGGACACACTGACAGCGCCATCAACCCTTCAGTTGACATATCGGATAGTGCTCCCCATAACCCTGTATTCAATGTCTCTTTTGTGAGAGACTACCCTTCACGAATGAATATACCCTTCTCCGCGCTTCAGCAGATAACGGGACAAGCCTTGCCGCCCTTGACATGACCTAACATGACCTGACATGACCCTGTGCATTAGCTCTCAAGGTAATGATTTGATAGAGTCTTTGGGAGACAGCCCATATTAATAGGGTAGACACCACGTGTTTCCCTTGACCCATCTACCAGGCTGGACTTCTTGAATAAAAAAACAAAGCACCAATGAAAGAGGAGACATGGGGTGGGCTATCTCCGGGCCGCTCTTCTAGTTGATTCTTGTGTGACACCGAATGTTATTCCAACGTCAAGTTACCAGCATCCTTGAGGTAACACTTGATCCAAACAAAGTGTCTATCATATCTGAAAGGAAAGGTGTGCTTTTGTGCCAGTTACTGACCATCACTGAAATGTACTTGAATACTGTCACTCGACTTAATTGCCGATCCTAAAAGCTGAATCTGTAATAACCTGCAGTAGCAAGGGGCGGGGAAACGGCTTAAAGATACGCGGCAGCATGGGTCACAACCCTGCCCCGAAAAGTAGAACACTTTCTGTACATCAACGTCCTTGATCGGCCAACCCATGGTGTATTCCAATAAATCATTTTTGATCTTCTTGTCGCCCGCACACAGAATCGTAGGTGGGAAACCGGCACGAAGACAAGAGCCCAAAAAGTCGCACTTGCATACCACAGTTCTTATCTATCTACACAACTGACAATCCTCAACTAAACCAGATTCAGTACCCCTTCTAGTCGAAAAGTGGCAAAATACAGGGTCTGCGCATTTGGCCGTGAGCCACCATGCGAAAAAGCAGGCCAAGATAAACAAAACACGAAGAAAAGCAACACCAACCAGCCTTGTTTTAATTTACACGTCATCACACAAAAATTTTAGGCCTGTCCTCGAAGCCAAAATGCATGCAAAATTTTGTTTTTTGTTTTTTTTGACATGCCCACGAGCATTGCATGGCTCTCATTAAGGAAGGCTCATTGAGGAAGGGGTATGAATAGAACAAAGAAGAAATAACTCAAAGCCGCGAGTGGCGGTCAGATATTAAATGCTTTTCGTAGTCGCTGCTGGGGTCGTGGAAGAGTGGTGCGTCAGGATGTATACCATGTACATTTTCTAACCCACAGAAATCTTCGGAGAAACCGTTATTTGATCCCAGAGTGTGGAATAAGTATGGCGAAGGAGATGAGATGCTTTTGTCATGTGGGGGCGGTGAAGGTGATAAAGGATACTGGTGGTCAATTTGATATGCTTGGTGATGCTGGAGGTGAGGATCTCTCCCCAGATGGGGTTGTCTGATAGGATGATATCTGTCCTGACGGTCTACTTTGACTCTTTGGCGAGACTTGCCCTTGCTCGTGCTGAGGCCACCCTTGCGCCCAGAGCTTTGCCTTGCTGGTGCCGGAGATTCGGACTTGAAGAATTTCTTGGCTCCCGATTTGCTGCGGTATCTTGTGGTAGACTGAACGCCATCCCTCACAGCGAAATCTTCCAACACCCATTCTGTAGATTTCTTCGTCTCATCACCAGGGAGCTTACGCTCAGTTTTTTTGAATGCCTGAAAAAGGTGATCAGGAAAATTCACTGCATATGAAAGAGTCCGAGCTTACCGCATTCATAGAAAGGTTGTGCCTGATACTGTTCATCCAACCTTTAGAATCGGAGTTTCCTTTGGAAGTGTTCTCTCGAAACCATCGGTAAATCTCTTGTAAAACCATAGAGTGATTTGGAGCACTCATAAGGGCTCGGTAGATCAGTTTGGCATAGGGCTCATCCGCTTCGCCGCCACGATCATCCGTATCCATGAGCATCTCTCTTGAGATATATCTACCGTCGCCGTCAGAGGGGGTCGAGGGTGCTCGGGAAGAATCTGGGCGTTCAGTAGACACACAGTCTACATCTATCTCATATTTCAATCTAGGACTCTGGCTGATGCTCAAACGGGATAATACCGCTGAATTGTCAAGATTGTTGCATGACGGGTAAGGTTCAAATTGACTTTCCGAAGGGGTCTCTAATTGATGCTCTCTGGATTGCATTTGGCAGAGGGCAGGATCATATGCATCTGAGCCCATGCTGTCGTTATTGAGTATGCTCGTATCGTAGAGCGTTGGTGAGGACCGAGGAACATTGGAAAAATTCAAGTCACCCAGCAAAGCTTGCTCCTGGTTGTTTCCCAGACTGGCTGTTGAATATCCACCATAGCAATAGTTGGGATTGGATAGATATGGGTTGTTGTCAAGTGGTTGGAACTGTTGCGAGATCATGGTTGGAACAGACCATCCATGGGGATTTTGTAAATTTGACATTGAGGCTGGAAAAGTGTAGTTGCTCTTGAAGATGCTTGAAGTTGTTCCTGGAGTATTCATGACTTGTTGGCTAGATTGAAGTTGAGAACGACCATTGAAAATTTGATAATCATCTGCGGTATGTGAGGGCGACCTGGTGGTTTCGACATACTGGTGATTAGAAGGGTAGTCATTCAAGTGATGGAAAAACTGATTATCTGGTGTCATAATAGGAACCATTGCGAGATAGCGTCCCAAAGGGCTACCGATGATGTGGCAGCGGAAAGAGTGAAACCTGGTATGACAATATCGGCTGTGACGTTTCGACTCGGAGAATTAGGGGGTAACGAAGTGTAGATATTGAACAAGAGAAGATTTGAAGCCAGGACTAAGCGGGATTGTATCTAGACTTCAAGTCTGCAGGATAGCGTTGCCAACGCATGGGCACACAATCCCAGCATGTGATGCAAACAAGGCTTTGACGGGACCATACATGACAAGAAATGCGCAAAGAAGACCTACTTCTATTCACTCACAACTTTTAGCAATCGCTTGTCTGGTGTGATATACAGGCAAGCCAATTTACAATCACACCCCGGCCACGCCCCGTTTCGTACTCCTACGCGGGAAGTGCTGCATGTATGCTGCATGCATGACGCGCAAAGCGGCGAGAGACCTCCGATCATTTTGGGCGTTGAAACGCTGTAAAGTTACCAGCCCTGTGCAGGCGTATCCATGCAAGGCCAGCTGCAAGCTGACTGGAGAGAAGTGCGCAATGGGAGCGATTCTTCTAGAATACTAGAATAGCAGACCATTTGTGCTGCCTTCCACATGAAGCATAATCTGCGCGGCCGATTGCAAAATCCCGAGTTGCCCTGCAGTAATTGGATCTGATGAGAACTGCCGGTGCATTAGTGAGATCAGGTTGTTAGTTCGGATTAGATGCGGAAACAGCTTCAATACAGGACTTGAGGTTATTCAACACTCTGCAAGCGTTAGGCTCAACAGCGCCTATCATTAGTGGTGAAGGCCATGCAAAACCGCCGGGAAATACAAAACTTTGAAGAGGACTAACTTGCCGTAATGCAAGTGTGTACATTTTGACGCATGCACCTACTGATGGTCGTGCAGCAGACCTATTCACGGGATTTTGGAATCACGGTTGTCAAGCACCTTCGTGCGACAAATAACACGTGGAGGATACTGGGAAATAATTTTTCAGTGAGTAAATTGTATTCAGTAGAGCTCTAGTGGATCCCTTACTTCGCGGCAGTCTATACTCTTCGCCAATCTACCAGAGATCACTTCCGGTAATATATCTAAAAAGAGTTAGGTTGGATCCAGGATCTTGTGGGGTAGAAGCATGACTTTACCTTCTTGTATTGGAAGTGGAGTTGCAGAATACCCTTGTTGTATAAGTCAGTTTTCGAGAAGCTCGCCAGCAGGGCTTAACAATGTTCTCGGGAAAGGTCAAAACATACCTTGTCAAAACTGCTCCGAAATCCACGATCTCTCTTAGCGCTATAATCCCATTCCTTATCCACAATCTTGAAGGCAATATCTTCGTATGGCGGTCCTGCAATAAATCGAATCAGGCACGTGTCTTCCTCTCCAGCCGGTGCAAATGATTCTCCCCGTTTCCGACCATTCTCCCGAACAATGCGAAATGTTGGGGCCTTTGCCTTGTCAATGAGGTCAGGGTAGAATATATTAAATTTGTAGCCCTGCACAACTTTTGGAGGCGGGTTGTCGTGGTCGTAATGTGTTTGGTTGTACTTGTTCCATTCATAACCCATCTGAACGCGATTAAAGTAGCGAGGCTTCCTCGGCCGGTATTTATCCGCCCACTGTGGTGTAGAAGTAGTGGTGACGGATTCCTCGGCAGTGAAAATTTCTTCGTTCTCATTGACCCCTCGAGCAACCTCCCGTTCGTACAAAGCCTTGGTGGCCTGAGAAAAGTCTTCGTTGACGATAGCAGAAAATCGTTGTGTTCCAGGAGGTGCTGCGCTGATGGAAGAGGCCGAGGCCTTCGTTGACGGAGAGACAACTCTATCGGATGTAGGTTGACGGAGAGGAACATAGCCTAGCTTCAAAATCTTTCGACGTTCCGAAACAACTTTTTGGAGGAAGGCAGCCTCGTCAATCACATCGCTCGACTTGTCTTCAGGTCGTAGTTTAAGTAGCGGCTCTGGGTCATACTTCTGTGAATATTGGAGTATGGGCTGTTTTCGTACGGTTTCGGGGGCGTCTGCAACATCCATTTGTTCCTCACCCTGCTCTACAACCGGTGCAGGCCCCATCAGCACTAACTGTAATCTGGAGCGTACACCTTGGGCTTCATCCTGTTGTTCTTTCCGTAAAACGTCGAGTCTACTGTCGATAACGGACTGATAGACCTTCTTTAGCTTAGCCTTCGCCTTCCATATTAACAAGCTTCGAAGAAGTTGCTCCCAATAGTCAACATCAATAGGTTCGTTTGATCGTAGCTTCGTCCTGATTTGCTTCTCCAGCGCTTCCAACTGGTCGTATGTCTTTGGGCTCAACAATTTATCAACGTCAGCGGCAACAGAGCTCACAGCACGACCTTCTGGACCAAGAGGTTTCAACTTTTGACGGCGGTCATTGCATATAATCTGCATAGTCTTCCAATATTCTTGGTTGTTCTTGTTGGTCTCCAAAGTGAGGTAGGATGTGATGTCCGATTCTAGCTCGCCGAGTTGAGCATCATCGAGCCCTTCAAATACACCCTCCGGGTCGACCACATCGAGAGGGACTTCCTCCTCATCATCATCAAGCAGGTCTTTGTCAGGGTCGATGACCCGTAAAATTACTGCCAACCAATCGATAGGCTTCGCTCTCCCTTCCCGTACTCGAATATCGGCCTTCTTCTTGGCTTGCTTCAAGACAAAGCTGTCCTCTTGTGAAACCCATTGCCTTGTCTGTTCATCGGTGAGGGCCTGGCTGTTGCGCGACGCTTTCAGATCGGCAGGCTTGCTGCTTGGTGGGCGTGAGGGTTTGGAGATTCGATTATTGTCATCGCGACGAGGAGCAGTAATATTTCTCGAAGGCGACGATACGCGGCCAGATAGCATAGCCTTCCTTCCAGGATCCATAATGATCGCGGAGGATGAATCAAGGACGTTGTTGGTGAAAGCACGCAGATGCTAAAGATTCATCGGTGTCCCATTAGGTTCTGGGTATGCCAGGCACACGTGACATTAGACATTAGCGCCCGAATGCATAAACTATAAATCAACCTCTTCGAATCCTCAAAATACCAACGCATCCAGCGACATGTCGGGAAGACCTATAGGGAACCTTCTAGGCTAGTAGGCCTGTGTAATTGTGTTGAGCGTTTACTCTACCTAGGCTGTAACTATCCACGATAAAGGCAACTAGAGTCTTTCTCTTCCATATATATCAAAATTCGTCTAACATTCCTAAGGTAGTTGCTCAAACCATTTCATAACTGAGAAATCTCTACAAATAGCCTCAAAGCGACGCTTCAGACGGGTCCTCGAAGCTGAACAGCAGCGTGTTGTCAGCATATGACTTTGCCCGCTTTGAAAAGTGTACAATTTTTCTTCGATGCTACAGGAACTTGGCCTTGTGCTTGATATTTGCAGTCTCAATGATAATCAATGTTACAGCCGCTATAAGTTAAGAGTTTTCCTCGTCGTATTCAGCGAAAACCTCGAAGCAAATTAAATGAGTAATCTTCTCAGTCGTTAATTCGGTCTAGGCCAGGCACCTGACGTATCGAAGTTAAGTAACTTGAGCAAGGTGTTTGGGTATATGCGAGAGTGGTAACCTCAACTCTTGCCATGCAGATCCTTTTACCCCAGTTGATGCACTTGGTTTCTGTTATGTGTTGGTCCAGAAAGGCAGGCCTGTGGAAAAAAGGCACTTAGATGTCTCCCTAGAGGAAAGGGCGAAGAGTGCACCTGCTTTACCAAGAATTGAGCATAGTCTTCTTCTAGTGAAGGAACACGTTTTATACTGCTCTTAAAAGTCTCTTCGAATTATTATCAATCCACGAGGGAATTACGTACTTCTATACTTGGTATTGATAATTATATTCTAGTCTTGGACCAGGCCACTTGCGGTGTCACAATGGGGTCTCATTAAAGTCTGTCTTATGCCTAGAACATCTTGTTCTGCGTTTTCAAAATTGCACAAACTAACCTCATGTTTCACCCATTTCCAGACCGGCTTCATGCAGTTATGGAGGAGGCAACCATCACGCCGCCAGAGACGCCGTTTAATAGATCACAAACTGAACCTCATCCACCGCCTCCGGTGCAAACTCCAACTCCTCCTCTTCCTCCTAATTGGCAATCTCTTCTATCTACTATATTGCCTTGGGAACAAAGACAACTGCTATCTCCTACTCCAATGCGACCCGCCGTACTATCTTTTCGTCCGTCTTTACCTCTACCACCATTCTTCAACCCACCGAGGACTACAACTACTGCACATACAGTACATGATGAAAACCATGGCGGTCTGCGTGTCCACATTCGACGTTTCTGGGCCGCTCGCGCCGTGATAAAAACTTTTACTGGAGTTTCCCAAGGTATTTTAACTACCTAATACTAGCAAGTGGGGGGAAAGGGAACTTGTACTAACATATTCCAAGGGTTCCGGATCTACAAAGATATTCAGGCATGGAATTTTAGGTACCAACAGGTAAAACAGTTGATGATTCTGAGAGCGTCCACCTAATAGGCTAAGCAAGCCAAGAAGAAAGGAGAAGACAGCGAGGGGATTTCAAACACCATTTGAAACTACGCTTCCACTTGCGATCTGAAAAGGGAGATGAGGAAGAGATCTTAGGGATGCAAGGATTGGAGGATAACGGTGAAAGTCTCAAGCCGAGCCCAGATGAACTCTCTCGACACTTTAGAGTTTGCCACAGCTTTACAAGTGGTCTTTTTGGAAGGATAACTGATACTACACAACCGAAGGTGATTGATTATACACAACGACGGTACCCAAGACGATACAGGCACAGATCCATGGTTGAAGAGAATTTGGTTTACTATCATTAAAGGCATGGCTGTTTAGCGCAAGCGTGTCTTTTATCTTTTTAGATAGGTAAGATTCAATAACATTGCTCACGAAGTTGTTGTGCACTCTGCTTGAGTTACGAGACTAATTCGATTTGAAGGGCCCGGTCTGTCCATCGTTGTGGAACGCGTTTGCTTTCATTACTAAGACAATTTACGATTGCCACATTGGCTACCGGTTAATCGAGGTCTCGCGCTGTTGATTATGAATGAAGCATGCGTGATTGAAAAAAGTCTCTAGCTGACGAGATGCACTTTCGATTCCTACGGACTATTTAGAAGAAAAATATACCCGTGAGCCACTCAGTTTAGTTGCTCAGAGACTGGAAGTATACTTACCCAAGTCTGCCATTATTGTAGCAGCATAAGCGTACTTGTTTAGTGCTGATGAGCTTGACCTTTGTATCGCTTCAAATGGCCAAGTCCAGATATCTCATTCCAACCTAGTGTAGGGTTCATTATTCTCTTGTTGATTTTTTGTTTGCTTAATAGGATGGTATTATTCATCAAGAGAACTCCTGCAAAGTAGGGCTGTTTCAAGAATCCCTAGCTTTAACTTAGCTTAAATATGTAATTCAAAGATGCTACTTCGTACAAGCGAGGCTGTCTATTTGCACAACGGCCAAAGTCATTACAGAATTCCTACAAGAGATTTAAAGGCCACTTTAGAACAATCGCTTATCTTTTGAAAATCCTTAAGTTTTGGGCAGATTGTAAAGTGCATTTGTGTATGTACATAATAGTCTACTCTCTACATTAAACCAGTTTAAAATTAGCTATTTAAGTCAGGCCAGTTTTAAGTCAGTTCAATTACTTAGATTAAGTGAGCTGCCTAGGTATTGAAGTTGCTAGATGCTAAGAAATTATCTTGTAGTCTGACAGAAAAGGGGGCTTTTCAGTCTGTTTAACCATCTCTTATATTTCATAGATCACTATTTAACTCTTAGAAAGCAGTCAATACTGTAGTAGAGACTAAGATGTATCAATCCTTGAATCAAAACTAAAATAACCCGTATGTGATTGCTTGAGTATCAAGGTGGTTGTCTATGTTCGCATGGCTTAAAAGTAATCCATTGACTAGTGTACGAGCAAATGACTGAGGCTCAAGGCGCAATGTGTTTTTGGAGCTCGCGATGTCAATGGTGATTACTGTTTTGTGGGAAGATCACTAATATTTCATATTAAGCCCTTGTTTTCGGAGCAGATTAACCTCAGCACATCTAATAATGAATGGTAGGAAGTAAAATTGAAAGAGACCACACCATAACCTCCGTCATTACTGCTCTGGTCTTGTAACGTAATTATTCGCCAGAGCACCAGTGTTCCTTGCTCTAGATGGTTTGGAACTGCATTGTAACATTATCATGCACTAGATCACGATACCCTTTCAAAAATAGCTGGCGAATACCCATACAGCTTAACTGAACGATTGGATGAACGTGGGACATGCAAGAGAAGTTAGGCACTGTGTGTAGTCACATGGATAGGTCTGAAGGTTATTTGGAAGAAGCTATTAGAAAGCTTGTTATGCTACCTGACAGTTTTGAAGTGTCAACTTCCACCTTCGACCTAAACCCCCCCGGCGATTGCTATCACTCGACCAAACGCGCTACTGTTCAGCCCAACCATTGTAGAATTTTATGATGTCTTTCTGTCGGATGCACAAGCAAGCAAGTGATTATGCCACACTTAAGACGCAGGAGGAGCACCACCACGGCCAGCACCACGTCCGAAACCGCCGCGGCTAGGTTAATGTTAGACTGAATATTTCAAAAAAAGATTGTGCAAGGGAACTTACAACTGAGGAGCGAACTCTCCAGGGGCACCACCCTCCTTTCCTTCACCAGCATCACGTCTGCGGTAGCCTCCCTCGCGATCACCACGATCTCCACCACCACGGCCACCACGTCCACCGAAAGGCTTGCGCTCGCGCTCACCCTCTCCGCCCATCATTCCACGAGGAGGAGCGTGGGATCGTTGTTGCTTAATGTGGGTAGCTGGGACAATCTCAGCGGGGAGATGGAGCCACTCGCGGAGGTAGTCGAGACCCTCTGGGGTGAGAGTGTAGTAGTAGTATTGCCATGAGAATTGAGTCTTGACGTATCCTCGGGAAGTAAGAGACTGGCAAGCCTTGACGACGTAGAGGTTCTTGGTGTCGATGTCGTTGTGCTTTGGGAGGTTGTAATCCTTCTTTGCAACGAGAACACCCTCTCGGAACAAGTACTCGTGGATCTTCTTGCGGTCGGCCTTTGGGATGAGCCTGAAATACAGTTAGTAAGATGCAAAGCCTTGGAATTGGCTCCTAATATTCTTACATTTTGGCGGTTGCTGATGTTGGAAGTGTTGGGTGAAAGGGAAAGTTCGCGACAAATCGAAATAGACAGAGGTATTTCACGAAATCCCCAAGTGCGAAAGCCTCGCTACGAGTAGCGCGCTACCTTAATTTTACCCTGGACTGAGGATCGTGTAGTCACGTGTGGTAGGAATTGTGGCTTCCAGGTTGAGGGCGCATTAGCCTAATGGGTGGCGATAGAGATTCTCGACTCGACTCACCCAACCATAACCATAACCATAACACAACGAAACCCTACCCTCTCGCAAGTCGCAGTGCGAAGCTAATTATTTACTGCTCTTATTCAAACAACTCTTCGATATGGCACCGCCCACAGTCAACGTTCTTTTGACCTCGTTCCCGGGGTTAAACCTCCCATCGACTCTATCGCTCCCTCTCCCCTCAACTACTACCATCTCGCAACTCCAAGAACGTCTGCAGGAACGACTACCTGTGCATAACAGTCGCCTTATTCTCACAACAATATCAAACAAGCAATTGCCGACGACTTCATCTTCTCCTATCTCCCATCTACTATCTAGCCCTCAGGATGAATTCCTGTCTCTTCGGCTCTCGGCGCCTCTTTGTGGTGGTAAAGGAGGATTCGGCTCCCAACTACGAGCAGCCGGTGGGCGCATGTCCTCAAAGCGCAAGAGGAATCAAGGCGATGATAACGGTTCAAGTCGCAATCTTGACGGCCGTCGGTTGCGAACCGTAAATGAAGCCAAGGCCCTCGCAGAATATCTTGCTATCAAGCCGGATATGGAGAAGAAGGAAAAGGAGGAGAGACGAAAGCGGTGGGAACAGGTAGTAGAATTGGCCGAGAGGCGAGAGGAAGAAATCAAGTCTGGCTCAAAAGGCAAAGTCGATGGCAAGTGGGTTGAGGACAAGGAAGAGGCTGGTGAAAGGACCCGCGAAGCAGTACTGGCGGCTATGAAGTCTGGGGATTATAAGGATAACCTATTAGGGGCATCTTCTGGAAGCCAAGGATCTGGGAGTGAGGATGAAGTAATGGGAGGCACAAGTTCAAAGGACACAACTCCTCCATCGGAAACAGAAGCGCCGAAACAGAAGGCAATGGCTTTTTTTGGATTCGACGAAGACGATGAGTTCATGAGCAGTGATGAAGAGGAAGACGAGGATGAAGCTGAAGATATTGAGGAGGAAGATGAAGACGAAAAGATGGTGCAAGATACCAAAGACCCGGCACCGGAAGAGAAAATCGAGAGTGCTGTTAAGGAGACAATCGAGGAACCGATACCTCAAACGCCATCAACCCAGGCAGATGTGCAAAAACCCGAAGTGGATTATTCGCATTATAAAGTCCCTGAACTAAAAAAGCTCCTCCAGGCTCGGTCCCTACCGATCTCAGGGCTTAAAGCTGATCTTATTATGCGGTTGAAGGAGAATGATAACCAGTGAGTGGAATTTGCTTCTCCAGAGAAGTAGAGTGGAGGTCATCAGGAAAAGAAATAGTGGTTTGGACGGTTTTAATGCATTGGACTTACAGCGCGGCGTTTGGAGACATGTAAGCGTACTCTTAAGGATGACTATGAAATTACCGAACAAGCAATAATGAACTGATGTCCTGGTGATTTTAAGCGAGGGTAGTATGCTACCTAATCTCAGTAGCTAAGGTCGAGCACCACAGGCTTTGAAGATGGACACATTGGCATCTGCCGCCAACACTTGCAGGCTATTAGTATACCTACGGGAAGGAGCAAATCAGAGAGATTCGTAATCATTCAGTTCGACTCTATAACTGTAGCTGATGTTAATAACGTCAGTAGGTAAAAACAGTTACTGAATTGTTACTGCTGGACATAAGTGAGTGGAAGTCATGTAACGATGCATTCACTATATGCAGCTATTTAGAGCCCTTAAGCAAGTGTCTTCCAGCTTCTTAACTCGTCACATAACACATAATTACTTCACTTCACTTGTTATTACCCGTACCCACACAGAGCTTAATAAAACTGTTTATTGTTAGTGACCATCCCATTTCGACCCCGCCTTCACTCCCCAACCCAGGAACCCCACTATTGAGCACTGGGGAAACCATAGCTTTTGCAACAAACCTCCCAACCTTTGGCAACAATTCCCGGAAACCAAATTACCAATTGTCATTTTATCAGCAGTTCCAGAAGAATATGCACGTCACAGCAATTCGTGCCTTCTCTCGGCCGCGGACGTGCTTGAGGTTCTCGCCAATTGTCAACCATGCCATTAGGTACTCGAATTCGCAGTACAGAACATTCTCAGCAACGTCGACTAGAAAAATAAAGAATACAGAATTATCTGCTGAGCAGCTGGCTGGAGTAAAGATAGACCGTGATAGGCTATGGAGAGATTTGCACCAGACTTGTGAATGGGGGAAGGGCGAGAGATGGGGAGAGTAAGTATATGTGTTGTCGTGCCTGTAAAGCCCTACACTATTAGACGTTTGGTATTATGGCAAGTTTGAAGTATTTTATTTCTTATCAAGTGCATAAGAAGAGTAGTTCATTATAGTGCTGCCATGCCAAACAACATTCATCTTTATTCTCATGCCCTTTTAAGAATCCAAGTCCTCGCTCGCCATATACAAAATATGTGACCAGAACAACTTGATACTTCAAAAGCAGAAGCAAGGTCAGGAAAGTCACTGGTTGTTGAGTGCGCACGATTGCTGAGAGGGCGAACTTCCATAGTAAATCATTGTGTTGATTTAATTGTCTTAAGCAGAGTGCCATAAGTAATGGCCTCAAATATTAGAATACTACTCGTATTTCGAGATGACTGCTTGAGCGTGTCTTTTCAATGAGCTGCGGAGGTTGTTTTAAAAAAGTAGAATCTAAACTACGCACTTTACAGCGGTCCTACAAATATAGGCATGTCACGCCTCACCTTGAGCGATGCCGACAAGCAAGCTAGAGATTGGTTTGTAGAAGAAACTAGGTCTCTAGGTTGCAAGGTTACCATAGATGCTATGGGAAATATCTTCGCGGTACGACCTGGTTTAAAGGAAGGTTTAGCAACGTTTGCCGGGTCTCATATGGATACACAAGTAAGCATCGAATAACATATATACCACAATTTTTCTCATTAACCACCCAAAAGCCAACAGGTGGAAGATATGATGGGATATTGGGCGTCCATGCCGGCATTGAAGCTTTGAAAACCATGAAGGATATGAACATCGAGACCGAGTATCCGACTGGCGTAATCAACTGGACAAATGAAGAAGGAGCTAGATTTCCAATTTCTATGGTCTCTTCAGGTGTCGTAAGTAAAATTAGTACCTTGCCTTCAGGTTCTGAAGTGTATTCCTCTTGCTGCATGTATTTAGATAGCTATATTTCCTTCAGAGAGTAATGTTCTTAGTTTTGTTCATCAAACCCTCATATTAGGAGACTACTAACTTTGCTATCACTTAGTGGGCTGGAGCCATACCTCTGGAGACAGCATATAACCTCGTGGAGGTTGGTGGAGGGAACGCAACTCAGAAATCCGAGCTTGAGAGAATAGGATACCTTGGGACGTTGGACGCAAGTCATGTGGCCAATCCTATTGCTGCTCATTTTGAACTGCACATCGAGCAAGGGCCAATTCTCGAACAATCAGGTGGGAAAATCGGGGCGGTGGAGGGCGTACAAGCCTATCGATGGCATACTATCACCGTTAAAGGCAGAGACTGCCACACGGGAACAACAGACTTTAAGAATAGATCAGATGCCATGCTTACAGCAGCTCAATTGATCGTACACAGCCATAACAAAGCTACGGAGTTGGGATGTTTAGCGTATGTTTTATTACTTCCCTCATATCAAATTTGCAGGGCTCACTGTATGAAGGTCAACAGGAATCTTGAATTTAAAGCCTGGCTCAACGAATACAGTCCCAGGTTTTGTCCAATTCTCACTTGATATACGATCTACCCAAGATTCCACACTGCTGGAATTGGAGAACACGCTAAAGGATGACTTTGCTCAGATTGCTGCCGGAAAAAATATTGGCGGACAGAAAGCTAAAGGAACAAAAGGCAGGGGATGTACTGTGAACTGGAAACTGGATACTGCTAGTCCTGCGACGCAATTCCACGAGGACTGTATCACATGTGTAGAGGAAAGTGCAAATGATATGCTAGGCAGCAAATCTGAACCTCAGGTACAGAGGATGACATCTGGTGCTGGTCACGATAGGTACTCAATTTCCTCCTGTTTTGCGTATGTTGTTAATGCCAATTTAGCGTCCATACGTCAAGGCGAGCTCCAACATCTATGATTTTCGTGCCTTGCAGAGATGGTGTAAGTCATAATCCGGCAGAGTACTGCAGTCCTGAAGATTGTGCAAATGGAGCCCAAGTCCTCTTGGGAGCCCTGTTGAGGTATGACAGACTCCGAGCAGAAAGGGAGTCGCAGGGCTTGAATTAGCTACGTCACTGGTCTGTTTGTAGCTCTATTAGTATCAATAAGACACAAAAGTACGGATTGTAGTATGCACGCTGAACCGAAAACAAAGCCAGTCTATCAATTCGCGTCAATGACTTTATATGGTACACTGCCACTCCTATAACCACTCTTGTCTCCGGTCAACCCGTATCTATCAACAATCCCATGATATCCTCTAGGAGTCGAGTTTGGCGGGGAAGGTTCCATTTTCTGTATAGATTGATGAGTAATTTAAATCGAGGCCAATTATTTAGGGATACTGACCACGCTGATCGTTCCATCGCTCAACCCACGCACTTGGGCACAAAGACTTGTAAGCAAGGAAGAACTAAATAGCTTGTCAGAAGCTGTCTACTTCACACAGCAGATTTCCACGTACTTGACGACAAGGCGCAAAATCCTCTCCCTTAGCTAGGATACACTTGTGGTAGTCGACATAGTTTTGCCAGCAGTGCTTGGTTTGGTTTTGGTTCGGGAAGCGGGCATCGAAGCCTAGAGTTCGAGGGTCAATGACTGGTCACCTCCTTCCAGCAGGCTGATATATCCGCAGATTCTCCTCTTTCTATGTTTCGGGGGCAGGCAAATTATCGGGGTGGCATACCAGCTTGAGTGAAGATGGTCAGCATACGTTCGTCAGGTCACTCCTTCGGAGGTCAATGGGTTGGATCGAAGGCTTACCAGTAACGAACTTGAAAGGCTTGGTCTCGCGCTCTTCGTCAGACATCTTCGCGGTGGTATTGAATGAGTCCGAAAGTTATGTGGAGAGGGTCAATTGGTGAGGGAAGTCAGTCGTCTGGTCGTTCGTCAGGTCGAATGATTTGACCTAGCCGAGCTCTTCCGCCCCGAAAGGACTAGTGCCTTTATTGTGGAACGGACCTCATCCAAGCTTCCGTCAACATATTGCTAACGCAGAATACTGAATTGGACAGAAACATCAAACAACATGCAGCCAACTACTGCTTTCAGAATGTTCCAACCATCCAAGAGGATGATGATGCCAGTACCAGTAAGTTCCCCTAAGGCATTGAATCCATTCCCATTCGTCCGGAGCACTGACGTATGCCAAATTACAGAAGGAGGAGCACAGCGGTACGTAGCTCGATTGCACTTTACATGAACTCAACAAGACGATGAGCCTACTTGGGAGGGATAATTGGCGAGGAGACAAGAATAAAGGATACTGATATGTTGCGTTTGCAGCACATACAATCAGCCAGCGCATCCGACAGCTGCGAAAGATTCCTCCGGAGTTGATCCCCCTTGGTACTATAGCCCAACGCTGCAAATTAGAAACCAGATGCTAAATGTGGTACAGGAATCGTTGTGGGTGTTGCTGTTGGCGCTGCTTTTTACTCCATGGGCCGGAAATTGGTTGTCGACAAGCAGATGCGCCTTGCTCGCCAAAACAGAAAGGACTAGATTGGGAGAGGGAATGCGCACGGAATTGGCAGGATGTATATTCTGAGTGGTCGTACGAGGAACGGGTGGAGGGAAGGATGACATAACATTGAGGTGTACAAAGCAATAGATCCCTCGTTTCGTGCACATAGAACGCGCTTGAATTGCTTCCTTTGATATACATTTACATAAATCTCGCCGAACTCCACGTTAATTTTGTTTAACCAAATGAACGCCACCATGGTATCTCAGTACGGTCTCACTCTAACTTTTGGTTCTCGTTCCCTGTGCATCATTCGGGCCTTGGACCAGCAACGTCCAAGCCCTCCAGCCCTTGCATAGGATCATCAGGTCTTTCTTCTGCACCTGATTTTGCTCTTTCTGCAGCTAACTTATCTTCTTCGCTCACGGCGTGGGTTGCTAGCCAACCCTCCTATACAGCTATTAGCTATACGTAGCTTGATTTCTGGGATGTTGCTACTCACCTGCTCCCACAAAGCAGTTTTACTACCAAGGCCTTCGTTTGCATTCTTTGGCGCCTTTGCAGAAGAGACTTTGATTACTCTTCCAAATAACTCGGATTGATCCATGTTGTCGATTGCGTCTTTGGTGTCTTCTGGGTCTTCAAATTCCACATACCCAAAGCCTCGATGCAACTCTGTAGAATTGGGACCCTCCGGTTTGCTATGGCAATCAGTATCATAAAATTTATCAGACGTATTACAGGACTTACGGTAGAGAGACATCAGCAATTTCTCCAAATGGTAAAAAGGCTGCTTCGAGATTTGCAACTGTAACCATTGGCGCCAGCCCTCCTACGTAAACAGTAGCCTTCCAACGCGCTTGATCTGTCATTGTAAGAGACTTTTGGATTACTCCAAGTATGTTTGCAACTGGCAGAGTTGCCAATGCATGAAATCTCCAGCCCTAAATTTTGGTTTCAGTCAGTCACGTGTGTAGCTCAGCCTTGACGTCGGCAAGCTTTCCCCAGAGTCGAACTGGCGAGAACTGGCATCTTCAATAACTTTAACACGTCTCACTACAAGACCCCTCCCATACGATTCCTTCCAATTGCGAGTCCGTGGCTCGCATACTTTCTTTTCGAATTATCTGCTGGCTTGTTGAGGGGCAAGCTCGAGTAGTCCCTAACAACTACTGCGTGTTAACATAAGACAACTTCGATATGGTCCGTTTAAGGGAGATCCCAAGAACGGCAGCGTTCGCATGGTCGCCTGGCTCCGAATTACCTCTGGTTGTTACTGGAACGAGGGCTGGCGCAGTTGATGCTGATTTCTCGGATGAGACGAAGCTGGAGCTTTGGGACTTAAGTCTCGATGACCTAGAGCAAGGCGTTGAGCTCCAACCAATTGCTAGTATCAGCACCGATTCTAGGTATGTCTCTGGAACTTCCAAATGGTTTGAATGGCGCCCTTACGAAATACCAGATTTCATGATATTGCCTGGGCTCCTGCCAATGCGGACCACCCAAGGGGAATTATTGCTGGAGCTCTTGAAAATGGATCCTTGGATTTATGGGATGCTGAGAAGCTTATAAAAGGTGCGGAGGATGCTTTTATGTCGCGAACTACGAAACACACCGGCGCGATCAAGTCGCTTCAATTCAATCCTCTGAAGCCCCAGATCCTTGCGACAGCCGGCACCAAGGGAGAGCTCTACATCTACAACATCGATGACATTGCGAACCCTTTCCGGCTGGGTACGGCTGCGGCCAGATCAGACGATCTCGAATGTGTAGCATGGAATAGGAAGGTTTCGCATATTCTGGCAACAGGAGGAAGTGGTGGATTTGTCACAGTGTGGGATTTGAAAACAAAGAAGGCATCTCTCACCTTGAACAATAACCGTCAGGCTGTTGGCGCAATTGCTTGGGATCCGGAGAATGCTACCAAGCTCCTGACTGCCACTCCGGATGATTCTAGCCCTGTCATCCGTTTGTGGGACCTGCGAAATTCGAATGCGCCAGAACGCACGCTACAAGGACACGACCAAGGAATACTGTCCCTATCTTGGTGCCAACAGGATGATGAATTATTGTTATCTTGTGGTAAGGACAATAGGACTCTACTGTGGAACCCAAGAACGGGAGAGCGATTGGGCGAGTTCCCAGAGGTCACAAACTGGACTTTCCAAACAAGATTCAACCCTCATAATGCAGCTTTATCTGCAACTGCTTCATTTGACGGAAAGATCTCTGTTCAGACTCTACAAAATACAAACCCTACAGCAGCACAAACTGCGGTTCAGGGGCCAGCAGACGGGGAGGATTTCTTTACGAAAGCCCAGACACAACCACAGGGAGCATCATTTACTTTGCAGAAAGCGCCTAAATGGCTTGAACGACCTGTTGGTGCGTCTTTTGGTTTTGGAGGAAAGCTAGTCAGCTTTAGTGTATTGCCAAGTGTAGCAGGGCAGAACAGGGCCTCCAAGATTCAGATTACCAAATTCTCAGTTGATTCTGACATTGGAACTGCAACGGAGGCTTTTGAAACTGCTCTCCAGGCGGGAGATATCAATACTATTTGCGAATCTCACATTTCGCAGGCCAAGACCGAAGAGGAGAAAGCAGATTGGAAGGTTATTGAGACATTGCTCGCTAAAGATCGTAAGCAGATCACGGAATATCTGGGATTTTCTGATGTGAATGAAATCACGAACGGCGTGTCTGAATTGAAATCTTCTGAGTCAGAGTCAGAGAAGTTGGAGACTGAAGAAGGCGAAACGAATGGTACTACTACCAAGAAAAACCGCTTATCCACCTTCTTTTCCGATGGTGCTGAGGGCGATGACTTCTTGTCAAGTATTGCAGCGACGAAAGGCACGAAGACCGATAACCCCTTCCATCTGTTTTCAGATTCGGATTCAGATTCAGAGAAGTCGATTGCCAAAGCTCTAATGCTTGGTAACTTCGAGAAAGCCATGACTATCTGCCTCAAGGAAGATCGTATTGCAGATGCATTTATTATTGCGAATTGTGGAGGTGCTGACCTTCTCCAAAAAGCCCAATCCGCATATCTAGCTCGCAAAGGCGAGAAGCCAAACTACCTTCGACTACTTTCTTCGGTGATTGGAAAGAATCTATGGGACATCGTACACAATGCCGACCTTAGCAACTGGAAAGAAGCTATGGCCACTCTTTGCACATATGCCGATCCAACCGAATTCCCAGATTTGTGTGAAGCACTTGGAGATCGGGTTTTGGAGAGTGGGTCTTCCAAAGACGCCTCATTCTGTTACTTGGTCGGTTCGAAATTGGAGAAGGTTGTCACTATTTGGATCCAAGAGCTGGAGGAGAACGAAAAATCTGGTGTACAGGAGCCTAGTGGTGATTCGACCTTCTCTGTCCATGCACGCTCCTTGCAGAGTTTCATTGAGAAGGTCACTGTTTTCCGGGCGGTTACTAAGTTCCAGGACACGGAGACAGGATTAGAATCTGATTGGAAACTGGCACCACTATATGAGAAGTACACTGAGTATGCAGACATCGTCGCAGCTCATGGCTATCTGCCCATTGCCGAGAGATACTTGGACCTCCTCCCTATCAAATACCCAGCAGCTGAAGTTGCTCGCAACCGGGTGAAGCTTGCTTCGAGAAAAGGTGCTCAACAAGCTGCAGGCCACCAAGAGCAGAAGCCTGCTGTCAGATCGGGTGGGCGTGCGACACCAGGTCTGGGCTATCAACCACAACCACAAGCAGCAACGCCAGCAAAAGCTCCGTCAACCTCCTTCATGCCTCCAGCACCAACATCAACAGCGAACCCTTACGCTCCTCCTAACAGCACACCAGCTTCAAATCCGTATGCACCCCCAAATGGCCCAACAACGAATGCGTATGTACCACCAGCAAATCCCTACGCACCACAGCAAGGATATCAACAGCCACAATCCCAGGGAGGTTACGGCTCCGGATACAATTCTGGTTATGCAAACTCTAATTCAGGATATGGTACGCCACCGCCACAATCATTTGGAGCGCCTCCTCGCAATACCACTCCATCTGTAGCACCGCCGCCATCTAGATTGAGTAACATGGAGAACTGGAATGATACTCCAATGGTGACAAAGCCACCTACCGCAAGGAGGAACACTCCTGGTCCATCTGCTGCACCCATTACATCCCCATTTCCAAACCAGCAGAACACGGCTATGCCCCCACCCGGAAACCCTTATGGAGGAGCTCGCGCTACACCCACGCCACCTCCACCTCCACCAAAGGGCCCAGCCCCCCCACGTATGTCATCTCCATTGACAAGTGGTCCTCCACAAGGGTTCCATCAGCCCGCCAGGCCATCCTCGGCAGCTAATGCGTACGCACCACAAACGCCAACTCAACAGTATGCTCCACCTCCAACGATCCCCCGTGGCGCCTCACCGTACAACGCCCCACCAGCAGGTCCTCCCCCAAATAGCAGATACGCACCCGCTCCGGCACCACAGCAGCAGTACTCACAGCCGCCAACTCCTCAGTCTCAAATGGCGCCTCCACCACAGGCAGGTAACAGACCACCCCCACCGGCAAATCCCTATGCACCTCAAGCAGGGACACCCCAGGGCCAGTTCGCGCCTTCTCAACCGCCTTATGGAGCTAGCCCACCTCCTGCATCATTCCAGAACCAACAAGGTCAACCGCCACAAGGACCTCCTCAGGGAGGACCCCCACAAGGTTCCCGGCCGGGCACCGGCCAAGGGCCTCCTCGAGCTGTTGTCCCAACGAAGCAGAAGCATCCAGCCGGTGATAGATCACATATTCCGCAGTCGGCTATGCGAGTCTATGAAGTCTTAAATAGCGAAATGCAGCGAGTCGCATCGAAGGCACCTGCATCATTTGCTCCTCAAGTCAAAGATACACAAAAGCGACTTAGTATTCTATTTGACCATCTAAACAACGAGGATTTAGTAAAGCCAGACACCATTCAAAGGCTAAATGAACTTGCTGAAGCCCTCCAATCAAAGAATTTCGATGCCGCTGGAAAGATGCAAGTGAGCATTCAAAGCGAAAAGACTGATGAGTGTGGTAACTGGATGGTAAGTTTCATTCCGACTATTTTAGGTACCGGTATGCTGATAATATTTATAGGTTGGAGTTAAACGTTTGGTGGGTATGAGCAAGGTAACACCTTAGGTGAATGTTGTATGAGTTATATGAGATTTTGTTATTGGAATCTGAAAATGGATAACGAGTGTTAGTTGAAGCGAACAACCATAGCATGTATAAAACAGGACTGCTAGATTCTATGCTCTTCTCCTTGGTCTTGGGCCTTTACTGTGAGTTTAGTGAAGACCTCTAGCCTGGAGTTAATCTTGCTCCTGTGACTTCATTAAGTTAAGAAGCCCATATTCACTAAGCGTCGAAAGTGGATTTTTGATTGCCTAGCCTTGCTACGGAATTGCCCATTTTCTCAAGATTTCAAGAATAGAGCAAAACTAAGAATCACAACAGTCCGTCTGAATTCCCTATGGCCACGAGGTCGTGTGAATCATCATTATCTGCTTGCTCAAGATGATTCACTGACTATCCCATTAGCAGAACTGGCTACGTAAGGTAGATTTAAGGCCTTTTTCTTCCGCTTGAAAAGCCCACAAAACACATCTATACACAGAAAGCGACTCGATTATTATTAACAACCACCTCACTACATTAGTACCTTACCTAAAAATGGCAAACCCCAACATGCAGGCCATGGCCTCGCCAACCACTCAAACCCAATCAGAAGGCCTTACTGCAAATCCTTGCATCAAAGTAGGCTACTCGTATGCATACCAACATCCGCCACAAGGATCCTTCATCACCATGCCACGTACGAGTAGCTCGCGAAAAGTCAAGAGCACTCTTACATTGCCCCCTCGCCCAAGAACTCCATTGTCCTTGTCGCTAGTACCTGCCCAGCAAAAGGAAAAGGCGAACAGACCAACAATCAATTCAACATTATTGTCTTTACCCCAGGAGATCAAGCAGTATATCCTTGAGTTTCTTCACCCAATCGATGTCACCTGTCTCTGTCTAACCCAGTCAGTTCTCCATCCCCCATGTCCCCATTCCCCACCTCTTCTCCAAGAAGTCGCCAAAGCCACTAACTAACAACTTCCCTACTTACTTACCTACCTATAGCAAATCATTCTACGCTCTACCTTCGCGCATACCCAACATACGGTTAACGACTGGCTCACCTTACGACAGTTTCCCACACCCTAACATTAATAACACAAATTCAAACTTAACAACAAAATCTTGCAAACATTGCATCCCAGTTCTCTATTATCCATCCCATTGTCAACTTTTCTTCCATCTTCGCTCTTGGTTCCCCAAAGATATGAAGTTTTGTGGATGTTGTTCCAAATTTACGGGAGGGGGGGAGGGTGGTGTTGGTGGTGGTGGTAATGGCTTTTGTGGGAGGTGTGGCACAGCGTATCGGAGGATGTTTGAGAGGGGACGGAGGATGTTGCCTGCCTCTGGAGATATTGTGGGGGAGACGGAGACTGAGGGTTGGGTTAGGAAGAGAGGTTGGTATAATGAGCCGCTTCGTGATGATGATAATGATGATGATGATGACGAGGCTTAGTTCACCAGGTTGAGAGAGGTATGTCTTTTCATGATATGGAAGATCATTTAAGTGATCGAGGCGTGTGTAGAGAATGGAGGACTTACAGGAATGCTTTAGATGGATTCATTGTTTCGAGCGTGTATCATGGGCACGCAAGCTGGTATAAGCCCTTGAGCGTATTCTGACATGGCTGGATACGGTGGATAGGCAACTAGTAAGAACGATTATCTGCGATGCCTTCATATTTTTTTAAAAGAAAGGCGTAGAGTTAAAAACTATCAGTTCACCATCACCTGATATAAATGAGCGAAAGAATGTGAGTAATCTCATACTTTAATCTCATCCTTTTCACTATAGGCGCTGCCACGAGGTGGGAGAATGTCGCTTTAGTTGAGTTCAGTAACTCGGGCACTGGAACTGACAGAGAGAACGGAGAATCATATTTTGTATGGAAAACTTCACACTTTTTCAGTTACATGCAACGCATTTCCTATCAGAAGTGGTTTTATTTTGCTGCTCGAAGAATGTCTGGTAGTTGCGAGGCTTCCACACTTCCCCTTTGCGGAAATGTGTTGTGTATACTGTATCTTGTCTTGCGAACCCAAAACAAATCTAGTGATCTTAATAACCTATTTCATCTACCTACATTTACTGAAAAATTTCCATAAATATATCGTCCATACATACCTCCAATATATATCATTCAACCAGTCACCACCTCTAGAAAATCCAGCCATCCTCTACCCAAAGAAATCTCATATAGCCTAAAAATCTAGAACTCAAACCCGGCCCATCATCTGCATCTCATGCGCATCCTTCGTCCCTTGTCTCTGGGACTCGTTATCAGTTGTAGCAACCGATACAGCGCTCTTCTCAGCCCCCTTATTCTTCGTCCAGAAAGTAAAATCTGCTTCATGCCAAGTGCCTTGAAAACCGATAGCTGGATGGAGAACAGTAAGGGTGATGGTAGCGATAGAGATCATTGCACCTTCGAGCACCATGAAGGTCACTTGATCGCTGGCGAATAGAGCACCTTTGAAGCCACCGCTTAGTTCTATGCAACGGAATACGCTGCGGACGAAGATTGTTACAACGGCGATGAAGAGACCTACTATTATTAGTGTTGTCTAAGGAAGAGTGAATGTGGAGGGCATAGGCTTACCGACTAAAAAGGCTTTAAATAGACGGGAGTATACAAGGCCGAGGTGCTGGCTATTCCAAGATCCTTGTGTCCTACTCAATCTCCAAGCAAAGTCGGCACAGAACCCGGCGAACAAAAGTAAGGATGCTACTTGGAAGGCTAGACCCGCGATCATAATGTTCTTGCCAGTATTTGTCGAGCTGACTGTATTCGCGGTTGCAGCAATGCCACCGCCTAGACCCTGCAGCACGAGACTAAATAAATCGCATCCGCAGAATATCAGTGTGTATGTACGGGGTTTGATGCGAGATACCTCTGCGCCGTAAACGGTAACGATTCGTGCTAGGCAGAGGTAGATAGCTGCAGTCAGGAAGGCGGGAGCGATGGTCAGGCAGATGAGGTAGATGAGGAAGTCGTTCTTGCTGAAGGGCGAATTATGCATCAAGATGCGTCCAACATATCCTACGGCCTCAAGTGCCTACTTGATCTCAGTTTATGTATAGGAGTTTAGCAGGGAGAGTACTAACGAGGCCGCAGAGCATCGCTATCATATATCCCCATGTATGATATTTAATGCCCAAGCCCAGTTGCGCGACGAGCAAGAGGCCAAATATTGCTGCAAACAGCGCATTACCACCAACGGAAGGAAGGTAGGTGAAGTGTGCGAGTGACAAGTCACAGGTTTGAAGTGTGCAAAGCTCGTGATTGTTGAGTAGCGTTACGTTGCCAACCATCGTCCCATTTGGGAGGATCCGTGTAAGATTCGACATGGTTGCTGTATCATTTGCTCCTCTACACTAGAAAAGAAAAGAAGTCTATAATGAAGGTTGCAATTGTTATTTAAGAGAAATTCAAATTGAGTGAATACAGAGCATTAATAGAAGACATGAAGTGAAGGATATTTGACTTGAAAAGCCTGAGCACAGGTTCCTAATTGATTTATACATCTTAGATACGCAGAAACAGGGACAATTCCCTATGGAAGTCGGAATTTTGTGAATGGGAGATGCTCCGATGGTTGCGTACGGCGTAATGCAAAGCCCCGACTAAGGCTTTAAATTTACTTCTATGAGCTAAACGAAGCTTACTTGTACTGTGCAAGCACGAATACCCACACGGCGTGTCGGAATCTGACTACACGTATACATTCTACCTGAAATGGGCAAGGCAATCCAAGAATTAGCCTATGAAACTGGAACAGATGTCAAGTACATGAGATGATTTCGAGGCTTCGTTGATACAGCTGTTACCTTTCGCACCCGCAAAAGATTGCTATGACCGATCCGTTATTTTGTTGTGCTCTTGTGCTTGTGTACTACTACAAGGAACCAACCAATGAAGGGCACTTTTTGCTTGAGCTTGAAGCAATTGGCATTTCCAACAAGCAGTTGGCAATCATACGCTACTCGGAATCAAAAAAAGAAAAGCACAACTCTTCACTGCAGTCCAACTTGACTGCTGGATGATTTCTCCGTCTTGCACAAATACACCCAACACGCTTCAATATCATAATTGCAGTGAGTACACACTGACTGAAGGTTGTGCAACCAAGCCTACCTCTGAAATGCTCGTTGTTTATCTGATGGGGGATCATCTTGGTCTGAGTTACTTAATAAAGACTGCGATACCTAGACCAAAGCTGCAGTTGTGGCGCTGAAGCCGGCAGTTGGGTAGATATTATAAAAGTACCTATTGATCGAAGACTCGCAGTCAATAATTGAAGGAGACTTAGCGGTTCCTACTTCGTACATATTTCCAAGAAGTACCGTAGATGGATGTTGGGTTGGATGCAATGCATCCTGTAGCAGAAATGCGTCTCCAATTTCACCGCCTCTTGATGGGAAAGGGGGGGCGGTTTCAGAGCGAACGATTGATCTCCTCGGAAGCTAGGTACTGTACATTACTGTAGGCGGTCCAAGTTTTATGAGATCCCATAATGCGTTGTTTGTCCGTTGTTTAAAGAGTAAGAAAAAGGTAGGTCTTGAGAAATATATAGCGAGGTGTCAATCAAGACGAAGACTGACCTCGGCAACAGTTGAAGTTGTCGAGCTGTCGTGACTCGCGTGGACTGAATGTCTGGAAATTTATTTTTCGAGGATGCACCCTCTCTACCATCATGACGTCTGCTAGCGCTGTTTGCTGTTTGCTTTGTAGCCAACCGTAGCCCGGCCGATTACGGCTGTAGGACCTGAGGACTAACATTTTTCTTCTTTTACAAGACTCCAAACTTTTAGCGGGGAAATCCAATATCTTCCACCCCCATATTCCAATTGACTCATCGCATCGCATTTTCCCTGTCCGCAAACATAAATACTTGACGGGCCTCCACCGAACTTCACTCTTTCCCTCATACCTTCGAGCATCATCCAAGTGCCCCCAAGAACAATCACGACTTTCTTCGTCAATCGCTCTCCTCCTACTCCACTCTTCCATACAATTACCACATACAATGTGTCCGTCTTGTGAACCCGAGGCCATTGCCAATGGCAATGGTCATACCAACGGTAGCACAAACGGCACCAATGGCAACAATGGCAAGATTCTGAGCTCTAGTCGCATACTCACCGCCATCACTAACACTCAGAGCAGCACACCCAGGCTTCACAGCCGTCGAGACCAAGTTAAACCCACACTCGAACAAGACCAGCCCATACCAACCGGTTGGCGACTTCCTAAGCAATGTATCTCGCTTTCAGATTATTGAGAGTACGCTGCGTGAGGGTGAACAGTTCGCCAATGCTTTCTTCGACAGGGCCAAGAAGATCGAGATTGCTAAGGCTTTGGATGACTTCGGTGTTGATTACGTAGGTTACTTGGAATAAAAAGTGCCTACGCCTTAGCTGACAATGGCTCGCAGATTGAATTGACCTCACCTGCCGCATCCCCGGAATCAAGAGCTGATTGCGAGGCCATTTGCAAGCTGGGATTGAAGGCCAAGATCCTCACACATATACGTTGTAACATGGAGGATGCGAGAATCGCTGTCCAGACTGGTGTTGACGGAGTGTAAGCGCGTCTCTAGTTTCATTTCCCAACCTTTATTGATCAATCTATTAGTGACGTCGTCATCGGCACATCTTCGTACCTCATGGAGCATTCTCATGGAAAGGACATGACCTACATCACCAACACTGCCATCGAGGTTATCAACTTCGTCAAGTCACACAATATTGAAATTCGATTTTCAAGTGAAGACTCATTCCGATCAAGCTTAGTCGACCTGCTCTCTATTTACTCCACAGTCGACAAGATTGGCGTTAACCGTGTCGGCATTGCGGATACTGTTGGCTGTGCGTCACCAAGACAGGTCTACGATTTGGTACGAACTCTCCGTGGAGTTGTCGGCTGCGATATTGAGACACATTTCCACAATGATACTGGATGTGCCATTGCCAATGCCTACTGTGCTCTGGAAGCTGGTGCGACTCATGTTGATACCTCAGTCTTGGGTATTGGCGAGCGAAATGGTATCACTCCCCTCGGAGGTCTTATGGCCCGTATGATTGTTGCCGACAGAGAATATGTCATGAGCAAGTACAAGCTTCACAAGCTCAAGGATATCGAGGATCTTGTCGCGCAGGCTGTCGAGGTCAACATCCCCTTCAACAACTACAGTACGTATTTTCCAAGCCGAGGTTTTCTCATTGAAGTTGTTTTTAGAGTTTTAGGGCATGGTCTCTCTCGTAAAACCTGTCTTGGAACTCTAGAAATGTCCTTGAATTACGTATACTCATAATAAGATTGATACTGACCTTTTTAGTCACTGGTTTCTGTGCCTTCACCCACAAGGCCGGTATTCACGCCAAGGCCATTCTCAACAACCCATCCACATACGAAATTATCAACCCGGCCGATTTCGGCATGTCAAGATATGTGCACTTTGTAAGAATAGCCGATTTTTTGTTCTCTCACCACCGAGCCCGTCCTTGTTTCATCTCATGTGCTCTAAGTGCTCTAAATGCTTCTACATACAGCATATTTTCCTCCATCTACTCTTGAGAACTTCTATATTAAGCAATTGCTGACTGAATCGCGGCACAGGCCTCCAGGTTAACGGGCTGGAATGCCATTAAGTCGAGAGCTTCTCAATTGAAGATTGATATGACTGATGAGCAGTACAAGCAGTGCACTCAAAAGATCAAGGCGCTGGCTGATGTCCGACCAATCGCCATTGACGATGCTGACTCGATCATTCGAGCGTTCCATCGTGGAATCAAAACTGGCACGGAAGTTGAGCTTCTCCCCAACATGACCGAGGAAGAGAAGCTGTTACTGGCACAAAAGGAGAAGGAGATCGATATACCCGAGAAGAGACAACTGGATGATGCTTCTCAACCAGCAGCCAAGAAGGTTAAGAACGGCGTTCACGCATAAGTTATTAATGATCTGGGCATTATCTCTTTTCAAGAATTTCTTTTGCATAATTTTGGCGGAGTCAACGGGGAAAATCCCAGCAACTATTTGGCTAACAAAAGTTCTTAAAGGTGGATTCTCATAAAGAGCTATTTCCTATGATACTCAGTCACTGCTGCTGGTTATGTTATTTCTGCATATGGCGTTTTACTCTACACATTACCTGCAATAGCGGGCCACATCATGTATACCTACCTACTACGGCTATGAAATCAGCAAGCAATCAATAGATTTCAAATTTCAAACAGCTCCCGAATAGAGCCAGAAGACTAATATCAAGGTTTAAATAAGTATAGCAAGAACGCAGTCACATCTTCTCTGATGGTGCTAGAGTGGCTCATGTACCATAGTTCTCCGATTTTAGCATACTGCATAAGCTTTAGTCGGGTGCGAAGTGGTACGTTAAATGATTCAGGTACTCAAGTTACTTAAGTGAGTTACTCAAGTCAATAAAAAGTCAAATCAGTTACCCAAGTTAAGCAATTTATTAAAGTCAAGTAATGGCACAGGCACACAGCAGAATTAGTTTAGCTTATAAAGATTTCAGCTGTTAATTTCTATAAAGGAATTATTTACTTAGAGATGACTATACAGTAGAGTAATTTACAGACTAGGTAGGCAATGATGGAAAGAGTACCTAGTCGATTAGCTTACACAAGGAGGGACTTGTATAAATTAGGAGTCGAACTATTTAATGAATATTTAACTTCAGATTTACGTCAATATTCAGAGTGAACGTACAGAAATTTGGGAAGCAAGATATGAAGTTACCTAAAATTGTGGTATATAAGGGAGATATAAGGGAACGGTAGGCTGGAAAGCTTGGTAGGACTGCTCCCACATGTCCTTATATGATAGCTTAGGAGTTCTTGGCCTAGTACCTAGTTAACTTATGAATCTTCACTTTCCTACCTTGAACTCCAAGTTGCAAGTTAGATGGTATATTCATTATCAATGCCTCGTTTAAAGTAATAGCCATATTTGAATGCCTCAAGCCGCACCCCTCAACCAAGCACAAACGCCAAGTACAAATACGCAAACGAAAGCGTCGCCGGTAATCGTCGTCCAAATCCTACTGTACCGGCCCAAAGTATCAACATACCCCTTCCAAGGCTGCGGCAAAAACCCCACCACCATCCCCATAATCCCCTCATACTGCGGACCTCTCCCCTTCTCCAAAAAGAATCGACTAGACTGCAACACCAGCTCAGCCGTCGCAAAAATCCAGAAGAAGTTCGTCGACGCAGGTGTTAAACCGGATTCTGAGGTAGCTGAGGCAAGGCGAGCCAGTTTTGTTCCAGTGAAGGGTGTGGTAAATGCTATGTATAGGCCGAGGGATAGTGAAAATATAGCATGCAGAAGACGCCAGATATAGGCGTATGGGTCTGCGGTTCCTACTGCTTGGCCTTGCCCAGGCATGCCAGGCAAACCGCCCATACTCGGGAAGGAAGGCATACCACCCGCACCCTCACCGGGTACACCGCCCATCATCTGTTGCAGCATCTTCATCATAGGATCCTCAGCATCAGGCGCTCCTCCCGCACCAGGCATCTGTCCCATGCCACCCAGACCTGGGAAGCCAGCGAACGGATTTGCTCCTGGACCACCTGGACCACCGGGAGGGGTTGAAGGGTCGAATCCAAGCATCATCTGGCGGAGAGCTTCGTCGTTTATTTGTTGTGATTGTTGTGCTTGTGCTGGTGTTTGAGAGGGACGGCCGCGTTGAGCTGGCTCGTAGTAATGTTGGGAGATGTCTACTTCGTCGGGATCTGCAGGGGCAGTCGCAGTTGGTTGAGGAGGTGCATCTAGGTAGGCCAATTAGTATTTTTTTTTTTAAATACTTAGTCTTCTCTCTTTGTCCAGTACGGTCTCACCTCTTTTGACTCCGCCACCTAAACCAGTAATCCTGTCCAATCGCGCTGAACCACCAGCTTTTATTTTGGCCTCTCGCCGTTCTTTGCGAATGCGTGCCTGGTCTGCGGCGCTTGAAGGAGGCGTGCTGGGTGCGGAGGAGGATACCGACGGAGTACCTGGTGCATCTGCCATTTCTACTAGTGGAGCGCCGTTGTTCAGCGTTGTTGTACGGAGAGAGAGGTGTATTTGTGGATGAAGTGTACGAAGTGTACGAAGTGCAGCTCGAAATCGTGACGACGTCGCTCAGCACATTTTGCGCACGTGCCTACCGAACCTACGGACTTGAATTTTGGAAAGGGTCTCCCTAACAAATTCTCTGCCTACAGTACTTTTGATAAGCACTAAGTTTTCCACCCAAAATTAACCCTTTTCAAGTCTTCTCATTAAAACTGAACTGGCTTAGTGGATGGCAATCCAGTTTTTTAGCACAAGTATATTTAACAACTTCAATCTGGGTAAGGTAGGTAGGGTAGGTAGGTTCTTAAGCGAGCCCCTTTTTCATGACTTGAAGTTCCAATGGCGATACTCCGTAAGACTCGCAGAAAAGCCATCACACAATAACACCAAACAATAAGTAAGAGTACGCTGTGATATGATCAATTTTACATATTCCT
The DNA here is from genome assembly GCA_003008705.1 of Pezicula radicicola. Classification (NCBI taxonomy): domain Eukaryota; kingdom Fungi; phylum Ascomycota; class Leotiomycetes; order Helotiales; family Dermateaceae; genus Pezicula; species Pezicula radicicola. The sequence continues at coordinate 483,187 of PDUO01000013.1, read as the reverse complement.
TACTTCAACCGCATAGCGTCAACCTAGCCCTTCATTATCATTTCCATTTTCTGTACCAGTTCCAGCATTCAGCCTGTTTCTGTCTCCACATCCGGTTGTCGTCCTGAGAGACTGCCTGATTTCAGTGTCTTCCTTATCGCATATTTGGCTTCATCCTTGGCGAATTGCAGGTTTCTCATCGGCTTCCATTGCATCAGGCCCCTCTGTTTACGATGCAAGCCCTTCTTGCTCGCATTGTACTCCTTGATCTGCCTAATGGGATTCTTGCCATGGGAAGATCCAGAGGAACCATTATTCTCCTCGTCTGTGGTTCCATCAAAATCTGTATTATCGTTGCCACCATGCTGATTATATACCTGCCCATCAATTACTCCGAGATCGTCTTCTGAATCGGTCGAAGAATCATCAGAATCATCATCGTCATCTTGATTCTGGTCCATGTCCTCGTTGAGATTTGGACCACTGCCACCGGGCTTCGTGGCTGTTCTTCTGGGGTAATCAGAATCGCTATACTTTCGACCTGCTCGATTATCGACATACTCAGCTGGGTCTTCTCCGAAAGCACCACTCCAATCTGTCCCGTCTTTCGCGAGCCACATCTTCTTTTCTTCCTCGTCGGCTTGTGATAGGACATCTCGCCCTTGAGTCAAAGATTGTTCATGGAGTTCTTGGACTGCCGGTGGTAGTTCTTTAGTAACGCGTTGTCCCCGTACGCCCTCAGCATGGCAAGCGTCCCAGGTTTCCTGAGTCTCTCGCGAATCGTCATCAAAGACAAACTCAGCATGGTCTGCGTCTGTTCCAGCCTTGAACTGGCAACGAAATTGTAGGCGACCAATCTCATCCACTTTGATATCCGGGATGCTATTGAAGTTCTCCTCAGTGATATAGTTCTGAACGAGACGCATACCATTGTCCGTCCGCCAAATTGGAATATTGATATCCTCTTCCTTATTATCGATGAGGTGATGAAGCCAGATGACTGCATAGGCATCAGCATGACGGTTGCCTGCAGTATGAAATTCGAAAACAATTGGAGAGCGGTATCGATATTTGACCGGAAGGCGAACGTTATGCTTGCCCTCTTTCTTAGCTATGTCCCACCAAATTCCATCACCCTCGTCCAGCTTCTTGCAGTGTGCACGGCCGATCTTTCCACTGCTTCCACCGGTTCTCATCTTAAGCTTGGTATTTGAGGTGTAACCAAGAGCTAGAATCTTTTCGGAGGTGAACTCGAAAGTTCCAACGTCCCAGCCTAGTTGCTGAGGCGGCAAGCGAGTCTCAATGCTTCGGAAAAGAAGAGAGATCCTGATGCGACCGAAGCCAATGCCACCATCTAGAGGATACCATCTTGTCACCTGAGAGCTTGTCTGCAAGATTTCTGATAGCTTCAAGGGAACAACACCTAGAATCGGGTCATGCTGTCTCATCCGCTGATCACGCACTGTAATGGTGACTATTCCAGACCTCCAGTCTCTCATAAAGCGTTCAGTACCAGCATTAAAGATCTATACAGTCAAAAATTCGGAGTTAGTTTACTCATTCTAGGTGTCTTGGGAGCAACTCAAATATGAGTTAAAGGCAATAAGTAATACACCCGAAAGAGGTAATTCTTCTTCGAGAAATTGGGTACGTACGGGTTTACTTGAGACGACTTTTGCCCGTGTACGATAAACCTGGTGGGAATTAGTGTACTGCATAAATAGAGATCATGGCTAGACTCACCAGCTCGTCATTGAACAGAATTGTACAATAACTGCTAGGTAATTTCTTGTGCTCCTCCTCCTTATTTTCTCCGCTTTCTCGAGCAGGTTCAAATTCTTTTCCTTTGCGTTTACCATCACTGCCTTTAATGTCCTCGAGCTCAAGGTTGACAATCTGGTGCACAATGACGCTGCAAACACCACTTGGCCACAATGGATCCGGTGGAGTGTGAACAACCGCATCTTCCTCTGCATTGTCAAGTGTTCCTTTATCATCCTGCAATTCTTTGTTGTCCTTGAGTTCGTCTGGCAAATTGATATCTTTACCATGGGTTCGAAGCGCTGGTCGGAATTGTGGTTTTCCAAAGTATCCAACCTCCCAGTGGAGTTCGCCAGGCATCTCACTGTCCTGGTCCATACCACGTAGCTTTGAAACTTGTGGGTACATCTTACCTGGATGCTGGATCATCTTTTGCATCGACAGCTCGACTTTTCCGACTACATCATCAGAGGTCGAACGATCTGAATCCCACAGCTCCATGGAGAGTTGTTCATCGGCTTTGATGAGGTCAGGAGTGACAAGAAGAGCGCAAGTCTCCTCAAAAACAGGATTTAGGTCGTCCTGGATAACACGAGTGCAGTACATTGGTTTTCCATACTTCGAGAAGCTAACAGTGATATATGGATCAGAGCCTCCTCCATTACTGCCGCGACGGTCTTGTTTGCTGAGACCCGTCGCCTTGTGGATTCTGATCCAGAGAACACCCATAGCCTCGACATCCTTTTGGATATCATCACCTTGGAGCATCTTACCCATGTCAAGGGTCATCGACTTCGGAGCAACGTACTCGTTAGCTGCCGCAGCAATCGCATCTATTTGTAACAAATTTCAGTATCTGTGGTTTTTGAGAAAATTTAACCGTTCATCCTTACAGTTGACAAAATTTGAAATTAAAGGTAGATTTAGAAGATTGATTCCAGTCTCAAGCATTGGTATGCAGCCAGCTTGCACTTTAGGTAATCCCATCAATGTGAACGTGAGGGCCTTCAAGAAGGGTGGTTCAGGCGACAATTGGAAGCGTAAACGGACAGTGCCAACCAACCCTTGAAGCTCGACAAAGATCGGGAGTGGGACCTAAGATAAATACAAGTCAGTCAAACATTCCCTAACAGTATCATGTACAATAAAGCCTACCCCAAACAGCCCCTTGATTCCAAGATAGAAAACAAGTTCCATGTGCATATTCTTTGCCTTTGCAGAAGCGCCAGAACCGCTGGGTAGAGCGTGGTATGCAAAGGAGCATTCTAGATTGTAGTAATCACCACCCTCCTCATCTGCTGCTAATTCCTGAGGGTCTTTGTTTTTCTCATTCTGTCTGTGAATATCGTCCTTCATTTCTCTTACATGACCGTCTGGGAGTGAACGTAAGCTTAATATGCGAAAAGGATTGCTGCCTTGGTTGATCTCCGCAACTCGGACATTCTCAATAACGCCTGGGACAGAGGCTTGCATGACATCTTCAAGTGTATCTGCCACACCAGCGAACATTTCAGGGTCAATAAGGCCCCACATGATCCCCAATAGACTGTTCAGCCATTCGACGGACTCTGGTATTAGATTTACTATTGCCTGTCTTCATTAGTAAACGGGGTTTGAAGGAATCGAGGTGCGGTTTACTGTCTCTCCCCGTTCTCTCTCGGCAGACCATTCAACGGCTCGTCCAGACCTGACAATCTCCTTCATTGAGAGGAAGATTACAGATGAAATACACATCCCTAATGGTATAAGACCGTAAAGTTTACCACCGAAGAACTTGCCCAACACAACAATGGCCGCGAATACTCCTAGACACAATATATTTGCCCTAAACTCCATTGCTGCATACATCGGCTCATAGCTGACAGAAGGTGTGGGGTGGAAGAGGATATTCGTTTTCTCTCCATGAATAGGGACATCGGAGGTGCTGCCAGGTTCTACTGGATCTGGAGGGGCAGTGATATCTTGGTTCTGTTTATATTCGTCACCGGATTGTGTAGCATCTGTTTTGATAGTCTGGAACAAGTTAGCAGGCTTCGAGCAACTTGGGCTGAAGGGCGAACATACAGTTTCCTTTCCTAGATTTGCATTTGGTACAGATAACTAACTAATATTAGCAGCGCTCGGTGTCCCTATTCGATCCCAGGGTCAAACAAACCTGCGGGTTGTCGACTGACTTCATAAAGTCTGCATTCACATCCTCAATCTGGACTTCTTTGCCGGTCGTTGGATCCGTAACTGTCTTGCGCGTGCCTTTCACCCCTGTAGGCTGGCCATCTACATGGTCTTTTACTTGATTAGTGTTTTGGTAGGCCTTCAATTCTTCATCGATTTTTGCATCTCGGTTCTTTTTGTCCGCATCCATAGACTCAATGAATTTTTGGATGTTAGGAATGGGACTACAGTCAAAAACTCGGAGTTAGTTTTCTCATTCTAGATATCTCGGGAGTAAATCAAGCATGATCCGAAGAAATGTATTAATTGACTAGAGAGAGGCAGTTCTGATCCAACGTACTTATTCCCCGAGTAGTGACCACCTGGGCCTTTCTTATGCTCGTTCGCCGCCATGCTGGGTGGCTTTCGTGATTTCCAAACTAAGATTGTTGTTTGATTTTCTGTGGTAGGTACAATTGATCAACAATAAGACTTCTAGCATTCAAGCATTAACGACTTGGATGGAGTCGCACTGCTCAATTGCCTAAAGTTGGGTATGGTAATGAAGAGAGAAGAGGGATAGTATGGGAGACGTGAATGGGAATCTTGGAAATAGTACTCTGCCGATCGGGGTGATGTCATATAGCCTTGGTAAACTAGGTAACGAGCTGGAAGAGGCGTTCCCCATTCACCGTCTAATTCATTCATTTAGATGCTCTCTACCATACCTACCTAATAAAGAAACTGTAGCTTTCCGCACAGAGGCGTTATAGAAACCTCGACGTCAGATTTTTGATTTGATGTCGTCTTTACTTTAAATTAAGATTCAGATGGTTTTTGGCCAAAGGCTGGTGCAATCTTCTGGCCTGTTGATCTGCACCAGGAAAAGGCTCGCTTAGATGCAGCTTTACCCCAGTATTTCAGGGGTGCGACGCGACGGTGCTCCATCTCGGCTTCGGGACAATCGGCCACGAGCTTATCTTCCGTGTATGGTAAGCTTCACATACATGTTATCGTCTCCCAAGCACCCATACTTACACTTCCACCTTAGATTCAGGACTCTAGTTCTATTTTACTTCGGGAATTTTGATGCTATTGACTCGGGGCTATCTACTTTTACAAATTGTCGTCAAAGGACCACTAACGGCACACCCCCCCCCGAATCACACACTCATTTCCGCCCGTTATTGATTACAACTTCGAACAAAGTCGTGTATACAACTCCGTCTCTCTCATTCCCTGACAAACTCCAGAGATGGCTTCAGCCATACAATTTCAAAACTGTAGACTGTGCATATCCGGTTCACTTATCTCTTCATCCTTCACCATCGACTCAACAACAGGTTATATCATACCAAACGAGCGACTTCCACCAGATACCGAAATAATAAACCTCAACAACGCCATCGTTGCTCCTGGATTCATCGAGTTACAGATAAATGGAGCTCTAGGATTCCACTTTGCCCGTTTTGAAGACAGCTCTTCCTACAAAGCTGGAATCAAGAAACTCGCAGAATACTTACCCTCAACAGGGGTTACAGGCTTCTATCCCACGGTACCAACCGTCACAGCCGCCGTATTCAAGACAGTCCTGCCCCTTCTCACGCCAGTGGATTTCCCAGAGGCAGCGTCCGTTCTAGGTGCTCATGTTGAAGGACCTTATCTTTGCCCCGCAAAGAAAGGTGCCCATGATGCTGCGAACATGCACATCCCTTCCACCGCAACTCCGGAAGATGTCTATGGAAAGGAGAACCTCATAACTTCTGTTAGAGTCGTGACGCTAGCTCCAGAACTACCAGGAGCACCGCAGCTAATTAAGAGGTTGAGGGAGGGATACAACATTCCAGTATCCATGGGACATAGCGCTGCAACATATGATGAAGGCCTCGAGGGTATGAGAGAGGGTGCAAACCTCTTGACGCATACATTCAACGCAATGAATCCACTGCACCATCGAGAACCAGGCTTGGTAGGATTGATTTCCAGCAAATCAATCTCTTGTCCATATTTCTCGCTTATAGCAGATTCAATCCATCTCCATCCGAATATCGTTGCTCTCGCCTACCGCTGCTCGCCAGCCAAATGCATCCTCATCACTGACAGCATTGAACTATCTGGACTTCCGGATGGCATTTACCCAGGTCATTCCCAGATTCCCTTCAACCAAGTCAAAGCTGGGAATAAAGTTACTATTGAGAATACAGACACCCTTGTGGGAACTTGTATTGGGCTGAATGAGTGCGTGCAGAACTTAATGAAATGGGCTGAAATAGGTATTGAGGAGGCAGTCATGTGTGTAACGGAGAATGTAGCATCGGCAATGGATTTGGGTCATAGAGGGAAACTAGAAGTTGGTAGACGAGCTGACTTTGTGATTCTTGAAGACGATTGTGTGGTGAAGGAAACATGGATCTTAGGGAAGAAGGTCTTCTGCTCATAGGATGAATGGCGTCGTGTCCTAATAGAGAAATATTATTTCGTAGAGGAGCTGGCACTGCACTGCTGGAGCAATGCCGACGAGTCGTGGACCGCTTAGATTTTATGATTTCCTTACCGAACCGGGAATTATTTACGTTGAGTAGACACTCAAGTCAAGTACATTACTCAAATCAGATAAGCTACTTTGCCAAGAACTATGGATTCGAGGACGGATCCATGAATTAAGCGATTTAATAGCTCGTCGGTATAGAGCAGCAGTAACAGATAGGCATTCGTCCTTCAAATGTTCTTAAGATTATGAAACTTGAAAGAGTGAATAGGGAGTATCTATTGACACAAACGAATAGTGCTGTATTGCATCCCAGAACTCCATATGACAGAACTCCGCCACATGCATATGTATACTTACCCACAATAATAAACTTACAGTTACAACTACATACCCTCTGGCGTTGGCTTCAGATGTCCGTTTTTATCATATCTAGCCTCTGAACATAATTAGCACAATATCACCCACAGATATTAAAACCGACGACTTACTGAAGAATGTATAACTCAGCGTGACCTGCTCAATACCCTTCATATTAGGATCATTGACGAAATCAGGATCAATGTAGAAGAAAACCGGCATATCCACCGTCTCCCCAGCATTCAACCTCTGTTCCTCAAAACAAAAGCATTGAATCTTGCTGAAATATGGTGCTACCTGTCCCGGCGTCACACTATATGTTGCTACCCCAATAATATCATCGTCCGACTTGTTCGTCGCGGTATAGAATGCCAGGGCGGTCTCGCCAGGAAGCACCCGGACTTCTCGCTGCTGGGGAGTGAACTTCCAGGGCAGCACGTCGGAGACGGATCCATTGAAGGTTATGCGAATTCGTTTTGCACTTGTCACAGGCTGGAGGCGTTCGGAGGGGTCGGTACCTGCTGGTCCGCCGTGTCCTGGGGCTTTGATGGGTTGACCTCCCCACCCTGTAGTTTGGCAGATCTATAGATATAAGTGTTACTCAATTGTCTTCAAATTCCGAGTCAATGGCAACATACCATCTTGTACATAGGCACGGAGCCATAAGAGAAGGCGACTGTTCCGAGAATTGTCGCCAAAATATAGTACCTTCGACCATCAGCTTACATTCAAAGCTATGAACAAAACACGTACATAGTTGACAGGTTCTTTTCCTTGAACGGTGCTCTCTTTTCCGCATATGAAGGTACCGCAGATTGCCTAGGTTTCGAAGTATTTGAGATATTTCTCCTCATTGAGGGTTTAAAGAACGGTGTTTTCGGTTGCTGGCGACTGGCTCTCGCACAAGACGAGCATTTCCAAGCTCCATTTTTACTACCCAAGCTCGAAAGAGCTCTAGAAAGACTGTTCATTGTATTATTGAAGCGGTGCTTGGGAGGGTAGAAACCGTCATCGAACCACTACAAATGTGATTTCGGGCGCGACAATGATAATCCGAGTGCCAAGAGAAAATATCAGCCTTGCAGCAGATTTTATCCCAAGCCAAGTTGAGCTCAATCCCAAAAGAACTCGGGACGAATTTTCAGAACAAACACCGCCCGGGATATGAGCGTCAAGGACGTGTGCGGATATCAAAAGACTTCACCATCCTAAAATAGTTATATTTCCTTGTCCAAGTAGTCAAGGGGTAAGCACATAATTTTCAAGTATTTTTGGTCTTCTTAACTCAAGCCTCAAACACCTGTACACCGTCGTCCTACACAGTACGAATGCCACGCTCAACTCCGAACCACCCGCTCCACAAGAAACGATGTCTTTACCAAATCTCGCACGAAACAACACATCCGCGTCATGCCAGCATACCAAGAAAAGCCAACCAATAACGAAATTCTCTCAAATCGCCAGCACCATCCCAGAATTTCGTAAGGTTTTCTAGACAGGTTATTTCTCGCGAGTATTCTTGATGGTACTGCCAGTGGGTGGAAATATGTGTAATGAGACACATGTTCGTGATCAAACTCTGACTATTATATGTTGCTGGAAAGGTTCAGGATGTTTAAGCCTGGGGATTTACTGGTTGTGCCTGCGGGGACTGAGCATCAAGTTCATTAAGACGGGGCCCAGCCCTTGGGCAAGTTCATTACAGAAGCGAGAAAGTTCTACATTAATGTGCTGGGAGGAGCAACGAAGAGAATATGGGATTTGGAATCGTTGCTGGCAAAGATTCGCCGGGCCTATGAAACGCTCCAATTCAAGTGGTTCGTCTCTTCGCAAGTTATTTATTAATCTGCTACAGTAAAGAAAAGAACCCTCGTACTCAGCTTGCATTTTATCAATTTGTCCATAAGTCACAAGTGTTGTCATGGAAGTGTTGAAGATTCTTCTGAATATATTTATTCGGCTGCTTTTTTTAGCTACCATGTCTCTGGCATGCCAGATATTTATATTTATATATATATTATACATGCGGAAGCCTGTCAGGCCATCCTCAAACAATAGTTTGTGTTCGTGGCGGAATATTTCTTTTCATAGAACGTCCTTTGCCAGAACCGGTACTTGTACAATTTCCATCGCTTTCCTAGCTTTGTGAGCAGCATTATCTTTCCGTTTGGCCTGTAGTCAAGCAGCAAACGACGAAAATTTCTTTCCGCAATTTCTTGGGAGCGCTTTTGTGCGCGATATGTCCCTTTGGACTCGGTTTGAGTAAACCTCGAGGAACATGTGTCCTGTATCATCTGGGCAGGATTTATACTACTCGTAGTCTGAACTAGAGCGATTGAGAAGTGGTTGGCCTCTCATCGACTGATTCCATCTCAGAGTCTGAAGATACGGAAGAACCACGCCATAAACCAGTAGTCGCTGGTATCGGCTCGTCTTTCAGGGCCGTGGCGGGCGTCCTCGGGGTTCCCACAATCGGGTCTGGTTCGTCATCATCTCCCTGTCCAATGGTCCAAGTCCAATTTCTCTTCTTTTCTTTCCTCTTGCGCTTTTTCGTGGCAGGAGTCTCGGGATCACTGTCTGCTCCTAATCCGGCCATTCGTCTTCGCATCTCCTCGAATGGTCCCGGCGTCTGCCCACCATCTCTCGTCTCGTCGCCTGTATATGCCATGGTTAAATCCAGCGTTGTTTCAACATCATCTGCACCTGGAGTCGGCAATTCGTCTTCCGCAAGCAGGTCGATATGACTCGATGTGTATTTATTTGTTGTGATCGTTTGTGTTAACGGATCATTATATCCTACTCTTTTTGCGCCCCGATTTGCCAGTCGCATCGAAGTACGTGGTGTGGCAGGCGTTACTGTACTGCGTGGTGGGAGAGGCGAGTTGCGAAGAATACTGCGCAGGCTTCGAGGATGAGTATAAGGCGCAGCTTGGTAAAGACTGCTAATTGTCGCACGTCGCCGCGGGGTGCGTGGTGAGCTGGGTGATGGTTTGTCGGATGTTTGTGCCGCGAATGTAAATATCCTTGGAACAGTTCTGTCCGTAGACCCTGCCGATTGTGGGGGCGTGAATGTGTATGGAGCACTGCCCGTTTTCTGCGCCTCGGGCTGAGCAGTCTCTGGTGTAGAGTTTGGGAAGGCTGTGCTTGGTGTGTCTGGGTAGGCAATCGAGAAGGGCCCTGGTGTCTGGGTTCGCTGTGATGGATGGATGTACTCGTCTTCCGAGCTTAATGAGGTTTGGAGTCGGAGCGGTGTTGATCTCGGGTTTGCGCTTGGCCTTGAATCTATGGATGATGAAGGCTTTGCGGTTATTGGTGAAGAATTCTCGATGGCGACGGCGTATGCATTCGAGAGTGTGTTGAATGCTGTTGGAGAGGATGGATCGATGTCGGCCTTGAGTGCTGTACTCGACTTGCCCAGAGTCTGTGCTACAGTAGGCGCTTTTATCTGAAGTGACAGCCTCGGACGTTTGGGAGGAGAAGCCCGTGAGTTTGGTGATGAGGAAGGTGAAGGTGTGGGAAACGACATGGCTGATGAGCAATACCTCGTAGGCGCAAGCATCATCTTAGGCGTGGTATATTGGGGTTGAGGACTGTTGAGGAGGAAGTGGGGAGAAACAGTTGAGTGACCAGCAAGCAACTGTCTTGTTATGTGTCCCGTTGCAGTACTTCCGTACTATAGGTAGGTATGATGGCGGGGTGGTGTAACGGATTAGGAGATGCCGTGGTAGTAGTTATCACCAAGAAGGAATAAGGATAAACTTCAAGAGATGGCGGGGTTTATTTAATATGTAGAAAGGGCGGTTTTTTGATGCTGGTCCTATTATTGTCGATTTCTGTGGAGAAGCGCCGACGAAGCGGGACAACTTTATCTAATGCAGGTGACAAGACAACAGACGCGATGTGATGAGAACTTGGGAGGGATATCTGAGGATAGGATAGGAAGTCGTTTTAATTAGTACTTGCGAAAGCTGAAGCGCCGAACCACAGGGATATGCAGAGTGACACTGCACGTTAAAGGGAACTTTTTTAAGGCGTCCAACCCCACCATAGGTGCCACCCGAGCCACCATAATTGGCTTGGTCTAGGCGTTAATCGTCGAGGGGGCACTGACTGCCACTGAGTGGCTGGCGACCGAAATAGCTACAGTGGGTGCAGTTCTCCGTACGAAGTGCACCCAACGAACGAGTCGAATTCTCTGACGAGCGGTGGAGTAGGGTAGGAGTAAAACGAGGCGTGTGGGTATGCACAGGATGCCATTTAGGTCGATTAGCCGCGGCGTCTCACTCCGCTAATCGTACATAGGACCAGGTGGGGTGTCTGAATAGTGACAGTCGCATCTGTGCATAGACTCTTGGCACTTCACCCGAAATAGCCATATTGCGTTTCGAATAACTCCCCGACCTTTCGCTACTTCGCTACTTCGTTACTTCGTACGCGTTTTTTACCCCCCCCACCTTTTTTTACCTTATCCTCGCCGTATCCTTTCGTCACAACACTGACTCTCACAGAGGCTCTTGGTTTCACTCTAACTTAAACCTCTTCCTTTTAGACTCCACCTTCATCTCGTGGCAAATTGACAGCGACGAGGATGAAGTCGTTACCATTCTTTCTTTGCCTTTGCTCACCATGTCCGAAAAGAGAGCATCAGAGCCGAGCGTGAAGGTTCTAAAAGGACCTAAAAAAGGCGGGAGGATCAGCTGTATTATCCACTTCGTAAGCCTCTCTCCTAGGCCCTCACCACCTCAGCCTCCACTGCGCGCGCAACCCATCCTCTTGATCATCGTCTTGACCAAAATCTGACTTAAATAAGGACTATGATTGTTTCTATGCGAGCGTATTCGAACAAGAGAATCCTGCGCTCAAGTCGCTGCCTCTGGGAGTCCAGCAAAAGCAGATACTGGTCACCGTGAACTATGAAGCTCGCCGTAGAGGCTTACGCAAGCTAATGCTCATCACGGAAGCGAAGAAGATATGTCCAGACGTGGTCATTGTCCTCGGCGAGGAGTTAAATCGATTTCGCGATGCCTCCAAGACTCTCTACTTTTTTCTCAAGACCTTCACGTGGAGTGGCAAAGTAGAGAGGCTCGGATTCGACGAAGTCTTCATGGATGTTTCGGACATCGTGGAAGCCAACCTGGCCCTTTTGAACCCAAACGATTTATCTCATTCTTTCTTCGTAACAAGTCGTGATGACCCGGCTATTGGGTTTTCCTTCGATGCTACTCAGCTAGCCGGGCATGGCTATCCTGCAACTCCAACCGAGGAGGCATCTATTTCCAGTTCCGTGGGACATAATGCCGACCCTCTAAAAATGGCTCTTATCCTGGGTTCTCACTTTGCAAGGCATTTGAGACTCAGCTTAGAAGAGCAGAAAGGCTACACTTCCACAGTTGGTATCTCAACGAATAAGTTACTCAGTAAACTTGTTGGGAATGTGAACAAGCCCAAAGCCCAAACAACACTTCTCCGTCCTTACGAAGCCGGAGAAGATGGACAGGAAAGTAATATAACCGCTTTCATGGACTCCCATGATATTGGCAAAGTCCCTGGAATTGGTTTCAAGATTGCCAATAAGATACGCAATCATGTTTTATCACGTCCTGCCGACTTTGATACTGGTCTTGTTTATGGGGAAACCAAAGAAGCTGTAAAGGTTCGTGATGCTCGACTATTTCCTGGCATGGGTCCAGAGACACTTGAAAGGATCCTTGGAGGTCCTGGTGCAGAGCGTGGAATAGGCGGTAAAATCTGGGGACTCATTAATGGTGTAGATGCTACCGAGGTGAAGGAAATGCAAAAAGTACCAACTCAAATTAGCATCGAAGATTCATACATGCGGCTTGACTCAATGCCACAGGTGATGAAAGAGCTGCGGATCTTAGCAACTAGCCTCGTTAAGAGGATGCACATAGACTTACTCGAGGACGACGGAGATCAGAATTCGGGCACAACCAAACGGTGGAGCGCTCACCCAAAGACAATACGCCTCTCGACAAGACCTGGGCGGCCCCCGAACGCCGATGGTACGAGAACACGCAGCTTCAACCGGATATCACGATCCTGCCCGCTACCAAGTTTTGTGTTCAGTTTGAAGGATAATATAGACTCGATAGTTGAGAAGCTTATCCAGACGACGCTTCTTGCGTTGTTTCGACAACTACATCCCCAGAAAGGAGGATGGAATCTGAGTCTCATAAATATTGGTGTAACGAACATGGTGGAATCAGCTACTGAGGACAGTTCTGGAAAAAGTCGCGACATTGGGAGGATGTTTAAGAGGCAGGAAGATGTCTTGAAGGAGTGGAAGATAGAGGATAGAGACGTCCCTCCTGATAGATCTGCATCGAAAGTTAGCACCCAATTGCCGAGCGAGCCAGATGAAATCCCAGCAGAGCGAAGTGCTCGCGGTGAAGCTGATAAGGATCAAATGATAGCAGGCCCCGAGGATGACATCTATCCTACTCAGAATACAGTGGATGAAAATGGTTGCTGGGAGGAGGAAGAAGAGGACGATGAAGATTGCGAGAGGTGCCAGGAATGTGGTGCTGTAATGCCTGTTTTTGCTATGGCTGCGCATGCGCGCTTCCATAATTTGAAGGACTAACTAATGGTCTACTACAGAGCTTTCAGCATAAGATAGGGGAATCAGCTGTGAGAAACTTTTATCTCCGACTGCGTATTACACAAGGCAACACAAGGCAACACAGTGCCAAATACCCAGAGGCAGCATTTTAATGACAGTGACTTTATCAGAACTACTCGTAAGCCAAGTGCCTTATGCTTTGGAAACAGACTTCAAGCTACTTTGCCTCGCCTACAATGGCCTAAGCGATCTCTTAAATGGTCGTTGGCAGCTCATATACCAAACCCTCAGTGGGCCCAACCTCTCCTTTGCAAAGTCTTTCCCATCCCTTACCTACATCATCCATCCCATGACCCCACACCAGCCTCAAGCCCTTCACACCACCGTTCTTCTTGAATGCATGCCACTCTTCCGAAACCTCGTCAAAATGTCTCTTTTCTCCAATCTTGACCATAGCCGATGATCTCATGTCAGAGGCATTGATCTGTATCCTCTCAGTCTTCATCCTATTCATAAATTTCTGCATCGTCACTTCTGGACTGTCTGCTACAACCTCCCCCCCTACTGTAAATATTTGTAACTTCTTGCATGTGCCTCGTAACTTTTCGGCCCATCGGTCGGCCGAGTGACCTCTTGCACCAAAGTCTACTATTACGACTTTGGAGTTGTTGTCTAATCCCAACTTCGCTCCAAGACCATCCTGTGCATCTTCATTGTAATCCAGAACGTCATCGTAGAGTCCAGTACCCTCCGTGAAAGCTCTGGATACATCCGATCCAACAGCTACTACCTTTCGAGGAGTGCTGCTCTCGGGTCTCCCATTCTTCAACTGATGGGCAAATCCAAGGGCTGTTTTCCCACTAGCGGCGAAAAGTAGAACTGTAGTATCATTGCCAATATGCGCATCCTCCGCACTCCAGCCTCCATCAGAATCCTTATCAGCCTGTGCTATTGCTTTTGATGGATGCACGCGCTCGTTAGGACGATAGGCAAAGACAAATCGATTCATCAAGTGTCCAGTTGCAAAAAGAATCCGGGAAAGGGCGTCATAGCCTTCGCTTTCTTTCTGCTCGGCTTCTTGAGCTGGGTTCAACGCTGGGTACCAAGTGTATCGATTGTAGATTGGCATCAAGTTTGCTCTATGAGGACTAACTTCAAAGAACTGCTGCGGGACATTCTTATTGATTTCAACTTTCATATCCACTGGGAGGGTGCCGATGGGCAAATATCCCCAAACCCGCATGCCCACGACTATACCGGAGTCTTCCGAAACTGTGCTTTCCTATAGTCAGAAACCCCGGGTTAGCTTACACGTTTTAAATAATATCGGGAGTAACTTAAACATGATTTAGGAGCAAGGTACCCAAATCAAGACAGTTGCTCAAAACAAGACGGAGTGATTGAACCTGAAGGGGTAAATTTGTTCCTAGAACTTGAGACTTACAGTTACCACACCGTAACCCCATGCTGAGATTCTTCCGTACTTCTTCGGATCTTCGAAGGCTGATGGTATAGACGATGGTAAAGGATGAACGTCCCACCACCCTAGCAGATGCCCGACGCGAGCATAGGTAAGATTGTTCGTGGTTAAGGAGATGATTGAGGACTCAATGCGTAAAGATGATGGTGCGAGAGGGGGCAGAGGGAGAGCATCTGGAAGAGCAACAATATGTTGGTCTTCGTAGTTTTGTCTAGAGAGCACTTGGATTTGGGGAATAAGACGAGCCTTTTTTTTTTTAAAAAAGTGAATGGAGAATGGGAAACTGGATTGAGAGGAACACGCTAATACAAGCATATGCTTTATACAGAGGGATTATAGAGGGATCGCCAGATCACCTACAGTAAGCAGAGTAATACGGCCGTATTGACCTGGGCCATGCAACTCCAAGTACGTACGTACAGCACCTTGGAGGCACAGGTTCTTGGAGGGCAATCATTACACTTGCGCTGAGGAAGCCTTTAGAGACGCATATGCTTCTGTGCCAATATTTAGATTGGATATCCCGAAAGGCCCCTTTTAACCACGGAGTGGATCTCACTCTCAAGCAATCCCATCATTGGTATAGAGATTTGATGCTCTTCAATCCGGTCGATCCAGCACTTGTAGACCTTGTGCGTCTTCACGATCTAGAAGATCCTACTGTCTGTGAAGAGATTTGGGCAACACTGGCAGTTTTTTACTTTGGTGGAGCATGATGATTTGGAAAATTGAAATGTCTGTCGCTGAGTGCATTCAAGATGAGGACCATGCATTTCAGGTGATGAAAATCGAAAATCCAATCCCGCGTCCCAGATGTTTAGCCGAAGTTTATCCACATCACGGTCATCCCTCCTGACGACGCGGACGCGACGAGTACAACGAAAACACCAGACTCAAATTATGGCAGGTTTTCCTCTATCCAATGTAGAAACAATACTAACAGACCACAGGCTCCCGAATCACAGATCCTGAAGCGGCAACGCAATCGGCCTGGGAACTGGTGGGAGGCCTCAGCACATTTGCCCCAAAAACCCGAGCCACCTCGTCGCGAGCATTCAAATACAAAGCGCCCGCGACATTCACAGTTAGGAGATGCAGCGGCTGCTGATAAGGAGAATTCCAAGAAGTCGAAACTTGACGCAGTGGCTGCTGTAGAGCCAAATGACGGTCAGAAAGCACCAACTGCCAGTCGCGGACGTCCACCGAAAACCAAGCCTTCTTTGCAGTCTGCTATAGCAAATGTAAACGGGGAAACGGTGACAAAAGCTCAAGGCTCTTTGCTCGTATCCGAAGATCAGACCCAACACGAAGCACGCACTTCAAGTCGAGGAAGGCCGTCGAAAGCTAAACTTACTCTGGAGCTTGGCGAAGAGGAAACTGAGGAGGCAGTAGAAGCAAGGCTGTCAAAACGGAAAAGGAAGAGGCCATCCGATTTCTGGGTGGTTCAAAGTAACGAAGAAGAGACTCCGGCTATTGCCAATGGAAGAAATACTGGAACTAGTCAACCGGCTGCTTTACAGGATGCCGAAGTATCATCTCAGCGTAGACAGAAACAAAGTACAGAGGCCCAAGTAGATCCCCACGTTAGCTCTCTCAAGGATCCCTCTAGACGTAAGAAGCAGCCGGAAGCTTCAAACGATGACCAGCACTTACCAACGCATTCAGAGGCTGCTTCTACCAAAGATCAAATTCGCAGCAACAAGAGGCGTGGAAATACTTCGAATAACGATCAGCCAGCCGTTCATAAGTCAACAAAAACCATAGCTCGTAAGATGCTTAAGGATTCTTCAAATCTAGAACCTGAAATTGAAGCTGTGGAAACTGCAACTTCCTCTTTTGGTAGAGCGAGAAGTGGTAAAACGAGTCGCGATAAGCCCCCAAAGGTTACAAAGGCATCTACAGAACAGCCTTCTAAGACAACAAAGCGAACTCGAGTCTCGGATGGCAACACGGGCGCTCGCTCTAAAATAAGCAACTCACATGCTTCTGGAAAGAAGACTGCTAGTACTTCGAAAACTGCCGTCCAAAACGAGACCCCTAATAAAGATTCTCAAGCAACAAGACGTCACCGAGCCAATGTCAATCCCGATGTGGAGCAAGAGGAGTCTATGGAGGAGGCCCCGGGATACCAACATCTAGCAACTGTAACCCGCCGAATACCTCGCCAGACGATCGCAAAATGGGAGCCTTTGCCAAATGATAGCATTGAGGGTATCTCGCATTTATTTTATGGAATTGAAAGGCGGGTAGTCATGCGTCTTCATGAACGCAAGAGATCGCAAGCGAGTACAGCTATGCAAATGGTGACCCGCAGGATCGTCAAGAGACTTTCGAAAGGCCTACCATTTCCAACAGGATCACGCAGTCAACGCGGGGATGATTTCGATTTCGAGAAAATTCTGAATAACAATAGGGCATTGGCTACCCAACTTACACCGGTGTTGCATGCAAATGAGCTTTTAGAAACCGAACTCAGCAAGGAGAAAACATTACTTGAGTCGGAAAGGGACGATTTAGCAAATCTGGAGACGAATGCGAAGTCTGAGTCTCTGAAGAGGAAACAAGCGGGTCGAAAGGTCCATGCCTTGGTGCAACCCGAAGATGCGAAGGAGGATGCAGTGGAAGAGTTTGGCTTAGCCACCGATCTGAGAACTTTGCCACAGCCTCTCAATGTGAGTGAGAAGCTCCTGCAATTGACTGACGCTGCTAATTCTTCATTCAGACTTATAAGGATGACGGGCTTGTGGCTCTCATGGAGGACGTTAGTGGTCACGTGGACAGTATGAATGGCAATATGAGCCAGATCCAGGGGATCAGTCAGGCTCTGTCAAAGGGGAAAGCAGCTGTACAGGCCACCCTATTCGATCAACTTGAAAGCAAAGAGTATGACAGTGTCGTCTTGGGATAATTGAGGACCAGGTATTACGGAGTCAGTGTGTCAAGGCTTGGACGCACAGGGACGAACCGAGGCTTGGGTTCCGGGGATTTGGTTACAAAAATGATATGGGAATCGAGGAAGTAAGGGAGGTTGTGTGCGACTCGCAATAAGATACCAAAGCCCAAAGGCCTCGCAATTGTATTGATTTTGACTGCGCTTGATGTTCTCTAGAAGACGTTGAAGATGAGATGTGACCTTCTAGATCCCCCACGATCTCCAATCTTGGGTGCCCCGCTTTCCTTTCCGCCGCACGCTTGTGAAGATCCGGATGGACAGGAACTGGGAGACTCACATTTTCTTCAAAGCAACCAGCAGTTCTATGCTGCATGCGAAGATCCCCTTTCCGAATCCGACACTGTCCGGACTATGTATGCCTATTCATACTAAACCGTTTACTGTACAAGCAACTGACAATTTTGAAGAGCCTCATTGACCATCGCATCGACAAGTTACTGTAATAACTCTACACCTCGATCGACCCGGAAAACGACAGCGCAGCGTCGCAATTCGATGGAAGCCTTCGAAACTTAGGCTCCGATGTCATGGAACAGAATGGGACCAGCAATGGGAAGGATGAGAAGCCAGAATCGTCGCCTGCAGCTACAGGCGCAACAGGTGCAAGCAAGAGCCCCAAAAAGCGTCGCAAAGTAAATCACGGTACGCCGCATATACCAAGCAGCTTTCATGCTCGTACAAGACTTGCTTATCTGAGAAACGTGTCCTGCAGCTTGCGTGTATTGTCGAAGATCTGTAAGTCCTCCATTGGGCCAGAATGAACCCGAACGTGTGGTGTATGTGCATCGGCGCATACATGTTTGGCATGAGCTAATTCGATCCCGCCTCCCGCCAGCATATGACCTGCGACTTGGTAAGGCCTCTTTGCAACTATAACATGCAGCCATACGTCCCAACCTAAATCTCAATGACTAAGTCGGTGTACAGGAACGCCCTTGTGCTCGGTGTATAAAGCGCAATATCGGTCACCTCTGTCACGATGAGTTCCGCGAACCGGAAACGACCACGAAAAAGTCCAAAACGCAACATACCAGTCCTGCGGAAGATGGTACAACTCCCCCGGACCAACCTCAGCAGACTGAGCTCGACAACGGCATGAGCCATCCATATCAGCAACCGCAGGAACAGGCTCAGACCGATTTGGGCATCAGGCCTTCAAGCCTCTCGCAAGGCGCACCTCTTCAGCTGGTCCAACCGTCTCCTGTTTCTGGGATACAACCAAATGCTCTTAACAGTAACAGCAATCTATGTGAGTAATGAGACTGGCATGTCCTTGTTAGAGGAGCATTAACAAGGCGGTAGTCATCGGGTACTCTAATGACTGGCTTGGTTCACAAAACCAATTCCAAGACATGCATAACTACCATTCTTCGTATATGTTTAATGCCCCAGAAGTTACAAATGAGTACCAACTTTTGAATGACTTCCTAAATAATAGTCTGGCAGACGAAGGGGCACTTCTAAACGAAGATAGTTCAAATTTCTTTACTGATTCAACTGGGGCGATACTACCAACCGGAATGAACAACAATTCTCTCCTCTCTGGCAATCAACAAGGGTTGTCCGCTCCAGGAAATGCCCAAGGACCTGCGATAACGAGGCCTGCGAGTGTCATTCCAACCGACAAAGCACGCGAGTATTATCTCCAAGCTGCTGATCCCACTGGCAACGATGCTCCCGAAGAAAGAATGCAAAGATTACTTCGGGCCAAGTACGATGCTGGTATGCTCAAACCATTCAACTATGTAAAAGGTTATGCACGCCTCTCCGCGTATATGGACGGCCATATGCATGCGGCTTCAAAACAAAAGATTCTTCGTCAAATGGACCGGTTCCGACCCAAATTCAGGGAGAAGGTACAGGCTTTGACAGATATTGAGCTCATATACGTGGAGATGTGGTTCGAGCGTAGTTTGATGGAGTATGATCGTGTTTTTGCAAGCATGGCTATTCCAGCATGTTGCTGGAGAAGAACCGGGGAGATTTTCAGAGGCAATAAAGAAATGGCTGAGCTCATTCATGTTCCTATCGAGAAACTTCGAGATGTGAGTATTTCTGTATGGCTGATTGGGAAAAGCAGTGTTGACATTCATACCTCAGGGCAAGATAGCTTTACATGAGATTCTGGCAGAGGAATCATTGGTGAACTATTGGGAAAAGTTTGGGGCGATTGCATTCGACCAGTCTCAGAAAGCTCTCATAACAACTTGTCTTTTGAAAAATCCGGACGATCAATCGAAGGAGCCAACTATCAAGTGCTGCTTCTCTTTCACAATTCGTAGGGATGATCACAAAATGTGAGCAACTATCCGTCGTCAATCTAATGATTGAAGCGCTAATTCTTTCCAGCCCATGTCTAATCGTCGGGAACTTTCTGCCTCAAGATCCGATCAAGCGTTAGACATCTTCTGAAGAATGCTGTAAAAAAGGCTGTGGGATATACCATGTCATTGAGCAGGCGTTAAGGGGTAAATACAGCCAGACGAAGTTGAAATCTGGCCAAGCGCAAGCTTTAAGCTCTTCCAAGTAGTAGAATTTATCAAGTATGATAATTTGACCGAGGGTTTCCAAAAAAATACCTAAGTTGCTACCCAGTTCGTAGCAAGTGATGTTGCGCTAAAGCATAATTTATCCACCCACCCTTCACATCTTTCTTCTAATGCACACATCGCAAACCACTACCAAGCTATCAGCAAATAATAGTAATGGCACCAGTTACACTTACAGGGCGCTCTGACAAGGACAAGCGCATCACATCTATCTTATGCAAGTTCCCTTGATAGCCAAGTTGATGTCGAGCTAACTACCAGAGCAGCTTTTACGACAGACCTTCAGGCACAGCTCCCTACAGCTGTCGCATCTAAAACCCCAGGTTCGATTCTACATAGCATTGAGAATCACCTTTCCTCATTTCCTACCAAATTGGGTGCCGCTGGAGTTTCAAAATCAGGAGAACTTGACAGCCAAGGGACAGAGCTATGGAATCTCTGCACGCGGCTGCGACGAGACTTCGGATCAGACAAGGCTGAAGATATTCCAATCATTCTTGTTATGGCACGCGTCTTTGCTTTCCTCCTCCTAGCTAGCGCTCACGAACATGGTAGAAGTCAGAGGTCGAATGTTGTGCGCTTGTTGAAGACTGGGTTGAAAACAACCAAAATTTGCCTCGGTATGCCTGCTTTATAGCCTCCTTGTCCCATGACTGACACGCCATAGATACCCATCAGTATGACCTCGCGTTAAAAGCCTTAGAAAAGGTTGCGAGCTACGTGGATATTTTGAAGAGAGGAGAGTCAGGTCAGAGCCCGCCAGACGGGGACTCTGCCGAATCATGCAGCGGCTTGACGGCTGAGTATTTCATCCTTAGGACCGCTTTGGCAAGCCGCTCTTGCAGAGAGTTTTCAAATTGTAGCTAATCGTAAGATCTAGGCATGGCGCCATGATGATCTCAAGTTAGCAGAATATATGTACGAGAAGTCCACTTCCATCGGCCAAGCCATCAATCCAAATGCGGCGGAGAATCTTGCAGACGTTTTGTTCGAGATGGGGAAGGACTTTTTTATAAAGAAAGAATACGCGCTAGCTACAAAGTGGCTAGAGCGGAGTTATGGCATTCTCGGCAGCCAGGAACTTGACCGGATGAGTATGGATGCGAGCGAGCTACGAATCTCTATCATAAGCCTATGGATCAAGGCACTGCTGGGACTCACAGATGAAAGGTCGATTGAACAGGCAAATAACTTGGTCGGCATGTTGGGAGATGAACAAGGAGACAAGCTGCTTGTCTTGCTGCTCCGGCTGGAGATAATTTCGGGAACCACGAACGAATCTTTCGACACCAACTCTTACTACGACGTCTTGCAAAGGATAACTCGTACCGTCTTCCTTTCTGATTCGAATCTCAAGCTTCTAATGACCCATATCCGTAAACTAGACGATAAAAGTCCCACTCTTGCGTGCGCTGCAGTTGATGAACTCTTTAGGTTGCGAATATTAAAAGAAGGAAGATCGGAGTGGATCGAGAAGCTGCTTGTTATGCGTATATTGATGGCAACTCGACAAAGTGAGGGATCACATACATTAGCATCTCTCGAGCAGATTCTGTCTGATATTGGCGCAAATTTGAGACAACCTATATCCTTAGCAGGGATTCATGCAGCGCATACGGTGAGTAGCCTTTTTCCATCTCGAAAATTTTATATTAAGAGTCAATAGTTATTATGGAGACGGATAGAATCAAATTTTACACTCGGGCAGCATGAAGTAGCAGAGAGGTGGTGCCACTTAGCTATGCACCAAGTCTTTGAAAAGTCAGGAGACATCAATATGACACGCATTTCCAGGTACGAGGGCTGATCTTTGCTCTTGCACTATGCTGATGATGATCAGAAAACTTTTGCTCTGCGCACTTGCTCGGAAAGACATCAACGACGCAAGAGAACTATTTGGATCAATGTCTGATGAAGCCAAGAATGAACCGTTGACAAGGTTTCTGATGTACAAGATTGCTATACGCTGTGGAGAAATCGAATTTGCAGCTGAATGCATAGACTTGATAGGCAGGCTCTCGGGGGATGACTGTACCCTGATTTTCGCTTGTGTATTGGATGCCCAACAAGTTGACAATAAGCAACAAGCATTAAACGCGCTGCAGATTCTCCATGAGAAGTATGACTACGGAGCTCCACCTGGTGTTCATCTTCCCTCGTTACTTCGAGCAACAATAAGATTGACTGACTCGCTCTTACGCCACACAAAGGGTGTAGGAGGTCACCAACATGAGACGACAACAGAGAAGTTATGCAAGCTCTTTGAAGGAGGTGAGTCGCTTCCAGTCCACTAGTAAAAGCTCTGCTGATCACTCAAATAAGCAACCGCGTCAATAAAGCAGAAACATCCGCACAGACAAATAGGGGATGCGCTATGGAATATGCTTGAGCTTGAGTGGTTTTCTAAAAACTCATATAATCTCGCTGTAAACCACCTAAACGCATGGAAACCTCAACATTCAGTCAGGATTTTACTATGCTGTATCACTTTCATCGAAGCGTATCCCAAGGATATCAGCGAGCAAGTAGCGGACGACCTAGCACTCAAGAAGATGTTTTGCGAATTCTCAGTCTCCATTGCTCTGACTAGTTTGGCTCGAGGAGAAGATAACATCGAAAAGCAACTGCAGACGTACATTGCACTTAGGAAGCACGTTGAGAGTTTTGATCAAGAGCTGCAAAAGAAGTTAGAGAGGCTAGAGGAAGGCCCAGCCGAAGATCTACTCCAGAAGCTTGCTGTTCTCGTAGCTTTCGACTTTGAAGCTGCGTGCCATTTGAAGGCATGGGATACGTTGGGAGAGATCTTGCTGAAAGCAGAAATTTGCAAGAATATGAAGGTTTATGAGCTGATGGCGGATTGTGTTCTGTCCGCGCAAGCTCCTCCACACGGTCAGTAATGACTATTATTCGTTGTCTAGACTCTAGCTAACAGGAGTTCTCGTTCAGTATTGATGAACATTTTGAAAAAGATTGTCAATGAGGCGTGGGCACTTGAGCAACTTGATATCTTCAAGCTGTCGAAGTACATGCGTTGTCTATTTCAAATATCTCTTTCCGCCAATATGGATATAGCTGAGGAGCTTCTCGCTCAGGTACAAGCACATGCAGAGCAAGCAGTTGAGGTAAGTATTCAAAGTTTCCTACCTCTTCTGTAAGAGCCTCTGTGTTAATAAACACCACAGTCTGAGCAGCCATACCCACACGAAGAGCTTGAATGGATGGCAACTAGAGCGTTCAACCGTGCTGTAGATCTATATTGTGGGCATGAGGATGAGGCCTGCAGAAGATGGGCGGAGAATGCCATTGGCATTGCACAGCGTTGTGCTGATAATGGTGCTCTCGAAAAATTGCTGCAGAGTAAGTTAGTGAAGTTGACCTGGGATAATGATGCTTAAATTAGTTTTATCATACGGGTGCAGAAAGTTGTGATTCTGGAGAACTTAAGGCAGCATAGTTAGCTAAATATGAATATAACGTTCAATTGCAATACTTAGCACAAGCGTTACATCAAACACTAGAATCATGTGGATTACTCTAACTAAGTTAATTGCCCCAAATAAGTCAGTTGCTCAAATTAGCGAGTTACTTAAACTGAGTGAGTTACTATCCTGTGGAACGAACTATCATCCTCTTGGTTATAGTCACGGCGTAGGGACTGCGTCTACTATTCCTCAGTTCCTATATAAATAATCATCAACGGTCATTACAGACGATGAAGTGGATTATAATTGAGAAGCGAGTTCGTTCTAATGGTAATAAAATTAACCAAATCTGTAGTGCACGTGAATTCTCCTCCAGATGGTCGTTACAGAGAGTCATAGAGCAAGGAATGTCCAAGCTGGAAATTACCAAGTTATTAACCCAATACCAGATACGAAGTACTCGTTTAGAACCGAAGTCTACCTTGACAGGGCATGCCTCAAGCAGGAGTATGCTAATAGAGTAGACTAGTAAGCTACGAGATATCAATAGCTAAGTAACACCGAAGAAGCTACTTGGTCGTTTTGTTGAGTAATTATAGAAAAGTAGAACAATAGAGAGAATCACACTCACTCATATTGTCTCTGTAGTAGAATTACACGCAAGACGAAATAAGAGAGGATTATAGTGCACTTTTACGTTTGACTTAGTGATTATAGGTTAGCAGGCAATTGGCTTCACAGTGAGAGCGGGGCATAACAATTTCTTCCATGAGAGACACTGTCTTGTATTCTGGTATGCTATTCTGAATGGATGCTTTTGACATCCAGTACGTCAGTACTCCCCATTTTTAATTGAGATGCAAAACCTGAATCGAAGGTTCAAAGATGGGGAATGCTTCGTATTCTCCACATATCGTCCAAACCGCAATACATCGGCACTAGCTTAATTCACCTCGAAGAGCAGCCTACACGCACTCCTTCAAAATTGCCATCAGACAAGCGATTCTCCGCTAGGAAACTACGCTGCTGATTTATTCAAGTGTTATACCACACAGTTACCTGTTCGTCAAAGAATATCGTATCTCCTGGGTTCAAGTTGTTAATGTCTACCTTTTCCGGTTCACCCAACTTAGCAAGCTCTAGTCTCAGCGGCTTCGGTTCTCACAATGCAGACGCCATACTTCGTAGAATGGATAACGACCTTTATGTGCGTATGGTTATTCGAAGCCGAAAATCCCTACATCGTAGTCTGTTGTGTCGACTGCAACAAGAAAGACTGGAGCAAAAACCTTGACGACTTCTGAAATATACTCGCCTCTCTGGACCTTATTTTCCCCCTTGGTTGAGCCCAGATGGTAACCCTCTGCTTCAAAGAGATACTTCCCTCCCAAGTACTATTGCACTAGGGCCATCCTCAACAAAGATTTCAAGGTCTGAATCCCTCCAGGAAACATGTTCGAAGAACGGAACGACAAAACTACCGGAGATGAGAGCATCATACCGTCCTAACAGGGATCGGAGAGCAATCGGATCTTTCACAAAGCGACTGAGCGGCTTTTTAATATTAGACCAGGCTTTGAAGAGAGTATTGAAGTTAGGCGAGAGCTTTTTAGAGGTGAGCTGTAAGCTGCTAAGGTCCCTAAAGTTGTCTCGTTTGAATCAAGTTGCTGCTGATTCTCATTAAATAAATGGGAAGGAATACAGCGTCTCCAAGTACATGCGTGGAGAAGTTGGTCATCGTGATCGTGATGATATGTGCGTGGAGGTGGGCGTGGTGGGGTTGAAGAAGAGTTCGTGCATGGTTGCGCTTGGAGGTGATGGTGGTGGTGGTGTAGAAGAAAAAAGCTGGAGTTTGATGGAGTTAGTGGATCGCCCCAGAAGGCTCGAGCACGGGAGATGGGCGAATCAGACTGAGGCGAGGGGTTGATAAGCAGATAAGAGTGAATGTGGAAGGATTTAAAAAATGGTGCTTTGAAATGAGGTGGAAGAGAAGTGGGAGTACAGTATCAAAACTGTAGTCAGGCCACTGAGTAACTTTGGTTATATTAGGTAGGTTAGGTTAGGTTAGCAAGGGCAAGGGCAAGGGCAAGGTAAATTTACTGTACTCTATCGAGACCCCCCAAAATACAAAACGACGTCACTACTCACAGGGGACTTGTCTCGATACAAGGGTCCCTATCAGTTGGCCTAGGAGGGCACAATACTGTACCTCGTACTGTACTTCGTAGTAGCCAGTAGCTGCAAGCAACTCTGCAGTAGTGCCGGTGAGACCATAATACGCCTCGACGCTTTTCCCTTTCCCAACGAGCCCAGCGCTCAACCTTCCCAGCTTCCCTACACCGCGTGTGCGCCTGCCTTTCCTTCCATGTTTCTGCGCCTACTGCTAGCCTTGATTACATGCCCGCCTAGCTTCGTGCAGCTGCAACCCTCACGAGTCAACAACGGCCATTGACTTTCACCTGCCGAGCTAATTAAGGCACTTTGCCATCTTCCCTCCTGAAATTTCCATCCCCCCCATTCAACATTACCATCTGAACCTTTTTTCAATTCTCTCTTCCTCAGCGCTCAATAGCTCCTACGTTCCAAGAGCCCGGCCACTCGAGGCCCAATTGGTTCTGCTGATACCGGATTCAGAATGGTTCGCATCGACCACCACGAGTACTTGACCGAGGAGGAGAAGCGACTCAAGGAAGACCGCGACCGCAAGAAGTACTGGAAGAAATGGGGTCCTTATGTTGCTGAGAGACAATGGGCTACAGGTTTGCCAGTTTGCCACTACCCAGGCGATGTAGACTAACGGAAGACCTACAGTTCGAGAGGACTACAGTGCAGATGGTGATGCCTGGAGTCGTGAGTGAATGTGGCTAGGTTATACCTGTGTCTAAGCTAACTTATTGTGCAGACTTTCCCCATGAGCACGCACGATCAAGAACTTTCCGCTGGGGAGAAGACGGCATTGCCGGTGTGTCGGATACCCATGGTTTGCAAAATATTGCCTTCGCGTTTTGGAATGGAGAAGAGTAGGCACTACTATTGGCAATTCAAACCTCTAGACCCTGCTGACAACTCTCACAGTGATTTCCTAAAAGAGCGTCTATTCGGCCTCTCAAATCCGCAGGGAAACCATGGAGAGAGTATCAAGGAAGCTCATTTCCATGTCGATAACACACCCACCGTTAGTCCCTACCATTTTTCTTTGCCCATACTATTGCTGATAACTGCATAGCACTCATATATGAAGCTGCTCTACAAATACCCACAGAAGAAATTCCCTTATGAAGACCTCGTCGCCGAAAATGCGAAGCGAGGGAAGGAGGACCGCGAGTACCAGATCATTGATACGGGAGTCTTTGACGAGGATCGATACTGGGATATCAATATAGAGACGGCGAAAGAGGCGGACGACCCAGAAGAATTGCTCTTCCGAGTGACAGCTTGGAACAGAGGTCCAGATCCAGCTCCACTACATATTGTTCCCCATGTCTGGTTTAGAAACACTTGGGTTTGGGGCCATGAGTCGGCAGACAAAAAGCCTTCTATTAGTCAGGTTGAAGAGACCGTTGCACACTCCAAGCATTACAAGCTCGGTGATCGCTATTTCCAACTCTCGCCCTCTCCTGGAGTTGGACCGAGTGGCCAAGATGTCCAGCCAGAGCTTATGTTCACCGAAAATGATACCAATTTTGAGCTCTTGTATGATGGAAAGAATGTGCAACCGTACGTCAAGGATGCATTTCATCGGTACATCGTGGACAAGGAGAAGAAAGCGGTCAATCCCAAGAAGACCGGCACGAAATGTGCTGCATCTTTTGCGTTTACCGAATCTGGGGGAGTATTGCCCGGCGAGTGTGCGGTTGTGAGATTCCGTCTCACAAAGAGATACGATGGATACCTAGACGAAGAGCTTTTTGACGACATCATTGACAAGCGAAAAGATGAGGCCGATGAATTTTTTTATCGTATCAGCCCTCTTCCCATGGCTGATGACCTCCGTAACATCCAACGACAGGCCTTTGCCGGTATGATGTGGACTAAGCAATTCTATCATTTCATTTGGGACCAATGGGCAAACGGTGATCCTTCCCAGCCTCCCCCACCACCAAATCGTCAAGAGATACGTAATTTTCAGTGGAAGCATATGTATCTTGATGATATCTTGTCAATGCCAGATTCCTGGGAATATCCATTCTTCGCAGCATGGGACTCGGCATTCCACTGTATTCCCTTGGCTATGATCGACCCAGACTTTGCAAAAAAGCAGCTTGATTTGTTCACACGAGAATGGTATATGCATCCGAACGGACAACTGCCAGCTTATGAGTGGAACTTTGGCGACGTCAATCCACCAGTCCATGCTTGGGCCACTTTTCGAACTTTCAAGATCGAGAGAAAAATGTACGGTCGACAGGACTTGGATTTCTTAGAGAGAGTATTCCAGAAGCTACTCCTCAATTTTACGTGGTGGGTCAACCGTAAGGACTTCGACGGAAAGAATGTCTTCGAGGGGGGATTTCTAGGCTTAGACAACATTGGATTGTTCAATCGCTCGGAACCTCTGCCCACGGGAGGTGTCCTTGAACAAGCGGATAGCACAGGATGGATGGCTTTCTACTGCTTGTGCATGCTAAATATTGCCCTGGAACTGGCCAAGCATCGCCGCATCTACGAAGACATTGCTTCCAAGTTCTTCGAGCACTTCATCCTCATTAGCGATGCTATGACATATAAATCTGGCTCTATGGAGGAGCAGTCCTTGTGGAATGAGGAGGATGGCTTCTACTATGATGCCATTTCTTGGGGTGGACCGTGGACCCAGCAACTACCAATCCGCTCACTGGTGGGCTTGATTCCGTTGTATGCAACACTGACTTTGGAACCAGAGCTTATCAACAAGTTGCCCAACTTCAAGAAGCGTGTTGATTGGTTTGTTGCAAATCGACATGATGTCGCTGAGCGAAATATGGCCAGTATTAGCAAGAGAGGAAAAGATAACCGTATTCTTTTGTCACTTGTGAGCAAGGACCGTCTCCAGAAGATCATGAAACGGATGTTAGACGAGGACGAATTCCTTAGTGAACATGGGATCAGATCAATGTCGAAATTCCACGAGAAGAATCCTTATTCTATGAATGTCAATGGACAAGACTTCAAGGTAAAGTACATTTCGGGAGATTCCGACAGTGGACTATTTGGAGGCAACAGCAACTGGAGAGGACCCATCTGGCTCTGCGTTAACTTCCTACTTGTGGAGTCTTTGCAACGCTTCTACATGTTTTATGGACCTTCACTCCAAGTGGAATGTCCGACGGGCTCAGGAGATATGATGCATCTAGGCCATGTTGCTGAAGAGATTCAGCATCGTTTGACACATCTGATGGCTCGTGGTGATGACGGCCGACGTGCAATTAATGATGGAAACGACATGTTGGATTTTGATCCACTCTGGAAGGACAACCTGTGGTTCTATGAATTTTTTGATGGAGATTCTGGCAGAGGATTGGGCGCTACGCATCAGTGTGGCTGGACTGGATTGATCGCTAGAATGATCCACGACACAGGGTAAGCTAATACCTGTCTAATGGAGAGAACACTGCACTGACAAAATACACAGACTTAGCTGTCGTCTACCCCAAACGCCTCGAACCCCATCGTCCGGCATGGCGCATTACTTCGACGATATATTTACTCGACATATTGGCCAACCGAAATCCGGCAAGTCACCGCGCAATCACATGCGTCGATCATCAACCACACGTTCAATGGGAGCTCGTAGTGATTTTGAGACGTCTGTAAATGGGGACGATGACCATGATGATGTTCGGTCAATCGGTAACTCTGTGATGCCTGAAGACCCTGAACGGGAGAAGGAGCGAAGGGAAGCTGATGCTCACGTTGCAAATTATGTATCGGAGCAACTAGAGAGAGTACGCAGCCACCAGTCGTTCGAAGATGGAGATGAATTCGAAGCTCAACTTGATGAGAATTAGATCAATTATCTTCAGGGCGGTCGGCCTGTTGAGCCTGTTCTTCCGATACATCGTTATGAACCTTGGTTGCAAACCGAATTTGCAGATAGAATAAATCGCCAGTTAGAGAAAACTCTTTGCTTTGGCGTTTTCATTCGTCCAAGCAGAAAAAAAGTAGAGGTACTAGACGCTGTAAACCATAGAGAGATAGATTTTTTTTTAATTGCATCAACAAATTGCTATGCATTAATGATATTACTTGCTCACTCACGCAAGATCACTTCAGGCCCTTCACAATGGAACAGGCTAGAGTTATTTTCTAATTGTCGATCATATACATATGGTCATCTGACAGCCTACTGCTGTCGACCATTACCAACCACTTCTCCCCCACGCAGCCTGAAAAGAAAAAGAAAAGGGTTTAATAGGTGGTTTACAACGCGTCGGTAAGGAGCTTGTTCATCTTCGCAATTCGGGCTGATACACTGAGATCAATTGTTCGGTCACCAATTTCAACCACAAGTCCTCCAAGAATGTCTGGGTTAACCTGTACGTATTTTAGTAACCGCTATAGAATCTGAGCCTTAGTACTTACCTTATTGGTAACCTTGAGCTTCTTCCCTTGGCCAACATACTGAGACTTTGAAACAGCGGATTCAAGTCTAGAGAGAGTTCGTCCGTCCAATTGCTAGATAGCCAGCCTAATTAGCACCGTGCTATATTCATTTCAGCCATTCGGAAAGTGGCAGCCTACCGAAGCGCTTGTAACTGTCAACTCGACCTCGCCCTTAGCAGCGCTCATCAACTCAGTGAACTTCTCGCAGACGCCCTTCAGGAGACTCAATCGGTTGTTCTCGGCCAGAGTGGCGAGGAAGTTCTTGACAGTATCGCCCTTGTCGGCGCCGCCGGTGTACTTCTGCAGCTCGGCGATGATGGCCGACTTATCCTCGGGAGAGAGCGTGGGTGCTGTCATGATGGTGGCCAGCTTGGCGTCTTTGCGGTAGATTTCATTGAGAGCACTTATGGCCCTGGCTGTACTGTCTAGGGTGGAAGTCTTGACGGCTGCGGTGTACTGTTTGTGCATTGTCAGTTCATTCTTGCCCTTTCTCATACTCGTTCTCTGTGCCCCGGTTCCGTCCACCCTTGACTAGGCCATCCACATCCATTGCAAGAGGCCAATTGCATCGCTAATAGCTCCATGACAGTGTTTATGGGGTTTTTAGACGTACCAGCGCACTGGCATAGGTGCCATCGAGGCCGTAGAGAGCAACGGGAGGTTTCGAATCTGGAGCTGCAGGAGCTGCATAGCCGCGGATCTGGGAGACGGCGAGGGCTCGTGGAGCAGCAATCTTCTGGGGAGCTGCTGCTCGTGTAGCGCGAAGAATTGCCCGACTCGAAAACATGATGGCGAATTGGATTGGGGTTGTGGAGGGGAGATTGCGTTGATTCGGAGGTTGTTCTGAGGTTGAGGAGTGTATTTTCCGCTAGCCGGTCATTCGAATGGTCAGGCATTCAGGCATCACTTTCGAGCTCTCGGAAGGTAAAAGCGGCAGCCGAAATGGCCAAAGAGAGAGTAAAAGAAGAAATGTTCTAAAAAGTGAATCAGAGCCAAACACAATACGGCTTTGGTCATGAACAGGGAAGACTCGTATCCTTCAAGGGCTGGTCCGTCATGCTGAGAGAATCTCTATTAGAGTCCGGATGAAGGGCGATTGCCTGAACAATAGAAATGAGATAACGTGATTAAAAGACAATTATAAATAACAAGCACTGGAGATCTGAATATCTTTCTTTTTTCTATACTACTCCCCAGCATGCCACGCTAATTAAAAGATTCTCGAAAGTCCAACTAAAGGACCTCCCAAGTGCAATGTCCAGCCTCTGGCTGTGCATAACTACAGTCACGACATTGCCAACTCCAAGGCCCGTCCAAGACCCTCCTAGAACCACCCTTCCCAAATACCCATAAACTAACGCCAAACCATGCTCATACGATTCATCTCATCCATTCATTAACATCGGCAGCTCAATCACTTCGGAGCATGCTATCAACGAGATCGCCCAGAGGTCCCCAAAAGTCTTTGCCACTTGCAAGGTTATGTTCATCAATGAAGAGAACATAGTGCTTGAAACTTGTGTTGAGATGGGCCTCAAGTCCAAGCTCCCGAACAACGGGGTAGTGGTGGCAGTAGATGTGAGCGTAAACTCTGTACATCCGCTTGAAAACCTGCAGAATCATACTCCGGAAGGACTTTGGAAACGAGACACCTATAGGGTGGTAAGTGAATAGTCCGTATGTCAGAAATTAAGCACAAACCTATTCGACTGGGGAAAACCGCCTCATTGTCAATGTTGCTCTGAACCCATCCCATCAGATGTTCAATGTATGTTGGCGCAGGCATTTTTGTAGGTCGCTTATATGTCTCGGAGTCTTGCCAAAGATACTCGAACCTGCAAGTGTCAATTCAAACTACTAGGCAAGAAGTAACAATAGAACTTACTCGTCTGTGGCCTTCATTTCAGGGCAAGACTGGGGGGAACAGAATTCGGTGATTGATCCATAAAGCAGGTTGATATGGTTGTAGAAATCCACCACTTAATATCAGTCAGTTATTGATTCCCTCAAATCGGCATGTATGCTTACTATTGACCGCAAGCCATTCATTCTCATCTTCGCCCTCAGGCAACTTTACAATCTTCCGCAAGCTACCACCGCCGAGTGTGGCCTCCGCATACTGTCGTAGTTGGTAACTCGTGGTACCCTTGGTAGCATTTCGAGGTCGAAACTGGTTTCTCGTTCGCTGATTCCTGCCATATGTTTTACGTGAGTAATGTGGTATATATGTAGCTGCAGGGGCTTTGACAAGGCGGTCTTCGTGGGCCTTGAGTGAGAGTGTGATGCACGGGGTGGGTTCAGCGAGGGTGCAGACAGGGGACACAACTTTGGCCGTGTGAGGGCTTAGGAAATCGGAAAAAGAAGCCATTGAAATAAGGAGAGAAAAGTAACTAACACCGTAGTAATGAAGGAAGCCATCTTATCTTCTTGATTTTGAATAGGAAACTGGGTTTACTGCGACATTCCACGCGTTAGCTAGGTGATTGATTGCATTGAGAAGAAGAGGGGAGGGGTTTGGACGGCGGTTTTCCCTACTTCTTGCGTATTTCTGGCGTGGGCTTCTCGAGCTCAGCAGAAATTTAAACTGCTCAGTATTTACACGCTAGTCGTTGTGAGCCTCAGCAAAATGTCGAATAGCGAGGGTCGGGGAGAGTTGGAGAGATTGACCTGGAGGTTAAAGACTGAGCGATTGAGGGATTGTTTACAGCGCGCTTTATCGCAATCGTTGGCTGGAGCACCTTCCCGGTTCCGGCCTAAAGCAGCACATTCAAGAGAAATCTACCTACCTACCTGCCTGCCAAGATTTACAGAATGGCGAGTGACTATCCCTACGGACGAAATCATGTAGATAAGGTACCTAGGCCTAGTCTACTTCTATAGCTTAGGTACAGTAGGTAGGTGAGCACCTGAATCAGCATCAGCCTGCTGACCACAGGGGTGCCGCTTTCTCTTCTTCGGATCTCTGCGTCATGTATGAATCGTATGCCCGGAATGGAGTAACTTTAGGCCGCTGTCAATGGAATTGAGCTCCGCTGCCTTCGTCGGGTCGAGCTGTGTATTCCAGCAATGATGTCTTTCAAGCATTTATACACCACTGCTCAATATGCCAGTTGATGCTTCTCAATCCAATCTGCTATCTATGCGCTCATGAGTGGTGGTGTTGCGCTCCTTCGACGTGAAGGGGTATTATAAGTCGAGCCCTCGACATGTCAGCCCCATCCACCAACATCAGGGTCTTTGTACATTGGACAGAGCAAACAGTCTTTGCTGGCGAGGATATCGAATGCGAAATAACTTTTAAAAACATTACAGTAATACCTGCAACGCCTTCACCGTCAAGAGCTTTATTACATCCTAGCGGCAATGGCTTCGCGTCTGGAGGAGACAAGCAGAGAAAGCCACCTACTGCTCAGATCAGGAGTCCTTCGAATTTAAATCCCCGACCACCACCGCCATCAAGGGGTCATCGATCAACCTTATCACTGAACGTGCCAACAGGACGACGGTCAGGGCCGGGTTCTGGATCATGGAACGGTGGATTTCCAAAGGCCTCGGTGGATGGAACCACACATCAACGTTCTCTTTCAATAATATCAATTGGCGCCAGCGACAGTGCCATTGACCAATCCTCAAATGGCACAGACGGAGCTCGGAGGCTATCGAGGGGACATGGGCGGTCGGCCAGTTTGCAAATTGTCCCAAGGAGGCCTGGCCTCAATGGAGGTGCACCGTTATCCGGTGAGTCTGTTTCGATGGAAAATGCACTCATTGCTAATAAGTAGCAGCGCCGCTAGGCCAAAGGTCCTCAACGCACCCATCAACCCATCCCTCACCTCTTCTGAACTCCTCGTTCCCTCCTTCTCTAGGTAGCGAAACTGTGCTACCCAGACGACCCTCTCGACGCCCAGGTGCTTCCACTGCACCAAATACTCCAGGTATTGCGGGACCACCTTTCACAACACGCAGATCTTCACCCTCGTTCTCCAAAGCGCAAGCTTGGAAATTTCCTACTTCAGTATCACCTTCCGAGCAAGATCCCGTGGAGCATAATAAAACCGAAGACACGAAGAATAATGGCCATCAGTTGCTTTCTCCTAAGTCAAGAGATACTATTCCCAAAATAGCAGAACATGCTGCACCCGTAGCAAGAATACTTTTCGCAGCTAGCATTACTGGAACACCTAGAAGTAGTGGAGAGTTTTATTCTCTAAGCAATAACTCAACTGAGACTCTTGCCTCTGAATATACATCACAAACTCCAGCGCGAATCCCTCTGAACGGAACTAGCCACACTAGGCGACCTTCTAACTTAGTGCCGGCCAATCATCACCGGCCTCCAGAGACTTTGATGATGGGTTATGCGCAGATCCATGGGTCGTTCACGCTGGACGCCTCGTTGATCAGTCAAACACCATTTGAGGAAGTGAAGCGCAAGGGTGCGGTTGGTGGCCAGGGCGGTGGAGTGATTGGGGTTGAAACTAACAAAAGAGACAGTGGACTTCTTCGCAGCTTTGGGTGGGGTAACATAGGAGAATCACTGGGAGGCTTTCTCGGCGGTGGTGAACTGAGCAGTATCAAAGATATGCGGGGCATTGCAAGCTCCCGTGATATCCCGCTATTATCTACGCCGCAGTCACTCCTATTTGTTGATCTTCGTCTTGCACCAGGTGAGAGTAAGAGCTACAAGTACTCATTCAAGTTACCTAAGGGACTCCCGCCCAGCCATCGTGGAAAAGCGATCAAGATAACTTACAAACTTGTCATTGGTACTCAAAGACCAGGAGGTGCCAAAGAGCAGCAAGTCAAGTCAGTGGAGATACCTTTCCGAGTTTTAGGGAGCGTCAACAGCCATGGAGAACTCCTCGGGCATGATCTAATGGCTCCCTATATTATTTTGAGAGACCAAGCTCGTATTCATACTCTAGAAAAAAGTTCATCCTTCTCTTCAATAGAATCAGCGAAGCAACCTAGACATGAAAAGACACAGAAGGAGTCAACCCTGGACGATTTCTTGGCATACGCCGATGAACTTTTGGCACACCCAAGAAAGAACTCTAGCCTTGGCTTGCTTTCCCCAACAGAAGTACCAAGATCAAGGAGGCAGTCATTTATCGAAGAGCCAGCAACAGCAAAGGAGGCTATAGATATGGCAATTCTGAGGAGTAATGTTGCCACCGAATCGCAGCAGAGTGCCAATAGGTTCGAGATTGCTCGCAGTGGGAGAAGAGTAGCAGTAGTTATGCTCGCACGGCCTGCTTACCGACTTGGTGAGACTGTCACAGTTGCCGTAGATTTCACTGACGCCGAAATACCATGCTATGCAGTTCACGCGGCATTGGAGACGTCTGAGTCTATTGATTCTGGCATTGCGTTGCGTTCTGAAGCAAGTATTCTTCGAGTCACCCGCAAAGTTCACGTATCCCACTCGGAATCAGCACTTTTTGCGCGACGAATAATATTCTCTCCAGCTATACCCATTACGTCTACGCCGGAATTCATTACCAGTGGAGTCAGCCTTGATTGGAAGGTACGGATAGAATTTGTTACACCTCGACTAGTGGCTGGTAACGGAGCTGCTGTTGGATATGCAGATCTCCTTGAAGAGGTTTCGAAAGATGATCGTGGAGCCATATTGGCTCCTGCTGAAGCTATCGAGTGTGAGAGCTTTGAGATATCGGTTCCTCTGAGGGTATATGGCGCCCTCGCAGGGAATACAGAGCAAGAAGAACGGTCTTCGGATGAAGGACTTGTAGTATAAATGGAATAAACGGACTCTGGCGTTGGGAGCTAGAAGCGAGCATATAAATGGATTCTGTTAATACTGATATTTCAACAACACTTGTTGGGAATCTAAAACCCTCCCACATCCCAAATCCTGCGTAATGATACATAGATGTGAGACGTACTGTATGTAAGTAACCGCGATTCATAAAAGAAATCTAGTTGAACTTGAAGTCCAATGCCTAAGCTTGTAGACTTACTCTCGAAGACAGAAGGCTTCTGGACAAGGAAAATGGATTCGCAGTCCGCAGCTAGAAATCCTAAGTGCATAGGTACCTCCAGATTTGTGGGACATAAAAACATCTAGTTATGGGTATTTAAGCAAGAACATTACATACTAGGGAGCTAGCCGATCATTAATTCATTAAGACCTTAATTATATATGTTGAAGGAGGCAAATCAGGTGTATCTGATTAAGATAAAGAGGCATCAGTTTGGAGATCCTATTGATTTCGATCTCCTTATTAAGTGTACCATACACAAGTGTTTTACTGTATGCGGTCGCTTATATTTGGCTCGTGCCTGTAGCACAGTAGCTTCGTTAAAATCTACCAATTTACGGTCGACAAGCTTTCTGCTTTAGATGTTAAGGCTAAGTACGGCTTATATTGAGCTTATAGGCTTGGCCCTTGAATAGAGCAAAGCATTCGAACTTTCTGGTCGAGCCCTGTAAAACAAATCCATATTACTGCAAAATCGACCACCATTACAAACCAAGATCCGTCTCGAGACATAGCGATTATCTATAATTTGGACACATCCAAATCTCTCAAAGTAGTACATCGGACATATTTGAGATGTCTTGGCTGAATGGTAGAAGCTCTTCTCGCAACGTGTCTGGGAGGTGGAGATTCAAAGTAGCCTATTTCCTTGTAGATTATGGGAAGTAACCATACATGTAACTTATTTACCCATCTCTGTACTATTTGATTTCGAATTGTCCGTAAGTGTCATGCAAAACAAAGAATGCAGTTTAGTGACTAAGTTTAACAAGATTCATTCTTAACCCAATATTAAGGTTGGAAGCACTGGATGATATCGTGTTGTTTCTCCGGGACTTGTCTTATTAAGTAACTCTTTTGGTAGATCAAGTTGCAGACTTTTGTTTTGGTGTAGAGTACAGTACATGGCTATAGCATACCAAAAAGTAGAACATACTGCCTGGATGAACACAAGGCCCGAAGGACCAAGTCGTACTAGCGAGTACTCTGCGCTTTATTGCTTGTTGCAGCCATTAAAGCAGAGGGATATGTGTGTAGATGGTGCATGACCCACGAGTGGTTGTCTTTGGTGGATGATGCTTGGATTTGTTGTTGTACGTGATGGATGAAGAAAATGGAAGAGAGGGAAGAGGGAGATAACTTTGGGTTTTGGTAAGTCCGGGGCTAGGGGGCTAGTTAGGCAATCTAGTAACACCCTTATTTTGGATAATTGACTTGTTTTGAGTACCCAGCTTGTTTTAGGTAACTCACTTGAACTAACTTGCTCTGGGTAACTCACTTGCTCTGGGTAACTCACTTGCTCTGGGTAACCCATTTGCTTTGGGCACCTCAAATTTTAATATTTGCAAAGAACGCAGTATTCTACAATCAGGCGAGAGCCCATAATATTCTATTTATCTAATCTACAATTGTATTCTACAAGTCTTCCCTCAATTACCATTAGCTCTAGTCAGTCTCTAGTCAGCTATATTTACGATTTAGACTTGGGAGAAAACAAAACGGAATAAAGCGAGTATCTATAGCGGCCTGTAAATGACTGAATTAGTTTTAGTTACTCAGAATAGGTATAAAGACCTTACAAAGAAAGGCTTTATAGTGGCCGTGGGGTCTTGGCTTGTGGTGGTGGCATCAAGTTGGGAATTTGGCCAAGATCGGTGACGCCAACATCTTGCATTAGTCTGGCTTTCTCCTGCTCCAACTCTTGAATCTCCTCCTCTTGGTTCAAAACTTCCTTGCGAGCTCTGACAGCCATGTCCTCAGCCCAACGCTGATCTGTAGTGAATCGCTCGGAGACCTCCCATAAGTGGCGTGAGTGTCGTTGTACCTGCATTTGCTCGGCTTCTTCCTCGGCGAGGATTTTCTTTCTGGCCGCCTCCTCTTGTTGGATTTGGGCTCGCCGGGCTTCTTCCTTGGCTACTTCTGCTTGGTATTTACCATACTGGACGGCCCTCTCAACACGCTCAATGTGTCGCTTCAAGAACGCAATCTCCCTCTCCAGCTGGATTCTTCTGGTTCTACCATCCTCCATGAGCTGGGATTGGGCCATATATTTCTCCATGGAGATTTGCCGCTTATCCACGAGTCTTTCGATATGTTCCTCGAACTTGCGATAGCCGTCAACTCCAGTCTGTGGGTCTCCGCCATACTCAAAGACCTTTTGTCCTAGCTGCTATATGGATGTTAGTTCGAGTATCGTCGCGGTCTAAGCATACACTTCAACTCACCGAAGTAACTTGTTGTACTTTTTCAACGTCAGCATAGAAATAAGGTGGTGCGTGCGCAGCCTCAGGAAAGTATGCCTTTCTCAACATTTGTGCATTTGCTTGGGGGTTGTGCTGGGCAAACGACATGACAGGTCTCGTGAGAAGGTTAACGCCTATTCATGTCAGCCACATCATCAGTAATGGAAAGACTTCACCTACCTCTAGGGCTCCAGAGAGGTCTGATGCGTTCGTCTTGATCGCCATCACAAATCCCAGTCATTTCGCTACCAGTCTCCAGGTCGATTTGGGGTCTGAGTTTAAGCTCTGGAGTCCTCGGTCGTTGGCTGTTATCTCTCTTGCGTTGCAATGCCTACATTTATCAGTCGAATTTCCTTACATGACCATTGGGAAGTACCATGGGATCTTCATACCTGTGGAGGGAGGGTTTCTTGAACATAAGATGGCCCTTTGCCAGCTCCTTCGGCCCAAATAGCAAACATTTCAGGAGTGATATGTTGATCGCGAGGATCGCCTTCTTCATCAGATACATAGTCGTTAAACGCGTCATACTCCTTATTCAACTCCTCTTCACTCAAGATGCGAGGGCCTGATAATGAGATGGGTACCTCTGGAACTGATGTTCCTGGCACGCCATGGAGCGCGTTAGCAACCTCGCCGTGACTTTCTGGGTCAACCCAAGTTCCGTTCAACATCATATAACCATAGTTGGCGTATCCTTCATCTCCCTTGTAATGGTTTGGTTTGAATGTTGGCAGGGGAAGACCTTGGCTATATAGTGAGTGCAGTGCTTCACTTGGGGGTTGATGCTTCAGTCGACGCGCTTCAGCCATGATGTCTGCGTGGGAAAAGGGTTGGTCAATGCTGTGTGGTAGTTGCGTAGAAGATTGACTCAGGTCGAAAAAAACGCGCTTCCCCTCTGGAATTTCGTATGGCGCGATCTTTGAGAGGTGGTGAAGTGTTGTCAATGAAGCCATGCAATTTAGCCGAGACCGCTCTGGCAATTCGTTGTTGACTGAAATTGGACTCTCACTGGATGAGTTCGAGTCTGTATCGTCTTCTTCAAATAAAGAATCCCAAAGAGGACCTCCATTCTCTCCAACTCTTCCCCTTAGGCCACGCATTTCTGCATAGGCTTCTAGTTGGGTCATAGTAATCTGTACTTTAGAGACTGGGGACTTTAGGTGAACCTTTTTGTCATCCATTGGTGGCAAACCGATTCCTGATGATGGACTCAAAGGCATTGACTTCATTTTAGATTCATGAAAAACTGCTACACCAATATTAGACATTTATCTCAAAGGGAATTGCAACAAAGGACTAACAGTGGTTGACATTTGGTGACTCTGAGATCGACTTCTGTGCCGGACGTAGGATTCGTTGAGACGCAGGCTCATAGGAGGCAGCTTAATTCCTGTCAGTAATTGGTGTGCAACTGAAGGGAAAATCGGAGTGTACTGACCGTGGTTGGCTATGCTGTTATACTCTCTAGATGAAATTCGATCCGCAACCTGTCGAACGAAAGGTCTATTGGGGAATTTGATCTGGCTAGACGAAGTCCGCTGATGGGGAGACATGGCTGTTGACTTTGAGACCTTGAGATGACTGGCCGAGGAGTATGAGGCAGTAGAAGCCGAGGAAATACACCAGAGCAGGAGGGTGATTTGGTGAGGGCTAGGATGAGCGGGAAACAAGGAAAGAAGATCGAAAGCAATGGCCGCTGGGAAGTTCTATGTGACGGCGACGACTAATCAACCGGATGTTAGATTCCTGGCAAATCAATGGACCTAGGAATATTTTCTTGTTCAGGGAATTGACGAGAGGTAGGAAGATATGGAGGGTGAGGTGGTGAGGACTGGAACGAGAGTGGAGTAGGAAAGAAGATTGGGAGTGATAGTGGCCAGGAAGTCCTAGGCAACGGCAGCGGCGACGACTAAGCAGCAAGACAATAGATTTCCTAGTAAAGCAAAACATTCAATAGGAAACTATTGTCCACCGGCGCCAGTATTGTTCAGGCAAAATGTTATTCGCTGAACGTGCAGACGCACCTCTCTCAAAAGCACCCCAGTACAATGGAAGGTGTGCGAGTTGGT
Source organism: Pezicula radicicola (assembly GCA_003008705.1). Taxonomy (NCBI): domain Eukaryota; kingdom Fungi; phylum Ascomycota; class Leotiomycetes; order Helotiales; family Dermateaceae; genus Pezicula; species Pezicula radicicola. Next base: position 442,562 of record PDUO01000013.1, on the reverse strand, counting down.
CGGTTGAAGAAGATAGAACGCAGGCTGGTGAATTTGGTTTACATATTTGTGCTTTCGAACCAAAATGACGGTTTGGGTAGCAATACCTAAACTAATTCGTGCTGACTGGTCCAATCCATAGATCTACTATAAAGATGTCTAGGGAATGTCTAACCACCGGAAAACATTATAGAGGATGTAATGCCAGTGGCTTGCTGGAACATGCCCAAACAACACATATTACTACTGCGGAGAGGTCTCCCATTGTGACTTACTTCTTCTCCAGGTGATATGTGGTCCTGGACCTTTTTATAAACTGGAGAGTATCATTTTCCGTCAGTCAAACTAACTAAGTTACTGGAATAGTGATCTTCCTATGCTGTCTCTACTGCAGTGAATGCAAGTAGAATATTCGGAACGTCTAGAAGGATTTAGTCATGAGGACCTTTGCTAGAAAGTGTATAGACCATGAAGGGAACGTTATAGCGAAGAAATCCAAGCATTCGTCAATTATCCACATTCCGCATACAAAGACCACAGTAAGAGCTACAGCAATTAGTTGCAGAATGCGTGTTGTATGATGGACTTGTCGGACAACACTTTTTAATCTCAAGCATTTAAAACAAGATCCTCTTTATGAATATCAACCGCCCATCTTGCACTAAGCTTGGTGTGGGGGACAGAACTGACATTGGTTACAAATATGGCTACAGTGAATGACTACAGACCCCAAGATAGGTCTTTTGGAGAAAACACTTCCCATTGCCTCTTTAAAACCAAAAACGAATCAACAAGCATACGAAATTCAGCTCAACTTGAGGATTGAAGTCTTTGTTCGTTGGCCTACACGTATCCCAACACCAAATTAATGTGCAGAATAATGGACTTTGCACTTGCCTCGATGATTTGAAAGAATTCAAATGAAGGGAAGTGAAACTTGTCCTCCCCCCTTTTTCTAAAGCGAGCTTATGTCAGCCGAAGCTAAACTATGATAGGTACCTAAGGCGTCCCCATAAACACCACGTGACATTACTTAACTGCAATAACAGACAAGAATCTCCAATCCTCAAATCTCACGATCATCTATCTGTCTTCAATCTAGGAAGCCCCGCCGATCATCCAAGAATCTGTTAAGAATGTCATCTTCAAACTCAACCCCGACACAAAAGAGCACCAGTCGCAAACAGAACCAGAACAGTTATAATAGCTCTCTAAGAGTCTCAGCCAGACAACAGGATGCTCAAGCTCGGAATAAGGACGCCTACGAGGATTACTCATCCGATTCTAGTACGGGCGGGAGGTCGATTTCCAGAGCGTTCGTACCTTCCTCTCTTACTTTCTATGACCTTTCTTTTCTACTTTTGCTCGCTTCTCCTTCCGCTCCGTCTTGAGCCTCGCCCGTTTTCAGAGGGATCAGGGTTGAACTTTTTGACTTCGCTTCTATTTGAGGAAGGAGGCAGTGAGAAAGTGAACGATTAGATCAAAAGCATAAATCGAGTCGAAATGAGTCTTCATCCTTACTGCTTCTTTTCGCCTGTACATCGCATCCATTTCCCATTTCACCCCTCATCTCACATTTCTTCTTTATAGTCTCACTTCCGTTCATCATCCAAGAAGATGTCTCAGAGAACTAAGTCACATGTACTAACGAGTTCAATCAAAAGAGACTCATACGAAACGAAGCAAAAGAAGCGCGAAGCAGCTATAATCCTCGATTCTCCAGATCTCCTAATGATGTACGCCCAAGCTCGCGGTGACGTAAGTTCCTCTTTCCTCCCCCATTTCCCGTTTCCCATTTCTCACTTCTCCCCTCTCCAAACTCTCCCAACCCATCCTCTTCTCGCGAGCGTCCGGCCACCTCCAAACTAGTCAAGTCCTTACCCACGAAATTAGAGTATACCAGGCACACGCCTCTTCTACATGAAGCAACTCTGTGGCTACGAGGATGCACCAAAAGCACCCATGGTCTCCAAAGGTGGGTCAGGGTCGGGTTCAGCGAGTCGAGAGAGGGAGAAGGCGAGGGAGAAGAAGAAGAGGGATGGGAGACCAACGACAACTTTGAGTACGGAGGATTTCATGTGATTGTGAGAGCTGGATAGCGGAGTCAAAATGTTGGAGGGTGGAGGTTGGTGGTAGTGTAATGCGTTAATGACTTATGACTGTGATGTGTTCAACGCGGGCTTTTTTACGTGGTCTTGGGAGACAGTTCTAGAATGAGGACTTGCGGATGAACATATGGGTTAGGAGGTGCCTCTTGCCTCAATGAATTGTCAGGCAAAGAGCATTCATGAAAAATCGGCAATTTTCAATTGATGTATTACACTGGCTGTACTTTGCATTGAATGTACAGTTCCTGTGGCCTGGTGCTCCTATCCAACTGAGCTCTAGAGAATCAAAATGGGTGTCCTGTACCCATGTCCCAATGCTATGTCCCTGCTATGCCCAAAACTCAATTCCAAGAAAATGCCTCCCAAACGCCATAATGAATGCTAGGATGCACAAGAATTCGCTCAGATGGTTAAGACAGGTTTTCAGTCCTTAGGCGTAACGCACGCTAGGCCCCCCCATGAATGCAGCAGGTGGAGGTTGGCCCTGCCACCTCCCATTATGCCACCCACCATTCGCATCAAATTGACTTGGTCCCTGACGGGATCTATTGGCGCCACGCATATTTGGTGGACCAGGTCCATATCCCATCGCTACTGGCGGTTGATTCCAACTTGGAGGAAGTGCATTCTTTCTCATCCGTGGATTATTTCTCCTCCGGTACCTGTTCCAGCAACAACTTAGCAAGGCCAAAATAAACAACCCGCCAATCACAGAAGCCAGTGCAATTACTAGCGTCTTGTTATCGTTAATCCAACTGGTGATCTCTTTGCCAACGGAGGCACCTTGACAGACACCGTTTGAGCATTTACCACCTCCTTGGCAGGACGTGCCATCGAGAAAGTTCTGCTGCATGGAATAGCAGACATTAGAACCAAATTCTGGTGAAGCACAGGAAATCTGACATCCGGAAGATGAGCAGGCATAGGTGTCGTTTCCTTGGGTGTAAGAGCCCATCAGCGTCTTGCATTGCAAGTCACGCGAAGTACACTGCCCCGAAGCACAGGAAAGGCCTGACGAATTGCCACAGGATGTTCCTAAACGTTATTAGCCGAGGTCTGACTTGGATTTGGCTATAGTGCTTACCATCTGGAGCAGTTGCATCTGCAGGGCACACTGCTGAAGTGCCACTGCAAGTTTCCTGAGGATCACATGTACCAGTACTGGCCCGACAGACGGTACCACTTGAAGAAAACTGACAAGTGGAAGTACAGCAATCCTCGTTACTGGGATCACAGACTGAATTTGTGGTGAACTTGCAGGTTGTGGGGTCACAGCAAGAGTTAGTACCACAGCCCGAAGTCCCGCCACAATCACAATCTTCTCCTGATTCCACAATACCATTGCCGCACTGGCTTCCTGAGATAAGAGTAACGTCCTTATTACTACTTAAGCAACTGGTTTTGACGCTGTTTCTCCCAATAGCAGAACATATATTGCCAATAGAACACGCAGAGAACTTGGTGATACCGCTTCCGGTACTAGGGTTCATGATAAAGGCTGCGCCAGCATCGCAGGTCGAAGCACTAAGCGGACAGCATTGCTGAGCAGCAACGGTAGTACCATCCGAGCAGGTTGTAGAAGTGCAATCGTGAACCGCCCCAAACGTGTGGCCAGTCTCATGAGCAATTACTTGCCATTCAGTGCTAGTTCTTACGACAACATTCGCACCACTGACGGTCTCATTCGTACCCGAGGATGAAGCTGTCTGGGCAGTAGTAACACAAGCTTGCCCAAGCCATGCGAGACCAACAGCAGATCCAGTAGCGCAAGTGCTCAGCAAGGTCCAGTAGGCATTGGTATCATTACGTTCACCACGCCACGCCGAAAAAAGATTCAATCGATCCTGGATATCAACGCTGTCACTACAGTCGACATTCCAAGGAGCAGAAGTAGATGCTGTAGCGGGACAAGCGGCATCACTGATTGTTAGGTTAGCCAGCCCGAGCGTGATGTTGAAGCTGTCTTCGTATTGAGTCGAAGCCGAGTTGATCTGGTTGATAATATTCTGCCTGGCTGCCGTCGCGTTTCCTAAGGCGGCAGTATAAGTACAATCAGTGGCCACGCCGATTAGAGCAACCTTGCGAGTCGTCGGGCATCCGGATGTTGAACCTATCGTAGTAGTAAGATTAACACCTGCACTATTACCGGTAGTGGTGCCATCGATTTGGCGACCAAAGAGCGACTTCGTGGACAAGGATCCGAAACCGCGAGGCTTGAGCATCGCTCTGTAAATAGGATGTTCCGTATCCATGTTGAAATTCAGAACATCGGCAGAACAAGAATGCTCTTCCTCGGCATCTCTCTTCAACTCGCCATGAAGTCTGCCCTCCGTGTCGTGGGTAATTTCCGTGCCGATATCAGAGTCTCTCCAGACAATCATATACTCCTGGCCAATGTCGTCAAGTCCTTCGTCTAATGCATGCTTCGTCTGCATGTAGTGCGTCCGTGTCTGTATATGATGGTGGTCACCATCAACTCTAAAAGCCCCCTCAAATATAGGCGCGTCTCCGTCCTGGTGAACCATTATTCTTGCCCACCCAACATTCGTCCATTCTGCGCCTTCGTAATGTTGCAACCAAGTCTGACCCTGAAATACTCTGTACTCAGCCCTATCTATTAACTCATGACTCCTGATCGAGCCGTCTGCCCCAAGGTACGAAATAGTAGCACCGTCTTGAATAACATTGTGGTTCGGCGAAAGTGTTAGCTTTACCCTCTGCTCGCCGGTGTGCAAATCAAATGTCAGGTCGAAACTAGACAGCGCATGTACTCGATGTGAAGGGGTATGTAATATAGGGTCATCGACGACCGAAAAATATGTGAGAGGGTTACGTTCAGTAGAGTGTGCTGTTTTGTAAGGCTGTGATTAGCTGCGGTCTGGACGATGACGAATGCGCGGGGGGAAACACGCACCATTAGAAGTACAGTAGAGATAAGAGCTGACGACTGCCGTCGCTATGCTTTTAAACAGATGCATGTTCCTGAATTAAAGATGTTGAAGTTGAACACGGAAGGCCCGGTGCCTGTCGCGGTCGTAGAGTACTGTGCTGTATAAACAGCCTCCAGCCCCCGTCGGATTCAATCGGTGGTCGTCCAGGCGATCATTCAGCGCTGCCCTGGTTCCCCTGTTGATTCCTCGACCAATAAATAACGAAGTCGATCGACCCTACACAGCAGAATCAATCGGCCAGCGAAAACAACGAGTGACTGTTGAAAAGGAGAGATTATTAGAAGAGGGTGTTGGAGGGTTACAGGAGGGTCTTGCGCGAGAGCCAAAGCCAGAGCCGAAAAAGGGAAGGCCAAGGTACTGCTGTGTTACGGCCCCCCAGAATTTGATGGGTTGAAGGGTCTGCGGAAGGTTTCACACTGTGAATCAATGCTGGTCTGGGCGTTTAAACATAAGACCAAGTCTAAATTGAGGGCATTGATCTGATCTATCTCAGATGAGTGGCGAGCACGACCTTGAGTTGCTGACGGGAGGCACAGGAAATATATGTATGCTGTCCAACCCAAAAACAGTGCTGATCAAATCATCATCAATAATACGAGCTTTCGGTGGAGAGAGCCTTGGCCCGACATCACCACGTTGAACACATTGCACCCGTTACGGTGCTCAGCCCCAAGAACTACTGATCGAATCCTGTCCAACAGGCAACACGAACCCAGGCGGTCGCATCGCACCTGTGTAAGCTTATTTTATTAGTCTCTGAAGACCATGCGGACCATGCACTCGCAAAATATTTTAGTTTTTGTCTGATGGCGGCAGCGTTTGTTTCGGAGCCTTTCCTGAGCCTTTCCTGAGCCTTTCCTGAGGAGATTCGTGATTCGTGCCGGATATTTGAGGTTTCACAGTTATCAGATGGGATTCTAACCAGTTACAACGTGCGGCGTTAAGCATCATATCCAGTCACCAGTGACATTCTTGCCGCAAGTCTGTTATGCCTAGCTCACTCTCTTCTTGGACTTCTTGGACTCTCTACTCAGCAAGGGACCAACATTCCAACGCCCTTCTGAACTTTTCCCATCCTGCTTCTTACTTCCGAGAGACGCATGCTGATAACCTACTGTAGCGCCCACCTTGGCAGCATATCATCACTGACCCCGCGAGCCCCGTTAGCCTATGGGATTTTATCTCACCCACAAATCCATGGTCTACCAAGAGACTAGCAATAGGACATTGCGTGTACACCCAGCTTCTTGGACGAGGCTGTGTATTTTGGATCAGAAGCTTTGTAAGGAATTATCGGCCGACAATCTCCTCTGTAGAAGCTTCGGACTCAGTGATTCACCAAAGTCTGCGATGTTCAATTGAATAAGTAGGTTGCGTTCAGCCAAGTCACATACATTAGTGACCGAATACAATTGATTCATTGGGGCTAAATGCGACGAGGTTGTGGACTTGCTTGGTATACAGAATCTACCCCTAAAAAACGATTTCAAATGAAAATATGATCCCATCCTGTCCGCCGGTTAAGCGCCTGTCTAGCAAAGCTGTCCGTCAACTGCGACTTGTAGCACTTGCTGTACTCCATACCTTACTCATTACAACATCCCTTCACTTCTTCCCCTTGGATTCGTGAACAACCTTGATGATAATATCAACAACACCTGGTTCCGAGAGCTATTGATTCTAAGTTAGTACTTTCCGCAAATTAGAAATTTTGCTTGTGTGAAAAAGTGCTTACAGTTGAAGTATCACCAAGTTGATCCTCCTCGCCAGCCAAGATTTTCCGCAGGATTCTACGCATGATCTTTCCACTTCTTGTTTTTGGGAGATCTGGAACGATGAAGATGGCTTTAGGAGCGGCAAAAGGACCGATACTCTTTCGTACTTGCAAGATGAACTCCTTTTTCAAAGTGTCACCCACCTCGTTACCATCCTTGATAGAAACAAATGCATTGACGGCTTGTCCAGTCAACTCATCGTTGATACCAACGACAGCAGCTTCGGCAACTGCATGATGCTCGATTAATGCAGCTTCAATCTCAGCAGTGGACAGACGATGACCGCTGACATTGACGACATCATCGACACGGCCTCGGATCCAGTAGTATCCCTCGTGGTCACGTCCAGCTCCATCACCGGTAAACTGGCTTTAGTGAGCAAGTAGACCTTTTCAGGGAAATGATGCAACTTACATAGTAGCCAGGATACACGTTCAGATATGTGTCCATATACCTTTTATGGGCGCCCCAAACCGTTCGTGCCATGCTGGGCCAAGCTTGTTTGAACGCCAACACACCCTCAACATCGTTTCCGTGAATCTCTTCACCTGATACTGGGTCGATAATAGCGGGCTCGACACCGAAGAATGGAAGCGAGGCACTGCCAGGTTTTGTTGGGGTGACACCGGCGAGGGGTGTGATGACATGTGACCCAGTCTCGGTTTGCCAGTATGTCTATGTAGCAAGTCAGTAACCAAAATTATCAGTAGACAATGGAGTTCTTACGTCGACGACATGCGCTTCCTCCTTGCCAACGATCTCAAAGTACCACTTCCAGACTTCCGCAGCAATTGGCTCTCCAACGGATCCTAGAACTCTTAGGTGCTTCATATTTGCCTTCACATGGTGGTCGCCAGCTCGCTTCAGTAACCGCAGAGCTGTGGGGGCGACGTAGAATTGTGTCACTTCGTGCTTGGCAATTACATCCCAGTACCTTGAGAAGTCTGGATATGCAGGTGTACCCTCGAATACGACCGTAGCAACGCCAAGAAGTAGAGGAGCGTAAACGACATATGTGTGGCCGGTGATCCATCCGATATCACCACCACAGAAGAACTTGTCAGAATCATGGATATCAAAGACGTACTTTCCAGTTACAGCGGCGCCCAAGAGATATCCACCGGTTGAGTGCAAGACACCCTTTGGCTTTCCCGTGGACCCTGAAGTATACAGGAGGAAGAGCGGGTCTTCGGAATTCATTGGCTCTGGTGCAATATACGCAGGCCACTTATCAACCTCCTCGTGCCACCACCAATCTCTGCCTTTAGTCCAAGGAACATCTGCCCCAGTTCGTTTGTAAACAAGGCAGTGAGTGACGTCAGGGCATTGCTTGAGAGCTTCATCCACAATCTTCTTAGTCCCAATTAACTTTCCACCTCGCTTGCCTTCGTCAGTAGTGATGACAACCTTTGACTGGGCGTCAATGACACGATCACGTAGTGAATCAGACGAGAAACCGGCGAAGACGACGGAGTGAACCGCCCCAATGCGGGAGATGGCCAAGAAAGCAACGATGGCTTCTGGAATCATGGGAAGGTAAATGGCAACAGTATCGCCTTTCTTAACACCCATCTGCTTAAGTACGTGAGCAACCTTGCAGACGTCACGGAGAAGCTCGCCATAGGTGAGAGTCCGTCCGTCATTGGTCTCATCTGCCTCGTAAATGACAGCGGGCTTGTTTGGATTCTTGATCGCGTGTCGGTCTACACAGTTGTATGAAGCGTTTAATTGGCCTTCCAGGAACCAGGCATTGTCGCCATTCTTGAGAGATCCATTGTGAACAGTCTTGAAGTCCCGGTCCCAGGTCAGGAGCTCTCTGGCCATTTTCGCCCAAAACTTGTCTGGCTCAGTAATTGATTCATTGTAAAGTTTTTTATACTCGTCCAGGCCTGCAAACTGTAAGCGATTGACATGGAATAAGCGTGTACGGCAATCCTACCATCCAGGTGAGGCTTCGAAGGATGCTCTGAAAATTGGTTAGTAAGGCTATGAGCTCCAATGTGAAGGATGAAGCTCACTTTCGAACATCTTCTGGGGTGGATCTGAGGATGGTTAGTTTTCAGCGTCGTGCATATCAGACTTTTGCGGCCCACTTACGAAAAGTATCAACTTCATGTGCCTCTGCGACCACTGGGGCCTTTGGCGGCTCAACATTTCCTTCAGACATGTTTACGTTGGGTGTTGTCGTGGGATCAAGAAATGACAAGGCTTCAATTCAGAGGGGAATGCGGGGTATTCTGTCCTTTAGTACTCGAATCTGACGCGGCGAACTGCTAGATGTCAGAAGCCGATGCAGGAGGCGGGCTGTGAAATGTGGTGTGAGGTGGGAAATTGAAGGAATCACAAAATCTAGGCGGGAGGGGAGAGTGAGAAGGAGCAGGAGAAGGAAACGGAGAAGCTGTACGGGGAAAGATATAAGAAGGAAAGGGTAAGGTAGAGCTTATTGCTGCTTATATTATTATTATCGATGCTCGGAAGAAGGGAGGAAAGGGAAGACGGAGGGTTGGGTATTCGACAACGGAGCTCCCCTGGTTAGTGCCTCGAATTTGCATCATTACCCCGGCTGTTTCTCGATTGGTGATTCGCCGGTAGAGGAACTGCAGTGGAAACGCCTTGTCTGTTGAGCATCTGCTCGTTCCAGCGGATCATTCCCATCACCCGAACCAATGCGGCGAGGGCTAAAGCAAAGCGAGCGAGTGAGCGTAGTAGCTACGCCGCCAGTTTGCATGGCGGGGTGCAAGATGCCAAGGTGTAAGGTAGCAGATGTCGGACTCTGGAGAAGCGCGGCCGGGCCTTGATACCTACTACTAGTGGTATGAGACTGAGTTGCCGCCACACATAACCGAGAGAGAGCCTTGCTCGTCTGCTTATCTTAGGGGACCAGCGATTCACGAGATGCATACTCTCTGCTGCTGCCGCCGGTGCCTGGCCTACTAGGGGAACTTTATTTATTTATTTACAAAACCACCCCAATACAGTAATTTTGCACCTTGGAAGAATCCTTCGTTCTTCGTTCTTCGTCCTTCGTCCTTCGTCCTCCGAGCCCTCCCTCCATGGACAATCCAGCCAGCAATCCTTTGCGTGCTGCGATGCGACCTTGTGCTACTGTACATGCACCGTGCAGTGTAACTCTCAAGTGGAGACGGTAATCGCATATTAGATACTGCGCAGTAGTACAAAATCGTGGAGCTGGGACGTGAAAAGTCCGTTGGGGAGACGGGGTATATGGTATCATGCTCCTTTGATTCGTAAGAGTCCACGGACATGATTCCTGAAAGGTTTCTCCTGCGGTAGTGCGTGTAGGTACGGAAGGAGTACCAGATACTCGTAAGCCCAGATGTTTGCAGCTACTGTACAGTACTACTACTACTACTGTAGCTGCGGGGTAGAAGGCTGAAGTGGATACAACCACAAAGGCATAGCCTTGTCTTGGGACCGGCATCGGCCGCTCCGGCATCTCTCGGTCCAAGTTGCCCAACAATATACTCCACGTACCGGTGAAGTGTTGAATTGAGTCGGTCTCGGTAATGATCGCCTTTTGGTTTCCGAGTACCGGTATAGAGGACCACTACTCTGTACCCCTATCTCAATGTGGACATATATATCCTATATATCATACGATTCGATGTTTGTTTTGGAAAGCGACGTTGAGGACATGTTGAATCTTTCTGCTTTGAGTTATTAGATCCCCTTGGGTAAGTTTAATGTACTCACATCCCATGGCTCTATGCTGTGGAAAATGTCAAGTGATATTACCAAGGAACTATCTGCACGGTGGTCGAGCAAAGATGTTCTTAGGTGGAAATGCTCTCCTTCTTGGGCAGACGAACACAAGAAGGTAGATTAAAATTGTGCGAGTTTCCGTGCGATTCCGTCGTTATATGACTTCAAACGGAAAGCACCATGCTGTTGCTGCCTCGTTGCCTTGTCAAATCCTCTTGTCAAACAACTCAAAGATACAAAGGCTTGAACCATCGCCATATCCCATTTGTCTCCGCGCCTGATTAGTTCCACCACCTGCTCTGTCATTCTCCTAACTCGGCCATAACCGCCATAGTCTCTCCACCAAAGCCGGGCTCAATACTTGCACTTTCGTTCTGTCCTTGTCCCTACTCCTCTGCAGCGATTTTTTGCGAAGCTTCAGTGGTGGTCGTGCTATCTAGTTGAGAAATGAACGTTAAATGATTCTTGGCGAGGTCTATTAAAGATGTTGGACCCTTCATATCTAAAGTCAGTCAGCTTTGTATCTAGAAATTAAACCAGGGATAATTTGTACTGAGTTTGCTCCCCACTAGCTTCGATGTCTATGAGCTTTGTGTTGCTTCCGACATTTTTAGGGTGATTTGATGATAGATTGATCTGGTGGCTTTTAAATTGGAAGTTGGATTGAAAGAACAGAAGCAGATTTCGAAGGCTGCTCGTAGATTTGAGCAAAGAGCGTTGGGTACGTCGGTACTGATTGATCTCTAGCCTTATGACATATTCATGCTTCCTTTCCCAATAGTAGTAACTTTCACTTAGGACAAGCAAGGGACAGGAACAGGAACCATTCAACTGCTGCCCGCCGAAAGGGTAAAGCGTCATGCAAAAGAAAGGATGCCTTATTTTACAAGGGAAAGAGGCACACTTCTTCAACTATCTCAACAACTTTTAAGATATCTCTCTTCTGAGTAGGGAGCTGAGTACAAGTACATAGTAGTGTAATAGCAGGAAGCCACCCACTTACTAACTTCCTCAAACATTCATACATGGCCTATTCTTACATGCCTTTATTTTTAGTACACAACCGATTCATTACATAGCAAAATGCTCATACCCCCACTCATCTCAACTCAACTCCCAATTTCTCTACTAACGCCGATCGTACCATGTCATGATACTCGTTAGTCTCCTTGTTCGTCAAAGTCCTCTCTAAACTCCTATAATTGATCCTATAACAAAGACTCTTTCTCCCAGTAGTCGGGTGCGTAAAAGCATCAGTCTGAGTCACATTCTCAATAACGTTACCACCAACTTCTCTGATTATCTCCATGAGATCATTCTCATGGAAATCTTGGGAATTTGCTGTTGAGCCGCCACCTGCAGATGACGAGGATGAGCGGAGCCAGAAGGCAACATCTTTATAACAAGCTGGGTATTTTGAGAAAGGCACAAAACGCTTTAGCTTATCCAAGTTCTCTGACATGCCGGCAAATTGGCTTAAAAATCTTTCGTCCTTTGACCAAAATAGTCGAATATCAGGAATCTCAAACAAAAGCATCGCAATACGTTCCAATCCTATGCCAAAAGCCCATCCCGATTGCGTGGGCATCCCGGCATTTGCCAAAAGTTCTTGCTTCACCACGCCACACCCTAGAACCTCAAGCCAATCTCCCTGCCAAAACACTTCTAGCTCCCAAGAAGGACTAGTAAACGGAAAGTAAGCTTCGATCCATCTGACTTTGAGGGGTTCATCGACAAAATCCGGGTTCCCAGCTACGGCAGCAGCCTTAGCGCGAGAGAAGATCTCGGCAACGACGAGTTCAATGGATCGCTTAAGATGAGCCGCGATAGCTTCTGCTTCTTCTATAGTGTGACCATCTTGTAGAGGATTGCGCTCAGCGTGGACTGTTGGGTTAGGATCCTCGACAACCATAGAGTGCTGAGGAAGAGCCTCGACATCCTTCCATATTGCAGCTGCCAGATTTCCATCCACAATAGACTCTCGGTCCCAGGTGCGTGCACCTTCCATCTGATGGAAGATGGGGTAATGACTTCGGTCAATGGCATCTCTTCGATATACATCCGCACTTATCAAGAATCCCCGGCTTGCATTACTCTCAAATACTTCGTGTTGATGGGCGCTTGTGTGTGTCCGCAATACTGTATCCTTGTTGACATAGTATGTATCCGTCTTGTTACGCCCAACATGACCCGGTGGAATGCCTAAAGAGTCGAAGTTTTTATACGTGGAAACAACCGGCCATTTGTTGTTGTAATATTTGAAAGTAGGAGGTGGAAATTGTGACTCAATGATCGAACGAGTTATTGAGAGGGGATGGTCCTTCTTGACATGCAGTTTCTCCGCAATTGAGTTCTTGATGTTGAGCGGAACATTGTACCAGTCGTCATGTTCAGATTCTTTTGGAAACGAGGGAGAAGACTTCTCAGTTTCTTCTGGTCGTGGCGCGGGTCCTTTGGCGTGTTAGCCAGTTTCCGACATTCAGCTGCCTTTTGCTAGTCTACAGACCTGTGGAATTATATCGGCATGGGGTGCACCATTTCAACTGACGAGATGTGCCATTGCTGAACCTGAGGAACAGGGACCACGTTCCACTACCGGCAGATATGCGTGACCTTCCAACAGCAAAAGATCTCATGGCGGTACCTAGGGTAGGTCTGTACCGCGTCGAAATGCAGTCAAACCAAAACCCGGAGACTTTAAACTCAAGTTTAGGCTTTTGGGATATTCCGATCCGACCTCAAGCTGCGCTGCATTCTGCATGATGACGATCTCGTTCCTTTTTCTAAGGTCAGATGAAGGCCGAGAGAAAAGTTACTGAGACAAAAAAAAAAGGAAGGATGAGACGAGCAAGTCGGAGTAGGAAATGAATTGACAATCGCAACCCAACGACGATTCTTTCCAATAGTTCAACACCACAACATCTCGGAGTTAAGCATTCCCGTTAACCTGCTCTACGCCAATTAAACGATCATAATTATTTTGGTGGTAAAAGTGGGTCGGCGAACGCGCTTTGAGCTTTTGAATGACCTGACGGGAATTTCAAATGGCTGACTCTACGCCTCCTTCTCCTCCTCTACCGTCATCCTCATCCTCATATCCTCCAAAGCTCGCACTCATAGCGACACGGAATGCCCTGGAACAGGAAGGCCCAGTTGCAACCATGTCGTCTGGTCAAATGTCGGTGCAGGCCAAGCAAGAGCTGCCACGAAGGAAAAAGTGGGAGAAGGAGCATATAAGATATCCCTTCTGGTTCGGAGGCAGCGCAAGTTGTCTTGCTGCGGGAGTGACACATCCTCTGGATCTTGGTAAGGCTTGTCATATGCTCAAACGAAAGACAATTGTACTAATTTCTCACAGTAAAGGTAGAATTCATATAGTGCTGCGCGGTCAAGCCTCGAAACTAATCCAAATAATCGTTTAGGTCCGCCTCCAAACACGCAGTGGAAATGCGCCCAAGTCAATGGTGGGGACATTCGTACATGTCATTAAGCACAATGGGCTCACGGGGCTGTACAGCGGTCTGAGTGCTTCATTGCTACGTCAGATAACCTACTCCACAACGCGCTTTGGCATCTACGAAGAGCTAAAGAGCAGCTTCACAAAGCAAGGCTCGACGCCCTCTTTCCCAACCCTGATCGCTATGTCCTCGACCTCTGGATTCCTGGGTGGAATTGTGGGCAATCCGGCTGATGTTTTGAATGTTCGCATGCAGCATGATGCAGCATTGCCTAAGGAACAAAGGAGGAATTACAAGAATGCTATTGATGGCTTGGTTCGTATGACTAAGGAAGAAGGCTGGAAAAGTCTGTTCCGTGGCGTGTGGCCGAATAGCATGAGAGCTGTTTTGATGACTGCTTCACAACTTGCTTCCTATGATGGCTTCAAGAAATTACTTAAAACCAACACTCCTTTGGAAGAGGGATTGCCTTTGCACTTTTCAGCATCTTTTATGGCTGGATTCGTAGCTACGACCATCTGTTCGCCTGTCGACGTAATCAAGACGAGAATCATGTCTTCACACGAGAGCAAAGGACTAGCTAAATTGCTGGCCGATGTATATCGAGTTGAAGGAGTGGGCTGGATGTTCCGAGGTTGGGTTCCGTCGTTCATCCGTCTTGGGCCACATACGATTGCAACCTTCTTATTCCTAGAGCAGCATAAAAAACTTTACCGAAAACTCAAGGACATAGACGAGGACCCTGCCGTGGTTTAGGTTCTGGATATACGTTCTTGGTTTTTGAAGTGAATGTATGAACCTTTGGATTCTTCTTTTTCTGGTTGGCGTTAAGGAGATTATAGACGCATAATTCGGCGTTTCTGCATGGGTATCATTAATTCCATTTTGGGTCGTGGAATAGATGTAGAAAGCGCAAACAAAAGTTCAAACCTAGATTTCAGCCAAGAAGTTGAACTTGATATTCGAATTCAGCCCAGTTGATTCACCCGTGTAATTACCGGAATGAGATTGCTGTATCAATTTTGGAGTGATTCTCATTCTCCCTAGTCCTGCTCGCAAGGACGTTTCTATCCACCATGAAGTGTCATGGCATTATGAAAAGCTTTTCTACTTATCTAGGTCCCAATATTAGGCCTTGTAGTATGCAAATACTCGTACAGGTGCTGCCTATTCCCCTCAAGAGAATATATCGAAAGCGTCCTCCATTCCCAGTCCCTTACCAACTCCAGCCAACACCATAAATGCAAGTCTTCCCTGCCGGCCTCTCTTTAAAAACGGGGCCGATCATGTTCAATTCCAGCCACTGCCGCTATTTTGACCGCCATATGCAGTTGCGCCGTATGGTGTTCTTGCTCCTCCAACTCCACCCCATTGGCTTGCTTGTCCAGTATTGTTATAGGCTGGCGTAGTGTAGCCCTGGTTTTCCCAGCCTTGGGCTTCTGGACTTCGAGGGCCGTCAAATCCGCCATCGCCATTCATACCGCCACTGCCATCTCCCTCCTTCAGATCTTGGATCACGGCTGCGAGCTTTTTCTGTAGAACCTTGATTCCCTCAAGAATGATCTCGTCCGGATCTAGATTCCCAACACTCTCAACCTCGAAATAAAATTTCTCTGGCTCAGCATCAAAGTCGAAGGGCTCTCCTTCTTGTTCGGGCTCTTCCCATTCAGCGTATTTGCTCTTGATCCTGTGTAAAAGTGTCAACACTGCAGTTCATTCATGTTTCCCTAACGAACCACGTACCATTCCTTCTCCGGATCCTCCTCATACCAGAGGGAGGTGTGGCGGAGTTTGTTGTGCGGGTCATACTCAAATCCTACCGCAGATACGGGTGACCACTTCGCATGTTCTTTCGAAATACCTTTCTTTGCGATACATTTCAGTCTTAACTCCTGGCCTTTCCTGAGCTTGCAAATGACAGTGCCCAATCCATCTGGATCTGTGATGACTGGATCGCCAATACTTCCATTCCGGCGGTCACCAATCACGACTAGATCGCGGGCATACACTTTCATAATCTCATCGCTAGTGCACCGCGCCTGTAAACTTAGAGTAACACTGCATTGGTCGCAATATTGATCGCAGTTGTCACAGTCTCTTGAGTAGACCATGCTTTTATCACAATCCTTTGATATCAAAGGGATGAGACCCAGACGGTGGCAGATGAATTCGTCTGCAAGCACGGAAGTGTTTGCTTCAATTTCCACCAAATCGATCGCCATTGTTGGGACTTCGGCCATTATAACTCGTCGCAGTGAGTTTGCAAAGGAGAGGTCGACGCTTTGGAGCTGGAAGTTGACATGGTGGGAGCCGGCCTGTTACGATGCGCATGAGCCCACTGTCGACCCAAATGAATTTGCTTGCTGATAGTTACCTCTGTAATCTTCACAGACGGCCCCGACATGTCCACATCCATAGCGTCAGGGTACAAATCCATCCTGGAATGTTACGAAGGGAGATCGCGATTGCGCGTCTGATCAAAAGACCTGGTCAAAGGATGAATGTTTTGCGGCTGAGTTGACGTAAGCCACAAGAAACATAGGCAGTCTGCTAGGCTGACGTATATTCAGGATGAGGCGATCAAGCAAATTTGGGTTAGGGTTAATATCGTACGCCGTATGGTGTTGCTGAATCCGGGGAAGTGTTTTGTAGTGTCGCGGAGTTCGAGGCTGATCGACGCAGCCTCCAAATTCTAGTAGGTACAGGTACAGGTACCTACAGTAAGGTATGCGGATGCACTAATGCAAACACGGCTAGACCAGACCTGTGGCGAATAAGTAAGCTAAAGCGACACCCCTTCTCGGCAACACAGTCTGGTGAATGAGAGTGAGAGGTACCGGTATTTCCTACTGTACTCTAGTGGCAAAATGTGTAAAGGGCGATCGAGCTTATTAGCTATTGCGCCTCTTATTTCAATTTCAGTGATACGGTAGTAGTAAGAAAAGTTTGTCTCACAACTTTGTGGACTCTAACCACAGAACACCCGAGATTGTTCTGAATCATGAGAAGGCTGAGCAGAGGCAGAGTTACAAATTTCTTACAAGGAGCTATAGGAATTCAACAAGGTCACTTGACATAGTTTGACTGACACAGATACTCCCCTCTCTTTGTGGTACGCAACCCTTTGTTAAAGCGCAATAATGTTGTGCTGTGCAAACAAACAAGGTATTGGGCACGCTGCGCCCTCAACCAACACTTAGTTACCAAGCTTCTTGAAGCGCTTATATCGCAATAAACTATCCCAGAGTTCCCCGCTTTGATTTTCTGCCAACTCAGAGTTGGTGTTACTCGTATAGACGGTCTCCTGACGCGGATATCCTCCTGCTTCGTGTTCATAATATTCCGAGGCAGTGACGGATGCTCAGTTCGCAACTGGGTACCATAAGAGCTTGCCAACGCCCTTATTGAGAGGCTCAGCGAATCCTCAATCACCCATTATCCGAGGAATAAGATGAATTACTGTAGAGGGCTAGAACTTAAGAAGTCAAAGTCTGCAGTAGTGGCTCCATTTTAGGGGCTGTGTGTGTATTGGTCAAATTCCAGAAGCAAGAGTTGGAACTTAGTTGATAAGGTCTGAAGACCGAGAGAGAACTCCGCCTCGTTCTGATGGCTGGCGTGGTTGGCTAAGCGTTTGGCCGCACCCTCCTTCTCGGCTCGCTTCCTCAGAACGGGAAGGCAAAACAAATGGCGCTTCTAACTTAAAGACGAAGACATCTCCCACTCTCCAAACAGAACACCACAACAATAACAATTTACAGTTGCTCAGCAGACAGCCACAAACTACAACTCTCTAGAGATATTTCACACTTCATCAAAAGATATTCTACGTCCAAGATGTCTTCGGAATCTTCCCCACCAGCATCACGCCCAGCCTCGTCCAGACCAAGAACGCCACTCTCCATAGATCTCTCGAGCATCCCACCTCTTGTCCTCCCAACACCACCTTCCAACACCCTCCTCATCACCAACCTGCAAGATGCAGAAATATTCCGTGCCGATAACCTCCAAACCATTCGCGAACTCATCGACTCCTCAGCGCCAATCCACTCATTTGCCCCGCTCAAGTCTTTCCGTCGCATAATCGTCTCCTTCTTCGACGAAGCCTCCGCTATTCGGATAAAGCAGATTCTCGATGGTGAAGCAATTATGGGCGAGCGGGTAAAGGTGTATTTTGGACAACCGACATCTATCGAAGTCAAGGACGAGCATCTCAACCTACCCGATGCCGGCAAGCTGTTCTTCATCTCTCCACCACCCTCACCTCCTCACGGATGGGAGATGAAGTTGGAGGATGCGCCAAATAAGCAAGTACATGCGGAGGATTTGGCAGAGGCACTAGCGAAGTTACATCATAGACCACGGACAGATCTACCCGCATCGCCAAACAGTGATGGAGGTATGGGAAGAACCCGAAGCGGTAGTTGCACTACGATTTATCACCCAAGTGAACATGGACATAGTCCAAACTTGCCAGCCATCGAAGTGGAAGATTTGACTGGGGAGACGGAGATCAGTCCTATCGAAGGGGGCCCAATTATGGCCCACACTGCGAGACCACCCGTGGAGCTGATGGAACAATCATAGATCCCGGGGGAGGTTCATTTTTTTTTCTGGCATTCACATTAGGGCGGATATTATTTGAGCATCATTTGGCGTTGGCTGGCGAGACCGTGTATTGTATGAGTAGCTCTGCATAGCTTTGCATCGAGCATGTGGTGTTTTGGCGTTTCAGACAGCGCTTCATATCAGAGACGACATAACAAATTAAATGAGAGATATATCAATCATGGCGCTCTCGTTACTGGTGATCCAACAGCCTGCTTCTAGGTGCTAATATGTATATCTTATAGGATTTTCAAAACCACCTGGATATAATTGCTAACACGTGATAGTACCTAGGAATGTCATGTGGTACACGACTAACTTGAGCAAGTAACTTGTCTTACTTAATTTGGGTACCTCACTTAGATTTGGATTTGAGCAACTTGTGAATAAGTGCAAGACCACCAACCTACAATAGCCGTGCCAGAGCACCGTAAGCCAATGTCATCCCAAGCCAAGACCCCACGGCAACAACAGTTGAAGCCAGAACCAGAGTCCTCAGATACCTCCTTTCAACACCTGATGTTTGTAGCCCAGAGTCTTCATATTCACCCTTCACAGTACTCGTATGGAAGTTTGGGATATACTTGAAGTCGAAGTTTGTTTCCTTGCCCAGTCCATGGGTTTTATTCTCCACGATTATTGCATAAAATATTCGACGAAGAGCCTGTGTCTTATTAGATATTGGTTTGAATTATTCAAATGAATATAGAGACTAGCCTTGATTTTCCGCCGATCTAAATATGGAACCGAGCGATATGTGTAACACAAGGCCATAAAGAAAATACATTGTCCAGCAACAAGAGTAGAGTAGTAGAGACTTGGTTGACCGATTCCAAGTGCATCAGAGAGATCTTTACCATTTAACCATCTCGTGCTAGCGTTAAGAAAGTCGTGTGAAGCGTAAGCTGGAGCTTGACCTTGAAGCGAGAGGATGATGTTATTGGCAAGAACCTTGGACATTTCTGTGGGATTAATTTCTGATAGGAGGATAGATTCCATGATCTGTTTAGCTTTCTTTGGTGTCTCGAAGAACTCGGTGGGTGTTCCGAGGTAGTGAGCAACCAAACGCCATAGGGCAATGTAATCAATAATTTCCTGCTTCCGGAGCCATATGCCTAGTCGTGGAAAACCTAGCCAGATCAAAGTTGCGGAAAATGTGCCAATAGTCGCGATTGAGTCCAAGTCATTGATTGGTACCCCGTATTCTTGCACATTGTAGTATTCTGGCTTCGCCTCTGCAAGTTTCATAATCCTAGAGCGAACAGCAGCGTGGAGTAGACGAACTCGGATGGACGATGCGTGTCCTTCTCCGCCAGGCTTGATTGAGTCAAGAGACTTGGTAACCTGTAAAATGTGTTGTGTGGTTTCGTACATTCTGTGCCGGGCGACTTTTGCTGAAAAGCCTCCAGTTCGACCGAGGACTTCGACAACTCGGCCTGCTCCCATTCCTCCTAATAGGGATTGGTAGGCAAGCTTAAATTCCAGTCAGTTCCACGGACAAACAAACAGGTCCCGAACACCCATCTAAAGATAAAACTTGTCATTTCGCTATCTGCCAGCGGGAAACAACTAAGTACTCGCTTCTGAATTAAGTAACTAACTCTGTGGCAGTGGCTTTGATAGTGACGGATCAACTCTAACATGTTTAGAAAGTACTTGTACCCATGGTTATGAAACATGAAATAGACCTTAGTAATTCAAGATAAAACCAAAGCAGCAATGTAGTTGGCTTCAAATCTGCAAATGATTTCTAAGAGAAGACATACTGCGGTCAACGCGACACCTCCATATCTATAAAAGACGTCTTGACCACGAGCGATCTGGTCCCAATCAACCCAATCCGGAATAGTGTTGACTTCCTTCCAAAGCGCGCCTAGAGTCTCGTTTTCGGAAGAGTGGACTTTTAGTAAAGCATATAAGTCCCTCTTCGGTGCTGAATCCAATCCCGTCTGAGCTGGCAATGACGGAATTCGACTTCGATTTCGTGGAAGGTCTTTTGCTATGGGGGGAGAAAGCTCGTCCAGGACTTTCAAGGCCTCTTCTCCTAAAACGGCATATGAGAACTTCAGAGGATGCATTTGTTCCTCTGTGAAATGGTTAGGAGTCCATTCAAAAGTATAGCCCCAGGCATGCCGTGTATTTTGGCCACTTTGCCTGAAAGGATTCGGCCAAGACATGATGGAAGGCTGAAATGATCTGGTGAAATAGATATGAACCGATGAAATATATACAACTATTGTATAAAATGAAAAGATAGCCAAAGAAAACAAATATAGAGGGCTATGCCAACCATTTGGTATTGGATGACACACGACTCCTCATTCACGAGACAGAGACGGTCTTAGCTCATGTGAAAGGTATGGTTACTGGGGCGGGTTTCTGAAATTCTATCTCAGTACAGGAAAACTTGGAGTTACTGTAAGTTCAGTTGCAGAAGTTCTACAAGGAGGCCGTCATGACATCTCTCGACTTTGTCGAACACGAAAATGAAGAACTTCACAACATTCTGTCAGCACTGCGTTTAATAGGTATGTACGGGGTACGAAGTCATACGAAGTACGAAGGACAAATTCATTAGACTTGGGGCTGGTCCAAGTGTTTTCACAGTGAAATGTATTGATTTTGGTGAAGAAACGCTTGGACCAGCCCCAAGTCTAATGAATTTGTCCTTCGTACATTTCCATGATTAGTAAGCTTATCGACACCTCGATGCCGTGCAAGGCTGGACTTCGACTATTTTTTTGTCAAGTAGCAATCCTGTCGACAACGAGGCATGAGCAACTATGCCTTGTCTTTGCTCTGCCAATACTCTCAGGTTATTCATTCGTAGTGTTGCGCACATCGACGTATCTACAACAGTACCACGATATCCTACGCAGCTGCGAAAAGGGGCTCTGCGCAATTTTACAACCACTCGAACAGTTGCGCTGCAGAGCTCACTGTCTTGGAAAACCGTCTCTACATCTGCTTTATCATTCTCTCCTACTGGAAACTCAAATGCAGAAACACCCACAAGACCTGTGGTAGATTCGACGGGTCAGCAACTGAGCAATAATCATACCTTTGACCTGAACAGTGCCGTATTGGAAATATCACCAGAGACCATAGATGCCCTTGCAGCCGAATCAAGGTCTGCTGCACCACGGTCTTATGGAGAATTCCAGAGTGACGAAGGCGATGGGAATACTTGGAGGATAAAAAGAGGAGAAGGAAGCGCCAGGTCGGGGCCAATCAAACCTACCTTCAGAAGAACAAAAGTGCAAAACACGAGTCTCGCCATTCATTTCGATAATCCACGCGTGCCAGTTTCGAAGCCACCAACGACCTATTCGCAGGCACCTCTGTTGAATCGTAGAGATGCCCGTCCAGATTACAAAGAATACCGACAAGAGCTCAAAGGGTCACGACCAGAATATGGAGAACGAGAGTATAGCAAGCCAGAAAGGTTCCAACCAAAGGATGACTGGACGCCTCCACCGCGAGAGGACTGGATGATACAAAAGGCAGCATTGAAGGACAAAATCGAGGGAGGTTGGAATCCTATGAAACGATTGTCACCCGATGCATTGGCCGGAATCCGTGCTCTACATGCGCAGATGCCAGAGATATATACAACAGCTACGCTTGCTGAGAACTTCAAAATATCTCCAGAGGCAATTCGGAGGATACTAAAGAGTAAATGGGTACCGAAGCAAGAAGAGGAAATTGACCGTTCGAAACGGTGGTTTAAGCGAGGTGAGAAGGTCTGGGATCGATGGGCAGAGCAAGGGAAGAAGCCCCCGAAACAATGGAGACAGTATGGAAGAGGACAGTGGAAGATGGTGGTCAGAGGTGGTAAAGAGCGAAAGCAGTGGGTGCCTGCCTCCAGCACATCTGGATCCTCTGGCTTCTCGAGAAGTTCTGAAAATACAGCCACTACAAAAAGTCCAGACTATCCTGTCACCACGAGACGATCAGATTTTCCCGTCGCTACGAAGGCAGACACTATCCCCTGGGGTTGAACAAGGCTGAAGTGATGGTAGCCTTGTAGATATGATACTGAGAGGTGTCACAATGTAGGATATGATGAGGGGAAACTGTAGCACTAGTGTAATGAGGAAACGGCCGGGCATTGTATCATTATCTTCTGGACGAAGTATGTTCCTATCCCTTTCCTCGATATTGGCCATTTGGGCAGGGATTTGACACTCTGCTCGTCTACAATCGCTTAACGCGTCTCAGACGCAAATACCGGAAGTTTATTGGCTAGAACTACTCTATTTGATAGATACTTTATTGCACGTCCCTATGGCCCAAGCGTTGGCCAATATTCGAGGGAAGGGATAGAGGTGTAAGAGGGTTGCATTGAGAAACATACTACCGTTTGTATTACTCGCTTCCTGGTTCCCTGCTTTCATACCTCCCAATGAAGCGAATATCAGCCTTGATAAGAAGGCCCCATGTCGAATCTTGTCAGTAGCAATGATCAATCAAAGCAAGCAGATGAATGAGCCACCTTTACCGTGCCATCCATAGTATTGCTGGTCGAGGCTAAGATCCAAAGTTGGGGCTTCAACGCCTCATATTGCTCGTCCAGCTAAAGGACCAACTCGTACAGGAGGTGTTCGGACGATGAGTTTGGGCCAAAGTTCGGGTGGTGCAGGTGTGCAGGGGGGAGACGCATCCAACTAACGTCTGAGCTTTGACCCTTTCTCTGTGCGCGAATCCCAGCTGCGCGTTAAGATAATTGAAGAAACAAAAGCCTCTTCCCTGCTCTTATGTGATCAATTCGGACGAGTCCTTCTCTCCTTCCTGTCTTTCCCTCAGATCATCTCAATTTTGCTGTCCAGTTCCCAGTTCCAGTTCTTGCTCTCCAGTCGCTCCTTTCCTTTCCTTGCTCTCCATCATCCACGCTGTGAGTGCAAGACCTCTCGCCATGCTGCTGTGTACACCGCCGCTAAGACAAAAACAAACAATAGCATTCTTGAAATCCATGTTCTCTTCAATCACTTCAATTCACTGCCGACCCCACGTTCCAGGTCGATTCGGCGCTTTCAAAGTATCGATACCAGACCACTGAGTACGAGCCCACCTCGAGCGGCGCTGTCCTGTCGCAATCGCTCTTTCCCGGTCATTCAGCTACGACAAGGAGACGCCACGAGCTTCTCTGAACCCGATCGATAGCAGTCTCATGGCTCACTGGCCATGTCTTCCACTCCTTCAAACTCGAGGACCTTCACCGCGAACACTGGCTTAGGACTCAAAGTTACGCCCTCAAATTCCCCATTCGCCCGTGGAACACCTCGATCTCCATACAAACAGCGAAGTTTATACGAGTCGGGCTTATCTCTCAAAAGGATAATTGGAACGACCGTCTCTTCTCCTACGGCTTTTGATAGTCTTACCTCGGCGCAGATATTTGCTTATACAGCGGGTGCAGCTGCTGTTGTTGTGGATGGCGCAACTGATCACTCCCAACGGTTCTTTCGAGCACGCCCAACTGCAGTCCCGCTTGCTACCACAAATACCCTATTAATTGCACCATCTACACCTACGAATGTAGCGAATGATGGTAGAAACCGAAATATTGCGACAATAAGAGATTCGGTAATTCCATACTCCCCCAATGGTTCTCATACAAGTCTGGAATGGGGAGAGTCTCCCAGTTCCAAAACCTGGACTAGTAGAGAGAGAATAAAGGCGGCTTCTTGTGTCTCAATAAGCCGAGATGGAAACTTCTTGGCTGTTGGTGAGGTATGGAAGTACTTTTTCTGTAGTTAGATCAACTACTAACCATCCTCCAGATCGGATATTCTCCTCGAGTCCTAATATTTTCATTGCGGGATAATTCTTCGGATATTCCTTTAGTTATACTAAGCGAACACACTTACGGCGTTCGTGCAGTTGCATTCAGCCCAGACCAGAAATATTTGGCAAGCCTTGGGTCGCCGAACGATGGTTTCCTCTATGTTTGGTCTATTAAGTCTGGTGCGACAAAAATGCACTCCAGCAACAAGTGTACCAGCTTTGTTAAGCAAATGATATGGCTGGGTACCAGTATTATCACGTATGTGCATCTGAGTAGTCGTAGGCTGCAACTTATAACTTAGTAGCTAATTTTCCACAGAGTAGGAACGCGGCATATCAAGGTATGGAGAGTTGAAGACGGGAATATATCACCCACGAAGCAAAAATTTGCCCTTGATGGTAGCCCACAGCCAGTTCCTGTCCAACCGGCGCTAAAAACGTTGTCCGGGCGAAACTGCTTGCTTGGGCCTTTGGTTGAGGCAACATTTACATGTGTCGCAGCTATCTCTGATTCGAAAGCAATTGTCTGCTCTGAAAAGGGCGATGTTTGTTTACTCGATGATACCGAAACCCTCAAGTTGATAAGACTTACGAATACGGGCTTCTTGACGACGTGCCTCGCAGTGGACTTGCAAGAACGGCGTATTCGGATAGGAGGGCGCAATGGAATGGTCAAAATCATGAGTCTAGATGAATTACTAACACCCAGTACTCCTCCAGAGTCCCCCATTCCCGGTACCGAAAGTGGCGTTCCCAACGATGCAGCTCACATCTGCGCCATGGGCTTTATGGAAGGAAGTCTCGTCACGGTGGACTCAAGACATATGATCGAAGTAACTTCCAGCTCGGAAGATCCAAGTACCAAGACAAACCGTACTGCAATTCCAGCTCCTGGTGATGCGGTTCTGGGTGTCCGCCTACTCTCACCAATCAATGATATGGATGCAGCTTTTTTCACGTGGGCAGCAAATGGAACGATCGTGTTCTGGGATCTTGATGGCAGCTGCAAGGCGTCCTTGTCTGCAGAACTCGAGCAGCTTCCTGCCAACGATGATGAGCCTCCCAACCAATGCCAAGTTGTTCGAGCCTCCGTTGGTGCAAAATTCTTGGTCACTGGAGACCGGTACGGTGTGCTAAGGATCATCGATACGTCTACCAAGAACTGTGTTTTCGACACTAAAGCTCATATGTCCGAGATCCTAGATATAGCTCTTCACGAGAGTGAAGGATCAACCTTGGTAGCTTCATGTGGTCGCGATAGAACTGTTCAGCTCTACCGCCGTATTGCAGATGTATGGATGCTAGTGCAAACCATGGATGAACATTCTGCTAGCGTTTGCAGTGTATGCTTCGCGGAGAATGGAGAAAAGTTAATATCTTGTTCTTCAGATAGAACAATCCACATACGACAGATTGTCAAGAAAGAGGTTGGAGGACAAGACGTAATGGGTGCCGTTCCTCTGCGGATCATCACACTTAAAGCCTCGCCAGTATCGATGGCCCTCTTCTCGGATGGTGGGACAGGTGGTTTTGTTGTATCTTCACTGGACCGCACAGTCGCAACGTACGATATTTTGAGTGGCCGTCTCATGAGCTCCTTCAGGGCAACGGACAATGAAGCTGCGGATGCCGTCGTTCTTGATGCTCTCGTTATGGGGTCTCCTAGTACCCTTCCAGGAAGATCCACAATACTTGTAGGTATTTCTGGAACTGACAAATCTGTGCGGGTCTACGATGCGACCACAGGAGCCTTCCTGGACAGAGAATGGGGCCACACTGCAGCGGTGACAGACGTCGCTCTGCTAGAGACAGTAGATTCTGATCAGAAGACTTTAATAAGCACTGGTCTGGATGGTACCATTATGCTATGGGACCTCTCTCCAAAAACACCACCATTACAAGAACCAGTAGAGCTCTCAGGCAATGAAACACCTCCATCGAAAGATGATTCAAAAACAGCTGCTCGGCCGCCCTTGAGAAGGGTGCTTTCAAGAGCTGAGCTGGCCGAGTTTCAAAGAGCTTCGCCTACTTCAACACCGACACCCAGAGGCTCGCCACCAAGAGTCGTTCGGCGAAAAACATCCAGATATGGCCTTTCATCACAATCACCGTCCCTTGTACCGCCAATGCCATCTAACCACTATTTCTCGGTCTCTGAAGACTCATCTAAGAGCCGTTCGTCTAGACGTAGATCACGTAGCCCACCTCCAAGCCCAAAAGCCAGAGACACACGCCGCCCCTCGCTTGCCGATTCACGCTCACGGACGAAGAGCACTGGTAACTTCAGCGAATTCGGTACACTAAACATGGCGACAGAGCAGGCATGTAGAACCTTGCGGGCGTACCGCAAAAAGCTCTTATCTTCCGAATCTGTAAAAGAATCAGCGCTCAAGGAACTTGATCAGGAGCTTCGACTCACAGCAATGGCACTCGGTGAGAAAACTTTGAAGTCCACAGCGATAAGCGAAACGGTTCTCACTGGGTTACTCGACCAAATTTCAAATATGTTTGATGAGAAATTGCGGCTCACGAGACTCGAATCTGGCTCGTCGTCTGACCAAGCTATTGCCACCTGCAGCGAACAGCCTAAGTCTGCAGATGAACGGGCGATATCTCCTAATTCAGCATAGTTTCCAACTTTTATTTTGTTACTTAGATTTCGGAAAGGATAGCGTTTCATGATACCTTAGGGAGGGGTTTTTTTTACAAGGAGTTTAGGGGACTGGCTTGGTGATTTGGTTGACACTACGAAGTAATGGCGTTTGGAATATTGGGAAATAATTCCGCGGCGTTTTCGTTCAGTGTGGTGAGCAAACACTGGTGGCTGGTTTTTGAAGCGGTTGAGCAAGGACGGAGGAGTTTTTAAGGAGAGAGAACCTGGGCTGAGGTGGCTCTAATGGTAAAAATGTAGGAATAAGTAGGTTTTTAGACCGAGGGGATAGGTAGACGGTGATGAATAGTTCTAGAGATAACCTTTTTAACTTCTAGAAGTCCTGAGTCAGGCATAATTATGAAAATAATTTCGCATCCGAAAATTATGGTCAACAAAAGAGGCAGCATTACTGGGTGTCAATGCATATTGTAATAAATCACAAGACCAGATGAAGAATGATGAGCTGTTCGTAATAAAAGTCTTCTTTTCAGGTCATTCGGACCATACGATTTGTACATTAGATATCTGGAATATGAACTCCACTCTTGCCATGATGCATTTCATCGCCGTCGCTATACAACCGCAGGCCAAGACCCATTATACCGTCACCGCTGACGGAGAGAGGAGCAGTAATATATGTACACACAATATAAAGACCCAACGCCTTTCTTTAGTTCCCAGCCCCCGTTAATACTCGTACACAGATATCCCATACAAACAATCGTGCCATAAACCCCACATCGTGATAGGTATCCTTATATAGTAAACAAAGGCATTTACTGGTTCTTCACAACACCAACTTTGGCTGCTCTCAATATCCGTCCGTTGAGCTTGAATCCTTTCTGTTGAGTATGGAATACAGTGTTATCCTCCTTGCCTGCCATTGGCGTCATAAAAGTAGCTTCGTGTTCGTTAGGATTGAACTTCTCGCCCTCAACACTTGGGTCGAAGCGTTCGAGGCCGTGCTTCTTCAAAGTCGACATCAGAATCCCCTCGGTCATCTTCAATCCATCGTATAGTGCCACAAGATCCTGCAAGTCACCAGTCTTTTCAGTGGCCTTTAGCTTTTCCTCGGGTACCATTCCCAACGCCCGCTCTAGGTTGTCAATGCTCTCCACCAAGTCTTTGGCGAACTTTTGGATGGCGAAATCCTTTGCTGCGGCCATGTCGCGCTTTGTGCGTTCTTGAAGGTTGCGGAATTCGGCGACGGATCGGAGGTATCTGTCCTGTAGAGAGGGGGGAAAGATTAGCAATTGCACGTACGCCTTCGCAGAAAAGCAACAGCTATGTTTATGTTTGGCAGTTACCTTCAATTCAATAATCTCCTTATTCTTACTCTCCAACTCTTTCTTCACTGGATCCTCGGCCTCCTTTGCCTCAGAATCCCCGTTCTCCTTCTTAGCACCTTCCGGCTCTGTAGCATACCATCTTGAAGACGCAGCCCGCAAAGGCGATAATGGTTTGGTCGCGGAGAGGAATTGGGGTCGTGCTAGAGAGGATGTGCGAGGTGATGTGCGGATGCTAGAGCTTAGTGCTCGAGTTTGACGGAGTAGTGTTCTTTGGATCATGGCTGAATGTGTGTTTGGTGGTGGATGGACAATGAGCGCGAGTGTCGTGTGATAGGGATTCCGGAACTGCAAATTTCTAGATGATGATGGATCAATCCTCGATAATTTTTAGCGCCTGTTGAAGGGCCGTTAATTGATCCGCAGCCAACATCCAAGCGAGGCCCCTTTTCGCTAAACGAGCGATGAACTAGGTAGTAACCCTTCTTTCTTTAATCTCAGTGAAAGCGGGTATATCTAGCTACTCTTTCATTTCAGAAAACTTCACTTTTCGGTCTGTTGCAAGTCGTTTTCTAATAATGTTTCATTCCTTCATAGCCTTACATAATACGCTCGATTTTTATTGCATAAGGCGACCGGCAAAGATCCAAGCAAGTAAGGTAAAGTCCTTAAATTCCGGTGTGCAGAGCGCATCCAACTGACTAATCCCCCATCATAATAACACCAGCCTGTTATTGAAAATATCACCTCCAGTTAAACGCCATGCTGCTTAAGTATCCTAATGCCACACATCATCAGGCCCATGCAGCAACGACAGGGTAGCCATTCTCTAGCAAAGTAAGAGAATGTTCTACCTGAGGCCACTCAGCTTCAAAGCAGAACTTTTTCCTAGCTAAGTCAGGAGATTGGTAAGTGGAATTGAAGAAAAACTCGTTCTGAAACTGTGTTACAAACTCAGTAAAAACCTCGGTTTTCTCACTGACGCCGGGAGAAAGCTCATCGAACTTAGGGCCTTTGATGACATCTTTAATCATGCGCCAGGCAAATTGAGCGAGCTCCATAGCCAAGATGGTCCAGTGTTGGGCTGTATTACCGACAATGAAGTACAGGCCATTCAAAGTCCGCCTAAGAGCGATCTTGCGACGATCTTCTGGGGGGAAGCTGACCGTAAAGATGACTGTGGCATCCTCACAGTACTTCTCATCATCGGCAGTACTTTCGGATTTGAAGATGAAATATTCTCCTGTCTTCTTTCTGGATTCATCGAGGGTTGGACCCAAGTAGTCAAGTTCTCCACGAGTAAGCTCTTGTGTTCGAATCCATGTCGCTAACAATGGTGGGAAGCCTGCAGATCGGCAATGCATTGAGAAAGCGCGCTGCCGATATTTGTCATGATGAGGCAGAGGGTTGGTTTGACTTTCATCCCGAACTGTCCATCCAACGGTGCCCACAGTGTTGATTGGTGATGGCAGAGCCTTTTGCTTTTCAGTAAGATCATCCTGCGATCGAACCAAAGGGTAGAAGCCAGTTCCACAATTAGATGCATGAGCTCTACTATGGATCAAGCGGCAAGCATTTGTGCAATATCGAAGTTGGCTACGGGCAGTACAGCCCAAGCATACAAAGTTGAGGTCATCGTCTGCAGAGAGCTTCTTATGGCAGTATGCGCAGTCATTCTCTTTAACTCCACCTGTGTTGTCGTTGCCGCGCTTTACTGGAGACTTGTTTTTAGCCGCACTGCCTTCATTGCTTTGTTTCTTCTTGGGCGACTTGGTCGACTTTATGCCGCCAGAAAGTCGACCACCAGACGCTTGACCACCAGATATTTCATTCCCGCCTTTGTCCCTTCTTCCTCCAGGTGCTGAATTAATGCCAGTCCCGGTTGCTTGCTCTTCAGACCTAACAGCTGTAGGTCTCTTGGCGTCTGGAAAATGCGTTTCACGGGAGCCATGAACACCAGTACCATAAGATCCAGGTCGATTCCCATGATTAGCGCTATAACCAGCCTTGCAAAAAGATCCTCGGCCGCCACTTGATTGTACACCTTGTCGAGGAAACTCCATTTCAATGCCAGGGACGTTAACTATAAGTGGGTAACCACCAGGACTGTACACGCCGGGTGGAGGACCTGGCAGCGGGAAACGCTGATGAAAACTCCCTTGAGGAACGTTATTTGCTTGCTCATATCTAGAAGGGTGTTGGCGGTTGTCATGCAGAGAGTAAGGAAAGTTATGACTAGGCATAGGTGTAACCGGAGGACCTTGTCTTGTATCCTGAATCATCTGGGAATCAAGGTTCTGTATAAGTGGCTGCTGTTGGATAATATGACACTGTTGAGTAGACTCTTGGTCGCGTTGAGATGCATGCTGTGGCAGATAGCTTCCCCCCTCAGATAAAAGAGGCGTAGCACTAGCGAATGGAACAGAAACGCCGCCGCTCATAGGTTTGGTTGGATGGCCATGAACTGTTGCAGGGCTTACTCTTCCAACGACAGCTCCAATTGCAATAATCGATGGATCGTTTCCAGGAACGTTTAGCCGCATAGCTAGACCGTTGTTAGGGCCTATATCATAACCTGTGTTCTGAAATGCGGGTGCTTCCGGGTCCTGATGTTGTTGAGCTCGGATGTCAAGTGGATTGGTAACAGGAACAGGGATTTGGTCAGGCGGAGGAGCTGGTTTAGCTTCAAGTTTAGGCTATTCGAAATTAGTTTAGTTAGACCGCATGTCTATAAGATTCCAAATTTCCATCCAAGAGGTCAACTTCCAAGTTATGCAAACTAATTTCATGATTAAATATAGTACTTACAGAATGTCTAAAATCAGACGGCTTAATCTGGGAAAGTTTGCTCCCCTCTTCATTGGTACCAGATTGGATTGAAGGAGTAGACTCCTGAGCTAGAGCATCGATTTCTGAGAATTGCTTGACAAAGGTTGCAGGTGTCATGGTGTCGGTACTGGAAGTTGAAACTGGAAATTGAGACTCGATGTCTTCATTATCAAGTCTAAACATTCCTGGAATAGTGGTAGTGCTCTGGGTGCCGCTCAAAGAACTTGCACGAGGACGGCCATGGGTCTCTCTGGGTAAGTTGAAGCTTGAAGAAGGCTTATGTTTTCGAGTGATTTTGATGGGATATTCCAAGTTGCTCCAGGAGATATCGCCGGTAACAGTGCTTTCTGAGGAACCGATTGTAGATGAGCTACTTTCATGAGGATCGAAAAGCTGTATGGAGGTGTTTTCATTGGTCTCGGATGCCTCTTTGAGCTCTTCTGTTGCATTTCGAGTTGGGCTATGTTGTCGATCGATTACAACTGTCGATTTTGTCTTAAGTTCATGAGCGTCGGTCGATCTAGTCTCTGGTTTAGGGGAGACATTCTTGACGGAGCTTCGAAATTCGCGTTTCTGGGTCTTTTCAGGTAGTTCTTCAGAGGCTAGAGATGGCGGCTTCACCGTTCCCTCAGCGTTCGTAACCGCAAATAACGACTTCTCATTCAACGCCTTTGATGAAACTTTAAAATTTGAAGATTGGGCTGCCTTTGGCTTAGCCGGTTGAGGTTGAGCTACTCTCTTCGCTGAAGTTGAGGCGATCGGAGGATAGTCTTCAAGATTAAATTTCCTCGTCGCCTGTGTGGATTTCGGATCGGCCGCAGTCGCAGGAGCCGTTGAAACCTGGGTCTTATCGCCTGGTAGAGTAGCGTTCATGGAATGGGAGTTCTAGTTTTCTTAGTTAGAAAGAACATGTTTCCATACTTTTTCAATCCACATACCTTTTGGGTTTTCTGGGCCACCACAGGTCGCCGCCCTGATGGTGCGTTAGGTCTGTTTGTGCTTTTCGATTTTGAAACGACTAAGCTCCAGGTACCATCGTCATTTGCTGAGGTGAGATCGTCTTCTTGACTTGCCCCCAATGAATCCTTGTTACCTTTTCCCTGGTGAAGGTCCTTTGCTTGAACATCCGGAAGTGCTTCCTCGCCACCAAATAAACCTCCAACTGGAGGGCGCGTCATAGTTTGCATTCTTGGTAACAAGCCGGCGTTGCTCGAAGCGTGAATTGATGATGAGTCTGAATTACCGCCTACTCTTCGAACACTTCTAGCCTTGCCCTTCTCGGGTTTGCTTTTCCGCTCACTCTCCATTTTCGTAGGCGTAGTCTTGATTGCAGCGTCCAGAGCTGAAGTGCTCAATGATCTAAATTAATTATGAGTTACTTAAGCGTAGCCAATTACTCAGGTTGATACTCACTCCGTAGATGTCGGTTCAACATCAACATTTTGCTTTCCAACTTCAACTGGTGCTGCTTCGACGAAACTACCTGGTTGTTCCAACAAATTCTGGATAGTAGGCCGTCCACCACTGGAAGCGCGAGATGTTGCGCGATTCCGCAAGAAATTTACAGAACTCCTACGTTGCTCTTTAAGACTAGCGCGACGTTCTCGTTCTTGCGAAAGTGAGAGAGGAGGCTCATCAATCTTGAAACAATCGATTGTGGCCGCGATGTCGTCCTCATTGGTCACGTTTGTACTACCCTTAGCTTCTGAAAGAGGTTGAGACTTCTTGTGGATATGTTTCGTTGTATCTGGGTCGGAACTTTGCATTTCCATTTCCTCATCTATTTCCATACCATTGTCACCACCTGAGGACTTCGTGGTATTTTCCTGGGGGAAGATAACAGGTTGAGTGAAAAGGGCCTTGACGCTCTTCCTATTTCTTTTCTTAGCAGACTTCGATTTCTTGGTGGCGGGATTTGTGATCTCGCTATCTTGAATTCCCATAGCCAGGTCTTCTGACTTATGAGTAACTCCTGTATATGGCGTCTGGCCAGGAGCTTGCTGCTCGATAGCCGATACTTCTATAGCCTGAGGCGCGTCGTTCACGTGTAGAAGAATGAACTTAGTGTTCTTTGTTAAATCCGCACCGAAAGCTGCGACTCCCTCTTCTTCGTCCAATCTTTCTCTGTGTTTCTCGTACTCCGGGACACGATGAACAGAAACCCCTTTGTATTGACGGCTTTTGGCCACAGCATCTTCTAACTCGGAATTTATGATGAGCTGCTGAAGGAAAGGGCACATCGTGTCATCTAGCAGCGCAGACCCTATGGTCTTGTCCCACTCATCGGTGTATGTTGTTGTAAATTTTGCAGGATTGGGGGTTGTTCTGGCAATGGCTGCATCGTCAATGGCGAAACCACTGTAGAACAGCGTCGCAATCTTTTCAAGATCTGGTGAAGCATTGCGTTCTTCATTCTTGCTGCGGATATAATCTGGCGACGGTTAGAAGTTTGACAGGTTTAATCAATAATAAACTTACCAGAAAGTTCGTTCCATGATTGTACCATTCTTAACCACGCTCCGCCTTTCCGATGTTTCCATAGTTGAAAGCTAGCCTCAGAGCCGCTAATTGCGTACCTGCACTTGATTGGCTTCTCTTCTGGAAATAATCGAGCCGATCGAGAAAATATCTCGTTGTCAAAGCCCTGTTAACGTTAATAACAAGCCCGCTACGGTCGAGTAGAGTAGCCTAAATGCAGATGGATCTTCAGGCGTGAGGTGTCGCATAACTACGACTGGAGGAAGAAGGGTACTCACTGCGTAGAACTCTTTGGGTATCAAAGACTTCATACTTAGGTTGCTCAGCATCTCTTGGTCCACCATAGGGGCTGATATTGGGAAGAAACAGAGCGGTTGTGCCCAGAAAGTCGTGCAGGAAAATGGCTGCGGATATTGTAATAGGTTTAGGATGTAGTATGCAAGTATAGGAATCGGAGTCGGTTCTGCGCCTGGTCTCAAGGGTGCTTCGATTGTTTGCGATGACAGACCTAGGTGAATGCTCTGCTGCTCGTTACTGCTGCCAAAACTTCTTGCTCGCCTATGAGAGTTATTGGCAAGATAAATGTGGCCGAAACTTCTTGTCTTAGCTTCTATACGTCATATTTGAGAATATTCAGACTTACATGTTTGGCCGAGTATCGTAGAGGCTGTGGGGCTGTTGATCCTGATCTTGATATGTAGATGATGCTGACACTTCCTGTCCAACCTCTTCGCGGCCAGATAGATCGTCCTGGGAGACCTGGTAATATGAGCAACAATTCTTTGAAGTAGATAGAGTGCGGTGCGAGAAATAGGCTGTCGCAAACTCGTTGACCAAGAAATAGCGCAAGACGCAGACGGAAACGAGGAACTTGTGCGGCGGAATACAGTCAATACGGGAATACTTACGTTGCTCATTCGATACGCCATTTCTAAAGCCTTTGGTCATGCCAACCATAACCAAAATCGGGGTCTTGTTGTTTTCAACGCAATGTTGACAACTTTTGCATTCGTAGATGAACTGCGGACGCGATCGTAGTGTATTTACGCCTTCCTCAACGCAAGGCGGTGACGCTAGTGTGCCAAAAGAAACCTCTGGCAGGCACGTCTCACAGAAAGCTAAGCAGCGGAATTACTTCAATGATTTAAACTGTGAACCAGACAGACAAGGCACAGGGAGAAGATAAGGATTGAGAGTTATCGAACCAATGGTGCGGTCTCATTTGAAGCAACTTGCTTGGATTCAATAACTCAATGCAGATTCATGAATACAGATATTCACCATATTTGACCTTTCGGGTCTTTGAGGATACATGAAAGGATTGGGCGTTACTTAACACGCATCACACCATTCACATTGGAAGAGCTAGCATACTGCCAATTCTGCAAAAGGATGTCACAATCCATGCAGATACTGCAAGTTAACTGGGCTGAAGCTGCGGCTTCTTATGGTTGGGCTTTGTTGAATTTGTTGAATTTGAAATGAAACCTGCACCTGCATCTGGAAAAAGAAAACCAGCTTGTATGGTCATAGCGATAGAAAAGTACCTTGACAGTGATTGTGACAAGACTATTAACTGGTAAAATTACATTTACTTATGTCTCCCACAGTAAAAGACTAAGTGAGTTCATCGTAAAACAACCAATATGGAACTAACAACTGCCATTCAGGGTCTATGAGACGAATAAGGACACAATGGCTGGAGCATAATTCCCAGCCATTTCGTTGTGGGCAAGCAGTTTCTACGGCTATAGCAAACTTATTCGGAACAGAAGTGGCTGCACAAAAACTTCCCTCGCCTAGACTAAGGACGTTGGGCAGAATACAGAAGCTACCAGAGGTAAGAGCCTTTTGATGAGCAGAGTAGGTATTGTGTGCAAGTACATGCGATTTAATGACAGTCATTTACGCCTGACTAGTATTGCACGTCGTGGAAATTTTTAGATAAAATAGACAAATTAGGTTTGCTGAGGTTGTAATGCTGTAACAAGCAAGTTCTTCTGTTTGTTGTAGTTGTCTGAGGAAGGCATGTCGTTGACCTTGATCGCTTGATCCCCCGCTGGCTCTTCGACACGTGACCCATAGACCCATTAGTTTAGTTTAGCGTCCTTGGCATCTTTTCGGAGAAAATCAATGCGCGTCGATTCTGCATCGCATGCAACTTCTGAGCGACAAAGCCTTCCTACGAAGACGAACAATAAGACCTCGACAACTCGACAGGGAGAATCTTATCTGTACTGGAGCTTTAGGTTCTCGAGATACCCACACTGAGCTTTGTCTCTGGCCCATACCCAGCCAAGCGTAGAACAGAAGCGCGCAGAACTACAATCATGGCTGAACAACCTAGCATCACGTCCATACTGGCAGCTTTAGGTAAGATAAATATCCCGAGCTCCAAAGTATGTCTGAAGCTGACGGCTTTGCAGCTGCACAACGCCCAAATGCCACACCTACCCAGAACCAACAGCAGCCAACGTACCAACCTACTCAACCTCAAGTCCCAACCCAGAACCCATACAGCAACCCTGGCGCATACAACTTACCACAACCTACACATTCGGGAAGTGTCGATCTTAGTAGTATCAAACCTGTCAATTCTGGTACTGTCAGTATTGCCGATGCGATCGCGAAGGCGAAGGCAATTGCAGCTGAGAAAGGAGTCTCATATGAAAGACCGACATCATACAGTGCCGCGGATCCTCGACTTGCCGGTGGACGTCCTTACAGAAGCTCAAGGTCTCGGTCTCGCTCACCACAACGTCGCGAAAACTTTCGTGACAACTTCAACCCTTACCGCGATGAGCGACGAGGCGATCGCCCCGCCCCTTCTGGCCGAGATTATCGAGAGCGATCCTTCTCTCCTGGACCAAGAGGTCGTGGACCACCAGGAGCTTTCTCTCCTGTTCGT
This sequence comes from Pezicula radicicola, assembly GCA_003008705.1. NCBI lineage: Eukaryota > Fungi > Ascomycota > Leotiomycetes > Helotiales > Dermateaceae > Pezicula > Pezicula radicicola. The sequence goes on along the minus strand of PDUO01000013.1, from coordinate 406,022 downwards.
GGTGCGCCTGGTTATGGTACGCGCGATCGGTCGCCACTACGCGGTGCAGACGACAACGTCGAATCTATTAATATCGAATCCAATCTTGTAGGCTTGATCATTGGCCGTCAAGGAGAGAATTTAAGACGTGTTGAAACAGAGACAGGATGTCGAGTTCAGTTCATTACGGGCCCTGATGAGACTGGACCTTATAGACAATGCAAAATCACCGGAACTCGCCAACAACGGACCGCAGCAAAGGCAGAAATAAATCGTATTATTGACGATAGTGGAATGAGTAGTAGTGCTCGCCCTGTTGTAGAGCGATCTACACGTGATGCCCCGCCCTCTGCACGTGGTTCCTCGCACCAACCAGCCTTGAGAGATGGTGAGGATAGCATGCAAATTATGGTACCAGATAGGACAGTGGGTCTTATCATTGGACGCGGTGGTGAAACAATCAGAGACCTTCAAGAGCGAAGTGGCTGTCATGTTAACATTGTTGGTGAACAAAAGAGTGTGAACGGACTTCGACCTGTCAACCTAATCGGCTCCCGTGAAGCTGCCGCTCGAGCGAAAGATCTCATCATGGAAATTGTGGAGAGTGATAGCAAGAATCAGGGAGGCAAAGAACGTCCTGCCGCACAAAGAGATTCAGGGCGAGACTCAGGTTACGGTGGAGCGCAGGGAGGTGGGGACAAAAGCAACGATTCAATCTATGTTCCATCGGAGGCTGTTGGCATGATCATTGGAAAGGGCGGGGAGACCATCAAGGAAATGCAAAGCACAACTGGCTGCAAGATTAACGTGTCTCCCTCATCAGGACCAGGAGAGGTCGAGCGTGAAATCGGTCTGGTAGGCTCTCGTGATGCAATTGCGGCAGCAAAGCGGGCTATTGAAGACAAGGTAGAAGCTGTAGTAAGTTCCTTCCATGCATATTATCTAGCGATATACTGATTGTTATGTAGCAAGCAAAGAATGGTGGCGGCGGTGGCAGTGGCGGCAACAACCGTAATCGCGCTACTCAAAATGATTATGGAGACCGTGGCTACTCGCAACCATACCAAAACCAAGGACAACACTCGCAACCACCAACCCAAGCCGCTCCTCAAGCGGACCTAAGTGACCCTTATGCAGCATGTGAGTATAAGCTCTTTTGAACAAGATAACAACGTGACTGACATTGAGACAGATGGTGGTTATCAAGCGTATTTGGCTTTGTGGTATTCGGCCATGGCCCAACAACAACAAGCAGGTCAGCCACAGGGTGATACATCAAAACCGCCTGGTACCTCGTGAAGCGCGTATCTGCCCCCTCCCCGGATATCTCGACGCACTCTTGACTGCATGGTTTGCATGACTTGCACATAATTTTGGTTGATCAGCGCTTTTGAGACCATGACTTCGATTCCGCCTATTGGACCAACATGACATGCTTGCTTGCACTTGACGATATTTCTTGCTCGCTAGTTTTCGTTTTCATACTCCAATCCGCTCTTGCAGTTCACACTTGGGTATCTTGATCAAAACGACAGGCTACGACTTGACATACAACAATGATGGCAAACTGCTGGATCTTGTTGACTTTCTCGACTGCTTGCATTGCATTGATCTGACCCTGTTTGACATGCTCATGCTCTCATTTGCTCGATAATCTCGACTTGACATGCATGACTGTAATGACTGGGTCGCTTTTCGATCACTCTACTCTGGACTGGCAGGCGCTTGGGAAGGAAAATAGGTTGACGCACTGATCTTTTTTCGAACCCCTTCCAAACCTTTCTTTGGTTCTTTTGCTATCACAATGCGGCGAGGCCTGATCTGCACTAAGAAAGCATGCTTACACGTTTGATTGCGCCCTTAATACGCAGAGCGTATCTTGCCATACTTTCACGTTTGTTTGCACTTACAAGACAGGGTGAACCACGAATTTTTTAAGGAAGCTGACAATGGATGCTCCTGCCTGCCTGTGTAAGACTAGAAAAGTAGTAGCCTGCTAATCAAACTATGATGAATCACCAATTTACCCCTTGGGTTTATTATTTCCAATGTGAAGCCTTCTAACATGCGTGGTCTCTTTACAATTATCTTGGCTAGAAAAGAGACAGCAATAGATCTTTTGGGAATAGTTTGCATTTTATGTTATGTGATGGGTTTTGAGAGAATTTGCACTGAAGCTCTAGGTATTTACTCTCTGATATTGCAACCACGTGACCAGAAAGAAGCTGCACTGAGAATTTGAGTCGTAAAATCCAGCCTCGCTCAGCCTTATTAAGACTTGGCACACGCGCTAAATTTAAGCAAGCAAGCTCCCGTCTCTGATCGCGTTCGCTTTTCTGTGAAGTTCGTCGCATCGCTTTAAAAATGAACACTACAAGTTTTCTATTGATATTGGATCACTGAAAGGTTTCGGATCGTGTTGTCAACATCTCTCATTTTTTTCTTCCCAACGTAAACCGGTATCGTCATGGTTCAAATCAGCGAAGTAAAGGGCAATGCCCGCGACAATCGAACTGCAGCACATACACACATTAAGGGACTTGGACTTCGACCAGATGGTATCGCGGAGAGACAAGCTGGCGGCTTCGTCGGTCAGGTGGCAGCTCGTGAGGTAGGACCCTACATAATTCACTACTCGGTCTGAAAGTTAAATCTCATTTCATATAGGCCTGCGGTGTTGTTGTCGACTTGATTCGGGCGCAGAAGATGGCTGGCCGTGCTGTCTTACTGGCTGGCGGTCCTGGCACTGGAAAGACGGCTTTGGCACAAGCAATTAGTCAAGAGTTGGGGACCAAAGTACCATTTTGCCCGATTGTTGGGAGCGAAATATACTCGGCCGAAGTCAAGAAGACAGAGGCTCTGAAGGAGAACTTCCGGCGGGCCATCGGTCTAAAAGTACGAGAAACGAAGGAGGTCTATGAAGGAGAGGTTACCGAGTTGACACCAGAGGAGGCGGAGAATCCATTGGGTAGTTACGGAAAGACAATCAGCACACTGCTAATTGGCCTGAAGAGCGCAAAAGGCCAGAAAAAGCTGCGCTTGGATCCCAGCATATATGAGGCTATACAGAAGGAGAGAGTCACTGTTGGCGATGTCATCTATATCGAGGCGAATACTGGTGCCTGCAAACGTGTTGGAAGATCAGACGCATATGCCACCGAGTTTGACTTAGAAGCTGAGGAATACGTACCAATACCGAAAGGTGATGTGCACAAGAAGAAGGAAATTGTTCAAGATGTTACATTACATGATCTCGATATCGCGAATTCCAGGCCACAAGGAGGACAGGATATTATGAGTATGATGGGTCAATTGATGAAACCAAAGATGACCGAAATTACGGACAAATTGCGGGAGGAAATCAACAAGGTTGTTAACAAATATATCGATCAAGGTGTTGCGGAGCTTGTCCCTGGTGTCCTATTCATCGATGAGGTATCTATCTTACACTATCTTACGATTCTTGGCAATTACGGACTGACAATGTGTAGGTTCACATGCTCGACATTGAGTGCTTTACATACCTCAATCGCGCACTTGAATCAACCATCTCACCCATTGTGATTCTAGCTTCGAACCGTGGCATGTGCACAATCCGTGGTACCGAAGACTTGGTTTCCGCCCACGGGATCCCCCCCGATCTCCTGGCTCGGCTACTTATCATCCCTACCAATGCCTATGAAGCAGACGAGATCAAGAGGATCATTCGCATACGAGTCACCGTGGAAGGCCTTGCCATTACTGAGGCTGCGTTGGACAAGATCGCTGAGCATGGTTCCCGAATTAGTCTGAGATATGCACTGCAGCTCCTCGCACCATCCAGCATTCTTGCGCGAGTAAGCGGTCGTAATCAGATCGATGTGGTGGATGTGGGTGAGTGCGAGGATCTGTTCATCGACGCTCGGCGGAGTGCAGCAATCGTGAAGAGCGACACAGACAACGGTCTTAATGGGTTCATATCATAAATCGGGAGCATGGTTAAAGGCTTGTGGTTCCTCCAAAAAGCAGGGCGCGTTCGTTGTGGGGGCGTCATGGGTATTTCTGTTTGCAGGTCTCAGAATGGGAGCTAGGATAGAAACGTGACTAGCGAACATCTCGCTTGGGTCCAAGGGTCGGTGTATCTGTTTGCCTACATTCCTCAGTCTCTTAGCTATTTCGTCGGGCCAATGTCAGGCATCCTTCAGCGTTCCCATGGTAAGTCAGTTACTAAGCAGAACTGAACCTCGTTGCAATCGCCTTAGTGCCTTCCGGCATGGCCGCGTGCGGTAGGAGATCCAGAGTTTCTTTGTCTTCACCCGAAACAGCTGCAACACTAAAGGCCTTCTCCCGAGACCTTTGTTGAGCACCTGCAATAATGGCACAACCGCTTCATGGTTATAGGGTCAGTGACCGGCAAACTCATTGTTTTCCTGCTCATCAATGGGCATTGCATACAAAGAATTCGATCAACAAGAAGCCCATTGATTTCCTTTTTCAATTCCAGTCTTGTATGCTCCTCTCCCAGGAAACTAGCTTTCCAGAAGTCTTCAGAAAATCTACGCCAGTTGCTTCAACGAGATCATCATGACAGATCCTCGTGGAACTGGAGCATCATCGATCTCGGATATTCCTCGATCACCAGTAAGCAATTCAACAGAATCTAGTCGGCGTGATTCTCTGAGGCCGCTTCATCCAGAGAAGGATTCAGAACCACCGACGCCAGACTCCCAATCCCCACCGTTCCGTTTGACAAGAAAGCGAGCAGCGTCTATCGATACCGAAAGTGCAAACCACCCACGCATAGGAGATCTTGCTCTCAACAGCGCGAGCACAAGTGGCCCACGAACTTCTGATTCCAGAGAGCAGGTGTGCCTTTGTCAACCAGACCCGAAGATTCCACGGCCTCGAAACGGTGCGTGGCCTTCTCTCCCTTTCAAATGCTCTCTTTTCCTATTCGTGATTTTTTGCAAGCCCTGGCGTTATATCCTCTTTGTTGGCTGCAGTGGCTGCCTTTGATTGTATTTAGATGCTAATAGTCCTTTATAGCCTTTATCCTCTATCGTCAACATTACCAGGCCCAAGTCGTTGCTCAACATCCCGGACTTGCAAATCCAGAGATATCAAAGATTATTGGTGAAAAGTGGAGAGAAACACCGCCCGAGATCAAAAACGACTGGAAGAGGCTTGCAGAGGTGTGTGGGGGTACAGTTATTCTCTAATGATAAGGTACTGATTCTTGAGTAACAGGAAGAAAAGCAGCGTCACCAGAGACAGTATCCAGGATATAGATATCAACCACGACGTGCAGGCAAGCCAAACGGAATCAAACCACTTTCATCCTCCTCCTCTGACGATCCCATACGTTGTCCGAAGTGCAACGGCCGTTATATCTCTACACCAAGTACGCCTATGACCCCGTTCACGCCTTCGTTTGGATCAGCAGACCCTCGAAACGACCGTCTGCTACCCCCTTTCACACCTAATTCATCACGGACGGACGAGATGTCTCGATATTCGTCACAAGACAGCAGAATGGACACCCCTCGGACAGCTCCTTCTCACCAACAAACACACCGCCGTGGCCAATACGCCCCACCACAGCCCTTGCAAACTCTTCGTGAACGGGATGAGCCTATGGATATATCCCCAGATCAAAAGCGTTGTCGTTTCAATGACGGCCCACAAAGGGCTTATCCCTCGCCCTCGCCAATCTCTTATTCTGCTCCACAGTCTTTCTCGCGGAATGGGCCACCAATGTCCGCAACAGGATATAGAGCACCACAGCAGTTTCCAGGTCAAGGACCATTTCCTCCTCGTTCAACAATGGGGCCACCTCCTCCACAGTCCCCCGTTTTTCACCAACCACGGCACCAATATCCGACCCGTGCCAACACTTTTGATGAATCGCTACGTCTTCCACCTTTGCAAACGCAGCTTTCAAGCTCGACTCCTGTTGCAACAGTGAGACCTGAGTTGCGCGCAGAGAGTCGTGAAAGCCAAGCCCGAAGTGTGGAAGCAATGGTGATGACGATTCCATATCTTAATAAAGTTAAGGTTCTCTCAAAAATATCAGGCCCCTTGCCTCCACCAGGTCCAACCAGTCCGGCACATGAAGTCCGTGGCGCCATTATTGCTGTTGAAGGATCAGACAATGCTCTTGTATCAGAAATTGGAGCATTCCTCAACGATGCTTTAAATAAAGAAGCCGGTCTTGCTGTCAAGACATGGACTGCTCCTGTTTCCTCTCCAAATATTACACAGGTTCGAGACCCCGATACAGAAATGAAAGAAATCGGGGATGAATCTGCAGCTGCGAAAGAAGAAAGTGATCCTTTCGTTGATTATCTGTCCACGATATCAAAATGGCACAAAAAGTCCCAAGCTATCCTCAAACATATTACTACTGCCCCCTCTCCGCCACCTAATGAACCCGGCCTCACAAAACGCTCCGCTTCAGATCCTGTCAAAATCCTACCAGTAGCCCTGCTTCCAGAAGGCTTCTCACTCACAACCTCGGACCAGTTTGCCCTCCGCATACCGATCAATGATTCCTACGCACCCGTCGACCACTGGCAATGGATGGCTACCCTGTGGCGTGGCATTGTTGGTCCTGATCTAACAGTTTATGTGAAGAAGACTCGAGATAAAGAAGAATTTGATGGCATGACTGGTGTGGAGTTGAGGAAAGATTGTGCGGCTATTGTTGTGAGAGTTATGGAGGGTCAGAGACTTGATGAGAAGTCTGCTAGGAGATTGGCGTTCGAGGTGAGTGAATTCGTTAGGGGTGTTGAAGGCGGGTTTGGAAGGAGTTGAATTAATGACTGCATTGGACGGTGTTGGGAGTTTTGAAGACTGCCCGGGCAGCCAGCGTTGTTTTGCATTGGTTTGGCTTTTTTGTGTTAAGTTACTCTATTTTTGTACTTATTTGATTTCTACCTTGCATAATAAATCCATACTGTACTCACGATTCCCATAAGGGAATAAAAATATTCGCCCATGTTGTGTGTATTTAAGTAGGACATATACTACCTAGTCGATCAGGAAGAAAATCCATCCATTCAAACGCCAATTCGCCACAGTGAAAACGAAAATAGCAAGCTCTGTCAGTATAGAAACGAGTAGCGGCGACTCCTGGGCTAGGAAGCGGGCTTGGTACTGGGCTCGGCTGCATACCACCATGCCCATAATTCTCTCCATAGCCTGTTTGTTGCCCCTCGCCTTGTCGAACATTCACGTACTGTCCATACTTCCCATACTGTGCTGACGGTGGAAATGGTGTGGCAGAACCACTTCGACCCTCCTCCAGGCCCCCAAACTCATACTGTGAGCCCAGCAACTTCTCATGATCCTTGCCCAATTTCTCCGCCAACTTCTCTGCTCGCTTCGCAGCCTTCTTCTCCTTGCGACTAAGCTTTGGAAACTCGGAGTCTGGCCCAACGAAAACGTGGCCAGGATGTGTAATGCACATAATGAGAATGGCGAGGAACATCTGATGGTCAGAAACTCAGAGTTAGTTTACTCTTCTTAGACATATCGGGAATAATTCATATATTAATTCAGAGGCAATGAGTAAACTAAACCAAGAAGGGGTAAATTTGCTACAAGAACTTGAGACTTACGGGAGTGGCATCGAGGACGTAGAAGTAAAATTCATGATAAGGTAGAGGGTTACTGGGAGATTCGCCGCGAGCATGCTCGGTTAAGCGGTAAATGATACGGCCCTATTTGCTTGTTAGTTTTCTTAAATAAGGAAAACAAAAGTATGATTTAGTTATACAGTTATGAGAGCAAGTGACACGTAGAGAGTACACAACATCCTAAACCAGCCGGGTTTGAGAAAAGAACCTTGGGCCTTCAAAGCTATCATTCTTCGATGAAAGGCAATGACTAGACCGAAGAACAAGAGAATGAAGAACTGCTGGAGTCCAATGCCACCTGAAAAATAACGTCAGAATAGTTATAATAAAACAGAACGATAGATTCCCTAACCCATGTATATGTGGATCCCAAGTTGCATGGTTTTAGGAGCGACTTTTGTTCCTGAAACAATCATTCCTCCACCGAGTTGAACAAGGAAAGCCAGGATGTCGAGCCAAACGAAAACGCCGGAGAATTTCGTGGCACGGATGAAGAGCCTCTTGTCTGGGAGGTAAAAGTATACCATACGACCGAGGATCATATAATCGAAAGCATTTATGACTAGTTTCGTTATTGGCCACGCTCTTGTACTACATTTTAGCTTGAGAATATCTGACTTACGCAATGGTGCTAAAAGGACGAGAAGGAATAAGATTGTATATATATTGGTATTTTGTTGGTGCTTTGTTGAGTAGGTGCGGAGCGCGAAAGAACCAGTTTCCCAAAGAGCTCCCATGATTATCACCCAACAGAAGGTCTAATATGAACGTCAGCTCAAATGCTTGATCGGGAAATTTTGTAGGTACCTACCTTTTTAGACCAGAAAGATTGGATGACATGGACTACAGTAACAACCCCAAACAGACAAACAAAAATTAAGGCCCAGATAAATTACGGATGGTAGAGATAGATGGCGTTGCAATCTTCAGGTGGAACCCAGCCATTCCTGTCCGGTGCACCAGTAACACAACTGGGAGACGAACTCGAAGTAGTTTCTGAGCTAGTAGCGGTTGCTGAAGCTGTTGTGAAAGACATGCTTTCAGTTGACTTGGTGACAAAGGAAAGAATAAGGGTATCTGAGAGTGAAGCTCGAGCTAAAGAAAGATATAAAGAAGGGACAAGGCTGGAAATCAAGTCCACTATATACCAGTGGAGCTACCGACAACTTTTGAACATGCAGTACTATGATCTAAAAAACGCTAGGCGACCCACAAAATAGCAGTGAATGTCTGTAGCTTAGTGTGGTAAGAAGGCGAAGCAACTACTGAGCCTTCCTAGAGACATCATAGCCTTGTGCCAGTTAGATCAACGTAAGCTTCAAATGTCCGCTAAGGCAAGATCCTAACAGCAGTCATAGATCCCTTCAGCTACTAACCAAGGTTGAAACTGACAGTGCAGTAGGGCCGGAATATTTGCAAAGTTATGGCTGCACTTACGCATTTAAGAAACAAAAGTAGCTTACTTCGAAGCTACTTCATTTTACTGTTATGGCTTGTCCTGCTACTGTACTGCTTAGAATTACAGAGCATATGGCATGTAGCTACAGAGTCTATAATTTTATTTATTTATGAGCAGTTGTAAAATTGTATAGGTAGTACCTATTTGGGGCACCTACGCGCACATGCCCTGGCCTAATGGCTGGTGCTCGTGGTTGTTTGTCATAGGGCTGATATCCCAGACTTGCAGTTCCAAGTCTGGCAGGCACAGTAAATTGTACGAACGACCCAATGAAGACCTTGGTTCTTTCAACCACTAGAAGTATACAATTTGATCAGGACGAAAAGGGGCTTAGGCGATATTCGCTTAAAGCTTATACTGAATGTCAGATGCTTATTCTCAGCACAGGCCTTCCTCCCCCTTTTCTACACGAATCCTTCACCAAATCACTGTTGACTAGGGTCTGTAGTAGTAGACGAGGAATAGCAAGATCGTCAGTCAGCATGGACGTCCTTGTGCGGCGTGGATGTGGGAACAAATGCTAAAGAACGAATGGGAGTCGAGAATTGGAAGAGCGTTCGCAGCGTTCGCGTTGATCTAGGGTTCCTAGCACGAGAGCTTCGCCGCTTCACGTAAATTCAAGATGCGCTAGCTTGGTCCATTTTCTCTCCTCTTCAAGCCGTTCTTCTTTTCTCCCCTATCACATTTCTTCTGCGTGTAGCAGCGACATATCCTCTACCATCAAAACACACAACACTGAAAAATTCACGATGAATGATACTCTGAAGCATCTATCGACTAGTATGGGCTATCGCGGTAGCAATAGCTCTATGAGGAAGTTAGATCACTATCCAGCAAATAGCAGTGCTACAAAGTAGGTCCATATCTAGTCATCAACTAGAAATATTCATATGCTTACACGCTTTCAATCAAGAATCAATGAAGAGCATACGAGCCCCGAGAATCAGCCACCAGTCTATTTTGAAAGTGTTACATCTCCAGCACAGTCAATATCCTCTGCAGTTGGGAATCGTTTCGTAATAGCGACAAAGGAAGACTCGCTCTCGTCGGGCTTTCCATTCGATGAACGACTTTACAAATATGGCATCACACATGATCAATGGCACCTATTCACAAACGAGATTGTGGATGCAGCAAAAATTACGTTTGCTTCAGATTGGGTCGCGTGGAGTACCGGAGTGACAGTTGGCACCATATCAACCGCTGGTTTACTTATATTTGGCCCAGTAGCTGGCTATTACGCAGCGAGACCACTTCACCGCAAGGCCGTGGTTAACAATGTAAGGAAAGAGCTTATGCACGACGGACAGCTTCGGACAATTTTGAGGCAATGGAATGAGCGAACTTTTTAACCCAGAGGTTTTAATGCATGGTTAGAGCTCCCAAAACTCAGTGGCGAAATAAAGACGACTACTGCCGAGGACACAAGTGATAAGAAGGATAAGAAGGCCAAGAAGGTGAGGAAAATGCAAGCTCGCCGGTTTAGAATCCTCATTATTCCCAATGACGCCAATGAAACTTCTCGTCAGCTTTTACTCGAGGCGCCGAAGAGAAAACCATTACCTGTGGTACCTTTGGTAGAAGCTTCAACCCGGCGGTCTCCGGTGGGGGCCTCATCAGAAATTAAACGCACGGGAGAACTTCCCAGCAATACACCCGCGGCAAAGGAGCTTTCCACAGCGACGACTAATGATTCGATCAACTCTGTGCCTATGGAATTAGACAGCACAGTTATCGCGGCGAAACATTGATAATATGGAATAAGGGGAAGGATTGCACAAAGCCAAAATTGTGTTGACACAACCTTTGTCCTCGTCCTCAGTCGTAGTCTTGTTCTCAATTGCGAAAACTAACGACCCTCGTGTCTCAGCAGCCTACAAGCCACAACATAACGCATCGCAATCTGAGGTGCGTGGAGATGACAGCTCATGTGGTTGACGACAACAAGTCTTTTTAATGTAGCATATGGTATCTTGGCCTTCTTACCAAGCCTGCTACAACTATTCATGAGGGAAAGCAGACCTTAGAACAGCCGGTTCCCGTGGAGAGACTAAGAGATCTACCGTTCTTACTCCAGGAAGGAGTGTGAATCGCCGAGGGGGCGTGACGCGATGGCATGTATGATATGCAGAGGATAACATATCACATCATCGAGCGGCAGAGTTTACCTACGGTGCGAGCTTAAACCAGTAATTATACTTATGTAAATGTATATATACATCCTAACTCGAGCTTCTCCCAATTTCGATGGCATGGTAGTCATATTATAGTTGAAGAAACTCACTGTTAAAGAAGGTCAGTTGAAACAAACCTTGGGAATGCATGTTTGTCTAATTTCTTACCACGGGCTCCTCTATTTCTCCTCATCATCCTCAGTCATAATCCTAAGTTCTGAGTTATGGTGGTGGTACATTTCTATTAACCTAGCTATCTCAATCACACAAAGAGCGAGTTTACTGTACCATCAGTAGAATACAGCATGGTCGTCCTTGCGCAAAACTGTTTTGCTTAGCCAACCCCCGTATTGTCCTATTCTCACTATCTTCTGTCTCATCCTTCGCCTTGATATTATTTGCTTCCTGAAAATTGACTCACTTTTTCGTTCACTGTCCGTACTTTTGCTAGGAAGAGCGCCCAGAAGCCGATCAATAGAAATTATTCCAGTGGATAAGAATTGCCAGGTGTTTATTGTCAAGTCTCTGGGGGCCCATGGGTTGGTCGGGTTGAAAAACGTCGTGGGGTGGATCTACCTGATGGTTCTCGAGGCCTTGGGGGGCGCTCAGAATAGGGGATAGAGATACGACGCGAAGAGTCGCTACCTGCTAAGTGATGTCTTCGAGGTTCTCTGCGCTCAGAACGGGGTAGAGAGACGGCATATGGTCCCAGGTGCCCTCTAATAAATCGAGACGGAGTATGACTAGAGGAGACACCATCTGGTGGCCGATGTTGTCGACGCTCTGGGCGTTCAGAATCATATCGAGTCGGACTACGATGCGAAGAGATTCTATATGGTCCCAGGTGCCCGAAATTATCTCGAGCCGAAGTATGAGTGGAAGACACACCATCTGGTGATGATCGAATTTCTCCAGACTCTAGGGATTCAGAATCATCTTGAATCGGAGCACGATGGGAAGGGACTGTATCCCACTGTCGAGATCCCCTACGCGGGAGGTGAGCACGATCCGAAATTGAAGAATCTAGTTGACTCTCTGCCTGCTCTGTACAAGCCAGCGAAGAATCTGATGGTCGATGCCCTAGCTTCTCTGTGGGAGCTAGACTGTAGTCCTCTGGGAAAAGAATTGCAGCTAGTGAAGGGTTTCCAAGTTCTTGTTGTACGTTACTGTGGTGCAAATAATTACTATCAGGAGCATCTTGATCACTAGTTGTCTTTGTACGCCTCTTCGAGTTCGACTTGCTTGCAGGCGCAGAAGTTGTACTAGGATCGTTCCTATCTTCAGAGGTCGCTCTTTTTCTTTTTGCCGATACAGATGACTGGGATTTTGGGTTTGTTTTCGTACTTGCTTTTCCAGTGCTCTCAGCATCTGCTTCCAGGTTCGTATTTGATTGAACACTTTCGAAGGCAAATGGTCCTGCAGGGATTATGTTCGATCGCTCGCGCCAGCCTGGTGAACGACGCCGAGGCATTTGATGTGGTGCGAACAGACTTCGATTTGAAGTGTCGACATAAAGTGGATCTTGAGGAGATAGAAACGGTGGCCTCATCGGCTGTGTATTCTCCACCCTACTTTCAGGTTTCTTTCCTTTGTCTCTTTTCGATCCGCCACTGTCCCGCTGTTTCCCGGAGGACATCTTCAATCTAGCCGTCACTTGGGTTAATACTACTCAAAGAATAAACAATAAGAGCCGACGCCCATAATGTATGTGTGAACTGATGATGCTGGAAATTGAGAAAAGGATGTTTGAGGAAGGAGGGCTGTAGTTGTCTTGAAGATCACAGTTGCTCGCTTAGCTGTCACTTAACCTCTCCTTCCTCTTTCGTGTTCTTGTAATCTAGCTAGCATCTAGGAGATCTAGTAAAATACTTCAAGAACTGTTTTGTGTTGAGCAGTCAATATGATTGATTTACTTGATCAAATGGGCTAAGAAGATCATTTTCAAGACCTCTGAAATACCACTACAATGCGAGCTGAGGAGAGTTTTGGTAGCTCAATTACTTACGTGTGCTCAAGATTTTGCATAACCTATTAGTAACAATTAATAACATTAGGATTTGGAACCCGAAGGCCAGAGATTTGAATCGAGAATTTTGTTTGCCTTTGGTTAGAGAAAACCTCAATCCACTCTCGCTCTTGCCTACGGTGTACGCAGTCCGAAAACGCTTCGATTACACCCCCTCAAGTTTTCAAGTAGAATGACAACATTGCGCAATGGGCATCTGCCTCATACACAAGAGTCTTAAGCGACAGGACGAACTCGATATCAAATAATGTCATTAACATGAATCACTTATGAACTCATACATAAATAACGTTGTGAACTACACAGCTATAACACTGCAACTTGTGAGTCAAGACTCTGACCGCATCCCAAATTATTACGATGAAATATTATCTAAAAATTCAGAGGTGCTAATATATGCATAGCCGATTTTAGTATCTTCTACGGTAAGCTATTACTAAACAAAACTTTGGTGAAGACATGTGAATCTAGGTAAGTAGATAGGTGGGCAGGAGCAGTGTTTGTCCTCCGATATAGAATTTCCTGCAAGCCTCCTCCAATCAATACCCGCTGAATTCTCTGCCAATAACCTCCGCGCTGCTGCAAACGGCGAAGCTAACATCCCACCTGATCATGCAAAACGTACTGCAATGTGCCCTCTCCACGAACACCATGGAGTTGGTAAACTCGGAATCTAGGAAACGGGTATGTGCGTAGCCGTCGCTTAAAAACAACACGTGAATCTGTTTTTATCCGAATACTTGCATTTCTCCGAATCGAGTTGCAGAAGTTCGCAGATCATCTTGATTGCTACCCCTGTACTTGCATTATGTAGGTAAGCGGGGAAGAACCTGAGTTCTGCATCTTTGGTAAGGAGTTGTCCCGATGAGTCAGTTGGGATTGCTTGGGAAGCGGTGAGTTGTGAGCAGGATTGCTATATTAATATCAGAAAATATCATTATTTACTATTTAGTATTCCCAGAATTTAATATCGTATGGTTACCTCTAATGACTTGTCATAATTACTCCGCCGTAGAGACCTTGTCATCCTCCTTCACTTCAACGGGTGCTAAAATCGTTCTCTTGAAATATCTTGGCTTCACACCCATCTCAAATAGCCTATCAATCTCACCGAATGTACGTCCCTTTGTCTCGGGGTAGTAGGCCCAGATGAGCCCACAACAAAGCGTAAGAACGCCGCCGAAGATGAAGGCAATTCGTCCGCCAAGGTTGCCTTGATCGGGGTTTATGGCAAAAGGTAAGAAGACCGTTGAGATTGCTCCTGCAATACCATTGGTCATCGTTGCTAGTGACTGCGTGTGACCTCGCAACGAGGAAGTAGATACTTCAGTAGTGATGGGCCAGGCTACAGCACCAAGGGTCGATTGGTAAGTGAAAGACCCTAAGACAACAAAATTAGCGGCTGTAGCCCAAAACAATCGCATATTGAGATATATGGCAAATGATAAGTTCTAGTGCACTTACAGATGGCCATGAAGATTACTTGCGCCCAAATTGCCGAGGGAGATGGGATGACCGATACAATCCCGATCATCATCAATGAGGCAGAGAGTATAATGGCACCTATTGCTGTCAGAAATGTGGTACAGAACAAGAATATCTTCGCATATGCAGAAGATCAAAGCATACCATTAAGTGCCGTTCCACGACGACCAAATCTCTCAATGAATACCCAGCCAAACATATTCCCAATGAGCATCAAGAATGAGAGGCCGACTGTAACATCAAATGCTCGAGCGTCCGACATTCCACCAAGTTGGAGGAAGTATGCCATGTATCTGTAGCGAATGATTAGCATGTGCTAACAGTCGCTTGGGAAATTGAGATACGTGCCCTATGATCCAGTTTATACCAGAAAATGCCTGGACAAAGAACGAGCTCATTGCAATAAGTGTGCGTTGTTTATTAGTCCCTTTAAAGCAGTCTTTAAAAGAAGCTGCCTTCAAAACCCGATTTTTGTTTTCGAGATCAGTCTGGATCGTCAAAAGCATTCTCTCGGCATCTATATTGCGGTTGTATAGCTTCCCGATATTGACTCTAGCCTTTTCGAGTCTGCCTTGAGCGACGAGATGGTAAGGCGACTCTGGGAAGAACGGTAGCACGGCCAAACCGAAAGCAGCGAATATCCATTGCACTCCAAAGATAGTTCTGTAAGCACCTGCTCCGGTTGAATATTGAGTTTGTCGCATAACCACATAAGCGAAGCATTGCCCCAAGACGATTGACCAGTTTACCCCTGCGGTCACCGCTCCTCGAAGTTCCATTGGTGCAATTTCAGAACAGTACGTGGGTGCAATTGTGATGAAAATACCCAGTGGCAGACCTGTGAGAACCTTTCCACCAAAGAACATAGGGAGATTTCCCGGGGAGAACCACTGCAGGAAAACTCCAACTATGCTGAAAACTATGCATTGTCAGACTTTGTAAAATAAATACTGAAATCGAATGGTCTTACTGTATGCTGTTAGTATACACACTTGTCTTCCGTATTTTTTCGCAGCAACTGCTGTCAAAGCTCCACCTCCAACGAGTCCGATGAGGGATCCACCGCCAAAGGCAAGTTGCCATATTGCAGGGATAACGAATTGCCCTTGGAATTCTGTACCATAGTCTTGTCGAAATTGTGCAATTGCCAGAACGATCTGAAGCGGTAAGCCTATGTACAATAAGTGGGAAAACCATTCTAGGAGTAATTACGCTTCCTGCAAGACCATCATACCCCCACATGATACAGGTGAACAATGCGTAGGAACCTAGCTTGGATCTTAATGTCGCTTTCAAGGCGAGGACAATTGGGAAGAGACTAACACCATAGCAACGACTTGACATTAGTTCTCATGATATGTTGTAATGGTTTCTTCTTTTGTATTCCCTCAGACCCGTCCAGGAAGGCGCTGGCTCCAGGCGCTGCCTTATCTCCAAGTTTGATGGCCATATTGTGTATCGAGCGAGCGTCCAGTCGCTATCGGTCGATATCTGTGCCTTCGAAACTTCCCTGCCCTGTGGTTAAAAAGCGACAAGAGGGGCAGAATGACGGAGAGGTTCGTAGATGTAGAAGAATGGAAGTACGTGAAGTACAAATACATTTTGACAATATTTGACAATTAATACTAGCTCGGCGTTTCAGGAAGGCACGTGAGGTCACAGCTCGATCCCTTGCTTATTTGACACAGTGCCTTCCTACCGGTACAAAGCATACCACAGCGAATTAATCAACGACAAAGACAGAAGGTCGAGCCTAGCTAACACCGCTAGGTGGCGGACAAGGCAGCATGGAGACTGATGCGAGTACTTGAAAAATCAGACGATCGACGATACAGTAATGCAGCACAGGTCGTTCGCAAGACACTGTCCATTGCAGCCTCATTGATCTACGGTACAGTGCTGGACAGGTTCTCGGGTTCACCAGTTCCCCATAGAAACAGTCGTCTCATAATCTCCTCTTTAGGCGAAACCTGATGCGGGAAGTGTCAGCCTCCGGACTCAAAACTCCCGTGTTTCTTCTGAGTTTCTGAGTTTAGAAACCACTCAAACAATCGACATTGTCATGATCACTGCGTTACTACGATCCCAACTTTTCTATTGGTCGCCGCCGTGCAAAACATTGCTTGCGTTTATATCTGCCATGCAATATTATTCTACTCAGAATGTGGTACTGTATTTTGCAGCAAGACGCAGGAAATCTCTTTGGGATCCCCGAGATCCCAGTGTATATTTTTCTGCTTTTATAAAATTCCGTCTTTTGGAATTGTAACTGAAAATTCAGATACTGTATTGTACGGAAGGTGCATGGTGGCACAGGTTATGGCTCATGCCTTGCTCGGTTTGGTTTGGCATTAGGAGGTGCTTATGAAGTACATGTCTTTGACTTTCGAGTTCAGACCTCATCCAGAGGCCGAGATTGGGAAACCCTGAGTTTTCTTTTCGTCATTACAAGCTGTATAGGTTTTCATGTTGATTTCTTGTAGATGAAAGATGTCAACGTCCATCCGACCAGTCCGGGAAAAGGTGTCGTTATGGTCACGTGTCTATCGCATTATTGATGAGCCGTGGCCGTGCAGGGGTATTGGTGCTCAAGAAATTGTCCAGAGCTTCATCAACGATGCCCATGAAAGCCGAATTATAGCTGGACGTCGTGGCTCTCCTTGGCTATAGGAATCACTTCGAGATATCTGTGGTTTGCGTGTACCAGTATTCCGGATTCAGCGAATCACCTCCCCTCCAATTGGCTCCTTGAGCCCTCTCCCGCAGCAATGCCTCTCTTCACACCATCCACCCATCCATCCCTCACCTGTCTGCGCGCCTTCACAACAACACGTACCCTGCTTGCAAAATCCACTAAACAACGTCTCGCCCACGAACACTCCGCCATCCCACCATATCCCTACGGACCCTCACAATGGTACAAGCAATCTAACTTCGGCTTATACGGCGGTTCAAAGATCCGTTTCGGGAACATAGTGTCTAAGAAGAACGAAGTCAAGACCCGGAGACATTGGCGTCCAAACGTTCAGAGAAAATGGTTGTATAGTGCTGCGCTAGGGAGGAAACTTCGCCTTAGGATTACCACGAGGGTGCTGAGGACGGTGGATAAGTGTGGTGGATTGGACAACTATCTGTTGGGTGACAAGGCACAGAGGATAAAGGAGTTGGGAATGGGAGGATGGAAGTTGAGGTGGAGGATCATGCAGACGGATGCTGTCAAGGAGAGATTTAGGGCTGAGAGGGAAGCTGCGGGATTGGGACCTGTAGAGGAAGTGCTCTTAGGATCAGATGGGCAGGTCGTCACCAGCGGGATGGTGGCGGAAGAGGTGAAGAAATTCGATGAAGAATTAGATGGAGAGTCAGATATGGAGCTTGGGGAGGATGCCGAGGGAGCTGATGTTGAGGAAGTTGGGGTTGAAGAAGGATTCATGGCTGAGGAGCCTGCAACAGGGAAACCAGAGAAGATATTGTCATGATACGAGAACCTTGTAGGATCGGTGTATATTATGTATTCAAAGAAGGCCACGAAAAAAAAATCCACAATACCCATTCAAGGTCCGTAAGCTTGTGGTCCACTATGATTAGGCGGAATCTGTCAGCGTATGCAAGCTCAAAATGTGACACGCAGACTGAGTGTTAACTCCGAATACTATTTTTGTTTGCCTACAATACTTAGCAAGATGATCATTTGCAAGAAAGGCCACTTTGGATCCACTTTGAATTAGTAAACTAATAAATCTCAGTAGAACCAAGGGTTTTTAACACCAGCATGTGGAAGTAAGTCCCCGTTGCACATAGAGACGATCTAGGATCAACTGAGGAGAAAGAGACGAGGAAAGGGTTTTCTCACTTCGTGTATTGAATGGGTAGGGGGATTGGAGTTGCTCAAACCAAGTCAGTCATTCACGATTTAAAGTTGTGGGGTGGAAATGTGGATGATATTGTAATATTCAAGATGTAGAACGAATTCCAAGACTTCCAGCTTGAATCCCGTAATGAAGTGATCCATTTAAAGATGATACACTTAAACCCCTTTCGTTCCGTTAAACTCTAATCCACACCTCGAAGCCCGAAGAGACAGTCGAGACCTGGAAGACCTCAGACACCTAGAAGGCCTCAGTAATCTAGGACACAAATCTACAAAACTTGTGCTTAGAAGCCCGTACAAAAGCTGCAGTATATCCACAACAACACAAACTCCCACCCAACTCTTCTTCACAGCTCCAAACCAACCAAGAGCATTGCAATAAAAAAAAATTCAAATTTCCCACACTCATGCGTATCCTACGTCCTTTGGTAGCCCAGTAAAGCAATCTTAGGTTAGAAATGAAATATTTGAATAATAAAAAGTAAGTGGTAAAAGCGATCCAAAGGGTGCCCCAAGCTAAATAGTCTAGATGAAGTCGTAGAAACACTACTTCTGTTCTACGAGGAATTTAAGTAAGTGATAAATGTGATAATAGGATATGCAAAGGTAGTGTGTAGGATATAAGACGTGAGAAGTGTTAGAAGGTAAGATAAGTGCACAGCCCACTTCTTGATTACTCTACAACCTGTAGAAATGGGAAGTCCTAGGGGAATGTTTCAAGGTATAGACGGTTGAGCCACAGCAGTAGAATCCTTCAATAACAGTTTAAACTCTTTGAGTCAGCTCATTAAATCAATATAGACGCTTGTTATATAGATTTGGGTAGAACGGAGTTTGAAAAACTCATTCAAACACATCGTACATAGCCTAGCTTGAACTCTGGTTACTCAGATTAGGTAAGTTACCGAAGTAAAATATGCTCCTGCATGACTATTATTTTAGACTCTAAAGTATGGTTACGTAGCAGTAACTGACTTTGCGGAAGAAATTCCAGTTTTATAGAGTTATTAGCTCACAGTAGTTTCTGTGCCAACGCGTCGGCCCATGGATCGGTTAATTCATAAATCACTTGTCAAAATGGACTAAATTTATGAATAGTATGGGTCATTTGAATGCAAAAATCATCGAAAATATGAAGGTTTTGCGTACAACGTACTTAATCGTCTCTAAATTTTGGGTTTGACTTTTCGTGTGGAAGTGGTTGCTATCTGAAATCTCGGTTTGGTCCATGAAAACTCAACTCCCACAATAATCGAGCGACTTTGACCAATTCACTTGCTACATTCATAGTATGAGAGTCGTTAGAGATGAAATTGTAACTTGAATCGAACTCTACACCACCCTATGCTTACAGTATTATTAAGTCGAGATCAAACTAAGGCAGAAAGTTGTGTGTACTTACACATGCATTTTGAATACAATTCCGTCGATTTCGAGAATGGTTTCTTGTAGAACTCGTCCCATCCGCTTTCGCATAAGACCAAGGGTTCTCCTCAAACCAAAACATCAATAGATTGCACGTGCCGGCCAGTGATGTTCAGGGCTTTCTTGGCCTTACGCTTGTAGGGACTAGTGGAACTAATGACAATGGCGAGAATTCGAGCGGGCAATGATAATGCTGACCGGTAATTCCGGTACTATATGACAAGCCATGTGAAGTCCACACAAGAAGGAATAGATCGTGGAGCCGTAACGAGGTAGAAGCCAAGAAGGCACTGCAGAAATAGCTTGAGCAGTCGCACAGGCAACAAGAGCAATGAATCAAGACTGACGAAGGCAAGAGCGGTAAAAATACTGTATCAAGGACACGGAAAGCAATCATTGACAAAACACAGGAGTAAGTGCATTATGTTACATGGTACAAACTTAGGTAAAGATGAAGAGATCAACAAAGCGAAACATAAGTAAAGGCAAACAACACGCAGGATTCAAACTTATCTCATTACCTATTCCCGTTCTCGTTGTACGGCAGGATTGCGGCATAGGATCCTCGAGATTCTGTCATAAAGCCTCCCGAATCAGTGAGCTTAGTGAGTTTAGAG
The DNA here is from genome assembly GCA_003008705.1 of Pezicula radicicola. NCBI lineage: Eukaryota > Fungi > Ascomycota > Leotiomycetes > Helotiales > Dermateaceae > Pezicula > Pezicula radicicola. The sequence goes on along the minus strand of PDUO01000013.1, from coordinate 385,373 downwards.
ACGGGTAGTGCGAGTAGCGCAGTATACTTTGATAGGCGTAGTTCGTGGGGGTTGATGAAACGTTCAGTCCTCGTTTTGATTCGTCTGCTCTGCTGTAACCATTCTTGTTACGGAGGTACAGCCGTTTGCGATTCGAGAGATGCGATGCGATGCGAAGAGAAAGGGGAAGGGGAAGGGGAAGGGGAAGGGGAAGGGGAAGGGGTGCAGAAGTCAAGCGACAATACACAGATTATAACTTCGGAACAATATCTTCACCGTCGAACGGCGGTGACACAGAACGGGGTTAGGTCCGTCCTTTTCTGCCCCGAGGTAAGATCTTACAAGGATGACCTGCAGATGCCGGTCTTTGGTAAACAAGACACAGTAGTATCATGAGATGCGCCTGTGGGAGACTTCTGGGCAAACATGTGAGATATATGTGCAGACGCGTTCAGGAGAACTAATGTCAAAAATCCACGACGTAGTACAAAAGTAGAATAGCTAGAATACTTAGCCCCGATCATTGCAGATCCACTCCAGTATTTCACCCCTCATCCCTCTCCATCTAGCCGACTGGGCGAGGCATACAGAGAAAGGAATGTTGCACGAAGCGACAACAACTCTGTCCTACTTCAATTTTGCATCATTGACCTTCTGATCAAAGCTTGTATAACACAAGGCATCTTCAAATCCCAGATTCCATAAAGCCCTTCGAAATCCCAATAACATCTTCCTTCTTCAAGACACTCGCGCGCCTTGTCTTCAACCCCTTCCAAAGCACCGAAATGGCTCCCCTAACTCCAGACTGGCAACAGCCCTCGCACCCAAAGATCCAGAAAGTAGTCTTTGCATCCAAAGAGCAATATCTCTCAAACTCCTACTCCACAATCGCCCTTCCTCCCTTCGGCTTCTTCGCAAAGCTGAGCTTCCCACCATGCACCGAGGCCTTTGAACCTACCTATGCCACTGTGCAAATGGGCAAAGACAAGCATTTGAACTTGAACAGTGATTTGGTGTATATCAATCATTCTTGTGAACCGAGCCTCGTGCGTTAATTTCCTGTCTTCCCTACCCCAAAGCAACAAAGAGGACGGATAGAAATAGGACAATAGACTGATGAATTGCTGCGAGAAATAGATCTTCGACACATCCTCCCTCTCAATCCTCGCTGGCCCACGCGGCCTTTCCCCAGGCGATGAGCTTACCTTCTTCTACCCCAGCACCGAATGGGATATGGCACAGGGCTTTGACTGTTTCTGTGGCAAGCCCACATGCAAAGGCTACATTTCCGGCGCATCCAACATGACGCCTCAACAACTCGAGGGGCTGTTCCTCAATGCACACATTCGAGAACTCCTCGAGGAACGTAACAGTGCTGTGAAGAACGGCAATGGAAAGGCTAAAGACGCCACAGAGGAAGCATTGAGAGGAAATGTGGTATTGGCTAAGAAGATGGTGAGCTTTGCACAGAAGGCCTTGGAGGCTTATATTGGTGGGAATAAAGGGAATGGGAATCTGAAGAATGGGGCAAAAGGCCGGAATGGCGTTGGTAACCGGGAGATGTGTGGTGAAATGGGCGGGGATACCATTGCTGTTTAACCTGTAGGAGATGGGGGTGGGTGATGGGTGAGGAAAGCGCACGGCTTTGGGATCGGAGAAAAATATGGCGCGGGGATTCAACATCCTCCACAGGAAAGAGAGGCTTTGCAATGACTTTAAAATTTGCTTATTTCCTTCTCAGAACAGTATAAATTTGCGCCTTTGGAAGAATGTGCAAGAATCTCTCAGGTGTCGTACAGTCAGTCCTTGCCGTCTGATACTTTTACAACCAGAGAACATATATAACAAGCCCGGAACTCCCCATACCGTCTACCATGCCCAACCATATATTACCTTTTACTTTTATGCAGTTGCAAATTCAATTTCACGGCTCTTAGTCGTCAAACCATCTTCCCCAGCCCTGACTCTGGCCTCTTTCGGCACCAGCTCCACCTGCATATTTCTTTTCTTCCTCTTCCCACTTTAGTCTCTCCACCCTGGTACGTGCTAGAAACGCCCTTGCGAATTTCCAGGCCTCTGTATCTGCCAAATTCCAAGCCTCAACGGCTTTCTGGATCTTATGATCTTCTGGCGATTCTGAAAATGCGAATTGTTTCGCCTTCTGTAGGAGTACTCGCTCCCTCTCTATATCCCCCTCACTGGGAATTGGTCCATCCTTCTCGTCGTGGGTTGGCTTTGGCCTTCGTTCTGGTCCAGGTACTGGTGTCTCTGACTTGCCAGTATCTGTTGCATTACGTGGGATAGTAAACCCGAAATACCAGTCAAGATCGGTTGGGATAGCCTTTTCAGTCGTAACCCATAGGGAATGCGCCGTACCATATGGGCTTGCTACTGCTTCTTTAAACTTGACGACCCGAGGAGCGCCGGATACACCAGTACCGAGGAGCTCCTTAGTCATTGTCGTAAGCCATGGATCACGCTCAGATTCTCGGCGGATCCAACTAATGTTGATGCTCTCACGGAAACCACTTAGGGTCGCCATGGTATATGGATGCGGGACCGTGCCGATGGTGTACACAGTCGAAGTATTGCGATAGTTGGGTGGCGTAGTAATCTTCATTGGGACAGATGCGACACAAGGCTTGCATTTGGGTAGATTTGGTGGGCATGACGCTGGCATAGGCGACTCTGGGCACTGAGCAAGGAATCGAGCAAGATGTAGGGTGGGTTCGATGCTTGCAGACATGTGATCTGGAACAGGCTTAAGAACTGCGATCCCGTTCGAGAACATATTCTGCCAAGTACTGTGCAGATGCGCCCCCATAAGCTGGTTAAGAATCATCAGACCTGCAGCACCTTTTCCAGTAATATCCTCTGCGATTTTAGGATACTTCTCAGTTACGGTTGCCGCGTCGTAGAAAGCCAGTGCATCGTGTGCTGGATCAACTTCGAAGTTAGCAGGTGACACGGCGCCCACTAAATCTCTTGCGTGCTTGAGGTCAGGATTGGCCAGGGCTGCTTTTACAGTAGCTGTAATATCGGGCTTCGAGCCGGAAAATAGACCATTTCCTAGCTTCTCAAATCGAGTCAATCCAGGGTATTCTCCTCGTCGAAGATATGAGAGCAATGGATCTTCATGCGAGCCCATTGGCAGCAGAAGATAATTGCAGAGCATCCCGGTTCCCATATTTTCCCATGCCAACCACCTCGATAACTCAATCTTCAACGCAGGATCCAACTCTATCGACTGCAGCTCATGGTATAGTGGGTTGCTCATGGCCTCAGCGGGACTCAAGATGATTGGTCTGAAGCCTTGTGCCCACCATGCCTTTCTCCATGTGACCAAGATGGCGTTCTCTGCATCCTTGAGTTCCTTCTCTTTTGGCAAAGTGTGATCGTAGTATGTATAAATATTGGGTCGGTCTGCGAGTGGTGGGAGCAAAGACCGATTTTCATCGAGAGTGACAGATGACGAGAAGGGGCTCAACCAGTTCCAATTGCTGTGCCACGATGATTCTCCGTTTGTACTGTTGTTCTGAATTGGTGGGGCATGTGCTGCTTGTCGGAATGGGTTGAGGATACTTGGCGAAGGCAGTTTCTTTGGGAGTTTTGGGATGGAGATACGATGGTCGGTGAATTTGCCCAACGATGGCCCCGTCGGTATGCCATTTGGAAGGGTGAAGATTAATGTGAAGACCCCAAAGATAGCGATAGCACCTAGAAGGGCAGCAATTCTTCGTGGAGCCATTCGAGGCACTGGCTTGCCAAAAAGACTGCGCTGAACGGGCATGTCTGGTGAAGGAATGACTTGAGTGAGGAAATGGTGTTTCGACCGCAAGATGCGCGTGCCTATCAATTAAGATGGCATGGAGAAGTTGCCCCAGTAGTTTTGGTGCAAGGGAGAGCTCCGTTAGGCCAGAAAGTTGGGAGTCTCCTTTTCGTTTTCGCGAGATGACGCGGTCGAGGCACAAGGATCAAGATAACCCTAAGGGTTGAAACGATAGAGGAGGAGAAGTTGGTGAGGAGTACCAAGTAATAAGTCAAGTCAAGTGAAGGGAGATAAAAAGAGAGAAGCTTACGAACAAAAGGAAGGGTTAAGCTAGGTGCTGCTGCTGAGCTCTGCTTCAAGTAAGGTAAGGAGGAGGAGGAGGAGGAGGAGGAGGACACAGTCTAAAGATAGCTAAATGAATGCCATCCATCTACCGCATTCAGATTCCCCGTCAGCCCCTTTGCCAGCCAGGGATGGGCGATCTGTCAAGAAAAAGCCGAAAAGGCGATTCGCTAACATACTGCCAAGCCGGCAGCCACAAGGAGGCGTCAGGGAACAAAGGAGATTCTATTGATCCGAATGGTCGTGCCGTCATCGGAGACAAAATTTCAATGGCCAATGCTCCAAACGAGGCTGAAATTGGAAAACTGAAATCTGTGTGTTTGCTTGTGTGACTCGACGGCCTCGCCTTGCCTTGTGAGTTTGCTTTTTGGTTATAAGGCTCTTATCTCCATCTGGTGGTTTTTTTTTTTGGACAAACATTCCCACGTATTTCTTCATATTTGGCTTCAAGAAAAGCCCACCTGGTATCCTTGGTTGAAGCAATTCCACTCTTCCTCCATCTCCATTAAGTTGTCTTTCCAAACACAGATCTCCCCCAGCATCCTACATTTAGGACTAAATTTACACGAAGCATCTATCCATCGCTTATTCAAAGTCACTCAGGGTCAATTGGCCATACCGACTTCTCCCAAGTTGAGAAATTTGGGTAGCAACTTCGTCCTTGAACATGGCTGTCACCGGACCAGACCTTCCAAACCCCACTGATGACCTTCACTGGTCTGCATTCCGTGGTGCCATTCAAGATATCTTCGCTGCAAATGCAGAAGCACATCCAGACAGGCTCTGTGTGGTCGAGACGGCCTCGGGATCATCACCTCGGAGAGAATTTACTTATCGACAAATCAATGAAGCCTCAAATATTCTAGCTCACCACTTGGTGCAGTCAGGAATTCAGCGGGGAGAAGTTGTCATGTCGTACAGTTATCGTGGTGTTGATCTTGTGGTTACGGTCATGGGTATCCTCAAGGCTGGAGCAACATTTTCTGTCATCGACCCGTCATATCCACCAGATCGACAAAACATCTACCTAGATGTTGCACGGCCCAGAGCTCTTGTTGTTATTGACAAAGCAACAAGGGAGGCTGGAGAGTTGACGGACAAGGTTCGTGGATTCATCAAGGAGAATCTTCTGCTACGAACTACAGTGCCTGGTTTGGAGTTGAAGGATGACGGTACTCTTGTGGGAGGAAACGTCGATGGCAAGGATGTTCTTTCAGAACAGACGTCTCTGAAAGCAAAATCTCCTGGCGTTGTTGTTGGCCCAGATTCATGTCCAACTTTGTCATTTACCTCAGGCTCTGAAGGTCGGCCAAAGGGTGTGCGAGGCCGACATTATTCTTTGGCATATTACTTCGATTGGATGGGAGAAAGATTCAATCTCACCAAGAATGATAAGTTCACCATGCTGAGTGGAATTGCACATGATCCTATTCAAAGAGACATTTTCACACCTCTGTTCCTGGGTGCTCAATTACTGGTACCTTCCAAGGATGACATTCAGCATGAGAGACTGGCAGAGTGGATGCGAGAGCATGGCGCAACAGTCACCCATCTTACACCTGCAATGGGCCAAATTCTTGTTGGAGGAGCTAGTGCTGAATTCCCTGCCCTGCACCATTCCTTCTTTGTTGGAGATATTTTGATTAAGAGAGATTGCAAGGCATTGCAGAGATTGGCTCCAAACGTCTTCATTGTCAACATGTATGGGACTACTGAGACACAAAGAGCTGTTAGCTACTTCGAAATCCCCAGCCGAGCTTCAGACCCGAAGTATCTTGAAGAGATGGGAAATGTTATCCCTGCTGGAAAGGGTATGAAGGATGTGCAACTCTTGATTGTGGACCGTGAGAATCGGAATCGTATTTGTGACGTTGGTGAGATTGGGGAAATCTATGTCCGCGCTGCAGGTCTTGCAGAAGGGTACCTTGGAAGTGACGAACTCACCAAGACCAAGTTCGTGGACAGCTGGTTCATGGATAATGCAAAGTGGGTTGAAGAGGACAAGAAAGTCGCAAAGCCTCTGTCAGAGCAACCATGGAGAGAGTTCTATCAAGGTCCAAGAGATCGTATGTATAGATCAGGGGATCTTGGTCGATACATGCCAACCGGGGATGTTGAGTGTGTTGGCCGTGCAGATGACCAAGTGAAGATCCGTGGCTTCAGAATCGAGCTTGGAGAAATCGACAAGTATCTTTCTGATCACGAGATGGTGTTGGATAACGTTACGCTGGTAAGGAGAAATAAGGACGAGGAACAGACTCTTGTCAGTTATATAGTCCCAGACATGCAGAAGTGGGCACGATGGCTAGAGCAGAATAACGTCAAGGACGATACCTCGGGCGAAGGAATGCAAGGTCGACTTCGAAGATTTTGGCCACTTTCCGACAATATCAAGCAGTACTTGAAGACAAAGCTGCCAACATATGCCATTCCCGAAGTCATAATTCCTCTGGAGAAATTTCCCTTAAATCCCAATGGAAAGAAAGACAAGCCAGCACTTCCTTTCCCCGATGCGGCACAACTAGCAGCAGCTAGACCAATTGGAAAACTGGAAGATCTCACAGAAACAGAGAGGCATGTGGCAGCCATTTGGGGATCGTTGATTGCCAATGTAGATGAGAGAACCATTGCTCCAAAAGATTCTTTCTTCGACATCGGAGGCCACAGTATCTTGGCGCAGCAAATGCTTTTCAAGGTCAACCGACAATGGGCTGGTGTAAGCATCAAAATGAGTGCCATCTTCCAGAACCCAACGCTCCAAACATTCTCTTCTGAGATTGAGAGGCGAATATCTTCGTCTGCCGATGGTACAATCAATGGAAATGATGATGCAGTTGAAAATTATGCCGCAGATGCATATGCATTGCTTAAGACTTTGCCAGACAAGTTCCCCTCGGCTGATGAAAAGATCACACCAAATACATCACTTACAGTTTTACTCACTGGAGCAACTGGTTTCCTCGGTTCCTACCTTCTGCGAGACCTTCTCACCAGAAATTCCCCACCCATCAAAGTTATTGCCCACGTCCGAGCCATTGACACTACCACAGCACTAAACCGTGTCACTCAAACTTGCCAGGCGTATGGCGTCTGGGACCCTACATGGACATCGCGCATCACATGTGTAACAGGTAACCTAGGAGATCCACGTCTAGGCTTGTCGGAGGAAACCTGGAACAAGCTTGCCCAAGAAGTAAACGTGATCATCCATAACGGTGCTTTCGTTCATTGGGTTTACCCATACTCCAATCTCAGACCCTCCAACGTCCAAGGTACACTTGATATTCTCGCTCTCTGCGCGACTGGCATTCCCAAGCATCTATCGTTCGTCTCTTCCACGTCCGTTTTAGATACACCATACTTCGTCAAGCTATCTGCAGATTCGCTAGCCAATGGCGGCACTGGAGTCTCTGAAGATGATGATATGAGTGGCAGTTCTACTGGCCTCGGAACGGGCTATGGTCAATCGAAGTGGGTAGCCGAATATCTTGTTCGTGCAGCAGGTACACGAGGTCTCCGAGGCACGCTTATCCGGCCCGGTTACATAACTGGTGATAAGACAACTGGTGTGACAAATACGGATGATTTCTTAATTCGCATGGCTAAGGGATGCATTCAACTTGGATGTAGACCACGAATCGCCAATACGGTCAACCAAGTCCCTGTCAACCATGTTGCGCGTGTTGTTGTAGCGGCAGCGTTAAGCCCACCAAAGACACCGCTGGGTGTAGCACAAGTGACTAGTCATCCCCGTATAACCTTCAGTCAATATCTGGCAACATTGCAAACTTATGGATACGACGTTCCAGAAGTAGAGTATTCAGTGTGGAGCAAGAAGCTCGAGGAGTATGCGGCCCAAGAAAGCAATGAACAACACGCTCTGTAAGTGCCTAAAAGAAATGCTTACGATGAATTACTAATATATGTGTAATAGGATGCCACTCTACCACTTCGCAACAACCGACCTCCCAGGTGACACCATCGCGCCAGAAATGGACGATGTCAACACAGCAGCCTCGCTTCGCGCAGACGCACAATTCACTGGCGAGGATCTTTCGGCTGGTGCTGGAGTCTCCGAGGAGATTATGGGCAAGTACCTCGCTTACCTGACTGGTATCGGATTCTTGGCACCTCCTGGTGAAAAGGGGGGGAGATCATTGCCGGAGGTCAACATTAGTGACAAGCAGAAGGCCGCATTGTTGAGGGTTGGCGGAAGGGGTGCTTTGGTGTAAGACAGGAATTTTTAAATATGCTCTCATAGTTGTGTTGAATACAGAAATTCCAGGCCGGCCTTGCCACAACCACTTCAACGGCTCACGTCGCTTAGCAAGGCAAGAACAAAGCTCTTGTCATCAACAACACCTCTATTCAACATAATAATAAAAACTTCAAACCTCAAGAAAGTCAAAATAATTTATATAAAAAAATCCAAAGGCAGAGTGTTACTGTAATTGTCTAAAAGAAAATCAAAATCTTCGAAGAACAAAAGGAAAAGAAACAAAGAGAGACAGGGTGGGGAGAGAGAAGGCAAACAAGTCAATGATTTTCAGTTCTTTAGAACTATTTTGCTAGTAGACAGCCTATTGAGCACCATTCAAAGGCATAGTACCTTAAGGGTTGGATGTGCTCACTTGAAACATTAACTAAATCCGCATAAATATCCATCATTTAAGTATGCACCCTTCTATGAATAGTTGGAATCGACCTCCGACCATGTCCTATTCCTTTTCCAAACGCACTAGTCCCTTTATTGTTAGCAGTACAGTTCTCGAATCTGACAATCATAGCATAACTTCATAGCTTTAAATTCTCGTCTCTATTGTATATACTGCAGGCTTCTCTAGCAATCCAAGTTCGTCAGTGTCCAGCCTAGGAGCTTTCTACTTCGCCAACCCAGCATAACTATTATAGTTATCCAAAGGAGCATCCTTCTCAACCTTCTTCCAAATCCCATTAATCTTATCCACCGTCTCCTTATCAAGCGGTCCCTCACCAATAGCCTTTAAAGTATCCTCAACCTGACTACTCTTACTAGCACCAATAATAATTGCATCCCCATTCTCCACCTTCAGAGCACTATTATAAGTAACCCAACGGTAAGCCAAAGCAGCCTTACTAATTCCTAACCCCTTTGCAATACCCTCCCACTCATCTAATCCCTCATACAAACTTTCCTTTCCATACATAGTTGTATACATTCCACCAACTCGAGAGTTTGATCCGAATCTTCCTTCATCTTGTCCAGCTCGAAGGTTGGCTGAGGTTTTTACGAGGAATCCTCCAGCGATGGGGGAGTATGCGTAGAAGGCAATCTTTAACTTGTGTAGGAGGGGAAAGAGGTCCTTTTCAATGTGACGGGAAACTGCATTGTAATTTCCTTGAAAGACAGTTGGGAGAACAGAACCTGCTGCTTTTTGAATGTCGTAAATTTCTTGGACCGCATCTGGTTTAAAGTTGGAGAGTCCGAACTGTATGTTTCGGTGTAAGTTATAAGGATAATAGAATTGTTGAGGGGCAGAGAGACAAGTGTGGAGAACGTACGTGCTTGAACTTTCCTGCGGCGTAGAGTTCTTGAATTGCGGAGAGGGTTTCTGTAATTGGGACGTTTGGATCTGGGGCATGGAGAAAGTACGTCTCGACCTAGTAACAGAAAGTGGTTAGTTACATATCTCACATTCTGCATGGCTGATACATACACTATCGACACCCAATTCTTTTAGACTCTTCTCTGCTCCAGCTAGAACACCCTGTTTACTCATAGCTCCAGGGGCGAATCCAGGTGCCTTTGTATGAATGGTGTATTTCTTCGACCAACCATGCTTCCCGATGGTAGCCTCACTCCCTCCCTGTGCCCCAACTCAGTATTTGCCAGTGGTGTCTGGGAATTGAAAACCTAGAGAGAATTTGAAAGGAACAGGACGTACGTAGAGAGCAGCAGTATCAAGATCCTTCACATCATACTTCTGAAGGATAGTATCTACTTCTTGAATCATTTCTAGGGAGAATGCTGCCATACCAGCGGTTCCAAAGATGATCTTGGGGTGTGTAGGTGCCATTGTCGTGTTTATAGCTGGAGAAAATGAAGTTCTTTATTGATTACGAGGGAGAAATGAGGAATTGGTTTGCAAAAAAAGGAGGATGCACTTGATATTTATTGTATGAAGCTGTGCTTGAAGCATGAACCTAGGTATCGGAAGTACCCCTCTGTGCCGACGCACTCATGAATCGCTTAAATTCATAAATCTCGGCCAAATGAATCCGTCGAGGCAACTACTAGAATTAAGAGTTGAATTAATAGTAACACCCCTCTTATAATTTTACTATCTAAATAAAAAAGAATATAATTAGAGAGTATATCCTTAAGGTATATATAAATTACTCCTTATTTCTAAATATAATGACCTCCTATTAAATTATAGGCTATATACTCTAGAATTATAGTTATATGCCTTAAAATTATAAGTTGTATACCCTAAAATTACAGGTTGCGTACCCTATAGTTATAGGTTGTCTACTAAATTTAATAAAGACAATCTCTACTTTACTAAATCTACAACCGATTCATGAATTAAGTGATTCATGAGCGCGTTTGCACCACCCCTCCATGCATTCAACGGCCGACCATTCAACGGCCGACTGGCAGATGAAACATGACGTGCGACTTTACAAAGCTGCTGATAAATCAAACCGGAACCTCGGTGAAGCGACCTTCCCTTTATTGCCATAAAATTAAGAGTGGGAATCTAGGAGACACAATATAAAAGTTTTAGACTTACCTGTACTACCTACCTAGTCTTTTCTTCTGCATCTCGAATATCCTACTCTTCAATTATGCTGAACCGAACAGTCATGTGATTACATTCGCATATTTTGACCTCGCTTACCTACATCCTTGAGCTCTCTTTGCTCTTTACAGAACATAGAATACAGAATACAATCTTTGCCTACACTATATGTTGCTCCTTGTAACCATTTAACAAAATAATTCGTTATGTTTTGAGTAGGAACCTGTAGGTTCTAAAGACTATTATACGAGAATATAGTATTACTACATAGGACTATAGCATTGTTAGTTTTTGCAATTTGATTGGTATTTCTCCAGTAATTCCAGAAAAGATTTATGCTTCCAAAAACTACGTACAAGGAAATCCAGATATGCTCGTATCAAATCGACTCGAGTGAATTCGAACTGCTATTCAACTCTGTAGAGTTGATTTAAAGCATCTTACCGTAAGCGATTAATTGGTCCTTGCTAATACACCCCAATGCCAAATTTTTAGAGCAACCAAAGAGCTATATCTGCTGCGTGCTTACCCTATATCTTGAACCCTGTATTTTTTGTCGCAACGACATAATTTAAAAAGCTAAATGTCCGTCTTAAGGAATTTCATTCCCTCTGCTCTCCCAGAACTCGGAAACTATTTTCAAAAAGTCTTTGGCGAACTAAGTGGCATTTTCGGTACTGCTACCTACAATGCAGAAAGTATAAGTCGAGTTTCTAATCTATATGCAGAGCATTATCGAAGGCAGCATTTAAGCTTCAAAAACAAATCTACTCAGCATAACAAAAGATTCAGTTAAAGTACTTCGTACAGCGTGATAAAAGTCAAAGTTCCGCAGAGGATCAAGCCTATGTACTAGGAATCAGGTCTACAATCGGGCAGGACTTGCCATTGTTCGTACCTATACGAACCACAGTTGATCAATGGAGGAGGATTCGCCAAGAAACCCCGTATCCATCTTAGCTGCTAGTCACACAGTTCGATTGAGTTAGTAATCAATAACGCCAAGTTATGCAATGACGTCAGATGAGCATTTATGTTCGCTGAAGGATCACAGATGGATTAAGGTTAAATATGGTACGGAATCCGACCCATCCATGGTTGTTTCAAGTTTCCTTGTTGAAGCTAAGCCATCATCCTATTGCTCGCTAAACATTTGCCAAGCGACGAAAGCTGCCTTGCTAGAACTTACTTTCGACACGGTCGCTATGTGCGCCGAGGAAGCTCTCCTCTTCTGAAGCGATTTCGTCTGCTGAATTGAAGCGATAAGAGATGCTAATTAAGCCTATTGTAAATGGTAGCCCCATAATTTGTGTGCTGGGGTAATAAACTTCTGAATACGAGGAGATTTGTATATAAAGAAGGATGTATCCCGAGGGAAAAGCTCATCATTCCACATCATATCAATCATTCAACATATAATCAACAATTCTCATCACTTCAAAAGTAGTTCTGTGAACACTTCATACCAATCTCTTAAAAAAGACTCCAAACAAATCTCAAGGTAACAGCACCTCACATTTCAAACCCGCGTCCCACAAAACTAATCACAGAAGATTAGTCCTTTTCAAACCCAGCAACAAAAAAGGACAGCAAATATGTTCTCAACCACCATTACATCTTTCGCCATTTTTCACCATCCTTGCCATGAACGGCGTCATGGCCGCACTCCCAACCTCTTGCACCCCACCAGTCACCCCGACCGATTCCACCTACGGGCTCTGCGCCTACCCATTAACAGATGCAGCCGCAGCTAGTCCACAGTACGTATAGGGAGAGCACTTTCATTCCCATTCGGGAGTATTTTAAGAGGAGTTCCTCTTTCAAGACGTTTTCTCTCGAGACATGTTTCGGGAGCAACACCTCCAAATCCCCTATAGAAGAAGCAATTGCTAACTCCCCATTTACGGACAGAGCTGTGGTAGATTATATGAACGACCACGCAGGTTGCAATTCGGTTGCTGGAGGCTCTGCAGTTCCAGCTGGTGTTATCACAGGTCGCAAGTGTGGAGGACCAGGCCCTGAGATCATTACTGGCGGTGTTCCTGGTTGGGCAATCGACAGTGTTTTCAATCCAGCAGCTTGTCCTCCTGGTTCTAAGTGCTTGAGTATGTATTTGTTCTCTATATCATGAATGCTCATAGCTAATCTTTTGTTTTTGTGTTAGAATTCAAGGCATGATTTTATTAGTGATTATGGACAGGTTGTAGAGATGGGGGGTGTATGATGATATGGGGTGTGATTCTTTTCTATTGGCAGCCTGGTCTGTTAGACTATCATAGTCTTCTTTCTGTATAAATATTTCTTAAAGTGTTGATAGAGCGCTGTCTATTTATGATTTGCAGAAGTCCTCATACGGCATAGATATATATATATATATATGAATTTTGTAAAGCTATGGTTTGGAGCGGATTTTATGACGTTGAATTCTGTCAAGTAAGTTGAATGCTGAGGCTTTCGTTTTCTGTCTTGGTATTACTGAAAGGTGAAATTCTCCTTCTCCATAATTTAGGTGAGAATGCTGGTTTATATGAGTTAGCTTGGACCACTAAATAAAAGAGATCATGGAATATAGAGCGAGTGATCCTTTTATGGGTTGGATTGTGCTTGCAATACCTATTTTGCAATAGACGGCACGAATCCAAAGGCCGTAACATCACTTTTTAGTTGGAATATTGATAGCGCCATTTTGGACTACATAAGAGATTGACTCTAGAGTAAATCTTAGATGACGTGCTGAAAGCTGCAGAGAAATTGAGATGAGAGTTAGTAAGTCAGTGATCTCCCCTTTGGATAAATTCCGAGGAGCATTGTGTATCACGCTTTGGAATCTAGGCACATAAGAGAATGTGCAACTAAGATGAACATTTGTTTATTGTAAAGCATTGAGCAATCCGTATATTTGCTATAGCAATGCTATTCTCATTTCACACTAATGGAAGATTGCGCTAGATTACGAATACAGGCCTGCCTGCTATTTTAGAGGACCTTAGTCCAACAAAACTGATAGTGAGGACGACGTCCCTTAGGGTTACTCATTATTTCATAAATCGACGATTTTTTATTTCTTAACGCCATGCCCGTCCAATACCTACAAACTCCTTAACCATAGAAAACATGAACTCTAGTTGAGATTTTCAATGCGCAGACGGGGACGCGTACGATGGTACGTTATTTGCCGAATTCGAACGTATTGGAACCGGTTTCCGAACCATATCAAACATCTCGGCGTTATTCCCGTCCATTTCACGAGGGCCCGGTGATTGTGGTGGCCTGGGTGGAGAGTGAGGAGGACTGTAAGTATGGTAAGATGTATGACTTCCAGAGCCAAATTGGGTAGGTTGCGACCAATTGGAATCAGAGTGCAGCGTGTTGTCATGGGAATGTACTGTCCCTGTCCCTGAATGTGGAATATTTTGATCTTTGGGAAAGTACCCGGCAGAAGAATGGTGGAATCCCATCATATTTTGGGGAGCCATCGCCGGGTTGCTCATAGACGGGCTCGTTGGTTGTGACATTGTATTGTTTCCCGGCGTAATGTTATTCTTCTTGCGGCGGAGGAGCAGCCAGGCAAGAATCAAACCACCTATTACCAGAATTGCAGCGCCGCCAACAGCAGCGCCAACAATAGTACCTGTGCTTGTTTTACTATTCTGGCTAGTGCTGGTTGAAGTAGGCGAAGCAGTGGTTGTGACGGTTGTAACGTCGGCTAATTCTGCGGTGCCTATAAAGGCTTGTTGAATCGTTGCAGCGCCTACGCTCATATTGCTATAGGTAAGGGCAATGAAGGTAGCATTGTAACCGCAACCCTAAAATGATATTAGCAAGTGTCTTTGTCTCTACAGGGCAATTTCAAACTTGCCCATTGCCTGTAATTTGAAGGATAATTGTTCTGATAGCAGGTCTTCGTTCCGCGGCAAGTGAAGACAAGACTGTCATCGGCGGCCGTTGATGGAGATGTATCATCGATACAAGATGTGAAGAATAGACAGTCTCTGCTGGCTGTAGCACAGCATCCCACCACAAACCAATCGGTGTTCCATACACAAGAGCTGTGCTGCGAACAACTGACGGCCAATTCTACGTCCGGTCAGTGCTCAAAATCTTGGAATATCAGACTTCTGGAAACTACCTGAACTGGCCCCCACAAACCCGCAGAAACTTGCTGGCCATGCATCTCGTTTCCTTAAATCTGGAGCATCAGTGGCCCGAGGAGCCGGGCCACTGGTTATTAATCCAGATGTTGTGGGCTTCGGGCCATCCCATTCTACGGCAGTAACAAAAGCAATGAGTACAGCCTGCCAAAGGGAGAACGTTGCTAGAACCATTTTGTGAAATGTTCTAGTCAAATCGAGAGGATGAGTTTTGGGGAGACATTGTAAAGAGTTCCAGGCTGAGCGAGGGGAAGACAATGTTCTTAACTGTGTAAGCTTCTGTCAAGGATTCCCCGAGGCCTGCACAGTTGTCGACGCACCAGTCACCTGGAGCATGCCTATGCCCAATACAACTAGGCTATTGGGGGCCTGGAAATCGTCGGTATGACCTGTAGCAATGAGCTTTCCAGACAAGGTTTGAATTCGTGGAGGGGTGGTGATGATAAGCTGCATTGGTTCGAGCGTCTTACGGGCTCAGCACCAAGTATCCGGGTGCTGAGAATCGTTGTGCTCATAACAGTCCAGCTGAAGATTTCGGGTGGTGGTGGTACATAACTCAGCCGCACTTGTGAAAGTACTGGAAGTCTCACCTATTGGATGATCTATCGCTCACTCAGCGTCAGCACGATTTGCCCCCATTAGACTGAAAACACCAATGCTACAAATTAAGAAAGCTTTAATAATAACTTTCTAATTTCAATTATAAGAAAGCATAAGAAATTTCTATCAGCTTAGGGTTATGAAAAAAAAAAAGTGATCTGCGCATTTTTATATACGCTTTCATGGAGGTGGCCTTCCAGTCATGAAAACGATAGTCAGCCGATGACGGGAAGGATACACATTCACGGGACTTCCTGCAGCGAATAGAAGACTTGACTCGATGCTTGAAGAGGGAGCCTTGAGGAGATCCTAGGATGTGCATACAGGCCTTTCTGCACTTGATGCCACTAAGCAAACACCGTGCAGCATTAGCTGGAAGATACTCAAGCAGATCGGCTCGTACGATGGCTGTCCGAGAGAGTAGCCTCGATACAGCACCGGTCATTGCAATGATCATTGAGAAGAGAACGCGAAGAAACGCTGCACGCCTTACATTGGGGGCCGCTCGGG
The DNA here is from genome assembly GCA_003008705.1 of Pezicula radicicola. Classification (NCBI taxonomy): domain Eukaryota; kingdom Fungi; phylum Ascomycota; class Leotiomycetes; order Helotiales; family Dermateaceae; genus Pezicula; species Pezicula radicicola. The sequence continues at coordinate 369,237 of PDUO01000013.1, read as the reverse complement.
CATCATCCGGATTTCTGCATGGATTATCCAGCAGCCAGTTTACCATGGTTTGAATAGACCTTGAGTTCGACCTCGAATCAGAGACGAGTGACAGTTTTCCCAAGTCTCACACTGTGCCCACCTTCAAAAGGAGAATTTCGCAGCTGTGCGAGGATATCCATCCAAATCAGCAGTTATATCAACATAAAGCCTCACCTCCCCCTCAATCTTTCCACATCCCTTCCAACCTCCTCAATTTCTCGCATCATTCCTCCGTATACTCTTGCGATCTCCCTCATAGTCTTCTCCTTCAAGGCATCCTCCCTCCCAACCCCGTAGCCCCATAACTGCTTCTCTAACATCCTTCGCTTTTCCTTTAGCCTATCTCTACCATCCCTCAGATTCAACACATAATTCGTTAAAGCCCCCTTAACCTCTTCTGTATAAACCATCTTCTCTCCTTTCCCAAATAAAATCTTCGCTTCGACTGCTTCCTTTTGCGCAGATAGAGATAGATACTCGGCGCGAATTTTGGCGTTCCTCGCTATTGCACCATGCTTATTCTGCTCAAGAATATGTATTATGAACGTAATAGCCATATGATACAGCCCTAGAAGGGTCGTGGTCATGCTGACCAGATCTGTGCGATGTCTTTCCAACTCCAGCTTCTTGTTTGAGATCTCAGCCTGTAAGTCGCACATTGAAGGTATCAGTTTCGGGATCTGCCGGTGCAGAAAAGAGGGATTGCTCGTTGGGGAGAGAATTCGTGCTAAGCCTAGGGCTTGTGTATGTAGATGGGCTGAGACCAACATGCTGATTTGAGGCAGGTATGTTGGGAGGGTAGCCCATTGTTCGGTGCTTTCGAGAAGTGCCTTTGATGTGCGATGTAGATTTGGTGTGGAAAGGTGAGAGGAGAGAAGGAGAATTAGTTCAATAAGCTCCGGTGGTAATGAGCTTTGCTGAGGTTTGGATTTGGATTTGGATGACGTCGCGCTTGAGAGATCTAGGTCGCGGAGTGCGCTTTGGACGAGGCAAGATTTTGCTGCCTGGACTCTTGCTACTTTGAGAGACTATTATGCCGGGTTAGACTGACCTGGTATGGAGGAAGGGCTATGGGGATATACTTCTGTCACAGCCTCCCGTTCTTTTTGCGCGGGGTGGTTTTTGGTTGCGCCAGAAGGGTCAAGAACGTTTTTAGACAGGGTGGCATGAAGCAGAGCAAACTTAGGGTTGCTTTGTAGCACTGAATCTTCAATTGGTGGTAGCATTTTAGAGGTTCAAGTACTGTTGTTGTTGTTGTTGTGTTTACATTTGCTCGACTGTGGACAGGGCGGTTTCTATCACGTGCTTGTGATTAATGCAACAGTAGTTTGTACAAGTACATTGTAGGGAATCTATATCTAGCCATTCAGATAGTGCTCATTTCTAGCGGTAACCCATTCTATGCCTATTTTATGATCCCGTGACAGTATCCAAGATTTATGGCTTTACGGCATGAATTGCCGCCGCGAGTCTCTTAACGTTTCCAGATGTGATTCCTGCCACGGAGATTCTGCCATCTTTTGTTGCGTAAACCGAGTGCTATTTATAATGTCAGCAACGCTATGAAAATCTCCTTTCTCAATTGTGTATCTTACCTCCTTAGCCAAAGTTTCCATCTGCTCGGGTGTAAGACCAGTGTAGGCAAACATGCCAATCTGGCTGGTGATGTGGCTCCAGTCATGCTTAGATCCAAGATCCTCAAGGTTCTTCTTCAACAGAGCTCTCATCTCAATAATGCGATCGGCCATTCCCTTGACCTCACCCAACCATTGCTTGTTTAATGCAGGATCATTGAGAATTTCTGAAGCGACACGGGCACCGTGAACTGGAGGGTTGGAGTAAAGAGGTCGAACAAGAATCTTGACTTGGGAGTCAACACGCTTCTTCTCATCGGCATTGGCGCAGACAATGGAGAAAGCACCGACACGCTCTCCGTACAGACCCTGAATCATCGTGTCAGTTCCCCGAAAACGTCAAAAATAGAGGGAGATTTACCATGTTCTTGGCAAACGATTGAGCAAGAGCAACGTTGTGGCCCTGCTCAACGAAGTGTCTGACTGGGAAAGCATCCTTGTCTGTGTTTCCAGAAGCAAAGCCCTGGTACGCCATGTCGAAGAATGCAAAGTGACCACCAGCCTTGACAGCATCACTGATCTCTTTCCATTGCTCGGGGGTTGGGTCTACACCAGTTGGGTTGTGCGCGCAAGCATGGAGCAAGAAAAGGCTTCCCTTTGGAGCTCCCTTGATATCTGCGACCATACCCTCGAAATCAAGTCCAATGGTGTCCTTGTTGTAGTATCTGTATTTCTCGACCTTGAGGCCTGAGTCCTTGAACACTGCTGCGTGGTTTGCCCATGATGGTGTTGGGATGTAAATGGTTTTCGAGGGGAAGAATCGCTCGAAGAATGCACCACCAATTCGGAGAGCACCAGTACCAGAGATGGATTGTGTGATGACCACGCGATCAAGAGCGCTTGAGCCAGGACCGTATGCGAGAAGAGCGGCAGCCTTGGTGAACTCGGGGACACCGGTAATTCCAGCGTACTCCTTATTGAGTTTTGCAGCTACGACCTTGTCTTCGGCGGTCCTGACGGATGGGAGGACGTAAGGTTGGCCTTTGTCGTCACGGTATGCGCCGACACCTGCAGGAACTTGTCAATTGCGGCACTCGCGTGGCAGAGAGGAAGGGGTGCTCGACTGTACCTAGGTTGATCTTCTCTTTGAAGGTGTCTGCCTTGAAAGCCTCGGTAATACCTAAATGCAGTGAGTAAAAGCAGGAAATTATTAGGACAAGATAACATACCCAAAATAGCCTGGAAGCGCGTGTGCAATCAGCAATTGCCTAAATCTGGGGGAGCACTACAATTTGTACAACTTACATCCTGTTCGCATGGTTAGTGAATGGTAAATAAGCATGGAGCTGTCGACTTACTGGGGGTCCTTGAGGAACGTTGTCCCATGTGGAAGACTGGCGAATGGCATTGCAACTTCTCGAAGCAATTCTGCGGAAGGCCACCTGTCTGGTGGTTATTCTGGCGGTTGAAAGCATTGCGATTGCGGCGTAAGTATGACGAGGGAGGTGGAGGGAGGACAAAAAAATATTTGTTACGAGTCGTCTTCAGCGCTCAGAAAATGGGCAGATGCTTGCATTTGTGTCGTATCACACACCCCGAACTTGTCCGAGAAACTTGTGGGGTACTCGTACCTCCTCCATATGTCCGCCATTGGAGCGGCTGCACTATGCTGCATTGGACTTAATTTACTTTACCTACCTAACCAGCCAAGGGCAGGCAGGACTCGTGTTGATATTTGGGAATACCTTCATTTTTCGCCCGGAGTGGCTTTGCACGTTCTACATAAGCTTTTTATGAAAATTCACGTTCAGGACGGGAGGTTCCCCAGATTCTTGGCCGTCTAATGCCACTGTAAATCGGCAGTCAGTGCAAGCTACATTCTCGCCCAAACTCAAGAGCTCAATCTGGAGGGCGGTCGCTCTAGTGCTTGGCAATAATAATTGTGACTGCCCTGAACAACCACTGAACCCCACTGTCAGGTCCCCCAAACAGAACAACACCACCACCACCACCACCACCATCTGTTCAATTTGAGCGTGTATGAGCACTAGACCATGGCTACTCCGCGCAAAGCTGTCGTTGTTGGAATTAGTGGTTGCTCATCTAGTGGTAAAACAACCCTCAGCAGGCTTCTCAGGGACATCTTTCCCAACACCTTCGTGCTCCACGAGGATGACTTCTATCGGCCTGAGACGGAGTATGTCATGCTTTCTCTATCGTCGTCTTCTTCTTCATGTTCTGCTTGGTGCTTTGTCCCTTGAAGGTGGATCCTCCATCAGCCCTGATATCTTGGCTATTCTAGAGATCAGACACTGTTGTCGCTGACACCTTGGCGGATTATCGAAAGCTTAAGTGGCTGATCATCGCTTCAGGCTTCCGAAGAAACATGGTCTTCTAGACTGGGATTGTGCCGAAGCGTTGTCAATTCCAGACATAGTAAAGTCACTTGAGCATATCCGTAAAGATGGCACCTTTCCTGTCAGTCAAAGTCCTCTCAGTCACCGTACAAATCACGGGATTGTCCATCATATCTCAGAACAGAAACTCACTTCATCTCAGCCTGACTTGGAATCAAAAGAAGATCAAAATTCGGTTGGCGAATGTCCAGTGCCAGATGCCACGATCGAAGCCATGAAAGCTCGAGTAAAGGAGTGGACTCAAGCTGGCCAACCAGGGTATGGTATCTTGAAAGACACGCAAGCTCTAGTACGACTCTGTATATTTGATGGGTTTCTCCTCTATGCCGAGTCAATGGCTACAGTTCAACCTCAGATGGACATAAAGCTATTCCTCAGAGTCAGCTACGCAAAAGCCAAAGCTCGTCGAGAAGCTCGAAGCGGATATGTCACCTTGGAAGGCTTCTGGGAGGATCCGCCTGGGTACGTAGACAAGATTGTCTGGCCTAACTATGTTGAAGATCACAAGTGGATGTTCGAAAATGGGGATGTTGAGGGCAAGCTGAAAGAGGATGTTGTGAAGGAGTGGGATATCAAGTGTCAAGATAGAGGCACTGATGTCGATATGGCAACAACCCTGGAATGGGCTGTCACGACAGTCATGGATCTGCTGCCAAAGTTGGTTGAAAAGCATAGCAAGGCGGGAAATTGCTCCGCGGAGTGATCCTATGCTCAGGCTATGGTTCGCCTGACAACTAAGTAGAATTTCCAATTTCGCACACAAAACCCAAGATTAGAAAGGCCAGCATATCACTCAGAGCCGGTGTAGAACTACAGCACATATAACTCGACTGTCTCACATTGAACTTAATACATTGGCTGAAGAGCTGGACATCCAAGGTGTTTCCAATCAGGGGTTTCATGGTGCAGGTCTTTGTGGATCTTTGTTTGCTGGAAACAATTTTTGGACAAAGCAACATGCTGCAGCTCATGAAATTCTTGGTAGCAAAATTTCAACAAAGAGAAAGAAACCTACAAGTCTCTCTCCTTTTCCAAACTCTGGGCATCATAGTATTTCTCTTTCTCATATCTCATCATGTCGTCTGAGAGAATCGACCTAGTCTGCTCCAATGGGGTTTGCACCACAGACAGTTGGGGAAATGCCTTATCCTGGGTCATAGAATCCGACACTTTCAACCTCCTTCTGAAAATTCTTATCCCCAGTTTGCTAAGCCACATCTACGCCAAGTATTCATGGCAAGATATGCGACCTTTGAACCGGCTCATTTTCATCGTCCTTCAAACCCCATACTACTTCACCCTATACACATGCTTATGTGTCATCTACCTCATACGCCTCCTTCTCAAATTTATCTACATCCTCGCCATCATCATCGGTATCTTCACTATCTACCAGTCGCTTAAAGACATTCGACTCTCGCCAACCTTCCAAAAATCAGAAGATGGATTCAGCATTTCTATGGATTGGTATCCTGACCAATGGTACAAATTATTGGCAACTGTACTCGCGCATGTGAGAAACATTTCTGGTTTGGATTGGGGAAGGCAGACAGGTTCTCTCGCGCATAATTGGCCAAGGCAGATGACTACTTGGGTAACTCATTATGGTGGTGCAGCAACGGAGTGGGAGTTTCGGGAACCCCCTTGGAGGTTGGCATAAACAAAGTTATTGTTCTGCACTTATCGGAAGGTTTGGATTATGGATTCGAGTGGTTGATGAGTTATGGTTAGCTCTGAGGTTCCGTGGATGGACAGGTGGTTGGGAGCGTATGACACGGTCGCTTAGCTTGTGCGTTGTTGTTTGAAGCTATGAATAAGTTGAACTTGGGAGAATAATAGTCAGGAAGTGTCTATTTTCTGGGTCTGCATTCTTTAAACGTATATCTGGATGAGTCAAATAATATGTGTCAATTTTCTCATCTTAAGATACGTTTGTATAAGCTTTAAATCAAATACTTGAATCAAGTGAGTTATCCAAATCAAGTGAGCCAACTGTAAAATTGAGTTACTCTGATTAAGTAAAAAACATTATACTCCATGTGACCATTGTTTTAGACTCTTAGATATGCTATACGGTCATGTAACAGAGACTACATTTTCCGGAGTATGTGTCAATTTCTATAAGAAACCTCTTAACATCAAGTCACTCCAGCAGAACCTATATTAATCACCATGCCTACATTATGAGAGGTTCTATATGTCTAAAGAATGTTTGAAAAGGTGTCTTTATCGATTTGACACAGAATCTAGATCCTACTCATCTCTTTGTTATCCATTAAAACGTTGGCGTTATCTTAGTTCAACCCCTTTCTTTCTTTCTTTTGAAATCTCGAAACCTAGAACGTAAAGTCATTGTTCCTATATATAGATCAAAGAACTACATATCTTCTATAACCCACGAAACCTCCCCACATTTCCACCAACTAAAATACGTACCTACGAAAAAACTCGCCCTGTCTAGAAGAATACGGACATAAGTATTTAGTCCAACGCAAAATAGCATACGACCAACTCTACAGCCAACGCGTTAGTTATACCTCCTCAAGACAATACCACAGCATCCCAACCTACAACCACCTCATCAACACCAACCAATTCAAACCAAAAACACCAATCCTCAAATCTCAAATCCCATCCATGTTCGAAATCCTAATCTTCTACATCCTCCTATCAACAACCATCCACATCCTCCTATCAACAACCATCCACATCCTCCTACCCTACATCAACCCTAACCCAAACCAATCAACCAAATCAACCCAAACCACCAGTACAACCACCAAAATCCCACCATCATGGATCAAAACCAAACTCTTCCTAAGCATCTTCCTCTTCCCCTTCTACATCCTCCTCTGTATCCTTTCCAAAATGAAAGACACCGGAGTTTGGATCTTGGGTATAATTAAGAAGACCATCATTTTTACAGCCAAGGTTTTTATCGTTGTTGCTGTTGTGATTTTCTTTAAGGCTTTATTATTGGTCTGGGTTGGATTTTGTTTTTGTTTGTTTTGGCTATTGTTGGTTAGGTACAATATGTAATGACGTAGTGGGTATGTCGGTGAAGGATTTCTATGGATGCTGAGCGTTGTTCAGGAGGTGAAGCGTAGAAGTTGATGGGGTATTATTTAAGTGAGGGGGAAATGCATTTGAAAGGCTACCATGTTTAAGCTCTTGCTATATGCTGCTGTTCACTGGCTTGATCTATTATAATCAACATTCCGCGTGAATGCAACCCTTGTTGGACATAAGTATTTCGGTAGGTGAGACTGGCGCGAACTTAGGCTTTAAGTTGCCATCTTAATGAAGAGATTTTCAAGTACCTATCTTTAAACCATTAACCATGCCTCGTCTAGTCTTTAAAACCACCATCTAAGCCTAGAGCTTCTTTATGTTATTTGCTGTCTCGTCGTCAAACAGCAATTACTTTACATAATAACAGGGCAGAAGAATAATTTTTACCTAAGAACCGGAAATGACTAACAGGAGAGTAGGTAGGCTTAAGTAGACTATCCTCCTAGTTTTGACGATCAAGCTGATCAGGCTCTTCAGCTTTCTGGTAGTATTCATGAAAAAGTGTATGGGAACCTTGTGATGACTACCTAGTACCCCTACGCTACCTCTATTTATGTCAAAGTGATTTAATCCTGAAAGTATTAATGGAGTTTACATTTTGTAGCTGTGTGGTGAAGTATGATATTTTTCTGGCTTTTATTATTCATCACCGACTTGTTCATCAACCATGAATGTTCGCTCCTTCTCTATTCCTACAGAAAGCCTCATGTCCTTAATAACACATCACTAGAATATATGTGCACAGTGTGAACAAGCGTGAGCTTATAACACAATAGGTACTTCCACCATCATATGAAAAGTCTCCACTCAACCCTTCTTTGGCTTCGGAGGTAATGCGGCTCTCTTAATTGCCTTTGCCTCCTTCGTGGTACGCTTTCCAATATCCCAGCCCCATCCACGTAGAATCTTGACAACCTTTGGTGTTACTGCTGCTGTAATAGGCACGCGAATGAAGATAAAGGATTTGTGAATGGCGTATGCTAATGCGAGTTGGGTAGCCAGGCCTGTTTTGAGTTAGCAGGCGCTCTGTAAATTCCAAATCATCTTCTAATCGTGACAAGCAATCAGCTCGTTAGGTTTAATAGTGACTTACTCGCATCTCTCTTGTTCTTCTCGGTCGCTTCCTCAACACCCCATCCTGCCATCTCAACGCCATCATTAATTCTCTCACTACCAGTAAACTCAAGTTCTGCCTTTTTCACAGAAACTCTCCATTCGTGCCATTTCTGTTTAACAGATTCAGGAATTATGGATTTAACCCATGAGACAGCCGCATCCTCCCATTCGCCTGCATAAAGAGTTAGCAAAATTATTTTGCGAGTCCATCATTAACACAAAGAAAAACAGGTAGTGTGTCTGGTCCCTTGGATCCATTAATCTCCATTTCTGGTTTTTGTTCCAAGTATTACTGCCACCGTTCTCACAGGGCTCCATCAATCTACTTTTGATGGCGCTTAAGCTTGCAATGTCCAATGACGAAGTACGAGGCTTGCAGCGGGGTTTTCCGTAACGTTGAAAGAGAAGACGAGGAAGGCCGGAGGGTATATGGGAGTGCCGAAAGGACCGTCGTCCAGCTTGAGATACTGAAGTTGACTTGGTTTAGAGCGCCAAGAATGTTGACTCGGAGGCCGAAGGCCGTAAATGAACCTCACTCGCCAAGCTAGAAGAAGGCAAAGTTTAGGGCTTGCTGGGAACCCCAAATCCATCTTCCAACCTTCAATCCGTCTGTTTTTGCGTTTGGTCTCCAAATGAATTTAAATAACCCATCCATCGGCTGTAACATGCCCTGCCTTGATGGATTCTTCCCCTCCAATGTTCGTTGGTTCCATGGTTCGTATCTGTGGTCTTTTATCTCGCTTTTCGTTTTACAGCCTGAGAATTTTGGTCCAATCCAAACATTGAGGCTCCTCTCATGAACTCCTGGCGAGTTGTTTGAAGAGATATTTGTTTACCTATCCAAGGGACCAGAGACAGCTAAATCCGCGTAGCTTCGCCCTCGGAAAATAAGAGAAACAACCAAACTCACCTATTCTATCCGTACCCAAATATCTAACCAGCAAATAACAAAACGGGAAATCCAAGGCGCTCAACATCAGATATACACCCAAAGCACTCCATCCATATTCCCTTGATAATTTTCGCATCCTCGCGCCTAAACTTAGTGATTCTTCAGCGGCGGCTGCTCCTGGAGAGCCAAGACTGGGTGTCGGGTTGGGGGAAGTAGGATTCGACGAGTAAGAACGCAAGGAGGCTCGCAGGCGTTGTAGGATCGTTTGTGGGCGAGGTACTCGAGGGGATGCATTTGATGAGAATGTGAATCCTGCCGGGGAGGAGTTTGGGCTCTTTGTGAATGCTCTTTGGGTAAATTGGCGGAGAGGAGTGGTTTTTGCTGTATAGCTCGGGTTCGAAGACCGGAAGGCCGTTCGTAATGGCATTGCAATTTGCGCTGCTCCTCGTGAGCGGGAAGCGTACATTGTGGTTCTAAGCATATTCGCAACTATCCAAGTTTCGTTGTGTGAGACGGAAGTGGTTGAGGTCGAAGGATGGCTTTGGTATCGTCCCGGCAGTCCCGTCAAGGCCAGAAAAGCAGGCGCGTTGACTCTGGTGGCAATAGAACCTTTCCCTACCTTACAAGCAAATCGATGAGATACAACAAAGATGGGGGGGGAGAGAGTGTGTTTTAGGAATACATTGTGTAAAGGTAAGTCTCGATAGTTGTGGTGAGACTGCCTGGACGTTGTTCGATGGCTGAGGTGATGATCTGACGAAATGCGGTTGCGGTCTTCAAATTTTTGGCGATTGCCGACAGGGGGAGCTGAGCTTCCCTCAGCCTTCAGTATGGTGACGCCACTGAAGTCCACTTTAATACAGGTACGGTAGGCGAGGGCAGCCTTCTCTGAAGTGGCTGAAGCTTAGCGCCCTCGCTTTTTGGCGACGAGGCTGAGAATTAGAATAAATACTTTCAGTAGCGATGGTTTTAAATCACAGAGGCAGACCTGACTAGATGATGGAAAAGAGAACAAAATTAAGCAGACTAGTAAGAATGTGGCCTTAAAAAATGTTTCATATATACAAAGAATTTACTTGCTTTGGAAGCCCCACCTGGCTCCTAGCTCGCTCCTCCCAGTAAGCAAGAAAGGTGGTTTAAAATATGTACAGAAAGAATTGACCTAAATATCTCTGGCATTTCCAGTCGTGTTCGATTTTCCAGTTCAGAGAGCTGGTCTTTAGGAAAGGTATGTAGTATCAACCCAGCCAGTGTATGTACTTCCCAAAATGGTTGAGATAGTAACAGCAGCCGAAAGCTCAGTTGCGAAGCTCGCAGTACAGCAGTCCGTAGCCCCACTTCCAGTATTATCGTAAGTACCAAAAGTAACATCCTCAGTATTTGGCTCAGAGCTCGACCAAACGCTCCAGCCAGCGCTATTGATGATCGAGCTTAGAGAACTCTCTTGAAAGACAACGCGTGCATATTCAGACCAAGGGCGGCCAAGATACACGGTGGCGGAGCTGACACTGTCCCCACTAGCTGCCTCAATGGTTGATTTGCTAATCACGTAGTACGAGGTATCGGTGGAACTAGAACGACCGTTTGCTGTAATGCATCCACCGCCAGCTGAAACTGCAATTGTTGATCCATCTATCCAAGTTCGGGCATGTTGGCCAAAGATGAAGTCAACCGCGCCTTCGCTGTAGTTCAGAAACTCGTAGTTAGTTTACTTATTCTAGATATGTCGGGAATAACCCAAACATGATTCAGGAGCAATGAGTAATTGAACCCGGAAGAGTCAAATTTCTCCGAAAATTTGAGACTTACATATAGCACTTAGCATAGACCTGGTTTCCTGTCTCTGAAAGAAGAGTGTCTTGATATCCGTATAATCCGACACCATAGTACCCTTGCTCTAGATTTACAGAGTTAGTTTGATTTTTGGATAGTAAGCGTAGGAAGACATAGTCTTCTTCGGATCTGTGTATACGTACCAGTGTTATACGCTGAAAGTGCAATGGCTTGAGAGCCTTTACCATATGTGTTTTTAATGTTTATATTATAGAACTTCGTGTTTGCAGACAAGTTAATGACTGTGCCGGTGTGTTCATCGTCAGCAGCACCGGAAGCCAAACTGGACGAATGTTGAATGTTGACAACATTTGAGGTATAACTGCTTGTGTCCGTCGTGTAACCGTAGATAATGAGCTGACCCGCCAAAGACGGAATGGTGACTTGTTCCGTGTAAGTTCCTGAGCCGATGAAGATACATTGGGATGAAGTGCTAGATGTGCTCAAAGCAGCCACAGCTGCGGACACCTATATATGTGAATTTTCATTCTGTTTAGAATGATTCAAGGGACTTACGGTCGAATATGTATAGCCAGATCCAACACTCAAGCAGCCCGAGGGGGGAGAAGTTCTAGAGGTGGCAACCACGGCCGTGGCCAAAGCACTAATAGAAAGCAAGAAACGCATTGTGATGGAGAAGCCCAAAAAGACTTTGGCAAAGATAAAAGAATGGAAAGTGAGTGAGGTAGCTCTTGGCCAAAAGAAATGAAAACTAGGGCAAGATGAAGTTATATAAAAATAACGACGGAGTAATACTTATTTTTTTTTCCATGGCGAAGGAGTTGAGTCAGTTGCGTGGCTGCCGTCCCTGAAATCTTCGCCAGGGGGTGTTGTGGGGTAGACAACTAGGTATTTTCTAGTAAATTTCCAGTCCGCATGGGCCCTGAAATATATTGTTCCATCCATAGTGTTTGCTAGAAGCGAGGGAACGCCGAGGCCAACTTTCTGGCGCCGAGAAGTTCGTAGAATTTTGCGGAGAGATCCATCGCCGAGAAAGCTTGCTTAGAGTAGGTGTGCAAGAGGATGGTGTGTGAGTGACTTGTCCTGGTGACCTCTTCAGAGCACCTCGATAGGCTTACATTGTAAATTCCACCTCTTAGAAAATGCTCCATGGCTACTTACTACTAGGTACAAAGGTAGGGTGCTAGAGCAGGGCAACTACCGCAGTATCTCGCGCACCAAGTACCGATTGGATGGAAATAGCGATTCAAAGGAAAATAGGCCGGGAGTCGTTGTGATGGATGAAGTGCTGTCGGCTTTCAGCTTTAATTTTGAGATGGCATTTGTGCAAACTTCATGCACCAATCAAAAAGTGCATTTATTTCGTCGGGTGTGGAAGGCTCAAAGAAGCAGATTGGAAGTTTCGACGGTGATTGCAGTTGTCGCACTCTTAGTAGCACATCATCACACAGTTTAAGCCAGGTAAACCAGGGGTTTCCTCTGCGGCGTCAACCGATCAACCCGCTCAACCGAAAGGGACGAAACACAATCCCAGAAAAGACACAGAGATCCATCATCTGCAGGTTCCGTGCAAAAAACATCAACCAGACTACATCAACCAGGCCACTGGGATAGTAAGGCGACTCGGGGGAAACGAAGCGTGATGTGCCGACGATGTTGAGCCGATGAAAGACTGATGAAAGGGCAGATGGCAGGGAGAGCGATGACGATAGCAGGCGGAGCACATATCGAACCTTTTTCGACCTGGTGCGATTGAAGGAACAATTATTGCTCGGCTCAACGTTCCACCAATGCATACCCGGTCTACCCCACAGAATCGAAAGCCAAAAAAGAAAGAAGCATGCCGGGGCATCAGGAGCCGCAACTCTAAGGGCCACTTTAATTTAAACTCGAAACTTCACTCACTGAGTCGTTTGTCGCTTGCGTTTGCAATATATTGGAAAATAGACCAACTGGAACTTCCGTCCACAAAACATGTCCGGATCTTGTCCCAACGTGTGTGTGATTCCTCGTCCCATGTGTCGATGGATGTCATTTATATGATTTATATTTATACGATCTCCCACTTGGGACCCGCACTCGCAAGAAGTCTTGGGCCCCTCCCATTTAGTCCTTTACAAGCAATCTTAAGCATCGCATGCATAGTATAGCTAGACGACAAGCTTTTCGCCTCATTCCACCTCATTCCAATCAACTTCAGAATGGTGGCCCCATTGTCCGAAATCCTTCTCTGCAAACTGCGTGTGATTGATGATGGCGGCCGTAATGATTCTCTATCTTGGCGACAGCGGGCTGGTCCGAACAGTTCTCATGACTTCTGTATAAGTATCAAGCCCATATCCACCAATATTCCCTCTTTCTTCTCCATCGGCTCAGTTCTTACTACCGTTGTCACATTCTTTCAGTAACCATACCCACTACATTCTTCAAAAAGTTGTTTTCTCTCTTTTCAAAAAATGGTTCACTTCACAAAGACCCTGGCGCTTGTCGCCAGCACCGCTGCAGTCCTCGTGTCTGCTTCACCTATGCCAGTAGCAACCCCAGCTCCTGATCTCAAGAATGCTGCCGCTCTCGAGAAGCGTGATTCCTGTACTTTCACCAACGCTGCTTCAGCCAGCAAGTCCAAGGCCTCATGCGCAACTATTGTCTTGAGCAACATCGCTGTTCCTTCTGGTACTACTCTTGATATGACCAAGTTGACCACTGGAACTCACGTATGTATAACACTTGCCACTACACTTTACAGCTCGCTTATAATTTCACCCAGGTTATCTTTGAGGGAACTACCACCTTCGGTTACGAGGAGTGGTCTGGCCCTCTTATTTCATTTTCTGGCGAAAACATTGTCGTGACCGGAGCCTCAGGACATGAGATCAATGGGAATGGAGCCGCTTGGTGGGATGGAGAAGGGACTAATGGTGGAAAGACCAAGCCAAAGTTTTTCTACGCTCACTCATTGACTGGGACTTCATCTATTACTGGACTAAATGTGCTCAATACACCAGTTCAAGGTTTCTCAATAAACTCTGCTACTGGGCTCACGCTGGACTCTATCACAATTGATAATTCCGACGGAGATACAGACGAGCTGGGACACAACACAGACGCTTTCGATGTTGGATCCTCCACAGATATCACCATCTCCAATGCAAATGTCAAAAACCAAGACGACTGCCTGGCTATCAACTCTGGAACTTCCATCACATTCACTGGAGGAACCTGCTCCGGAGGCCACGGTCTTTCTATTGGATCAGTCGGCGGACGTGACGATAACACAGTCTCTGATGTGACTATTGAGTCATCGACGGTCACAAACTCGGCCAATGGTATGTCACAATACCTCTTTCATTCTAGACACAAACTAATTTTGTTTCAGGTGTCCGAATTAAGACTGTTAGCGGCGCAACTGGCTCTGTTTCTGGTGTTACATACAAAGACATTACCATGTCAGGTATTACCAGCTATGGAATCGTTATTGAGCAGGATTATGAGAATGGCTCGCCAACTGGAACTCCAACAACTGGGGTTCCGATCACCGACTTGACATTGAGCAGCGTTACTGGAACCGTATCTTCAAGTGCCACAAATATCTACATTCTCTGCGGTTCAGGTTCATGCTCGGACTGGACATGGAGCGGTGTCTCCATCACTGGAGGAAAGACCAGCAGCGCATGCGAGAACATCCCAAGCGGAGCTTCTTGCTAAGTGTAGGGAGCGGATAAAAAAGTGTTTTCCGAGCGGGTATGCATTCTTGGATACGGTGGGGGTGCATTAAATAACACGGTAGGGTGTGGCTCGTGGTGGGAATTTCCTACGGGCGAATACTCCTATATTCTGTTTCAGCAGCTGTGCTCATTTAGCCAGTCAGCTACAGGCTGTGTCCTGGTTTTACTTCTTGTTATATACTTTTGATAGAGTTATCCAAATTTTGGTCGAACTTGCCGAAAGGATTAAGTGACTGGTATCATTATACGTGCTTGAAATAATAGACATGCTCTCTTAGCGCTCCGAGATGATATGATCTTACTCTTTCACGAACTTAGGAGAAGAATGCGGATAGGAGGTTAGGCTTAAAAGAGAAACGTTGGTGCCTCTAAATGTCTACTTTAGACAGTCCATAACTGTATATCTATGAGGACGACATGAATAGGAGAGAGAGTATGAATTGAATTCCAGGTTATTCATAGAGGATAAATCTTGGGCCAAGCCACTTCCTTAAGTGGTTCTGAATCGCAACTGCATGACATATTTTGCCATTGCTCTGCCCTGCGCCAAATTCTGAATATCTGAAATACGCAACAAAGTCTTGCTAGTTCTATTCTCCTTGTCTTCATCATTTCATCATACAGTTGTTTTCAGACCAGCCCAGCCCAGGCCGTTAGTATTGGATAGTTGTTCCCTTGCCATAACTACGGCCAGATCAACCTTTGTCCTTGGCATTGCCATCCTTACTTTTAGGAACCTTCTCATACGCATTCGGACTCCTAGCTCTTCCCTTGCCTTTCCCCTTCACATGGTCATGGTCATGGTCGTGGTCATGGTTATGGCCATGTCCATGAGCCGGCTTTCTTGCTGGTCTCGCAGAACCATCATCCCCATTATCACTGTCGCTATCATCTGAATCGCTTGAGCTCTCGTCGCTAGACTCATCTATACCTTTGGGGGCGTGGTAGATGCAGCAAACTACTCCTGATTAGTCTTCAGCTTCTCAAGACGAGTGTCCAAAAACCAGGTGTGTCAGTATGGAAAAGAAAGACTTTGAGGAGGGCAATGGATCACAAGGACGCACCTTTGCTCTTCTTCCTCCCCAATCCTTCATTATCGACAACATCCTCCGCCCACTGAATCCTCCTCCTAGTCGCAGATCCAGGACTACCACTTTGCTCCGCCGTCTCTTCGTCAACTGATGCGCCCCTCAAGCGCAAGACTGGCTGCGTCGGCGTGGTAGGTACTTCCGTCTGAGTCTGACCTCCATTCCCAGGCCCCCTCAATCGCAGAACCGGAGCTTGTGAAGAGCCCTGCATCTTCACCTTATCCCAAATAATTCCCCAAGCTGATATGTAGAAGCTCGTTCCTCTGGCGTTTCCGATGTGGGTCGTGCTTTCTGATTCCCTCTTAAAAAGGTACGAACGCTGGAGGGAATATCGCGCCACTTCTTGTTGTGCGATTATTTTCGGTTTGCAGTTTTAGTTGAGATGGGATTGAAGCCGCACTGATTTAGCTGGCTTATATCGAAAAATTTCCCCAATGCTGCTTTTTATGGCTTGCAAGCAAGAGTCGTGTCGCCGTGGGGTTCGTGGGAAGTTCTTCGGAATTGTTTTGGAGGGGTACGTACTATGTAGATCGATCAAAAACAGGATGGCCGCTTTTAGCACGTGTGATTTATCACCATAGGAACTGACTAGATTCACTCCTCTTTTTAATATTGACTACCACGTCTTGACGGGTAGGATCTTAAATTTAACTATAGCTGGTCTGGAGACTTGCTTTCACGTTCACACAACATCTTTAATATCCTAGAATTCATTATGAAAATATCTTTGCTCAAGGGTATACGAGGTTAAGCATGTACAAGAAATACCATTAATGTTGCAAAGCAAGCCAACACCCTTCCAACCGCCTTTGATTCTGTCCCAGCGCTGGTAGTTGACTCTTTTGCAGCAACTGCTGTTGAAGTGGCCCCAATGCTGGAACAACTATCCGTCGCACACGAGTAACCTGAAGGACAACAGTTTCCTCCTACATCAGCCGAGCAACTGAACCATCCTGTAGCACAAGAGCCGGTAGTGCCCGTCGCTGTCGAGGCTGCACTCCCGACAGGCACAACAATCGTCTCGCCAGCACTCACGATAGTTGTGGAGCTCGTTGCAGGACAAGAGGTCGTTTGGCAGTCTCTTCCAGTTCTGCAGCACCCGCCTGCATAGTATGCCGAACATGCATAGAATCCCGTAGGACAGCTTGCGGCAGTTGTTGAGGTAATCGAGGAAGATGTAGTAGAAGCCGCACTTGTTGGGCGGACAGGAGCCACTCCAGAGCCTGTAGCTGATGACGTTCTAGTGGTGGTAGTGGTGAGGCTAGTCTGGGTAGAAGTTGAGGTTGACCCGGAAGGCAGAGGGCAAGAGAGTGAGCCACATATCCTGCCAGATAAGCAGCAACCACCACCTTGATTCACGGGGCAAGCCGAGTACCCATTTGTACAGGCTAGTGTAGTCTGAAGGCCTGTATACGTATCCGTAGTTGTGCTCGCAATTGGCGTAATCGTGACCACACCTATAAGTCAGAAATGAGTCAGTTTATTCGTGCCGTAGAAGGTCAAGGAGAAACTCAGATATAGCTTTAGAATCTTCAGAAATCTGGTTCTCTTGAAAAGAAAAATCCTACATACCCGTTGTTGAGACAATGACAACTGTAGAGGTGGATACAGAGTCCCCACTGGTAACTGTAGTCAGCGTTTGAGTGGTTGAAACAGTTACGACAGAACTTAAAACACCTGCACTAATTTAGCCAATGATTTAAGAAAGTATATCCAATTTCACTTACAGCCAACTCCTGCACAAGTATAACCTGGAATGCAACATCCGCCACCAAGCTCGCTTCCACAGTCAGTATAACCGGCAGCACATGGGGCTACTGTATTTCCACAGCTGGACCCCGAGGGGCAACATCCTACGCTCCCCAGCCCGGTATCTTCAATGACATAACAAGTCTCTCCAGTAGTACAGCAGCTATCCGGGTATCCAATCGACGAGCAAGCTGATGTCCCAGTTGGGCACTGGAAGTCTCTTTTCTCCAGGACCGCTAAGGCTGCTGCCGCATTGCGTGCCCCCTTACCCCTAACTCTCAGATCCTCTGACTCCAGAGAGCTTAGCTCCTTTAGAGTATGTAGAGCGAAAGGCGGCCTATAGGATATTGCCATCGAACCATTGAGCAGCATTGTATCCTCCTCCACATCTCTTGGCCGCAGTAATGATGGCGCGGGTTGCTCTAAATCTTCATCGAATTGCCAATATTCCGGGAAGAACTTCTCGCCCTCATCATCACTCATTTTCATTACACCTACGGGGCTTCTGCCGAGGCGCAGGTGTTCGTTGATAGCTTCTAAGTCGCGCCTGCGGTGTGGCGGGTCTTCGGGCCAATACTTGACATGAGGTGGGAGGTAGAATGGCCATTCTAGCGTTGATTGTTCGTCATTTGAAGCCACTGCGATGTTCGATTGCGCCGCAATGAGGAGGAGTACAGATGCCGGAAGGCATAGGATGTGTCGCATTATAATTTCGAGGACTAGTAGTTTGCTTTGTTCAGTACAGGTCACAGCTCGTCTTACAATGTAAGTAATTACCTATTTATCAGCGTGTAAAATCAAATGCAACTATCCGAAACAAAGAAAACTCGCAGATAAGAGATATGTAAATACTTAGATCCAAGGACGGGAAGACGATGGCTGGGGCACCAGGAAGGCCAACTTTTCTTGGCGAGAAATCGAGAGGTTGGAGTAAGTGCGCTGGCAATGAAGTAGTGGAGCACTTGCTCCGTACTGTACAATACTATGCCGCCGATTTAAGAGCCTCCAAAACAGAAAGACGGGTTGCACTGTTCACAATAAATGTACGCGCGCTTTGTTGAACCACGGTAAGAAAACCTGTAGTTTGTTGATCAAGAGCGCCAATAAAGGCTCGTGTACGAAGTACTTCGCAGACCAGGTATTGGGCGCTATTATCAAAAGTGGTGTGCGCGTAGAGTGGGTAGAGTAAACGTGACTACGCGAATCATCTTCAAGCCGAAAGTTCGCGACGTCAATTTCAACCTGAATATTCACATCCATCAATCATGCCACGCAGTGATGAAGCAGAAGCATTCTTTCACGTTGTATACAGCGCCGTACAAGAGATTCCACTGGGAAAAGTAACTTCCTACGGTCATATTGCGAAGGTTTGTTTTACTTTCTTTCTGTTTTAAAGTCTATCGGCCATCTCAAGAATGTCTTCTCCACAGCTCGCTACTCCCTAATCATGTTCTAAGTGGCCTTACTTTCTACAAGAATTGATACTAACACTGAAATCCCAAATAGCTGATTGGAACGCGTCAGGACACCCTCCCTATCACAGCGCCCAGACCTGCTCGCGTTTACTCGTGGCTTCTCTTAGCTTTGAGTTATCAAAACTTGCTGGATGATGAATAGCCCATTTGAGGACTACTTCAAGAGCACTTTACGTTTCACCCATGAGGTTGCTCTCTAGAAGTTCCAACTATGTGACCTATTTATTGTTCCGAATCATTAAGTTAGAGTTGACTCAAAGCTGAGTGTGCTCTGAGAATGACTATTATTCCTCTCGTAAACAAACCGAGGAAAAGCTGACTAACACAATGAGCAGCACAAAGACCGCGCCAAGTCGGAGTGTGCCTAAAGCATTTGCCTTCAGACAGCTCAGCGCTGCATCATGGAGGCAATGTGCCGTGGCAAAGGGTTGTCAATTCAAAGGGGATCATTTCTCCTCGGTACGTGAACCACTCCAGTTCTTCTCTGATATTCTCTAACCTTGGGTCTATCCAGAGGCCATCCGTCAGGCGCAGCGCACCAGGCTCAAGCGCTACGGGCAGAAGGGGTTACTGTTAGCACGGGAAACCTCGGGGAATTGGTTATTGATTTAGCAGAATTTGGGTGGTTTCCAAGACAGCGTGCGTAGTCCCTAGACAAGTATCTGGAGTTGCAAGACATGCTTTGGCTTGTGAAGTATTCCTGCAACTCCCAAGGCCTTCAACTCTTCAAGGATGACTCTTGAACAAACGATACTAATTCAGATGATTAGTACCCTCCGATGTTGCTGCTGGCCTAGAACCGTTTTCTGAGGATGAATGATGAAGTTCAATGCGGAATAAATTGTACTTCTTCACATCTGTTTAAGTAATGACAAAAGACAAGATATTGGTGGGTGACTATTGACCTAAAGCTACCACATGTCACAGGACGCACAGTGACGAAAATGCGTCTTCTGAACACCCTACCTCTCTACTTCCAGTTCTTCCGTAACCTTATCACTGCTCTTCGTCTCATCCGCCAGTCTGATCAGCTTAACCATTTTGGATTATTCCTCGTCTCAATATGCGAAACCCGAGAAGCACCATGGTTCCCTCCCACCCTCCCAGGCCTGGTGCAGTTGGAATGCGAATGCCTAATCCCATTGATGACAGACCGTCCTTGTAAACGATCAAGGTCCCTTGCTTGGTCAGCCGACGTTCAGAGTCCTCTGAGCAAATAATAAGCCAAGCCAGGAGGTGTTGACAACCTCTAGCATGAGCCCCGTTGATGGTAGTCCTAGCGATTGAAGCAAGTATATTGAGCTATTGATGTGCGCTTTAGACATGTAAGAAGCATATCTGATGAGGCGAAATGATATCATGTGTGTCAACTGAAGATACCATGTGCTGATACATCGGCGCGGCGTCATGTTACGATGCCAGAGCTAGGCAGCTCATTTAGCTTCGTCGACAGTTTCGGACGGCCGAGCCTGGGGACCATTCGAAACTTGGTTGTTTGGTGAGGCATTATTAGCATGTGGTCCATTGTGCTGGAAATTTTGCTTGTTGTAGTTGCCATTCTGGTGATTGCGGTGTTGGCCTCCATACTGATGCATCTGTTGAGGGCTGGTTCCAAATTGTTGCTGGCCACCATAACCACGCATAGGCACTAAGTTCAAATCAGGCGATTGTCTTGGAAGGGTGCAGAGGAGTACTTACTTTGGCCAGGCTGCTGTCCTGCATACATTGGAGCCATCTGACCGAACTGTTGGCTTGGACTCATGCCATATACAGGCTGGCCAGCGTGACCTTGCTGTGATCCTTGGCTCATCATCATGGGGGCGCCTCTGCCAGGACTAGGAAAGCCATTCATTGGCATTCCAGGAGGGCCACCACCAGGGGGGATAAAATGGCCTTGTTGTCCGGGAGGAAACATCATTTGCGGCCCTGGAGCCATGCCTTGAGGTCCCATGAAACCATTTGCAGGGCCAGGCATCATCATGCCAGGTCCCGCCATATGCGCTCCTTGAGGCATGAATTGCTGACCTTGAGAGAACTGCCGAGCCATTTGTGGGGGATACATCATTTGTTGTCCATTGAACATCTGTGCAGGCTGGCCCATAGGCGAGGGGAACGGCGCACCCATCGGGACGTTTTGAAGTCGCGGAGAGGCATATGTTTGCTGAGACTGTGTAGAAAGTGACGGCATCATACGGTGGTGATCATCGGCCCCATTGAAGGACGGGTTAGGCCCATGGCTATGGTGAGGATGAGTTGGTGGCTGGCGCGGTGACTGTCTAGGCATATGGGAGATAGGCTGTTGCAGGTGAACTGGTAGTTGATGCTGGTGCGGTGGCCCTTGATGCATTGCATGGGTTGGATTGATTGGCGACATGGGCTGCTGGGCTGGGAAGGGTGTCTCTTCAAAGAGGGTTACATAAGTCTTCAAAATTGGGGCCTTGGGATCCTCTTCCGAGGTAGGCTGTTTCCACACAGGAGGTGTGTTGTAAGGTGGCCTCAAGCCACCGAACTTCTTATCCCAAGTCTGTCCTACAGCTGGTTTGATCGTCTTGACATTCTCCAAAATATTGAATTTGCCCTTGATGTCTGGTCTCTCGGATTTAGGCACGGGCTTACGTTTGAGCAGTGAACGATCAGCTCGAGGTTGTTGCTCAACGACAGTATTACCATTCGAAAGTGGACTTGATGTGGCGCTTGGGAGTCCAGTGGGAGTAAAGCTAGGCGCAAAGGCATTTGGGCGGAATTCATTACTGTTAGGATTCAACCTAGCGCCCTGGGCGCTGTTGACACCACTGGAACGACGAGAAGCGTTTGGGTCAGTGCCCATGGAGGGACCTGTGGGAACAAATTGTGGCGGGGGGATGGGGTTCAGAGGTTGGCCATGCTTTTGCTGAGCACCGTTCCTCAATCTTGAGGCCAAGTTGCCGGTAGCATGTCCTTGTTGTGGCATTGGCTGACCTTGGGCCGAACGATCACCACGGTAAGAGTTTGAGCTGTATTGCCCTTGATGAGGAGTTCCACTACCACGAACAGGATTCTGACGATTAGGCATACCCGCAGGGGAGGAGCCAACGTTTGTAGCCGTGGGACGGGAGGTAGATCTTGTATCTGGCTGCGAAGGGACGGGCTTGACAGATTCAGCTGAATTACTTTTAGCTTCCTCTGCGTTGCGCTTCGCCTTCTCTTGGATCTCTTTCTGCTTGGTTGGATCCTTCGCAATGATTCCAATAAGGTCGGTCGGCACTGGAGTGTGCAGCTTAAAGGTATCAGCGAACTTCTTGAGATCGTTCAATTTGACCTCCTTGTCATTCTTAGCCTTTGTATGGCGAGCTTGCTCAAAATTTCTCCTCTGTTCACCTGCAAATTTCTTGAAGGCGTTTGTAACATCGCGCTCGACTGTTGCAGTCGCATTTCGGGCTCCATCGGGTTGGACGCTGGGAGAACCGGTGCGAGTGGCGGAGGTAGATGCGTTAGCTGCGATTGTCTTGGAAGGAACAGCCTTAACCTCAGGCGTTGCCTTGGCGGCAGGCTTGATCTCAGTTGGAAGTTTAGCAGCGGGTGCTGCTGGTACTGCTGCAACTGGTGTTGTAACTGGTGCTGTGGCCTCTGGCTTCGATACCTTTGCGGCAGGCTTTGGCTTGTCTGCAGCTGGCTTGTCGGGGCGAGCTAATTGTGATGATATGATTGCAGGATCAACAGGGGCCCCGCTAACGGTTGGTTGTCCAGTTGGAGGCCGTCGCGCTGGCGGGGTGTACTTGTTGTTAGACGAACCCAGAGGCGGGAAATCATTTCGGGCAACACTGCTGTATCTGAAAGGAGTCAGAATTGAGAATGCAAGGTATTCAAGATCACTTACTTGGCTTCTTCATCATTACTGTTACTGCCTGGCTTCAAATTGTCTGCGATGCGCTCCTCCGCAACATGAGAGTTAGTGGTTGCACTACGCTCAATTTCCTTAGCCTTTCTGTCTGCTTCAGCAAGTCTCTGCCTGTACAATGGATGGCTTTTGTCAATCGTGGTAGTGTAGATGTTCTCATCATAGTCCGTCTTCAATCCGAAACGGCGCTCATTCTCCGCAAATTGGTCCCATCCACCTCCACTTGAATTGTGACTAGACTCAAGAGAGTTGTCGACTTCTTCCGGAGCATCAGGAACCCATTTTTGAAGCACGCGCTCACCCTGGCTTCGGTTGGCTGAGATTGCACTGTCCGTTCGAAAAGAGGGTGAATTGCCTGCTAAGTTAGTTCTATAATACGGCCCGTTGGAAGGAGCCTGACTCACCATTTGGCGCTCGACCATCGTTCCTATTACCTCCTCTTTGGAATGACATGTTGGGCTGTTGATTACTGTACTTGTTGGTACCGTTCGCTTTTGACATGTCGTTAAATTTCTTCGACTGCACCATGTTCAGGACACGCAGTCCAGTTGGTGTGCGGACTCTGTGCCACTACAACACACAGGCCTAATACAACGGACTGTATGTATCTATGAATGAAGTGTTAGTCCGAGGTCATTGTGTTTGCAAAAGCTGCTAATAAGGGCGGGCATAGCGGTCAAGGTGACCAATGATCAGGCTGTTAGGTAACCGCATACTGGGAAACAGATGTGGTAAACGTGGCCAAGGGCGACGTCGAGAGCCTGATCCTCTTCCAATTGAAAATATATATATTGCTCACCTTCAAATTGAAGAATGTATGGGAGCGCGATTGGATGCTCTAAATCGCGCCAACGAGTAATTCGTATTTGTGGCCGTGACAAGCTTTCGAGATCAAGCTTCCGTGATGGAGAAGGCAGGCTGCAGCAATTAAACCATGTTAGCTCGTGCGCAATAGCAATGAATAGGTGCAAGAAGGTTACGTCGATGTGACAACGTTGAGGATTCGAAGCTCCAAGCTCCAACCCACAACTGTGAAAACGGAGCGGAACGGGCGTGGAGTATCTCACTCACCTCAGAGAAAAAAACAATGAAACTATTAGAGTTGCTCCAGCTCTATTATGTGACCTCCGGCTGATCTGCCACGGTCGGATGAACAGGATGAGGTTGTGTGCGATTGACGGAAGAGGGAGGTTCCTGGGCTGTTCGAAATGACAACAAGCTTGGTGCGTTGAGCTCAAACAGACCCTAGATTACAACAGAAGAGAAGGCGGTGGTGCCGGAATGAAAGACTACACGAAGGACTGGACGCCGCTGAATACACACTCTGGCCATCAACCTCCGGAGGTATGAGAGAGGGAGAATAATGGAAGTTGATGAGGTGTAGAAGGAGGTTGATGTCGTTCGACGAATTGTCAAGTCGCACTGTCTATGGCGGAGCCGAAGTCCAAGCGTTTCCCTTCCGGCAAGCGGGCTAGACCTGTTTCGCACAAGCAAATCTGGTGTGAGCTACTACTTCGTATAATGAAGCGCAAAGCAACCTGGAAGTTGAACGGTCGTCACCAGTATAGCAGTATTTTACAGATATGCACGAGATTAGATTTCAATGAAGCATTATAGGGTAATAAGAGTTATCTTTCAAAAACCAGATTTATCTCTCCGACACCCGTTCTTGAGATTAGGCTGGAGAAAGTTCAGCGCATTGGGGGTACGGCGATAAGGGCCTTTACGAAGAAGTTACGAGTTACTGTAGCAGCAAGGGATACTGTATCGATACTTTGACTCCCTCCCTCGAATCAATTTTCTGTCTTTGCTCAGCCACTTTCTAAGGAAGCCGCTTCCCAGAAGTCTCCGTTGGTTCTTTGTTTACCCACACCTAGCAATATGAGACGACGACTGATTTCCTGCACGTCCTCTTTACGCAACGTCTACGGTATGTCACTCAGAACCGTTCTTTGAACAGTTTAGGAAACATGCGCAAACTTGTGGCTATTCGCATTCATGTGCAACAACATCATGTTCTTTCTATGGATGGTATAAAGCAATGAGCTGTTAGTAAGTAGAAACTTGGAGTTCAATCACTAACCAAAGACATTAATTTGGCCTTATGTAAGATAAGAGCGGCATTCAGAATCACCTTAAACCAGATCAGTAAATTGTAAAGAACAAAGAGGAAAAATAGGGATCTATTTGTGGGATTGTATTTAAAAACTGTCTGTTTGCTCGATGATGGAACTGAGTCCAATAAAAAAAAAGTACCCGAAAAAAAGTCTATCCATCCAAAGCCCCTCCGGAACCTACTGCAGCATGGACTCAATGGTTTCTTAGGTAGACCCCTCATGGGCTGCACTGCACATGTGCACTACGGACCAGGACGCCATACTTTTGTACTCTTGTGGGCGTTCATCATAGGCACATGCAAAAGACAATTCTCTGAGACTAAGTTCGTAGTTCTTCCGTACAAGGTCGTATCAGAGATCAGAGGCAAACGCCCCATCCAGAACCTTACTAGTGCGAGGCTGTATTTCAACGTTAATTATGGCACTATGGGGTCAGATTCAGGCTCAGCGTTGACTTTCAGAGAGAGAAAAAATATATATATCAATTAGGGGTGTCACTCGTTCAAACATCATCTGTAATGTTTCAACCAGACGCTGGCCAATTGACTTTGAATGGGTGAATGGGGACTTTCTGCTCGGACGCACACGAGATATTGTTTCTTCCCCACTACATCTTCTCCTGCATTTCGAAACATTCGCTTACCTGTTCTTGCCGGGTTAAGGTAGAGCCGAAGTCTAAACCCAGGACGGAGACATCAGCAGTCCAAGTCCATCCCAAACCTCAAGTGTCCCTAACGACTGTGATCTCCTCAGACGTGTTGAGCCTCTAATCAATACGATGCTTGTCTGCTAATTTACTTGTATCCACCCAAATACCGGTGACGAACGACCCATAATGCAAGCCCAAAGATCAATACAGCGCAGGAGTCCAATCGCGGACCCAGGACCTCCCCCCAACGTTCCTGCTCGATCAATGTCGCCTGGAAGCGTACCTCAACCACGAACGTCGTCTGCTTCTGCGAAGTCAGTACAAGGTAGCAGATCGGCAAGGGGACAGAATGTGAGTTAGAACGTCTTTAGGAACCTCAAATCGAGGTTGGCCTCGAAGCTTTTGATATTGCTCACATAGCTGACATCTATGAACTTCAGCCTCCACCGACACCCCAAAATGGCCAACCGACTCCTCCACTATCTCAGATTGAAAAGAGCGTTACCCATCTTTTAGTAGCCACAAAACAACTGCTCGAAACCCTTACACAATGGTCGCGCCACCAAGCAACAGACGCACAAGTTTCCGACGTTTATGTACGATTAGGTTACGAATTCAATATTGCTTGTAGAGCCTTTACAGCAATCAATGTCGATACCTCCGACTTAGGAAATGTTCCAGAGCTCTTGCGCCACATACTCGAATCGACACTCAGCCAAGAAGCCAGCGTCGAAAGTCTTGAGAAATACCTGCCTCGCATCAGGGATATAATCATAAATCTGCTCCATGGTTTAAAGCGGAAACAACAAAAATTAAGGCAGAAACAAGCACGAGATGGCACTGTGCCAAACGGAGAGGCAGCTGTACCAAGAAATAGCAGTGCCAGTAGCATTGCAAGTGGAAATACCGGTCTTACGACACTACTCGACCAAGGCTTAACAGACAATTTTAGGGATAGTACTAGAGGAGATCAGAATAATGTGAATAATGATGGTAGCATTCCTCCGCGCGGGGCTTCTGTAGGGCATCGCAGAGGTCTACCAGCACGGGATGAAACGCGAGGCTCACTCTCGTCTGAGCAGTCATCACTATCTAGTAATACTATGCAGAACATACCAGTCCTGCCACCCGGGTACGGGAATGAGAGTGCGATGGCACCTGGCCCGTCACAAGGGGAACTCAGCGTGGATAATTTCCCTCCTCCTCCACCACCTAAGCAACAGAACGCTCTTGCAGCATTACAGAGAGGTGGAGAATTGGAGCGAAGGGCTTCGAGGCGATACTCGGCATACCAAATTTCGAAACATTTGGGGGCATCTCCAAATGGAGTACCGATGCTACCGCCTGCGCAAAACTCCCCGATACCGAATAGAGGACGGAATGATGCCCGTGAGTCTATGAGAGC
This sequence comes from Pezicula radicicola, assembly GCA_003008705.1. Classification (NCBI taxonomy): domain Eukaryota; kingdom Fungi; phylum Ascomycota; class Leotiomycetes; order Helotiales; family Dermateaceae; genus Pezicula; species Pezicula radicicola. The sequence continues at coordinate 342,266 of PDUO01000013.1, read as the reverse complement.
AGTACAAATCCGAGAGAGGGAACGTCACACGCGGCAGAACTCTAGTAACCGCCTGCCTACTGAGCTCAATCCAGCAAGAGTGCCAAGTCTCATATCAGAAGAGGTTGGAGCATCCCCGATAATCGCCCCAACTCAAGAAGCGGATCCAGATGGCAGTCTAGTTGTGAAGACCCCGGAGGACAAACTTCGTCAGCCACTTACTGATCCTGATGCTCCAAGTGCAACATTGCAAGGACCGCCCATAGACGCTCTCCCAGTGCAGTCGAACGACTTGCCTGACGAGAAACTCGCAGCTCCGTTTCCAGAAACGCCAAAGCATCAAGAGCCAACGACTACAGTACGAGATGGCCAGTTTACACCTGAACGGTCACCTCCGCTAGGGAAAGAGCTGACCATTTTTCTGCAATACAAAACGAAGGTCAAGAAATTCGTTCTCACAGATGGATATAAGGACTTGACGGTTGCAAGACTTCAACTTGCCTTCATCGAGAAGTTTGCGTGGAATACGCACAATAATGGGGTTGATTTGCCAGAAATTTACATCCAAGATCCGGTATCAGGGGTTCGGCATGAACTTGAAGACCTGAACGATATTAAGGACCGTTCGGTACTGGTCCTCAATGTTGAGCTTTTAGATGAGGTTAAGCGTCATATTGATGAAGGATTAGGAGGGCTGAAACGCATCGTCGAGGGTGTAAAGACAGCAGTCGATGATCAACAAGCTACCATCCAGAGAGTATCAGATCGGCAACAAGATGCTGCCAAGGAGATGGCACGTCTAGCTGCTGCGTCCACCTCACCAACAAAAATAACACACGTGGAAAGCCAACGGCCAAATGGAGTACTTGTCAGCCCATCCAAAGTTAATAGTCAAGCTCAATTGAGCGAGATTCAGAGTCTTCGGCGAGACTTGGCCGTCCTTCGACAAACATACTCTGGTTTCGAAGCCGATATACAGAGCTCAATGTCAATCATTCGAAGTAAAGCTAGCTCCGTCAAGAGTGTGGCTATCAAGACAGCTATTCCTGATATCACAGGCGAATCTGGCCGATCCTACGTTAACGCTGGGAAGAAGACGCTCAACGAAGATTCTGACAAGCTTGTGGGACAGGTTGACGATCTTCAAGACATCGTGGAAGATCTCCGCAAAGATGTGGTACTCCGTGGTGTTCGTCCACTTCCGCGTCAACTAGAGAATGTTGCGAAAGACATTTCTCTAGCTACGATGGAACTCAAGAAGATGGAAGACTTCTTGAAGCGCGAGCAACCCATTTGGAAGAAAATATGGGAGAAAGAGCTCGAGACTGTCTGTAATGATCGCGAAGAGATGACTATGCAAGAAGACCTTGCTGCCGATCTCAAAGATGATCTTGAGAAAGCGGCCCAGACCTTTGCTCTCGTGGAGCAAGCTACTAAAGAGCAGCTGAAAGACGCACCAAACACACCGAATGGTACCAGTACTGCTGCCCGTGCTCTCTCAAGAGGCCTAAACCACATTGGAGGCGGGGATCCCACAGTCGCCAAGGAGGGTGTTCTAGGCGAAGTCCGCGCTCTACAGCCCAACCACGAGAATCGACTGGAAGCCATCGAGCGAGCTGAAAAGCTCAGGCAGAAGGAGCTGGAGAGCAGGCGTGGTGGAGATGAGCTCCAGCAGGAGGTTGTCAGGTTCGTCGAGGAGGGTAAGCTGAAGAAGTCTGGCGGCTTTGAAGAGGTGGAGAGAGCCAGAAAGGCTAAGGATGACAAGATCAGGAAGGAAGTGTGGGAAAGGCAAAATGGAATGACCAGCGCGGATGCCATGGCTGCCGCCGAGGAAGAAGCCCCACCTACCGAAGAACAAAACGCTGAGGTGGAAGTAGAGGAGACAGTGGTGGAGGAGGTCAAAGACATTTAAAGTGTACAACGAACTGCGACATCACGGTGGAATTAACGAATAAAACAAGGGCCATGGACTTTGGCTTTTGTATTTCCTTATTACTTGTTTCACTACGGCATTTTCTGTCTCTGCTTGCGAATTATTTGATATTATGAAGGTCAGGGAGGAATGAACGGGCTTCTTTACATACGGCCTTCAGCGTGGCGTTCTGCGGTTTAGGAGTCTGCCTTCAAGGATTGTTCATATTACGCTTTACTACTACGTTCACCTTCTTTTCTCCTAAAACATGAGAGCCCCCTTTGGGAGCTTTCAATTCTACTTTGTAGATATGTAACACTGGAATCTACTTTATTTGTCTCTGACTTAATACCATCTGTGAATCCAAATTCTGTGATGTGACTGTTGCACTTCTCCTTCCGGAAAGCCACATATCTTTGTGTGCCCAGTGATTGAGCTTAGGTACTGTAAGTTTTGTGTTGAGGCTCCATCATTAGGTAACGTACATAGTCTAGTAACGAAAAGTGTAATCACAATCAACACAAACACATGTGGTGTATATCCCTCGTGGTGCAATTGGCTAGCGCGTTCGACTGTTAAGTACTGCCATCGAGAGGTTGGTCTTAGTTGTTGTCATTTCAGAAAGTATTGTTATAATAGAGAGAGGAATTTCTAGTATTGACCTGGACTAGAAAATCGTCTCTTATACTGCCAGTTGTGCCTGTAGGTCGGACTAAGTGGTTGCCGTATCAACAAATTCACTGAGTCCAACCCAACACGTTACTCATCCTCACTCTTAAAGATCTCGCTCATTATGCCCACCTAAAATAGGGGGACAGGAAGTTCAGTTCAAGTTGGTTAGAGGGAGAGAAACGTTCTTTTGCTTTCGATGCCTTTTCGACCTTGTCTTGGCCCATTGCCTTAATTTGTTTTGTTTTGTTCCGTTTTGGTCTCTTGAGGAAGAGACTCTGCACATTATGGGTTCGTCTATTTTAAGCGAGCATTGCGGAGGGAAGTCGGCCTCCATCCATTCATTAAGAACCGGGAAGGTGCCAGACAAATAAACAGTCTAGAGTGATCCAAACTTAAAGAGACGTGGAGATGAGATGCTGCAGGGAATTGTGTCATACTTTTGAGATTCATGCACCTATGGTATGCACATAGGGCGGCTAACTAACACTAACGCTTTACTAACATCTGACTCTTTTGCCCAACTTGTACTGCAACTCCTCTTATCCTATTCAACTCATCTCATATCCTATTACATGATCGTGTGGTATCAATAAAACACAAAAACGCCATGAGATCAAGCCTCTCCCTATCTACAAACAGACCAAAGCAAGTATTACAATTCGTAAGTCTTTTCCATCGAAGCTGTACAAGAAAGTAGCTGTACTCAAACAGCATTATCACCTCTGACAATACTATTGCCGTTCGTACGGGACTCTACTTTTTCTGGATCCCCAACAGTTGGGGGTTCCTCGCCTTCACTCGGTGGAGCAATGGGCTTTGTTGGTGCAAAGGCACTTCGTTGTCTAATTCTCTCTCCATAGACAAGGAAGGCCACCGGGATAGGAACGAGAGCCAGTGCTACACATCCTAGTAATGTGCCCGCCCAGTTCACACCTAAAGCCTTAAACATGTATTGAGAAAACATCGGGAATCCGGCTCCGGCAAGCGATCGAAGGAAGGTGTTCGCGGCGATTGCAGAAGCTGCAAACATAAGATATGCATCAACCAAGTAGTTGAGAGACTGCAAGAAAATGGCAAGAAGTCCAAAACCGGTGAAGAGACCAGATATCGTGGGAACGATCCATGGAATGGACTTTTTGTATCCTGACCAACCGAAAAAGAAAAGACCGATAGCAAAAGAAATGCCACCTAGTATAACTGGAACCAAACGCCACTCTGGCACAGGCACATTGTTGTTGGCGGCTAGCCTTCGGTTGTATGCAGGCTGTGTCAGGATGATATAAAGCCCTGCCAACAGCATACCAATGACCATTCCCAAGTAAGGAAGCCCACCAATTCCGCCACTCATGCCATGAATTTGCTGAAACACAATTGGATAGGCGGTGAGGAAGAGATATAATAATCCGTAAATAAAGGCCATATAAATCGAAAGTAAGAGAACGATAGCTAGTGAGGCATGATAGGTTAGTGAGGGATGACAGGTTTCCGAGTATTTTTGGCACTTACGTTCTGTTACAAGGAGACGCATAGGACGACTAAAGTTCTTGGTGACCAGTTCTCTAAAGTCAATCTCAATTTCATCTTGCTTGGCATGAATTCCCCAGTTCTTGGTGCGTCGGCGAAGTTCCGCTGCCTTCGAGATCAAAATGACTGGCGGATAGGTCTCTTCGAGAAAGAAGAGGTTAAGGAAAAAGCAGCTGAAGCCCATGATGGCAACAAGCCACTCAGTCCACCGCCATCCAAGATAACTCTCAACAATGAATCCACCAATAAATGGAGCCAAGAGCGGACCAGTGAATACAGTCATGGAGAAAACCGTAATAGCCATCCCACGAGTCCGATTGTCAAACATATCTGAGAAGACTGCGGCAACGACAGCGAGAGGGCATGCACCAAAAACACCCCCCCAAAACCGGCAAAGGATGATCGTTTGCAGATCCTTGGCTGCTGCGACTCCAACTTGAAAGATGGAAAATCCAAACATGGCAACCACCATTGGCAATCGGCGACCACGAAGCTCGCTAAGTGGTGCCCAGAAAAGAGGACCGACAGCGAAACCCAATACATAAAGACTTAGACCCAGGAGACCAACTTCTGTTGAAACGTGATACTGTGCTGCTACTGTTCTAGTCGCTGTAGAAAATATGCTCGAAGTGAAGGCGGAGGTCAAAGTGGTATATCCTAGCATAAGAGCTGTAAATAACCTAGTATCTTAAATTAGCCCAAGATCAGGAATGAATGAGCAATTGACTGACTTCTTCTTCATCGGCCAATTCTGCGCATGCAAAGGGTCGTCGGGGCCATCAAACTCGACAACGTAGTCCTCCTGGTCTGGCAATAATGGAGGATAAGGCTTCCCAGCTCCAAAGCTGGGGAGAGGTTTCCTGCTCTCGCGACTCTTTATGCTCCGCCCAACGGTTCCCGTATGCGTCAGACGTCCCGTCTCTATTCTGCTAAGTTCTGTTGGGTGTCTCTCAAGGTCGCGCTGTGTAGAGACGCGGCTCATGGTGTTGTTTCTGCGGGCAATCGATCCTTCAGAGGAAGAGGTTGACGAGGACGAGGCTGTGGGAATTCGCTCGATTTCGTAGGAAGGACGTCCAGGTGGATTATTGATAAATCGCTCCGGCGAAGCATCGCGCTCGTTTCTCTCCATCTCTAGGTCGGCGGCATTCATCTTGGCAATTGACTCGGAAATCCAAGTATCGAGGGGAGTTTTTGCAAAGGTAAAGAAGAAGACAAGGAGAAAAACATCGAAAAACAGCAGAAGAGCAATGTGGATTTGGGGATATTATATGGTCCACACCAGTCGGTCGTCGGCTTAACCACATCCTCCTCTACTGTAGAAAAAAACAGCTAACCAAAAAGCTTGGACACCGAGGGACGCTAAACCATGCAACGTCGCTGAATAATGGCCAAGCATGGCTTTAGCAACGACGTCCCATTGGCATATCCATGTAATTCGTCAAGATTTGACTTCCAAGGCTGAGATGCTTGACTTTCAAGGACCAAGGACCCTGTTGATCTTCCGTAAGTATCTGGCCCACCTGTTTCCGCTATTATCCCCAGCTGGGTCAGATTTTTCCATCGTGTTCGGCCTCAACTCACTCCCTAATGCCGAAGTGGTCTCGGCTTGCAATTATGTACAGTACAGGCCAATACTTTATGATAGGGTGCCGACGGTATGACGACAGCGTCTCCAGTCACCGAGCAATTATTTCGTTGCTTGATAATCGAGAAATTCTTTTCCTTTTTTTTTTTTTTTTTTGCCTTTGCCTTTTTTTTATGCCAATAATAATGCCAATAATTTTCAATCCGGGTAAGGTGCCATTGACTTTTGTGCGAAGCAGGAGTGACGACGTCCCTTGACAGCTTCTCCACATATATCCGTCCCGGCCGTCTAAACCGTACGGAGTGGAGTATACGGGCGTTATCAATGATTTTCAACGGCTGGCTTTCGCCTCTCTGGCAAAGCTCTAATTATAAACCCAGATTTATCACGGAGACAGATTTAACTCCACAAAGTTTCTCCAGAAGCGTGCGACGGCCGAGGGCACCTGTCGTTTTCTTATCTCCTTGTTCACGCGAGCCTTGGCTTTGCAGTATCGACAAGCTCATGAGTCGCTTATTTCATGAATCGTTCCTAGATTCCTGAGTTCTGGTAAATTAACCCGCCTCAGCTCACTTGACTTAGGCAGCAACAGCAGAACGAGTAGAAGAGTTGAGGAACGTAAATCCCAGAAGAACGAACCAAACACACGGATATGATCTAAAGGTATTAAGGGCGTGCATTGATACAGCGATCAGCTCATAACTTAAGCGACCAACAAAGACACTAAAATTTACTTCGCTATTCCCATGTTTACATTGCTTATCCCTTTGTGTGTCTTACGGCCCTCTAGACAGGGATTCAGCACCCCGAGAATTCTACCACCAAAAAATATATGTATTTTACCGTGCACGTCCCGGGACATAGGTAGAGGACCGTGAGACGCACAAAGGGATAACGCAACTTGTTGGTTTCTACTTCCTAGGGTATCTAAATTCTACCTATCAAGCTTACTCCAACCTCCTCAGGCTCTCCTTGACGCCCCATCCTTGCGCGAGCAAAGCCCCAGTCTCCTCTAAGCTCATGCCTTTTGTCTCCGGGTATATACGCCATAGACAAACCCATCCTATAACGCAGATACCAGCATAAATAACAAAAGTCCAACTAGGTGTAAAGAATTCCATCATCGGCAGGAAGGTCAATCCAACGAAAAAATTGGCTCCCCAGTTGGTGGCCGTAGAGATGCCGGACCCTATCAGCAAATTAGTACGCTATTCTTCTCAAGGAGTAAGGATAAGACCATGAGGCATGCTCTGGGATTCACAGAATAGTATTACGAGGGGACGAGAAAAAAGACATATTGACTGACCAATTGAACGGACGTTGAGCGGGAACAGCTCCGACTGCATCCAAGGGACATTTCCCAATCCTAGAGCATAAGCACCAACGTAAACCATAACACTGGTAAGAACAAGAAGCGGAGCATAGCGTTGTGACAGCGGAACCATCTCATATGCTTCCGGCGTGGAAGACGGGTTGTCTATCTTATTGAGATCGGCTGGTAAGGTGATAAAGTAGAAGCCACCACTGCAAAGAATGAGACCGAAAGCCATTATCGGTACTGACCAGAGTAGTATGCGCCGTTTTCCAATCCGGTCGATCAGACCGAAAGCCACGCATGTCATGAAAAAGTTCGTCAGTGCCACACTGAGGGAGGCCAGTGTGGGATTTTCAAAGCCAAGTATGTTGAAAATGGTAGCAGAGAAGTACATCAGGGCATTCTGTGTGGTTGGTTAATATGGTCAGAAGTATTCCAAAGGGTAAATTCAGGGGTCTTACAAAACCACAAAGTTGCTGGAGTCCCTGCAGCAAGCAGGCAATAGCCAGAGCTCTCCTGTTGCCACCAACTCGAAACAGTTCGGTCCAATTATCCCTAGCACCTGCAAGCCACGAGGGCTCTCCTTTCGTTGGATTGTTCCTTTGCCGACCTATTTTGGCCTCTTCTTCTTCACGAACCTCAAGCTCGATCCTCCTAAGGACTCCGTCGACCATCTTTTGGACATCCATGCCTTTTCCAAAGACTTTGTTCAAGACGCTCCTCGCCTCATCTTTCCTCCCGACTTGAACAAGCCATCTCGGAGTTTCTGGCATCGCAACCATGACTGCAAGCTGGACAGCAGCAGGAAGAGCACCGAGTCCAACCATCCATCTCCAGCCAGTCAACGCATCTCCCCACTGGACAAAAGCCCAGCCAACAACGTATGCAACGACCTGCCCAAGTGTAACGAACAGTACATTCAGCGTGACGAGCCGTCCTCTAAATGGCGAGGGAGCGACCTCGGAAATATATAAGGGTACAACGAAGCTCCCAGCACCAACTGCCAGACCAACTATCGAACGACCTACAATCATGCCCCATACGGAATAAGTAGCCGCTTGTATTACGGCACCGAGAATGAAGGCGAAGTCTGCAAACAGTACAACACTCTTGCGACCCAGACTATCGGCGAGAATTGAGGAGAATGGTAGAAGGAGGAGGGCGAAGAGAGAGGTGCAGGAAGTAATGAGTGATTTATCAAGAGTCGTAAGAGGATGTCCGAGGGACGAGTTTATAGAAACGAGAGTTGCTGATATTACACCTGTGTCATCTGTTTTCTCATGTCAGTCAGTGTTGTATTTGAGAAGAGGAAGCAAAGCATTCACGCACATCCAAATAGCAAACCACTAATCCCGGCAGAAAAGGTCAACAACCAGACATATACACCCGGATGCCGCAGATTCTTCTCAAGCAGCAGAGAAACATCTCCGAGGTCAGCATCAGCGTCGTCGTCCTCGTTACGAGGTCGCATCAACGGTTCCTCTGCAGAGTCGGCCATGTCTTCTAGTGCTAGGTATGATTTCTGAGGCCGTAGTAGTCCGTAGAAGTATACACCTTAGGGATTGCTGTTGTTCACGCCATAAGAGAACAAAACTCTCCTCACTTCCGTACATCTAGTGGTTAGGTATGGTACTTGAGACAGCGTGGGACCTGTTCGAGTGAGTGGTCCGGCACCTGTTCCACATCGTTGTCGTTTATTGCTCGTAGCTCACTGTTCGGGATATTAGTCATCAAATGGACTTTTGGTAATGACCCGCTAAACCTATTTGGGTATTAAATTGAGAGATGTGCCCTGACGCAGGAGATCATAATAGTAGTACGAAGTTTTGTTAAACATAAAGGATATGTGGTACAAGTACTGTAATGGCTTCTTCGTTGGTTGACTCTGATAGTGATAGAAGACTTAGAGAAGTGGCGTGAAAGTTCAAGACTTCAACTCTCACAACTTCAGATGCTGAGCATTCTCAAAAGAGTTACTTACATGGGTGCAAATGCATAACTAGGCAGCTTCATCGCGATACAAAAGAGACACAGTCTAATAACCCCAAAATTTCAGCATCGAAGTGTTTGCATATGTACATAGTGTAAACTCAATGGTGAGCCTAGTATTTATCTTGCTTTTTTCTATATGCCTCATCCAATAGTGCTTGAAATGCAGTTTTCTCTATACTTTTTGGTAACCAAGATCCGAGAGACTAGTCTCCAATGCTTTCAAGGCGCGGTCGATATCATCACGCTTGGGGTCAGTCTACCAGATGGTCAGTATGGAACTCCAGAGGCAGTTGAGGAAGGGAACTCACTACGCTGACTCCCATATGTCCAAAACGGAAATACTTTGTAGCAATCTCCTTGTGGAGACCTCCAGCAAAGACCACACCCTTCTTCATCAGAGCTGGCATGAGTTCTGGGACCTTTACATTTTCTGGTAGGTAGATAGCTGTCATTCCATTTGCTTGGTCGGCAGGGTCAGCAGCAAGCTGTTTCAAGCCAAGTTCACCAACGGCTTTCTTGATCTTCTGAGACATTGCTTTGTGCGCTGCAAAGCGTTCAGAAAGTGGCTTAGACAGAATCTGTGACAGAGAGGTATGGAGCGCATGGATCAATTGGGGTGATGGGGTTGCAAAGTAGGAAGGCTTTTTGGCTTCGTAATTTTGCATGACTAAGTAGATATTGTCAGTTACGTACATGCTCAAATCAAGCACATAGACTTACTTGGTAGCCAATTTTTGAAAGAGGCAAAGTAAGATCCTGGCGGTGACTTCCGGTTCTTGAATGTTTCAATAGCCCGGCCACTGTACATGGAGATTGAGAGACCAGCAGGGCAACCGATTGCCTTCTGACTGGCAGTAATAACCGCATCAAGATTCCATTTGTCAAACTCAATCTCCTCACAACCAACGCTGCATACACCATCGACAATCAACAAAGTCTCTGGAGATACACGGTGGACTAATTCAGAGAGGGCCTTGAGCTCACTTAGAACCCCGGTAGATGTGTCTACGTGGGTCACGGTCAGCAACTTGTATTTCTTCTCCTTTAATGCTGCTTCGATTTCTGGAAGTTGAGGTCTTGATCCAATCGGGGCCTTCAACTGCGTAGCCTTAACACCATATATTTCGAAACAGTCGGCGAAGGAGTCTGCAAAGTAACCGGTATGCAGAACTAGGACATCATCACCGGGTTCTGCTAGATTTGCAGCAACCAAGTCCCATCCCAGTGTACCGGAACCTGAAATTACCAAGGGCTGTGCAGCAGGATCGGTAGATTGGAAGAGCTTTCTCAGCATCGTCAGGGTCTCGCCGAAGGTGTTGACAAAAGGCCCGCCAACATGACTCTCGCTGTGAAATTTACAGCAATTAGCATTCGAGAATCAGAGAAGAACGAGGTGCTTAAAAGCGATTACTTAGTGGTTCTACACACCTATAATGGCTCATAGACTTGAGGACTTCATCATCGAATTCAATAGGGCCCGGGATGAGCAATGCGGGGTGATCTGGTTGGCTCGACATCTTGGGTGGTTTCTCGGACGTGCTGAATCGTCTCCTAAATTCAGGTGAAATAGATTGATCGAATGTTAATCTTTCAGTTGAATATGGAGTGTTGATGGGAAGATGCGTCCGTGGATCTAGGTGCCGAGCGATGAGAGAGAGTCTCCTCGCTGGACTAGATTGGGAAGCCACTTTGGCGGGGTAATGACCGAGACTTCGTAGGAGAGCCACGGTTGATGCTTGAGGCCGTTTGCGTCCGATTGGACAGTACAGGGGATATTCTGGGGTAGATTGACTTGCAGAATTCGTCTGAATTTGGATATGAAATCCCTTGGAGGGGTAAACAAAGCTGATCAGAGCTGATCAGAGTAATTGATTGATGAATTGCTTTTTTTATGGGCAGACTCCAAGAGGCGGAATGTCCGAAGCACCCCCGAGTTCTCGGGCTTCTAGGTGTGTGTTTATTAAATTTTGCGGAGTGGGGCTAGAGATTATTTGACATCGACGACATGCCTTTCTCACTACTGCCACAATGCAGTATTGAAGCCAGTACTCAGTCAGCAGCGCCTTGAGAACCGTACATATATATCACTTGGATTACTCCAACTATCAGCAATCAATGACTTCTACCTTGTCTAGCTGAAAGTATGCATTGAATGTCCAGCAAGCTGCTTATTAACTTGCTTATGCTGTACAAAACTCGAGAAACAGGCGTCAGATCGGTGCTGTAATCATAGCAATGCTGGTCAGTTGCACCACCAAACTCGTACTCTTTGGCTCTTGGAGCTTGCCCACGACTTTCCACAGATCTAGATGCCTACTTGGGCATTGCCACATTGGCAAATTAGACTCTGCAGACAATTCCTAACATTGGTGTTGGGACTGAATTTCCCTCAGCCAGTCGAGAATTTACTTTTTCGTTACCTGTCAGTTCCTACGTTTTCGACGTATCAAGGTTTCCACCTTTGGTATGGTATGGTATGGTATTCGAGATACCCGATTATGTTGGTAGGTATCTCTGGTGAGCGGCACTGCAAATTCGTCGCTTGTATATTTAATAGCGTTGTTGATGGAAACGGCTCTTCGCTCTTACTTCAGCATTCAGAGTACCTCAACATGAGAGCAATTGCTCCCTGGGTTCTTTCCCAATTTTGCGTCCGTAAGGATCTGTATTTCAACAATCTCTTACAAATCTCCCTATTTCATTATCATCGACTTCCCGACTTCCCTACCTACGATCCTATGCATCCAAGAATCACAAATTATCATCGTTCCTGTATATGTCTTCGTTAAAAACCCCCCTGAGGACCCCCAGAAATGAGGCTCCTTTAAGCACCACAGAACTTCCAAGAAATTGTTATCAGTGCCATGTCAGCAAGCTCCGCAAATGCCGTGGAACCATCGTGGAATATGGAATTTTCTATATTCGCACCATCTGGCTCGATTTCATCTCCATTGCCATGGTGGCCGCCTGCATACCACCAGTTCTTTACATGCCAATCTTCTTTCCTGGACAGCGACTGGTTCCAATGCGGCCACCAGTTAGTCCTTCCGCCGACTTCGATTTGAGCAACCTTATAGACTTTGGTCTCCCTCCCGAATTAAGCTTTCCCAGAAAGCCGGAACTGCTGTCTACCTGGGTCTGCGGCTATATTGTAGTATTAAGTCCTATTGCCATTATCTCGTTATTCCAGATCAAACTCAAAAGTGTGTGGGACTGGCATGCTGGGATGATTGGGATTCTTAAAGCCGTGGTCGCAACGTAAGCTACAATCTCGTGCTTGGTTGCAAGAAGACTAGGCTTTGATAAACACATGCTGATTTGTCTTGGAAATAGTACATTCGTTCAATGTTTACTGAAACAGTTTATGGGTGGAGCTCGACCATATCTCATCGAAGTCTGCAAACCGGATCTGGAACTGCTCAGGAAAAGGGTAGCCGATGCGCAGCTTTTCTTTGATATCACTGCTTGTACTGGAAAAGAAAGAGAAATTAATACAGCGTAAGCCTCCGTATTTTGGGCGTTGAATGCTATTTATTAGACATGAAGTTGCTGACTATGGACAGCCTGCAGAGCTTTCCGAGCGGTCATACTGCTAACTCCTTTGCAGTTGCAATATTCCTTGCTCTATATATGAATGCAAAGTTAAAGCCTTTTGCGGACTATGGAGCAAAGTTCTCTACTTATATGGCTACTGTCTTACCATTACTTTGCTCCTCATTGATCGGAGGTTCTATGTTTATCTCCCATGTAAGAAACCCTCAGTCTACTTATCTTTGGATCGAGTTGATTCAATGTAGCAACATCATGCTCACGACATCATATTTGGAATTCTCATGGGTATTATCCTTGGCACCCTTGCTTTCCGGTCATCTTACGCTTCGATTCTCGACTTTCGATACAACCATATCCCTCTGCCTCCGTCCTCCATTCGCACTCGCTTTTCCTACCCAAAGGGAGAACATCTAGGTGATTCTTCGGTTAATGAAACCCGCCATCTGCAAATGTGTGGCTGGTGGAATCCCCTGGAGAAAAGGATAAATTCCAAAAAGGAGAGATTGTGGCTAGAGAGCACAAAGAGTTTTGGATCACACAGTCAAGAGATCCACGGTTCTCTAGCGGAGACATTGGACAGAGTAGAAGGACAACAAAATCCTAATGAAGAGGCTACGCATCGCCTCAGTATCTTCTCTGATGGTTCTAGCATTGAATTTCAACCGACGCTTGGTTCCTCGCTACTAATCCGAAGCTTCAGCATGTTCTCAGACGGTTCCCGTATTGATTACGTTGATATCGGAAGCAACACACTAGATGTAAGTACACAACCATCATGCTCAATCTTATGAGAATTACTGGAGCTAACTTCCTGCCCAAGGTTTCTCCCCACGAGATAGACCATAGTCGACACGGCTCAGAGAAATCCGGGTCGTGCTCTAGCTCAGGCGAGGAATATGGCTTAGGTGGAGCTCGTCCTGTTGAAACCTTTGTCAAGCCAGTTTCAGAAGTTAACCACACTACGGAGTGCGACGAAGTAGCGGAGATCTCTAAGACAAAGTTTGCTTCGTGTAGACCCCCATGCATATGTAGATAGAGGGAGAGCGACCTGGCTAACCCACCCGGATATGTTCGTAAAAACCTGCGCATAGCAATCCTTGAAATGGAAAGTTGTCTTGATGTATTTTCATTTGACGTCTCCCTACCCTCGCTAAGCAACTCTTTACAACCCATGATCAATCTTCATATTCTCAACGCCCTTTCCAATAACCTCAACACCACCAGCCATCTCAATTTCATAATCCAAGTCAGGCTGTGCCTCAGCGTACAATGCATTCTTCTCGCTTGCCATCCGGAAGTTATATTCAGCCTCCTCATCACTAACCACATGCTTCTTAAGCGCCGGGTTACCAGCCCTCGCAGCCTCAACAGCCAACTGGATCTGACAACCTCTATCCACCAAACCAAACAAGAATCCAGCTTCATCAACAGTACTTCCAACGCTCAACAAGCCATGGTTGAGAAGGATAGCAGCCTTGTTCTTAGGCCCCAACGCCTTAGCAATATTGCGACCTTCTTCCTCAGCAAAGACAATTCCTCCATATGAGCTGTAGACAGCTAGTGCACCGTATAGGTAGCAGATATCCTGATTCAACATATCCAATCCAGTAGCGAAACTCGACCATGCCCGTCCCGCCATAGTGTGTGCGTGACAAACGGCATGAACATCAGGTCTAGCCTTGTGAATCTCACTATGGATGAGGAAGCCAGCAGCATTTGCCGGTCTGCTTCTGTTGCCACCTACGATTTTTCCACTGCGAATATCGATGCAGAGGAGATCTGAGGCTTTCATAAGTCCGAAGTGTTTGCCGAGGGGGTTCATCCAGATGTAGTGCTCGAATTCTGGGTCGCGGACTGAGATGTGTCCGGACATCTATATAGTTAAAAACTAGGAGTTAGTTTAATTATTCTGGTACCTTGGGAGTAACTTAAATATGATTTAGGAACCATGAGTAATCGACTTGAAAATTACGATTTTGTTCTAAGAAATTGAGTACGTACGCCTTCAGTAAAGCCTTTTCTGGAGAAGTCGCGGAACACAGCTGCAGTATGAATAAGGATATGTTCGCGGTGTTCTTGGTGGGTTGCAAATGTTGGGATTCCTGGGTTAGTTAGTAAAGCTAATGTAATGTTACATACCTCCGAGAGGAAGGTAAAGAGGACTGGCGACGAGCTCGCTAAGGACTACATAGACTGGCAAAGTACAGTGCTTTCGCTACACAAATTTCCAAGTTCCCCTTCAAACTTCATTTAAAGATTCTTTAGGAAAAGAAGGAAGTGCAAAGGAAGGAAAAGTCATTTTCAATTTACCTGGAGCAACCAAACCTCCATGGCTAATAGCCTCTAGAGGAGTCTTGTCCTCAGCACCATGAACATGTGTCTCCGAAGTGCTCTTCACAACGTCCGACTTGATGTTCTGGGTGAGAGTCACCGGTGTATCAGTTGCTGATGGTGCCATGTCGTTTGCAGGAAAGAAATATAGAGATAGGGGTAATGTAGCGGTAGCTTTGCTACTTTGGAAAATAAGAAATTGAACAATAGGAAGAAGATAAATGAAGAGTGAGAAGTTGAACAGGAGGGACAGAACTTTAGACCCCTCTAGATAAGATGGCAAGCCTTACTCTAGATGCCGCCGCGCTACAGAGGGCGCGAACGGCGCATCCGCCGACAGGTACAGCAGCAAAAGTGGGGGGTGGAGTCTCTTTGCAATGTACAGTAGCTGATTGCTGCCTTCTTGCTGGCTGGATTGAAGTGGCGTGTATGAAGGGCACTGTCATGAGGAGACCAGAAGTTCGTTGGCTTACTTTTCGGTGTACGAATGATGACAAGACAAGTTGTCTTGGCCGGAAAATACCTTGACCTTCGTAAAGTGTAACGTCAAAGTCCGCGGGGATATCACGTGTAGGTTTCCCCGCCATTCAAAGCAGGAAGGAGATAGCGGGCTTTTGTATTCTTTTACCACAGTAGAGACCGTAGCATTTCTGCTGTGCGTGCGTGGGGTGGAAGAGGTCATTTTGTACCTGACCGACGAAGACTTAAACGTTAATGCCGCAACATAAGCAGGTCAGGAGCTAAAGCCAGCCTATTGTCTTCTTCATATCCATCTCTATCTCCTTACCATTCCCTGGCCCTGAATCACAGCATTGTCATAAGTGCAGTTACCACAAGAAAACCCCACACGGCAAAGTAGGGCAAATACGCAATTCCCACTACAGGTTTTCTCGTCCTGCCCCCGCTCTGTGGTGCTTCCCCTTCTTTGGGACCTGTAGATGTTGCAGCTATGCTTTCTGTTGTTGCACTGCCCGTCAAAATTATCAGCGAGACTCCTGACATGCTTCCAAAGATCGATGATACATAGATAGAAGGCAGGAGATTACTCGTTGTTGTTGTTGTTGCAATAGCGAGTGACGATGAGCTAGATGTTGTGAAAGAGTTGGAATCCAAGCTTCCGATGCACCCATTGGAACTACACCGAGTAGTATTAGGGCAACACCCCCCACCGACGTCGACTGAACATTCAATTGTAGAAGAGAGACATTTGGGCGGCCGCTTTGCTGAAATGTGACAGTCTTTCACAGACTTGGTTGAATTGCAGCAGAATATACCGGATGGTGTTAGGGATGTTGGATGGCAGACGAAAGTAACGGGACAGCACACATTCTACCGGCGTGTCAGTTTTCACCGGAAACTGCACAGGAAGTAGAACTGACGGGTTGGCCATGCGCCTCGCAACTATTTTGCTGATCCCCGCAGACATAGAAGGGAGGGTGGTAAGCGACTCTCTTCATCCATCCAAGCCAAGGTTTCCATGACGAGAACTGTTCCGGTCTTTCGTTAGCTACCTTGAGACGAGACGTGAGAAGTTAGTTCGATGCAGCAATAATCAAGCACCGAGCAGAAGGTGCATGGTGTATATTTGATGATTGAAAAGGGTTCGTCCCCAGAACCACGTAAAACAAATGAACACTCAGGGGCTAATGAGAGTCTCTTACTTGTTCCTGGTGTTCTTCTACTTTTCTCAGTGGCAGATACGACTCGGGCGTCTCAGTCCAGGAATTGAACAGCCACCCTTGTCCACCCATTGCCGAATAATTGGCCTGGGCTGCAAAAAAGATTCCAACGATCATTCCTGCTAGCACTACCAACGCGGTGGCAATCAGACAAATTCGGTTTTTCATAGCGAAGAGTCTAAATGAGGAACGAGGAGACTCCGTTTGTATAGGGAGAGGAGAGTGTTGCGATGATTGAAGTGGCATTTTAGAAGCAGAGAATTGAAATACGGAAGATAATAGCTAATACCATCAAAACATAAAGTACAGCGCGAGAAGGGAATATAGGTGTATAGACTGCCATGCAGTAAGAATGATAGGATGTATTTGTAACTGTAGGTATGAGGGTTGAGATAGTTGAGAGGTTGGTGCAAAGCATCCTCAGGAGGTAGATCTCTGCTAGTCAAAGAGGAAGGAGTGATGCATGCCTCGAATTAAAAACTACACTCGACTTTGAGAATAGGAGGACTGGACAAAGAAGACAAACGATATTTGCGTAACTGCACATACATGTGTTGTGTCGTTTGGAGTCATAGTGCACCATGTTTCTTCAAATTGTAGACCACTAGATCTACCTTTCATCGAGACCATATATACTATATAGCCTAGGTTATGCAAACGGCATTGCAGCAACATCGATTTGGTTCTACCACTATGTACTTGAGAAGATCACTACAAGCTCGCTCGTACAGATGAAGTTATCAGCTGTCGTGGTCGACACTTCTGTCACATGCGACGAGACTAGAGACCTAGCCAAATTAAGCCCCCTGGCTTATTATAGTACTCGAGTACCCATGCAGAAAACGGCGATTATCCAGACGACCGGTACAGTACAGGCGCATTCAGCCTCCCAAAAACCCAAAATGTATGTACGGAGTATCCATTTTCAGATGCAGAAGCAGAGCTTCTTTGCAGTAAATCCTCAGCTGACATTTGGATGACGGCTTCACAAAGTCCCGTATGACACTCAGTAATAACAAGAGTTGTTGAGATGCCGAGGCAAAGTCTCCCGCCGCCAATGGGAGGCCTGGGCGGACGACTGAGTGACGATGATGAAGTGGATCTCAACCGCATCGCTCTGGGGCACTGCTGTACCGAGGGCCGACATCGTGAGGATTATCGATACCTAATAGCCTCTGTACGCGACCTACATAATCAAACAATCATGGCCTTGTACATCTTTCTTCATTATCTTCCTTCATTTTTCATTCAAGATGGCACCACCACCACAATGGGTCAAAGACTTAAAGCCAAGTGCTCCTCAAGGTGTTGATCTTCTCAAAGCCGAACGAGATAAGTCCAAGATCTCTGTAGAGAAATTATCGGAGCTTCTCTTCACCAAGGAGATCCTCGAACGACAACAACGTATCCTCAACATCTTGACTGCTGAAAAGGTATTCGACAAGTCCCAGAATTATTTCGATGGCAGAGTCGAGAAGTTCAAGACGGCCTTGGCCAGGGCAAAGCGCATGAGACAGCTGCAGGTCAAACACAATTGGAGTCGAGATGAATTTCAGATGGCCGATTCTTTGGTCAGCGAGCCGGGTCCTTATGGACTTCACGCGAGCATGTTTTTGGTATGTTGGAGCCCTGCTTTGAACTAACATCTGCAGACCACTCTTCGTGATCAAGGCACGCCCGAGCAGCACAAACTCTTTCTAGAACCAGCCGAAAACTACCAATACATTGGATGTTACGCCCAGACCGAATTGGGCCACGGTTCAAATGTACGCGGTCTAGAGACGACAGCCACGTGGAATCCAGAAGACAAGACGTTTATTCTCCATTCGCCACACCTCACAGCATCAAAGTGGTGGATTGGATCCCTGGGACGGACGGCAAATCATGCGGTGGTTATGGCACAGTTGATTATCGGAGGCCGGCCTTATGGTCCTCACCCATTTGTCTGCCAAATTCGGGACTTAAAGACACATGAGCCGCTAGAAGGCATCCATGTTGGAGATATTGGACCCAAGTTTGGTTACAATACCATGGATAATGGTTTTCTACTACTCAATCACGTCAAGATTCCTCATGTCAATATGCTCGCGAGATACTCAAGTGTTGATCCCGAGACGAACAAGTACTTAAAGCCATCATCGCCATCTTTGATCTACGGTACCCTTACTTGGGTCCGGTCAACCATCGTCCTTCAATCTGGTGGTGTCCTCGCTCGGGGTGTCACCATCGCCACAAGATATGCTGCAGTCAGACGTCAATTTCAAGATCGTGATTCCACTGATAACAGCAGTGGGGAAAATCAAGTTCTGAATTACACCATGGTTCAGTTCCGACTTCTGCCTCTTCTTGCATCAAGTTTTGCCTTGCATTTCACCGGCAAAGCGATGATGGGATTGTACCAAGAAAATCAAAAGAACATGCAGAGAGTGGCTGCTGGGAAGGCAGATGCTAACAGAGGAGTTGGTCCGGAAGAGACTCACTCGGGTAGTGATCTGTTAGCTGATTTGCATGCTACATCTTGCGGTCTCAAAGCACTTGGTTCTACTACAGCAGCGGAAGGACTTGAAGTCTGTCGGAGAGCCTGTGGTGGCCACGGATACAGCAGCTTCGGTGGTATTGGTGCTTGGTATGCAGATTATCTTCCAACGACTACTTGGGAAGGTGATAACTACATGTTGACTCAACAAGTTGCTAGATATGTGAGTTCGACGCTGCTCTGCATGATTTACGATACTAACAGATTTATAGCTCCTTAAGTCAGCTCGATCCGTACTAAAAGGCGAGGCACCTAACAACGACACCACCAAGATCTTCTCCACATTCTTAGAAAAGCAAGATATGGGAGCTGCTTTCGACATTCTTGGCTCAGATAGCGACTTGGTTGCGGCTTTCGCTTGGCGGACCTCGTTCCTGACATTTGAGGCTCTGAAGCATCGTGACACCGAAAAGAATTCTTGGAATTCCCTCCTCGTAGATTTTTGGCGTCTCAGCACTGCTCACTCGCAGTACCTCGTTGTCAAGAACTTCTATGACGCCCTGCAAGACGAGTCCTTGCAATACTCACTTGACCCTGAGACAGCCTCCGTTCTACACAAGTTATTCCGCCTTTACGCACTGAATACACTCGAAAAAGAAGCATCGGAGTTCTACTCTTCTGCGGCAGTCACTGTGCGGCAGATCCAATTAGCAAGAACAAAGAGTGTGATGAAATTGCTGGAAGAAATCCGACCACATGCACTGCGACTGGTCGACGCGTGGAATTTCCCAGATTGGCAACTGGATAGCAGTCTTGGAAGAGAAGACGGGAAGGTCTACGAAGACCTGTTCTACAGGGCGAGCGAGTTGAATCCTTTGAATGGGTTGACCATTGACCCATATCCCGACAGTGATGTGCTTGTTAAGAAGGACGAGACGGCCAGGTATAAGAGCAAGTTGTGAATAATGACTGCAAATTCATGATTTATGTAAACAGTGTATAGTTATTACGACAAGATATTAGAATCCATAGAGGTTTAGAATAGACGATTATAAAGATTGATTGTAGGAGTGTAATTAGACGCAATGAAGAAGTCCATGCCATCAAGTGCTAGGTCTCACATCTCAGCAGTCTAGATCGATCGAGAATTAGTTCTTTATCTAGACCTAAGTAACAAGAGCAAGTTTTCGGTTGCTTCTTCAACGCAAAGCTTGTGCTGATTTCCGTGACATAGACTTTCAAAATCCTTCGTTGGAATTTCCTATAAGAAGCAAGTCCGCATATTTCAATAGAGCCTGATTCCACAACGGTACACGTATCGTAGAGCTTTAAAGACTCGAAGTACAAATGTAGGTAGACGACTTCTGTTTACATTGTTCAAACACGCTCTTTTTCCTCTTGTTTTTGACGCTGTCACTCGTTATCATGAAATTCGTCCTCTTAGCATGTCTTTTCTTAGGAAGGAGTCTCGAAATATCAACAGCCTGCCCGACTAGCTATGAAACCACCGAATCATACCAACTCATATTGCCTTATCCTCTCGCATCTATCGTTAATATCATCAGCTCCTTCAAGAGTCTTACTTGGAGCGGTTTACCTGATGGAATTGTTATACATTAATAGGGTAAATAATTATTAAATCTCCCCGTCACACACTTAATGTCTTTATACCACAGACCTTGTGTCTCTTTTAAACCAACCAAAAATCATTTCAAGACCTAAAGATATCCCAAGTACAACTCGCGTCTACTCACTCCCAGACCTCCCAAATATAACCGAGACCCTTCTCACTTACTCTAAATCTCCAAGCGGAACATACAACGAAAGCCATAACCTACAATTAATCATCATCGCTACGACAGGAAATTCAATAGGAACCGACTATGATGGAACGATGGTAATATTAGTGAATCCTACAACTGTAGCATATAATACCAATACTGCTATTAGAGCAACTGTGCTTCCTGGTGCGCATGAGACTGATGTGGCCATTGTGCAGGCGCTTTTGGGGGATGAGAGTTTTGCTGGAGGTGAGGAGGTTGTTGGTAACGGGAATGGGAATGGTATAGCAAATGGTACGATTAAGTATACGGGATTTGCTCATAGGGTTGGGGAGAGTGCTTTGGCTGGGCTTGGGGCGTTCACTTTGATTGCGATGGTATTGTAGTGGAGCTTAAGTTGGTGGTACTGTGAGCCTATAGTGGTAATGATGTAGAGTAGTTTTTTGTTGTATAGATAGATATATAGAAGGGAATATAGGCAGGTAGGCCGTCTTTCATCTTAGTATATGGGTTTTCCATTTTAAACGCCGAGGGTATATGCCAAACTCCTTTCCTCCAAACTCCGTTAAATGCTTCCCAAATTCCAGCTCATTATGTTGTGCGTTCCACCATCCTCGCTAGTCCTTCCCAAGTCTTTCCCACTCGCCTGTCCTGTCAAGTCGTTTCCGTCTCATACTTATAATAACCAGCACTGCCTCGCTTCACTCCAGACCAAATTCCCACTCGAAATATTCCTCGTCGTCCTGTTCTGCTCAGCACTTTGCTGCGAAAAGTGCTGCTGAGCATTCTGTCCACTGTGGTACCTGTTGAATTGCGAATACTGCTGCTGTTGGGGTGTACGAGAAAGTGGCTTCTGATTCAACGAACTGTAGAAGTTGTGTGCCCAAGATGGTGAAATCCTCTCATCGTACTCAGCGCCGTAAAACTGAGGAAACTCTTCTACGCGATCATCCTCATAATAGTCATCGTAGTGACTATAAGTTCCATATCCCGAAGAGAAGGTTGACGATGATGCAGTGGAAGCATTTGACGCCCGTCGTGAGATTGCCGAAGTATATGAAGGGGCATATGAGTTTGCCTCGAAGTATTTGTCGTCGTAGGAGTTGTTGTCTGATGGGGGATATGGTAGTGAGCAGATTCGTGATTGTTTAGGTGGTGGTAGGTCGATGTAGGAGACTTCCAGCTCTTTCTCTGACAAGTCCGAGAAGTCCAAGTACTGAGACTCAGTGCGGGGTTTCCTAGGGAGAGGGACCTCGATGTAAGAAACTTGTAAGCAGCTAGCAGGAGCGTTCAGCAGTTCCTTCTGTGGTGAGAGCATGGTTATGGTTGTAGATGTATATTATTAAGCGGTCTTGCTAGGTCTTGCCGTCTGGATGTAACTGAGAATAGATAAAAGAGCGAGCGACATCAAACGGGACGACGTTCACTGAAGGATTGAGAGCTTCGAAGGGCTTATATGATATTCTTACGGTGTGCGGCCCCCCTTCATGCTTACGCCCCCACAAAAATAGAGTGAGATGCAAGAGTTGTGCTGCATGCTTATTGCTCACTTGGGCAACTTGTGTGAGGATGACTGCTGGATGTTGGCGGCGCAGACAGAGGCAGTGCTGAGAAATCAGCCCAGTTAGGCATACTTCCTCCCTGGAATCTTGCCTAGCTGAGTTAGTGCCTGCAGCCTTGCTCGCCTGCTTTCGCGACTTGTTGGTCGTGTGGAGTAACGACAAAACCATAGGCCAGCGTTGCAGTCTGGAGAAAGTGGTCCGGAGAATTCCCTCACTGCTCTTACGTGAGACGTTTTCTTGGCCATGATCTCGGGGAACGGCAGGCTGATTTCTCTGGTTTTCTACCGAGTAGTAGAACGACTTTGGTGGATCCTGTGTGATTCCTGTCCTGTGCGCTGCGCGTTTGGAACCAGCACGAGCAGCAGTGCTGGATCAGGTACCTAGGTACAGAGTATATTTTAGTGAGCAGTTCAGCCTCTTTTTTTCCGGATTGGTTTACTAGGTCGCAATAGCAACCAGATGGAACATGCGAACAGTTTAGATTTCTGAACAATTTAATACGTTCTGTTGCCGAATCGGTTTATAGCTTGCCGCAGCCAAAATTTCCAGTATGCGAACAGTTTAGGTTCGCGAACAGTCAGTTAGCTTGGAGTATTCTCTAGGCTCTAGCGAGCTAGATGGGAAAGAAAAGGCGTCTAAATGAGAAATACTAGAGCCAATCTGTACAATTTCAATTCTACTTTGAAAACACTAGGAATGTAAAGCTAAATTGAGAGACAGGATGTTGTAGATTGCGTATTGACACGGGAGGCTATTACGCTGGCTCTGCTTGAGATGGTGAGCATATAAAGACTTCATACAGCACTGGAATAAGAACAACAGAACACACAGTCGTTCAAACAATACTCCCTTATATCTCTTTCTCAGCTATTCAAGCAACTTCCAAGACATAAATTCCCGTCCTTTGAACCATAACACTCCTTTATATCTTTCCTAGCTACTGAACCAACCTCAAAATGCGTGCCTCATCCATCCTCCTCGTCCTCGCTGCATCCAATGCACTCGCGCAAAGCAGCAACCTTGTAAGTGATGATTCCCCTCTACTGTTCAACTCTCAGGCATCGTCCTCCTATTGATGTTGAAATACACATAACCTCATCATCCATTTCAGACTCTTTCTAACAATCCCGCAGACCTCTCCTAAGTCCTCGGTTGTTCCCGAACCAGTTGCTAGTGTCCCTGTGGTCTCGCTTTCCATTAATCCAACTAGTCTCATCATCCCATCTGTCTCTCCTGATCCAAGCAGTGTCAAGTCAGTTAGCTCTCACAAGACAAACAGTGTCAAACCAACTGGCACTACCAAGGCAAGCAGCAAACCAGCTGGTACTCACAAGCCAAGTAGTGTCGAACCAGCTGGCTCTAGAAGCCCGACCGCTCCTGAATCTACGCCTACCAGTAAGACTGGCAACGAAACGGTCCCTTCTGCTGCTACAATGACTCCTTCTGCTGCTACAATAACCCCATTTCCTACTACCAACGGGGCAAGCAACGCTTTTGCGATGGGCAAATATGCTGTTGGGGTTGCTGCCTTGTCGGTCGTGTTCGCCTTGTTCTTGTAGATGGTGGGGGTGAGAGAGTGAGAGTGAGAAGATAAGGGAATGCAGGAGGAGGGGGGAAAGTGTAATAATTTGAATTTGTTTGAGAGGTTATTTTTGTGAATCTGACGTGGAGGATGATAATGAATAATTTGAGGGGCTTCGATTCTTGTGAGAGATCTTTTATACTGCTCTCTAGCTATTTAGATTCCAAGTAATTTCGAATAGAATACTACTACTTTTATGTGTCTTGCTTATATTGATAGTATTTCCCATTGAAGATCTTTGTGGCATCTCCCTGCTTATTATATTAAATGCCTTTTTAGAAGGAACTGACATGATAGGGAGAGCTTGGTGCCTGCGAGCGTTGAAATTTATAAGAGAGGGTAGAAGTGATACGATGAATGATAAGTAAAGGACGAGGAGTCTAAAGAAAATCCTTGGTCTGATATACCTAATGACAGTTGTTGCTGAGGCCGATAGCGAAAGCGTCCCTGAAAGTGATGCTTGAGGGAATAGGGAGTATTTCGAGAAAGTTGGATCGTCTGATGTTTCCGAACGAATCCCGGCTTGGTGAATTTTATTGGAGGTCACGTCACGTGAATCGAACCTGCGGGCAATTTCCTGCCCCTCCAAGAGAGAGCCTCATCAACGCTGCCTTGCCTTGTCTCCATCAACTTCACCACTTCTTTACCAACCCCACAACTGAGCCAAAGCGACCCGCCTTACCAGCGTAAGCTGTACAGAAGCAAAACTAGATCTTGGAAATATCTATCATTGCCAAAGAGGGACGACTATTGAGATCAGACCCGCGAAGATGGCTCCAACCATAGAAGAGCTTGACGCGACGGTTCGCCAGTTTTATGAAGGGCGAGGAGAGGTGGTGAGTACATCCTCAGCAAAGCGTAGATCAAAAAGTTGGATAGATATGCTGACGCGTTCGACCATAGCAAAAAGCTGCGCAGGCAACTTTGAACCAGGTACGACCAGCCTCTTTGCGCCGACGATGATTCCCCGCCTTAGACACAAACTGACACAAGGGAACAGTTCAAGGAAGATCCCGATGCCTGGCTTCTAGTTGACAAGATCCTGCAAGATGCGACATATCCGCAGACAAAGTGTTAGTCTCACCCTGATATACTTACGAACGGCGCTGACAAATGGTAGACTTGGGCTTGCAGGTTCTCGATAATGTTATCATGACAAGATGGAAGGTCCTGCCAAAAGAGCAGTGTCAAGGTTGGTACTTACAGCCCCTACTTTGGGAATTTTTTAAGCTGACAGAGCACAGGTATTAGAAACTTCGTGGTCAACTTCATCATCCAGTGTTCAAGCTCTGAAGAATCCCTCAAGGCCCAACGAACCCTCTTGAACAAACTCAACCTGGTCCTGGTTTCGATTCTTAAGCAAGAGTGGCCACACAACTGGCCCACTTTCATCAACGAAATCATTTCATCCTGCCATACGAGTCTGTCGATATGTGAGAACAACATGTCGATCCTGCGGTTGCTATCCGAAGAGGTCTTCGATTACTCGGCGGATCAAATGACCTCGGCCAAGACGAAGAGTTTGAAGAGTACAATGTGCTTAGAGTTCTCCGCCATTTTCCAGCTGTGCAATGAAGTTCTGAACAGCGCCACGCAGTCAAGTCTAATCAAGGCTACACTTGAGACATTGCTGCGCTTCTTCAACTGGATTCCTCTCGGATACATCTTCGAGACACCAATCATTGACACACTTCGGACACGATTCCTCGAAATGCCCGAGTTCAGAAACGTCACATTGAAATGCTTGACTGAGATTGGTGGACTTCAGACCAACAACGCTAATGCATATGATGAGAAACTTGTGAAGATGTTCACAGAAGTCTTGACAACCATCTCAACTATCATTCCCCTCTCCCTAGATCTGAAAACTACGTACAGCTCAAGTAACTCAAAAGACCAGGAATTTATACAGAACTTGGCACTTTTCCTTTGCAATTTCTTCGGCGTTCATCTTGCTGTAAGTGTTGCCCCGGATCTATTATATGCGGTATACTAATTCGATCAACAGCTCATAGAAAACTTGCCCAACCGTGATTTCCTTACGCACGCCCATTTCTACCTTATCCGCATCTCTCAAATTGATGATCGGGAGATCTTCAAGATCTGTCTTGAATACTGGACCAAGCTTGTTCAGGAACTGTATGAGGAAATGCAATCCCTTCCAATTACTGATAGTAATCCATTGATCGGTATGGGAGTTGGCGGTCTCTCCAGTGGTGGTGCACCCAACCCAAGCCTTTTGGCCAACTATCCTCTCCGGAAACACAAGTACAACGAAGTTCTCTCTAACCTCCGTGTCGTCATGATTGAAAAGATGGTGCGACCAGAAGAAGTTTTGATCGTTGAGAATGAGGAAGGAGAGATTGTCAGAGAATTCGTGAAGGAGAGCGACACTATTCAGTTATACAAGACTACCAGAGAGTGCTTGGTTTACCTTACCCATCTGGACGTTGTGGATACCGAGCAAATTATGACAGATAAGTTGGCACGACAAGTTGACAATACTGAATGGTCATGGGCAAACTGCAACACCCTCTGCTGGGCTATTGGCTCCATCTCTCTTGCCATGAACGAGGAGACCGAAAAGCGCTTCCTTGTGACCGTAATCAAGGACCTTCTCGGTCTCACAGAGATGAAGCGAGGTAAGGACAACAAAGCAGTGGTTGCCAGTAATATCATGTATATTGTCGGTCAATATCCCCGATTCTTGAAGGCGCACTGGAAGTTCTTGAAGACAGTCGTTAACAAGTTGTTCGAGTTCATGCACGAGTCCCACGAGGGTGTTCAGGATATGGCTTGCGATACGTTCATCAAGATTGCTAGACAGTGCAAGCGACACTTTGTTGCTCTGCAGCCTGGGGAGACTGAGCCTTTCATTGAGGAGATTGTCAGAACCATGCGAAAGATCACTTGCGATTTATCGCCACAGCAAGTGCATACTTTCTACGAAGCATGCGGTTATATGATAGCTGCTCAACCCCAAAAGAATGCCCAGGAGAGGTTGATCTCCGAGTTGATGTCTTACCCCAATGCAGCTTGGGATGCTATTATTGCTCAAGCTAACCAGAATCCTGCAAGCTTGCAAGATGCGGAAACCATTAAGATCATTGGAAACGTCATGAAGACCAATGTTTCGACCTGTACTTCCGTGGGAAGCTACTTCTACCCTCAGATTGGTCGTATATACCTGGACATGCTATCCATGTACCGAGCGACCAGCCAGATGATATCTGAAGCAGTACAGCGGGATGGTAAGTTATTCTTGACGTGAAGTGGACTCGGGAAATACGCTAACAGTTGCAGGCGAAATCGCAACCAAGATGCCTCGGGTACGAGGACTAAGAACAATCAAGAAGGAAATTTTGAAGCTTATCGAGACTTACGTCGAAAGAGCTGATGATCTTGAGATGGTTCGAACAAACATCGTCCCCGCACTGCTCGATGCTGTCCTTATTGATTACAACCGTAACGTACCAAATGCCCGTGATGCTGAGGTCCTGAAGGTCATGTCAACAATCATAACCAAGCTCTCTGTACGTTGGACCCCTCATCGCTCAAAATATTCTGTGATACAACCCCTTTCCTTTACAGTATTGCTGCCGTTGTCTGTTATTGCTTTTATAAGGAGACATTACTGACTCCAGCACAATAGTCTCTCATGGAGGATCAAGTTCCCATCATCATGCAAAATGTTTTCGAATGCACACTGGAAATGATCAACAAGGACTTTTCCGAATTCCCGGAGCACCGAGTTGAATTCTTTTCACTTCTTCGAGCCATTAATTTGCAGTGCTTCCCAGGTATGTGCTACTCTTCCACTCTTGCTCAGCAAATACTGACTATTCAAAGCTCTCCTCAAGCTTGATAACAGACAATTCAAGTTTGTCATTGATTCCTGCATGTGGGCCAGCAAGCACGATAACCGCGAAGTTGAATATGCCGGCCTCAATATGTGTATTGAGTTGGTTTCTAACATTGCGGAAACTGACGCTAATACCTCGAACGCGTTCTTCCAACAATTCTTCGTACCCATTCTCCAGGATGTCTTCTTTGTGCTCACCGACACAGACCACAAAGCCGGCTTCAAATCTCAGGCAACGCTGTTATCTCGGCTATTCTACTTTGTTCATCCTGCCGACGGCACAACACCAAAGATTCAAGGTCCGATCTACACACCAGATCAGGCGCCTGCTGGCACAAGCAACCAGGAATTCTTGGGAGGCTTTGTTGCAAACCTGTTGCAGAACGCTTTCCCCAATCTCCAGCCGTGAGTACCAAACAAATTGTAACAATAGATTATCCTTCTAACGTAATACAGGGCCCAAATCAAGTTATTTGTGCAGGGATTATTCGAGCACAACGCTTCTACCGACCGATTCAAGCTCAATCTTCGCGATTTCCTTATCCAGTTGAAGGAATTCTCAGGAGACAATACAGAACTGTATGCCGAAGAAAAGGAGCAACAGGAGAAGGACGCGAAGGCAGCAGAGCGTGAACGTTTGTCCAAGATCTCTGGCCTGTTGAAACCTTCTGAGCTGGCAGAAGATGACGATGAGCTATGACTCGAGGAAGAGCTGAGGATCGACTATGCCGCGGCAGACTCCCAGAATGTCCCCGCGGGGAGTAAGGATCCCAATGCCAGCAATACGTTCGATGGCTGGGGCTTGTACGGCGTATAATCTCTCATCTACCTATGCAGTGGCCTCTGCACTCGCCATGCAGATAGTGGGAATTTCTTCTCCTTTGCTCGATGATATCACATTGCAGGGAAACAGCCACTGAGCCGTGGCGTTCTTCTTGCTGGGAGAGGTTGATATCTGTCTAAAAAGTTGATTTCTGTTTAGAGTAAGTTTTCCAATCATCCGACACACATGCATTTGCAAATGGATGCAGCCTTCTTGATACCTCATTCGGATTATGGCGTGGATGGGTGCGATGGAGATGAAAGCATGGGTTATGAGAAACGAAAGGGGGGATTTGGATGTAGCTGGGAAAGCAATGCTGGTACAGACAACTTCCAATAAGATTTTTCAATGAAACGTGCCCTTTTAGACTGAGCTGGCTTTCTTGACGACCTAAGCAGTGGTTACCCTGGGAGATCCTCACTATAATCTCGTACTACGAGGCAATTGAAGTAACATACATCCCATAGGTACCTTAGGATCTTTCAGCTAGCCACCAAGTCTTCTTTTAAACACCTAAGAATTTGTTTCCCAAAAAGCGGCTTAGCGCACGAATGCTATATTCACGCTTTAAGAATAAGGTTGCACAGATACCATTATAGCCAAGTTTTAGGCAATGAACAACATAACGTACTATTGCACAAAGCTATGCTTAGTGTGCTGCATTATGCACACATTTCCCTTTTGCGGAAGGCTGTGCACTATGTAGTACGCGGGGTTTATTGAAATATGCTATCGTTAACTCAGAAGGATTTTCGACTAACTACTTCTTTAGTTTTTCGCTAGTCCTTGCCTCTTAGAATAAAAATCAGATGCAGGCATAAGATTAACCAAAGCAATATTGATTGTACCTGTAGGTTCTCAATATAGAGGAAATACGTATAAATAAACTTGTCTTTAATATAGAAGTATTATTTTGTAAGACCAAAAGAGAGCTACAGTATATGAGCGACACATGGGAATGTTATTTTTTATAGCAAATAGCATAGCAGAGAGCTACAAATTATAATAGAGATATCCGACAATATAATCAGCAATAAAGCAGTTATAAAATTAGATAAAGGATTTGACTAGCATCTAGTGCACACAGTCTAAGATACTTTGTGGAAGAGTTGTATAGTTTGATTGAATCTAGTTACTTAGATCTTTAAGCCTCGCTTCGATATACTTAGTAGTGAAGGATGTAATAATGCACTTGAACAGGTAAGTTAGGTGAATTATATCAAGGATACCTTACAGTGATACTGTGCCACCGAAAATGAATCCTAGTATCACAACATCAGTCTAGGTATTTGTATTTGTTACCCGCGTGCTCTGTTTCCCCATTATTTTGGTGGCCCTCAGCCAAGCTTTCAGGGGTAATCTTATGATGCACCTCTCCAGCCGACTTTCCGAGCGCTGATCCCAGCCCCAGATGCACACAGGAGCAAATGATTTTCGATAACACCACAACGTGTTTTGAACAGATTACAACAATCCAATCTCGTCCAGTCTCGTCCAGTCTCTCGAGTTCATCTCATCCGGCACCTCACTTAATGGGTTGATGAACAACAAAAAGCTGTACGCCGCTTCTTTGCAACCCCATCTTCTAGAAGCTTTAGGGAAGGTGCTATGGTAATGCTACAGGACGAGGCGCCTGTCAGGGAACTAGCTTCGACTAACGTCCAGGGACAGGGACACCGTGCTCAGGCATTGGAGAGTATTGGATATCTGGTGTCGCTGGTGCAGCATCATTCCCAATTTAGAGCATCAACTTTGTCACCTTGCTTGCAGGACACACGCAAAGGAAAAGTAGTCAAGACGGCAGATCGTCATAAGTGCCTCCTGCGAGCTGTGAGTGGCTCTGTTGTTCAGTACCTGGGTGGCAGCTATTGTATTGAAACGACATTCCCTTTTCTGGTGATGGCGGGTCCTCTTTCCTTATATCTTTTCAAAGCCCTTCTTTTTTTTTCTCTTCACCTCCCCATCTCTGACTCTTTCTCTGGTAATTTTGTAGTCATGTTCTTGTCCAGGTTGACGACTACTCTTGTTGTGCTTGCTGTGTCTGTTGTGGCAGAGAGTAATTCTACTTCTTATGTTAATCAGACTACTTGCAATAATAAGACTTATACGTATCAGGAACTTGCTGGTTTCGGATTGATTCCTGGCAATGCAAGAGATGGGTTTGGGGATACGATTGGTGGCATTGGAAGTGCCATTGCTTTGGATAGGTCGCAGTGGACGAAGCTAGATAATGGGACCTATAGCGGTGTTCTCTGGGCATTGCCGGATAGAGGATGGTCAGTATAAGTATATTTCTGCTTCGCTCTTGCAACTCCCCCTTCGACATTGTCATTCTAATCTTATTGTATAGGAATACTGAGGGAACTCTGAATTTTCAGCCACGAGTTCAAAAATTTAATATATTATTCACTCCGCAACCCAATGCTACTGTCGACAATCCTGCCGGCTATAATCTGTTCTTCACGTACAACGAGACCATTCTTTTTTACGGCCCAGATAGCACGCCCTGTACCGGCCTTGATGCTGACGGAATTGGCTATCTATCATACCCTGGTTTTCCAGACCTACCAGTTGCGACTTATACTGGCGATGGGTTTGGTCACAACGGCACTGGGGGAAGACGTATTCCTGTTGACTCGGAGGGCATCATATTGAATTCTGATGGCACTTTCTGGAGTATGCTGTTCTTAGAATTATTTTAAATAGGAACTACTAACGACCTATGTTAATAGTCTCCGATGAATATGGACCGTACGTGTATCGCTTTAATACGGAGGGCATCATGATTGCTGCCATTCGCCCACCCGACGCCTATATTCCGATGAGAAATGGCACAGAGTCATTCTCTGCTGACTCTCCAACATTCTACGATAGCATGGGAGCGGGCGACGATGTTTACCCTGCTGATAATCCAACTGGCCGAGATAACAACCACGGTTTCGAGGGGCTTACCGTTACAAGCGATGGAAACACGCTTTACACATTGCTTCAAGCTGCAGCTAACCAAGAAGGTGGTCTTGCCAGCCAAACCGAACGATATGCTCGCTTGCTTGAGTACGACATATCTGATCCTACAGCACCACAATACTCGAAGGAATTTGTCGTCCCACTACCATTTTACACCGACCCAACAGCCAAAGCATCCAAGAACCCCAAAGTGGCCGCACAGTCTGAAATATTTTATATCCAAGACAGCCAGTTCTTTGTCCTATCTCGAGACTCTAACGCTGGTCATGGCCAATCATCTAGCACTTCAGTATATCGCCACATTGATGTATTTGATGTTGCAAATGCAACTGACATCAAGGATGACACCTACGATTGCACTAATTGCTCTATTGCCTCCTCGGACGGTGTCCTCAAGAGCGGGATTACACCAGCTACGTACTGTTCCTTCCTGGATTTTAATGTCAACACGCAGCTCAATCGTTTCTCAGTCCACAACGGTGGAGACCAGGATTCAGGTCTCCTGAATGAGAAGTGGGAGAGTATTGGAATGGTACCTGTTGATGGGTTGAATGGCGATGATAATGAGTGGTTCGTGTTCAGTTTGAGCGATGACGACTTTATCACTCAGGATGGATATTTAGAAGGTGGCGCTTTCCAATATGCGGATGCCAGTGGTTATAACTTGGATAATCAGGTGAACAACTTTCTTTGTTTTCGTGCCTTTGAAACACAGTCTCATGACTCTTTGAGAAAAACACCATACTAATTTGTTGATTAGGCGCTGGTGTTTAAGGTCACACTTCCTGCTCCTTCTAGTACCTAGATAGTTGTTATAGGATAACCAAGGCAATTGGAATGAAGATTGTCATAGAATGTGCAACAAGCGATGCACCTAGAAGAAGCCCATAGGCCTACAGGCGGCCTACAACCCAAAAGTGGGCGGAGAGCCCGATACACCGCCCCGTGTTTTCTTCGGGTTCCCCTACAGTATCACACCCTACACTACCCTTTACAGGCGCATTCCCCCACAGCGGTGTTTTCCGGCCAGGCGAATCAGAGAGCACCTATTGCTGTTGGGGTATCCCTGTCGTAGCTGCTGCTCTGAATAACATCACACTGTAACATCATAGCATCACTTGCAGAACAAAGAACAAAGAACAAAGAACAAAGAATATTGAAGACGATACAGTCTATTTTGTATCCAAGATAGTTCGTCGCGGATAGTTTCCTGAATCCAGCCACCTACTCTATCTAGATCGTACCAAGCGTATTTATATGTACTTCTGCCCTTGGTACTGTTGTTGTTAACGTTTTCTGAACCACAACACCATAACGCTGCGAGTTCTGGGATACATGGACAGCTTTCTCGTATCAAGTGGTGCTCAAGCCATACAGAGTTTTCTCTTATCAATGGCTTTTGACGAGTGGTCAAGCAGAGTAAACCCTTTCTAGTCATCCCTTCCTGAGAGGCCGGATTTTATTCCGGCCACGCACAATATAAACACCAAGTTTCGCAGAATCTCCAAATTCACTTCTTCTTCCTTTCATCACAAACCCCACAACTTCACCTTCAAACACCACCAACTTTCTAGACCTTCATACACTACTTTCTCATCTTTTTTTCACCCCTCTCCATCTCTTTTCATCTCTCTTCATCATGGGTTCCGCTGGCCCCCGTACCTTCGAAGTCCTTCATGACACGAAGCCAGATGACACAACACTTCCTGCTTTCATGGTCTCAACAACGCGTGGCTTCCTCCCACGTCAAGAACCTGTCGTCTCGCTCCCAGCTGAGTTCGATATTCTGGAGTCAATCCTCACGCGTATGCCTATCAAGAAAGCAGATGGTACACCTGGTCTCCTAGCTACAGCAACCCTGGGTGAGACTGTACTGAAGGAGCTTCCCGATCTCACGGCCGCCATCGACAAGTACAAGGATAACCTTCCTCTCCAGAATGCTCTCTACCGTGATTACGCATTCTTGGCCTCGGCCTATCTGTTGGAGCCATGCCACGAACGCTTCCTGAAGGGTGAGGAATATGGACTTGGTCGTCAAACATTACCATCTGTAATCTCGTTGCCTATCTCTAGATGTGCTCAGATGTAAGTTGGCTCCAAAGACATTCTATTAGATCACATCGCTAATGAATCGTAGTGCTGGTTTCAAGCCTTTCATGGAGTATGCTGGCTCTTATGCCCTCTTCAACTATCGACTTGCAGATCCTCAACGTGGTCTTGAGTATGACAACCTTCGTCTGATCCGTGCCTTTGAGCAAGGTCTTGACCCAAAGTCTTCTGAAGCCGGATTCGTTCTCGTCCATGTGGATATGGTTCAGAACTCTGGATCTCTTGTCGATGGTGTTGTCTCAGCTCTTGATTCATGTGTCAACAATGATCGTGAAGCATTTGACGTTGGTATGACCAAAGTTGTGCAGAGCATGATCAAGGTTAACAAGGTTATGGAAAGTATGTCATCAGCTTCACCTATCCTTCCCCAAACCTTAAATGTTAAGGCAATAGAACTGACACGTTGCAAGCTATGTGGGGTAAGAGTAAGCCAGGAGATTACATTTCTTTCCGCACTTTCATCTTTGGCATCACAAGTCAATCCATGTTTCCCCATGGCGTTGTGTACGAAGGTGTTTCTGAGGAACCTCTATCTTTCCGTGGCGAGTCTGGTGCTAATGATAGCATGGTAAGTTCTCCTACCCTATTCTCAGCCATCGTACAATACCTAACCGAGCACAGATCCCACTTTGCGACAACCTCTTGAACATCACCATGCCAGACACACCCCTAACCTCCATCCTCCAAGACTTCCGATCCTACCGCCCAGGAAACCACCGGGAGTTTCTCGAATACGTCAAGCACCGCTCCATAGATATCAACCTAAAGTGGTACGCACAACAGCAGCCATCCTCTGCAGCTTTGTACCTACACGCACTCAACCAAGTCCGCGACTTCCGCTGGCGCCATTGGTGTTTCACTCGTGAGTACATCCTCAAGAAGACCAATCATCCTGTTGCCACAGGAGGAAGTCCAATTGTCACGTGGCTACCCAACCAGCTCTTCGCTGTTCTCGATGCCATGGTTGATGCCTGGGAGGCTGGTGATCGGAAGTTGCCAGGCTGTCAGGATATTATGGATGCTGCCACATTGCAGAGAGACTCTTTGACTAAAGAGGTCGAGAAGTACTGCCAGGAGCGAAACGTTGATTTCCCCTCGTAGGTAGGTAATCAAGACATGACTGATGGAATGAGATTATGAGAAAAGAAGAGTGGATTTCAATTTGGCATGGTTTCGGCGTTCCTTGATGAGCATTTTTTCAGAGGGAGACTATACCTAGTGGAGTTTTTTGACAGACTTCATTTAGTCAGTAGGGAGACTATACCCAATACCCAAATAACACAACGGAGTTTTGATATTTTATATCTTGTGTGTCTATCTCGTGCCCATGAGTTTCTGAGTTAGTTCATTGGACTATGCCGATATATCTGGTAGAACATATAACACTTTCCCAATGATACACAAACGACAAATTCAAAATCATATACAGTAAATTCCATTACGAGCATGCAGAATTTCTACAGTATCCCCCTATTTTGTAGGTACTCGTCCATAGTGGAGGGATTATCTACTTCCATAAATTCATAGACAACCTCTACCAAGTTATCTCTACAAACCAAGCATCAACCCTCCCCCACCTCCCCAACCAAAAAAAGCCCACCAATTCAATTCCTTCAAAACGCTTTCTTCACCCTCATTGAACAAATCAAATCAAACCAAACCACAAAGCTCGCTTAGCTCAGTTGGTTAGAGCGTGGTGCTAATAACAATCCCTTATGGGATGTTGTATACGCCAAGGTCGCCAGTTCGACCCTGGTAGTGAGCACGCTTCTTTTATTTTTCTTCGTTTTGCTTTTTTACCTCTGGTGCTTTATCTTTTTGTTGTGATCGTGGAAGGGAGAATATGATATGAAATAAGAATTGGTTTCGATTTTGGTACGGAATGAACATATTTCAAAATACCCGAAGTGTGAGAAGCGGCGGTAGAACTTCGTTTCGGGCTGACTTACGGATTTCGGATTCCGGACCCCGGACTCGGTATTGTTGCTGAAAGATCATGCTCTGCAGGTCGGGGTTCTGCATTGCTTATGGTGTTCTTCAGTGCTTACCAGTTGTGGGATTTGTCTTGCCCCTTTTAGGCCACCTAGCCCGGCTTTTCATCAAATACGAAGTATGGCTTCCATTACATTTTCTAGTTTCTATTCAAAAGTTACAATGCTGAATTGACTATCATTCAGACTTAATTCTAAGAGGCGTTTCTTCTATAAGTTTTTTCGCTTTTCGCTAACATTGGAGCCTCCTTTCTCCCAGCCATCCAAAGTTCCATGCAGACAAGACCCCAAACCGATGCTATACAACAACAACAAAGAAAAGGTAAGGGTTATGAACGCCTATTCAATTTAGCAGATCTACCGGCCTCACAAAAGAGTTTTACTTCTTGCTCGGCTCCTCCTGCTTCTGGGCATCAGCCTCAGCTTTCTCCGTCTCTTTCTTCTCATTATCTTGTGCCTTCTCGGCTTCACTCGCAGCCTCCATTCTTCGTTCTTCTTTTTCATCAATATCTTCATCGTCACGCGGAGTTGCTCTTCCAGACTCCTTGTTCTCCTCATCTTGCTCGTTCTCTTCCTCAATGAGATCCTGTTGCTCCTTCAATACCTCAAGACGTTGCTTGTTAGTTGCTGCTCCTTCGGCGTTGTGAACCTCAAGCTCAATCTCGTGGAATAATTCTTCAGGGATGGAAGATAAGACACCGGTAAGGGCATCAATCTGTGTCGAAAATTCGGATTCTTTGCCTTGAGCGTACATGAATGCGTTGCTCAAAACCAATAGCGTGGAAGGAACGCCGTACTTGAGCCGGAGATCCAACCAAGACTGCAAATCCTCACGTAGACGGGCTGGAGACATGCCTTGAGTTCGGAGACCGCGGCTCTGGCAGGCAACTTGCAGTTCCGGAACAGAGAGACTATCGACACCTTCAAAACTGATGGCGCGATCGTCACGCTTGATCTGTCTCATACGATGACGGATTTGGTACCGCAACATCATGTCAGTGCCGAACGTGTTGAGGTTCATGTATCTGCACATTCCGACGAGCTGTGGCCGGGAAAGATTGTCCAGTGTCAAATCATCCTTAAAGATCTTGCAGACTTTGATGACATCCTCAGCAGTGGGCGCTTCTCCGGTTGCCCGGACTTTGCGGAAGAAGTTTGTAAACTCATCCTTTTGTGCCGTTGACGGACTCAGGGGAAGACCTGTTTCTTTAAGCGTGTTGCGGAGAAAGTTGCTGACTTCTTTTCGTGTCGCTCTCAGATTGGTGGCTTTCGTGTCCTTTGACTTCTGTCCTTCGTAGGTGCTTGGCAGTAAGTTAGGGAATAGTTTAAGAGCAACCGGAAGTAAAAGCTCCGCAAATGGAACAATAACGAATACCGAGAAAGGTACCAGCCGGCCAAGGTCCTGTACGGTTCGTTGTAATTGTCGGTGCTCTCGTCGACTCAACTCGTACCCAGCAGCCATTTTCACAGCCAAGCGTGTACTGATCTTCACTTCTGTTGCCAGCAACTTCGTTCCATCCCAGTAATGCTGAACCTCCTTTTTGACCTTTTGCACAAGCGTCAACTTCTTCTCCTCCTTCTTGCCATCCTTGGAAACGGAAACCTCCTTCGCGCCTGCTAATTCGGAAAGTGTAAGTGCCTCAGTTGTGTCAGTCTTTGGCACAGCTGTGGGTTTGTCCATAGGGACG
The DNA here is from genome assembly GCA_003008705.1 of Pezicula radicicola. Classification (NCBI taxonomy): domain Eukaryota; kingdom Fungi; phylum Ascomycota; class Leotiomycetes; order Helotiales; family Dermateaceae; genus Pezicula; species Pezicula radicicola. The sequence goes on along the minus strand of PDUO01000013.1, from coordinate 304,884 downwards.
CTCTCTACCTCATGCTCCAAGGCCTTTGCAGCAGCTTCTTTCGAAGTTGCATTTGCTGCAATGGGTTTGCCTTGGGAGAGAGGTTTCTTAGCTTGGTCCACATTGAATCCTGGAGGAGGGCCAGCCGGAGGATTACCTGAAGTGCGTGTATCTGTAGACGCACTTCTGCGAGGAACCAGAATTGCCAACGCTGGCATCTGAGATGGGAGATTTCGGGTGTTGCGACGAAGGAATGCGGTGTATGCAGAGGATGGACCGAGTGACGACCGAGGCAATGCGCGAGCTGTTGAAAGGTTAGTATTCACATGGTTGGCTTGTGACGATGGAATCCAGCAGATGTAGATGATACTTACGACCGGTCAAGAAGGATGATTGCGCCGCATTGCGGACGACTCTCGAGGAGGCACTCATGGTCGAAAGGCGAGTAGCTCGCGGACGGCTACGAAAGGAAGGAAAGACGACCAACACAATGCTCTGTAATGCAACACTACTACGTTTAGAATGAAGGAACGTGTTAGTTGAATGAAATGGTATTGATACGATGGGCGTGTGGTGGAGGGGTGGTAGAGGCTGCGGTCAGCACATGTTGAAGCTTCTCGTTTCTCCTAGCGTAGCTCATCTACACGTGATTGAAACGTCATTTACGTGATGAGAAGGAATGGTGCAATGGAACAATGTAAAAAATGTCAATTCTTTGCTTGGTGCTATTCACGGGAAGTCTATGTTATGCTCATTCATCATGTTAATCTGATCGGAGAATTGAAGATATAAATCAGAGATTAGGTAGGTACTTATCATACTGAGCAAAAAAAGGAAAAGCTTCGTCGGTGTGCTCGGGGGCTTCCTCAACGAGGTGCCAAGGCCTCAACGCTTCCGCGCCCCGATCTTTATCTTTTGCTTGGAGCTTCCCCCGCTTTTCCATTTCTGAACAGTGCAATTCCATATCTCACACCACCACAACACGACCAACACTACTAGTCTACTCTCCTGTTCTCCCATCGCCCGCCGCCTCCTCCTCCTCCTCCTACCTACCACCTCCTTTTGTACCATTACTCTCTTTGTATATATAAAATCGCCATGGATGTTTCTTAGTTCTTACGAATTTCTGGGAGTCCTGCTAAACCTGTATTCTACAACTTGGTTTGTCTGCTAGGCGTAGGCGTAGGCGCACTCTTTCTGCGACGACCGCGACCGTGACTTGGAACGAACCAGTGACATTCGGCCCTCCGGATAGGATCCACTGGCACGGTTGGCATCACTATTTGCAAAATATAAAAGAACTATACAGGAGCATTTGCGCAACATGCGACTCCGAAAGGCAGCACGAGTTATCCTAGTCGGCGCACCAGGAGTTGGGAAGGGCACGCAAGCAGAACGACTCCTCAAAAGATTCCCGGACTTAGCTACTATAAGCTCCGGAGACTTGCTACGAGACAATGTCAAGAACCAGACTCCTCTGGGTATTTTCCCCTCTGAAGTACAGACTTGCAATCATTAACCGCTGGTATAGGCATTAAAGCCGAAAGCACAATGAAATCCGGTGCGCTTGTACCCGACGCAATGATTCTCCGGCTTATTCTTCACGAACTTAAGACCCGTGGCTGGCTATTTCCCCCGAGTGGTTCCAATACCCTCACCCTAAACTCCGTGTCTGCGGATGCTGCTACCTCGATGCAAGATTTCGACACGGATTTATACGTTGAGCAGCCGTCCCTGGCCCAAACCTGGCCTCCGCCAAAAACTTCAGATGAGCCTACTGCCTCTTTCATCCTCGATGGCTTTCCTCGGACTGCAAGTCAAGCATCAGCTCTAGACGCCCTCATTCCAATAAACCTCGTTGTGTCCCTCAAGACTCCGTTCTCGGTGATCATGGAAAGAATTCAAGGAAGATGGGTACATCAGCCTTCCGGCCGAGTGTATAACACCACTTTCAACGCCCCCAAGGTCCCTGGGAAGGATGATATCACTGGAGAGCCATTGTCTAAGCGTGCCGATGACGATGAGGCAACATGGACTGCGCGTTTAAGGAAATTTGAGGAAACTAGTGAACCTTTGCTAGAGCATTATGCAAAGAAGGGCGTCCTATGGGAAGTTCAGGGCAACAGTTCGGATGAGATCACTCCCAAACTTTGGAGCGAGTTTGCAAGGCGTTTTGCACAGCGTTAGGCATTAATTTTATGACTTCTTTTTTTTGGCTGGCTGGGGTGGATAGGGTTAGGAGACAGCTTGTACCTTTGTACTTTTAGCGTCTGGCGTGGATCTGGAATTGGAATTTGGAAAACGTTCTCCATGATAATACTTGATCCAAAAAGGATTACTAACCGCGATTTATGTCCCTTGGAGGACGTGTTCCAGTGAAACTGCTATGTTGGCACCCGTTTTCTTCTAACCCCTATTCCCCTCGCTTATCGAATGGCCACCAATTTACTTCGTGACACTTTTAACACAATCAGAACCAAAGGATTCTGTGATTAAATTGTTTTAGGCCACCATTTTATACTAAGATTCTAGATATATTAGATGCCCTGCCCATACCAATATGCAGTGTAGAATCTTACTCCCTTGTGCCACCGGGTGGGTTCAAGAACATAAAACTATTGCCAACCACGGCTTCTGTTGCCTATTGGAAATCCGGTACTTTGAATTAAGTCAATTGTGTCTAGCCCTAGCGCCCCAAACGCCATTCCAATAATCCACGCCTCCATCCAACGCAAAAGCTCCAAATTGCAAATACAGTAGTTTGCCTTAGCCACATATCATCTACGACGTGATGACAGGTCCACCTTCCTTCTCCATATCCATTACATATTTCTCCCATGTAGAAATGGTTTCTGTATAGAAGTCTACATGGGCATCAGCTAATGCTCCGAACTGAGATTTGAACTCGATCCTTTTGATTCTCTCAAAATCGCCAACTTCCATGACAACCTCTTCGTCAAATGCCTCAGTTGTCTTTTTCGCCTCCTCAACTTCACGTGTCAGTTCATCAATCCGGATCTCCAATCGTCGTAAACGCTCTCTTCGAGATTGTTCATGATCTACACCTCGGACATCTTCAATCTTACTGCGAATGAATCCCCCAGGGCCCGTCAATCCTCCTGCTCCATGAGTAGATGCTAGGGTGTCTCGGTCCGTAGTTGATTTAGTAAGATATTCAGTGAGTTGTTCGAAATCAAGCTGTTTCTGTTCCCGAGCCTTGAGTAGATTCTTTACCGCAGTGCTGTAGGCCTGCATATCCCGTAAGCTACCTAAATAGTCCTGGTCTGTGTGTTCCTTCAGAGTTTTTAGCCCCGCCGAAGTGTCATTGATACTTGCTGCAAATGCATGAACTGGGCTTTGGACTCCGGGCTCAAGGTTAATCAATTTCTGGAACTGCTCCGCAAGATCTTTGTAATCCGTCTCCAAATCTCCTTCCCTCCGCGCGACTCTTGCTACAATCTTTTCAACATGACCAAGATCCTCATCGAGCTTGTCTGACTTCTCTCGAACTTCAATGAATCGCTTGTCAGGTTTGTGTACCTTTGTGAACGCGTTTATAAACGTGTCTGAAAAGGTGTCAAAGACACTTTGTGTGCCTTGATCGGACGCTGAGGACTTTCGTCCAGGGCGAGATCGCATGGTTGCGTTCCAGTCTGCGCTTTCGAGGAACAGAATCAGGAGAGCAGCTCGTCGGAGCACGGAATGTAGTGTAAGGCGACGAAGAAAACGGTGGAGGGAGTTGGCACGGCGCTGCGTGAAGTCTGTTCCAAAGCGATCACCTCGGACATACTCCATCTTATGTTTATCTGGGAGCGGCGGAACAGCACATTGTGGATATTCTTTACATAAGGTCTTATAGAGAAAAACGAAGTCGGTAAAGCGTCTACGGACTGTGGTAGTTGGCTTCGCGAAAGAGGGGAACGTAGTCTATAGCAACAATCAGTCTATGAGCTTATCATTGTATAGGTAATCCAACATTTGTAGTGACCAGATATGACACAAAAGCGTCTTTTGTGCCATCATTTTCCTTGATCGGCGCAGTTACTGTGCATTCTAAAGTTCCTTTTTGGGTGCCAGCTAGATCCAAAGCCCTGCCGAAACCTTCACGATCCTTCGTATTGGTCGCACCATTCTCAGGATCCTCACCATCGCTGTGGTCTCGGGACAAGTGTTCCTCGTTCTGACGTCCTGGACCCTCCCAAGCGACGCTGGCAAAGTTGTTGTGCTCCATCTAAGCTAGGTGATTGCGCGGGGCAGAGGGGAAGCTGATTGCGACGACCTCGAAGTTCGTTGCTGTGGGGTATGCAGAGAAAGAATGTCTGGTCAAGGGGACTGGCTGGAGTTTACAGCTGCATTGAAGGGTCGGCGTAGTCTAGGTATGGAGTTTAGGTTGGAAGATAGCTGAGGAGACTGGGAGAAGACTCCATACAACACAGAAGACAGGACAAGGTACAAGCTTCGTTCTCCGCGTCATCACAGCGGGTTGCCGCCAGGCACCAAAGGCATTAGTATCACGTGTGAGGTCAGTCAGGTTCGGCTCCAGTTTTGCCGATGGGAAAATGCATCACTTAAGGTACTTTTGAAGACACTGATCATTTATTGACTTGTGGGATTTAGTTTAGTATGCAGCATATTATAATTCCCTAATATTGTTTTCAACAGGGCAGCTTTGAGTTAAAGAGTCCTTTTGATTAAAATACTCAGGTATGATGAGTAACTCAAGATGTAAGTGAGGTGGGTAAATATGTGCCCAACGAAGTACCTGCTAGCCCACCATAAGTATGCTAGTAAGTGTGCAAACTGACATAACAACATGTATTTTCTTTCGTTTTAATATTATTGCGAAGCAAAAGATTACCAATTTTTCAACTCTTGCTACTAAAGCTTGAAAATATGGGCCATTATTTCTAGTTTGTACTCGACCTACCCTAGCTTGTAACTCCGAGACCGCTTGAAGTTCTTACCCCACCTAGCCTCGCAAACCTTTTACTTTTGCAACCGGGAAAAGAACGAGCCAAAAAAGAACAAAAATCCAACTCCCTCATAGAGGGGAGAAAGAAAAAATATTATTCTGTTGAACAGGAGGGGATTCGAACCCCTGCAGGTTTCCCTACGAGAATGCTCAGCCTTTTAGGCTGTAAGATATGATATCTTGAGTCACGCGCCATAACCACTCGGCCACCTGTCCTTTTGGTGTTTGCTGAAGGTGAATTTCCTTATCTCAATACATTAAAACAACTATATCATCGCTCTAGATTCCTTAACTGACGGACTTCTTGATCCCACCCAATAACTCACAGTTTTGAATCCCGCCACCACAAAAGCTCTTAAAAGGTAAGCTTTGCTACAAATTGAAACTGAATTCCTTCACGTAAAAGCTCGCCAAAGGTGTGTTAATGAATTCTCACATTGAAATTATCTATTAAAATACATCTATCTGTTTTTACACGCTAAAGCCCAGTATCAATTACTCCAAACTAGCAGCCTTTCTCCTTATAGCGCTCACTTTCCTCAATCTCTCATCCTCTTCCTTTGTAGCATTCAAATAAATCTCCACACCCAAAGCATGAATAAGTATAGCAGCCCATCCCGCAACACCAAAACACATGTTCAGCATGGCAACTACCTCCTCTGGTCTTTCCTTGCCCAGTGCTGGCGTTACCACGGCATAAGCAGGTCTAATACTGTTCATAGTACTATTACATTCTGGGTAACGTAAATAGGGGTCGCTAAGAGACGAGTTCTGCACAGTGTAAAGGAAAAGCATCTCTTCACATGAGGTTGCGCTTCGATATGCTCGGGGGCTTATGGATGAGAATATAATGGCGAAGAGTGCGAGAAAGATGCGGAGAGTAAGGATTGAGCAGGCATAGGACCAGGTACGTAGGACCCATTCGCGGTGCTGGTCAATGTGAAGGACACGAATAGAAGTCCATGACTTGTATATTGTGAAGGTTGTTAAGGAAGCGAGAAATATGATGGCCGCTTGTGTTGTGATTGTACCTCCAAATGAGTGAGGTGCAACGCCAACTGCTGCTAATTTGATGTTAATTTCAGCGTCCGTAGAAAAGATAGACTGTGCTTACTGATATTGCCCACCAAGAGAAGAATGAAGGACAGTCTTCCTCCGAGGCGATGAAAGTAAGGATACCGCCGTCGGATTGATGGAATGAATTGAACTGGAAGAAGGATCCCCGCGGCTAATACATTAGCAAATTGCTTTTTCGTCCGTGAACAAATGGAAGACTTACGAATTACACTACGTAAATGAATCTTCATGAGAAAAGCCATCGTGCCATCTGAGAACCAGAACCTATGTCCTATGAAAGACTTTTGCAGCCATCTTGTGTAGTTCAGAGAATCTATGCGTGTGATACAGAACAATGCAAATATCCCGGTGGTCATAAGAAATAGTATGAAATTTGACTGCTTTTGGAAGCCTGCCCATCGCTGGGGTGTTGAGATGTGCTTGGAGTTAGACCTCGTTGATGGAGGACAATCTACTGATCTTCCTCGTCTTTGTAAAGGGGTTGTTTCTGTGGTAGACATTCTGACGAGTGCAGTAGATGATCGTTTGCAATGAAGATAGATCAAGAAAGGCTTTTGGGTGTTTCTTGTGAGAAATTAACTGGTGGAGGACTGGTGATGGAAATGATATGAGGTGCTCTGGAAAGTAGATGACCTTTTATGGAGGTCTACTCTTGGAAGAAGTATGACGATGCGCGTCATGGAATTTGGATAAGCCTACTGTAGTCCAACAAAAGGAAAAAAAGAAAGAGATAATCCCGACGGCATGATAGAATATGCCTCCTTCGGTGTAATTATGTCGAATATGATGTTCTGGGGCGGGTATCGACTAACGGCCGAACCGACCTGAAATGTTGGGGTGTATTAAATTACCCTGATGCTAGTGGGTACTGGCAGGGACGCAATCCTCTGTTCACACCAAGAATTGGTAGCAACTATTCTGCCAGACATAAACCCCTGCTAGGCGGTGAGCAAAACATTACCCCCGGCACCTTCGTAAGCTATTCGGACCTCTTTAGCGAATGCGGATTTAGGTGGCCCCATGTCTAAAAAATACATACTCCATACCTCCGTACTTCTAAATACCAAATACGCCGTTTCATTGTTTAACTCCGTCCATTACGCCCGTTATATCGTCGCCGAGTCTTGTCGTGGCCTCATAGAGGCTAAAGCTGGTTTGGTTCAGCTACTCTCCTTCATCTTGCCACAGGTTGAACAAGTCCACCATTGGTCTTCCATGACTGTTGTACAATTGCGGCACTGCCATGTCGTCTTGGTTCCTGGTGCTTTCAATCCCAGTCCAGGAGTGGCCGTTTGGCGAGCGGCTGCGGCAATCTGGCGAGTGATGTCTTCTGGCCGTTCAGCGGTGCAAGCATCGCAAGAGAGAAAATCGGCAGGATTATGAAGCGTGCAGATGGGGCAAGTCCACCCAGTTGCTGAAACTGGTGGTGAATTTACTGACTCTGATGGAGCATATACTGACAATTCAGTTCTGGCTTTCTTTGAGGCTTGGGTACGCTTTTCTGGAGATAGTTCGGACACCAGGCGGCTAATATGTCGAGGCGGAGCTCGTGTAGACGGAAATTCTGATGGCTTTGATGAGCCTGACCTCGACGGCGTAGATGAGCTTGAATGAGCTGACTCTGGGGCCTTTGATGACGATCGTGGTTCACCACCAATCTGACCACCACCATTTCCAGTAGGGTTTGCAGCCGTTGTCGGAATATAAGAATCTCCATATTCTTTCTTTTGGTCCTCTTGCACAAGTTCCCACAAAGCTTGCGAAATAGCTCGCTCATTTGCTTCGTCTTCTTCGGCCTTAGTCTTGAAGCCGTTGCGTGTAGCACTGTCGGCGAGATCATTGATCTCCTTGTCGTCCTTGTTTCCAGATCCACAGCCTTTCAATACCGTATTTCTTCGCTCAATAGCTTCCACGATAACCTTTCGGATATCAGTTCCAGCGCGAACAGGTGCACCACCAAGTCTCTGACCAGATCCAGAGTTGAGAGTTCGCCTTTTCTCCGCTGCTGCTGTCGCAATCCGCCTAGCTTCGTGCCTTGGAATTCGTCTTCCACCTAGTTTGTGACCGTCTGACAAGAATCCTTCTCCTGTATACCCTTTCGAAACTAAAGCCTCGTACTCTTTCCGTTGTTGGTCCCAAAGCGCATGAAATTCTGCATTATGAGGGCCATGTACATTGTGGGCCAATTCGTGGAGCATCGTATCGACAACTTGTTCGAGGGGAAGAAACTGGTCCTGATCGCCAGGGTACCGAAGCCGTAGACATATTTTCTGGCCTCTGTTCTGATTGATACCTTCATCCAGTCAGCCAGATCTCCTCAATAGCAGCACTGTATTCACCTAGTAAGTTTTTTTGATCTGGATAGAACTCTGCCAAAGTGCCAACCTTCCAGCTGCGAGCTCTCATAATAGGCTTCACGAGAGAAGCGATCTTTTTCAGATTGTGAAGCGCCTCCTTCTCGCGGGGAAGGTTTTTGAGATGAGAATACTCGAGCACCAGCGCATCGTCTTCTGGCATCTTGTGGAAGGCCTGCTGGCTTTGTACAGTAGTAACGGGATTGCGGGGAGAGGCTGAGGAAGCTTTGTGTAATTGTCAGGAGCACGACTCGAAAATGAAAAAAGAGTCGACGGGGTTCAGAAGCGCATTAGTGATCTGGAATCCTCTGGAACGCCCGCGTTCACCCAGGTCTGTGGCCTTTTCCTCGAGACGCCGTGGATAGGTAGCAATGTAAGTACGCGTTGGCAAGGCTGAAGAATTATAAATTTGTTGATAAAGCGACCCCGCGATCTTGATAGTACTGTACTCTGTCGTACTAGGTAATACCATTTCTAGTGCTTTGGTCCATGAGTCTGTCAGAGCTACAGTATCATATTCCCTGTACGAAGGTAGAAGTAGAGCGGATGAGTAGGCTCAACGCGCTCCATGTCTAAAGTCAATGGTGTGCCGTCTTTGTCTACTGTAGGAGTACAGTGCCCCCTGTCGACACATTATGTTTGGAGCACATATCCTTCGCCTCTTACCTACGTCTACTCAACATCACCTCATCCTTCTCTTTATCTCCCATTCAGTTTCAATTTCCTGTATATTCAATCATACTGAGAAGTGACCGTCCTGTCTTGTTTGTACCCGAGGTGTGCTTCAACCGCCATGGCGACTCTGCCTACCTTCAAGGTTCTTATCGCTCCCATCTTCGAGAACATCGATCAGTTCAGAAAGTCATATCTTTGGCTGTTGAAATAAACCTTGGTTCTCCTGATCTTCGTCCTAGTGATCTCATTGTTACATCTCCTCTCGAATATAGGAAAACTGCAGACCAGGCAGGTCGCCCACCAAGCTTTGAAGACTGTCAAGTTGTAGACGAGCAAGGGCCATTAAGTGCCTAGTGGGGATCCCACGGAGATTCCTGGGCACTCTTTGTTTCTCCAGAACCGGGCCATCTAGGATTCATACCCAGAGCCAATTCGGGAATTGTGAACATACGATATCATATCACCCCTCAAGCTGAACCAGGTGGAGGATACGTTGGAGAAGGACGGTCCTTCATTCTCAACCCTCCGTTGCCAGGGTCAAGCCAGTGCAGATGGTCTTTATCTCCTGCTATCTACCGTCATATTATATCTTGGGATATTACCAATAGTCCTACAAATACTCGAGCTGTATCGACCTTTGGCGAAGGTCCAGGTCCACAAGAAATTACTGGAGATAGTGAGACGCTACAGAATGCAATATATATGGTTGGCCCCGTTCAGAGCTATCCAGCTAGCCCTTCTGACGAAATAGCGGGTGGGTACGGCTATTACTGGTTTGGGGCCTTACCACCAAATATCGAGTTAATCAAAGATATACACTACGCATTCTCACAGAAGAAGGTTGCCGCTTGGTTTTCTGACCCCATAACTTCTTCTAAGCCATATCGGACATTTATTCGAAATGTAGTACCAGCGAAAGGATTTGGGAACACTTCATTTCCCCGTAGCAATATTTTCTCCTACGACGCTCGAATCGACTCTGCTCAGGATTATGATCTGGTACGTTGTATGGCACATGAATTGATTCACAACTTCCTCGCACCTATTCCAAATGCTCCCCATCAAATCGAAGGTTGGCTTTATGAAGGTTTGGCCAACGCCTTGTCTATCTACTTTCCGTTTCGACCTCCCGTTCAATTTCGAGATGGTAAGTACTTCCAAGCCACGCTTAATATGCTGGCAATGAAATATTACACTTCACCCTTGATAAATCTCAGTCTTACCGAACTCTTGGAACAAGCCAAATCAGATGATTATGCCCGGGAACAGCTCTCAGCACGAGCCTGGGCCTTTGTCGTATCCACGGATTTGAGAGCCAGAGATATGGCAGGTGGAAAGGTGGCGGGAGTGGTACAGCGGCCTATCGAAGACAAAGCTATCAAGGTCATGGCTAAGAAACGAGAGAACGGCGAACCGTATGAGTTGCAACAATGGTTCGAGCTTCTTGAACCGTTGATAGGAAACGAGGCAGTGGAGATCTTCCAGAGAATGGAGAGAGGGAAGCTCTTTATATTTCCTGAGAAAGCGTTTGGTGCTACTATGCACAAGATGGTTGAGAAACCACAAGAGATTTTAGATTTTGGTATGGACCGGCAGAGTTTTGAAAAAGGTGTTGTGATGGGTGTCAAAGATGGAAGTAGGGTACAGAAGGCCGGACTGGTGGATGGTGACAAGATCGTGGGTTACTCATATCCATGGAGGTGTGTGGATGATTTTGATGCGAAAATGCAAGTCGTCGTTCAGAAGGCTGGAGAGATTGGAACTGCAACCATAGACTATTAGCCAAGAAGCTTTGATACAGCAAGGTGCTGGCAGCTGAAAAAAGTTGAAGATTTATAGTTTGAAGTCTTTTCTACTTACTTCGCTGGGAGATGATGAGCAAAGATCTTGTTATTGATGGTGGTTTGGGTGCTTCAAAGCATGAAGCCAGAGCCGGCCCAATTTTGAAGCCCTATAGAATACGGCCTAATTGGTCATGGAACAAGCAAACTGTAACGGCCCAAAACAGGCTGGACCAAGTCCCCCCAATTTCAAGCCGCATTGGAGGTTTACCCATACACAAGCATTTAAGTATATTTTTCAGAAGAATCGAACTAGTGGTTATAGATAATTGGAAAGCATGAGTTATTATTACCAAGCCTGATGAGGTGGTTTGATAAATATTATTAATGACTGAAACCAAGCAAATGTCTGATGAGTAAATTCGCTGATAGAAGCGATCAAAGCCCTCAACGTTACATATCACAACATAAATTAAGCGAGCTGTGTGATAACCTGTCAAGCCAAGTTTCCTGTGTAAACCTCTAGGACAAGTAAGTAAGAATCGTTGGATGCTAGTTATTTTATTAGGCATACATAACTACATGCTTATTAACTTTCTTTTGGTAAACCGGCTGACAGCTAAGTTTTAGCTCCTGTATACTAATTGAGACTGATTTAGCACCCGACTAAGTGAGTATCGTCATCTCTAGCCTACACTGGCTTTAGAAACTGATATCCATTACAGTGGCACATTACGACCAAAAACCACTTCAAATTTTGAGATTTACGAATTCAAAAATACCAAAACAATAATTTCGAACCTCGAGATGGACGAATCCAAGGATACCAAAATTGTAATTCAAAAGCTAGTGACGAATAGGTAAGCTTCCTGGTATTTACGATATTTAGCTATTAAAACTGACATATCGCAGCGGTCATAAATATCCAAGCCAGAGCACTCTCTATATTCTGCCTCCGGAGCTTCGCGAGCACATCTACAAGCTTTGCGTTGGATGGGTCAATGACCTAAGTAGAAATGGGCTTAACCCTAAATAAAACAGCACTGGTTGCTGCATTGAGGCCAGACCCTACGCTTTACGAAGTAGCTCTGCACTTGCTTTATAGAGACAATGGGTTTGTCTTGCATGAAACGAATTATTTCTAGTTCAGAGGACGCAGCGCCGAGAGATTGTCGAACAAGACTATCTTAAGATTGCAAAGGCTTGACCTTGATATTTCGTAAGATAACTCTCATAGCGAGTGATTTTCTTTTACGCTTTTGACTAACTTGAAGCAGACTAAACCGAGTTTCTCACTATCAAATGCATAGATCCCTGGATGGATTGCTTCATCGTGTAGAAATATGGCTACGGCCCTGGGACATTTTATAGCGAGCCTCCAAGGGCTGAAAAGGATAGACCTTGAGGTGGCTTGGTGCGATATAGTTGGAAATCAGAAAAATCCTAACTTGGAGATCCATGGAGGTCGATTGATAGTGATGCTTAACGAAGTGCTCGGGGTATCTGCAAAGTTGGCCACAGTAGATTTGGCTATCATTCAAGAGACTCCTGAATCAGGAGATCAGAAGCTGCCAGAATGATTTTGGCAAGCCGAAGAGGGGAAATTTCTTCAGGTACAGGAGGAACATCCGTTGTATAAACGACGTACATGGTGGAGTTGGTTTACCATCTGATTCCTCCAAGATATACCAGAAGCTTTTGGCGGAAGGTATGAAAGTTTTGATGACTAGATATTTGGACGCTGCTAAATAATTGTAAGTGATGCATGGATACAGTGTACCTAGGTAGATACTTGCCTACAGTATTAATTCTATCAAATGCTGGCTACCTTAATTGCCTACTGTTTGTGATGAAAAGCGATGAAAAGCGAGGGGTGTTGTCACTCGGAGCAACGGGCCGTGAAAAGATCGCCCCTCCCCGCATTTTGAAGGCAGCCCAGCGCAAGACGTACAGTGCTCCGGAGGTATTGCCGTACTGTTCCATTTTCACCATCACAGCAACCCTCCTTCTTTCTTCGTACCGTCATTCATCATGTCGGCAGACGACCAAGCATTTCTTGACATTGTAAGTCTCTGCCCGAGTCAATGCGCGCAATCGTGTGCTGATGCTTCCCGCCCCCCAGCTCTCCTCAGTGCCGAATGACGTCCGTCGCTATTCGAATGAAGTCGCGGACTATGTAAACAAGCAAGTCGATAGAGCGGCTGGTACTTTAAGAGAAAGTCTTTCATCATCACAATGGATCCCCGAGTCTGCGCGCCCCAGACCACCGCCTGCACCTAGGTCTATGGTACCGTCTACACTTCCTAGCTCAGCGTACGCCCGCATACATGATTGGATATCGAAGCACAAGATATGGACCACCGTTATTGTTTTGATTATCGGCGGAGTTACATATCACGTAGTTAAGAGGAAGACCAAGAGCAAGAAGCGAAGGGCGAAGCGGGCAGGAAATGGTGCAAGGCTTGAGGTGGTTGTTGTGGCTGGATCTCCGTCTGAACCACTTACCCGATCAATTTCACTGGACCTCGAGCGTAGAGGTTTCATTGTATATGTTGTTTGCAATACAATAGAGGAAGAGTTGATGGTGCAGAATGAGTCAAGGCCAGATATCAAGCCGCTAATGCTTGATATCGTTGATGTAAGGCATCCTCCCGCTTTCACCTATGTACTCCTATACTAATAGAATACAGCCCTCAAGCGTCAGAGCCTCAATCGATCGCTTTACGAACCACCTCCAGACACCACACGCTGCTTTTCAAGGTGCTCGACCACACCATTTATCCTTCGCCTCTTTAATCCTCATCCCATCTATCACCTACCCATCTGCGCCAATAGCGACACTTTCCCCGAATACTCTCTCTGACATCCTCAACACCCGACTCTTTAACCCAATTCTCACTCTACAAAGCTTTCTGCCACTCCTCACCTCACTACCCCTATCACATCCACACCACAACTCTACATCTGCATCACCTCCGGCCAAACCTTCAGTCCTCCTTCTTACACCCTCCATTATTCCCTCACTATCTCCGGCCTTCCATGCTCCCGAGTCCGCGGTCGTCTCGGCACTTACATCTTTCAGCCGCGTACTATCTGCAGAATTGTCACCCCTTTCAATCCCCGTTACACATCTCCAATTAGGAACATTCGACCTGACCTCCATGGCTCCTAAAAATCAGCTCCAGTCCCTCCAGTCGCAGCGTCTTGAGACATTGCAATGGCCTGAAGGAGCTCGCCAAGCCTATGGTCGGAACTTCGTGGCTTTAAGCAGTGGCGGTGGGGTAGGAGGAAGTCTTGGGAAAGGAAGCAGTTTGCGAGAGCTGAACAATGCAGTATTTGATTCGATTGTTGGGAAGAGGGGTGGGATTGTGAGAGTAGGGCAAGGAAGCCAACTTTATGGATTCGTTGGTGCTTGGGTGCCTAGAGGACTTGTTGGTTGGATGATGGGTGCTAGGCGCAATAGTGATATGAAGACTTCCGGGAAAGGCATTATTAGAAGCGAGGGCGCATCCAGGGCTGAGAGTCCGGGTGGCAATGCGGAGCTGGGAGAAAGTGAGTATATATCAGTACATGGAGAGCGATTTGACGAGGGGGGCTTGTAAGAGACCCTGGAGAGTTGAGCGATCGTTTGCATGGTGCTAGGATTTGGATATGACTAGTTAGTATGATGGACAGGTACCGGGATAAATACCAGCCATGTGGGAGAGAATCTCCATTCACTTTATAGCAATAATTCTCAACTGATTATGAGTTTTGAAAGGAAGATGACTATGAATTTCTGTAGATGTATAATATGACTTAAATGTCTATAAAACAACTCAAGTCCAACAAAGTCCTTAGATCAGAAATCCAGCCCATCACTAAACCAACGCATCTCTCAACCAAACCCTTAGCCAGTCTTCCAGCAAACTGAAATAGTACATAGTCTCACCAATAATTGAGCTTTTGGTGGGATTTGAAGGACTGTTTGAAGTTAATGATGTAAAGCCAGTATCCAGGCACATGTACCCCTTATATTCAGACCCACACTCGCTTCACTACCGAAACCCCCTTTCCAAGTCGACACACAGTGGAAGGTTGACAGTGCAGAGAAGCTAATGTACCTAATAACGTACGTCTCACCAAAGAAATGACTAGTAGCAAAGGTACTGGTGAAGGAAGCTGTGGTTAACTTTTTATCTGATAGAACCAATGGCTTATCTTTTGTTATTTCGAAACGGTACTGTATATTTCGCTGAACATCCAGGGGAGATGCATTTGACCCGGGTTACTCCATTCATTGAGGTATTGGTTTTGTTTTAGATGCTTAATCTAATCCCGTTTCCTGTAAAGTTCAAGTAATTCATCATCTTTGGTCATCCATCAGACCATTCCATATCTCGCAGTGACCTTGCGACGAATATGACTCCACGGCTCTCATCCCAAGGGAAGATATCTCTGCTATGATTTATTTCAAAGCAACTTGCTGAGAAATTCTTACTCCAAGCATATCCTCGTAGCCTTTGCCTCCTCCCCAAGCTCGGATTCTACACATGCCCTTGGGTTTGTCTGCCTTTCCAGTCCTCCAGAGTCTTCAGCTAAAAGCAGCAACATAGGATCATAAAATATCATGTGTTCCTTTATGCGTCAACTTCAATAACGGCCCCTTCCCCTCTGCCCTCTTCCACGCCCACCGCCACCGCCCCTGTACTCCCACCTGCCGCCGCGACCTCCACCGTTCTCCCTCCATTTCTCTCTCTGAATCTCCTCATCCGCCTCCATCCTCTCGCGCAACTCCCTAGCCTCCTCCTCCTTCTCCTCGTCAGTTTTTTCCACTCTCACGGTTGGCCGCTCTAGATCCGTCTTCCAGCGTGGATGCGCTTTCTTACAGTTCTTCGTTCCATCAGGGCAGAACCCAGCCAGGTATAAGGGGCATATAACACGCGGTGTGTGCTTTTTTGAGCAGTTGGGTCCCAGGGGACAGAAACCGCGATCGTAGTGGGGACATGGTGGGAGGCGAGTTGAGGGGTCGGTGTGTAGGTATAGACATTCATCTGCATGTTGTTAGTATTTTAAAAGACTGTAAGAGCAAAACTAGGGAACCTTACCTCCATTCGAGCAATAACCATTCCGCACAAAGAAGTTGCATTCCGGCATCTTCCTCAGATTAAACTCGTGTAGGAACTCGCAGCTCTCGCCTTTCTTGCATAACCCTCTCAGCCAATGCTTGCAGACTAGATTATTAAAGTTTGAAGAGGACGAGGCTGATGTGTGTTTGTCCGGACAGGCAGAGCCCAAAGGGCAGTGGCCTTGTAGGTAAGCTTTGCATGTTGGGCGTGAAGGCGAGAGGCCGTGGCGATAGGTTGTGGAGAGGAAGGGTGTGAATGAGAAGGTGTATTGGGGCGCGTTGTGATCTAGTATCTGTCGTGACAAGTCGGTCGCCGAGGGACCTTTGGAAACTATTTGCGCCATTGTTTTGTTAATGAGGAGTTGCTCAAGCTGGATGATTGAATCGTCAAAGCTTACAGTACCTAGCTCATCTGCGGAATAAGTAGTAAACGCACTAGTCTGAATTTAGCTCACCGCTTTCCAAGGCTGAGTTTCAGCCTTGACTATTTTATCTCGTGACTACCTGCCTACCTTGTTAGGAACAGAGACTTAAGAATCTCTACTCTCCACAACATGGGAGTCCAATTACCCAAATCAAAGAGCTCCAGGCTTGGTCCGCATACGCACATGCAAAGCACGACTACTCCTTGCCTTTGCTTCTGCTAATGTTCATTCCGAGCTTCATGCAATGCAGACGGTTGACCTGCATGCGATACCATATTTTAGCAATTTATGAGGGGAAATAGCTTCTGAGCCACCTTCACTTGCATGTTGAAGCGGTGAGCCTTCCTGGTTAACTACTACGCAAGGTCACCTGGCGTTCTGCTACTCTCAACGAGTAGGCGTCCCGGCAATAAGGCACCTTATTCTGCTGGAAAGACATGCATATGCAGGAGCCCGGCTACAGAAACGGTCGAAGCAAACATAACGAACTGCAAAGGGAGAGTTGTCTGGAGTAAGGGGTTTGAGGTTTTAAGAATTGGAATGATCTCTAATGCGCGGGGTACTCGGGATGCTTGGGATACTTCGGCGCCGTTGGGGACAGAATTCCAGTATGAAGGCGGGGAAATCAGTGTGCGACGAGGTTCGAATGATAAGAAGGAAAAGCTAAAGCATCGAGAGATGAAGTATGTAGATGGTGATAGGTAAGTGCCTATTATTGTCATGAACTTGTGGTGGGTAAGCCTTGGCGTTGTATAAATTTAATCTACCGAGGTTGTTCCTTCCACCACAAAACTGACTTTACAATACCTACTCCGTTTGGGGCGCACACTAGCAAACATCTTCAGCAAATAGCCATGAGTTTTCTAGGATTGACCACCGATACGATGGGCCTCGAGCGATGTCATGAACCGATCGCCCAATGACACGATTGCTTGCATGTGCTTGGCGGAGAGAATAAACACTTTTAGAGACACGTTCATCTTCTCCAGGCAAGTCGCGAGTGGGTGGAGAGTCGAGAAAGCACACATTGGCATCTCTTCGGCGGACGCTTCACCCGTCATCGCATCTAATTTCAGAGCCCATCTCGACGTTACACCAGTCAGCTCATCAGCAGAAAATGTCTCTAGCTCCTCCAGTTCCCCTCCTGTGGCGCGACTCAGGTTATTGCGCCCCCACGTAAGATGAGGACTTTGCCGATGCACTATCTAGGCCTGCCCAAACAATATATACTTGCTCTCTAAGTACTTAACGGCTATTGCTCACATGACTGGCGCTACTGCAAGTCACATACGATCGTGTATGCGCTTGGAGATCAAGGAGCCGACGCCGGAGAACCAGCTATAGTTAGTCGAAGGACTACAAAATACAGGGAGCTGTATGGACAGCCGCCACTAAATATGTTTAGCTACATGTACAGAGGTACAGTAGTAGCACATGTACTACATGTAGCACTGTAAGCGGTAGACTCGAACCCCCCAAAGTGGATCGATGATGCATTGATAGTGCCGTTCTTCAGTGCTCCTTCACTCCTTCAGTGCCAGCGGGACGCAGTGCAGTATTAACCCACCCTTATGGCCCACTATCACCTTGCAACTTTAGGCAATATGTAGCAAGCACTACTGTGTAATTCTACGGCACATGGCTGTATCGCCAAAGCATGATGAACCCCACGGGCGAGTCAGACCAACATCTTATAGAAAGTATCGATCCTGTTATTAAGGGCATCTCATCGCCAGTCAAACATTATGTGGTTGCCCGTCTATCTACGCATCTCCTCGAAAGCCGCGCGGAGAGTTGAATACTTGCGCCACAGCCTTGTTCTGACATAACCATGAGTTTGTTCGAGCCAACGCCATCGCCATCGCCAGAGCTCCTCCATCTCTCCTCCTCCCGCTCAACAAAGGTCATCACCGTACGCCACCAAATTCCGTAACGCTTATGGATGTGGAAACCTACGGTAGAACAGAACTGTTCCCTGGTTCAGGAACGATTGCAGCAGTGGATCTATATTAATCAGGCTAGGCTTTCCTTGTATTCTTGCTTTCCCTCGTTGGCAACACCAACCATCAAACCATTGGGTTACCAAAGAACTCAGCATCTCCACACACACATCTCCACACACACCTCCACTGAAATCCCAAAATTCCTTACCAGTGAACGCTGTCACACGTCGAAACCCTGAAAAGGATCTACGACCTAGTGTCCGCTCCCAATACCGTTGCACTTCATATAAGGGTACAGTGCTTCGGCTGCTGCCGTAGCCACCCTCAAAACATTGCAGGAGTTCGTCTGCTACATCCAACTAGCGAGTTCAGTGTGACAGCACTGAAGATACTTGCGACCAAGATCTGAACCTTTTTGCCAAAAGCAAGCATCTGCAAGACTCAAGAACACTTGGTGGGTCCTCGATCGGAGGCTTGTCCTTTCATCCATCCGGCCTCCCGGAATGTAGTTCAGTTGGGAGACAAGCCGGATCATTAAATAGCAGAAACAACGAACGAAATTACACAGTATGTCTCACTACTCCGGGACATGGCCACCACCTCCTTCAATACCCTACGGCTCTCGACCGTCGCGTCAAGATCGACGTCCTTCAAATGCTGAGGTTGCATCAAGTGCTGCCAATGTCATGTTCATCAATGCTGTCTACTATCCCAACTATAAAGTCTACCGTGGCGAGACTCCTGCGGGTCTGAACTACAGCTGCATCAGTCATGTTTTCTACGCGTTTGCCAATGTTACACCTGATGGCGGCGTTGTGGTGAGTGTTACGTCGCTAACGACCTTATGTTCACGACTAACCAGCAAATTAGTTGAGCGACGACTGGGCAGATCTTCAAATGCCGGTTGATGGATCGACAGGGTGCTTGGGCTCTCTCATGCGTCTCAAGAGGCAGCATCAGCATCTAAAGGTGATTCTTTCCATAGGTGGAGGCGCCGGCAGTCAAAACTTTGCTTCTGTTGCCAGTAGCGCTGTGACGCGGGATAACTTTGGAAGGTCCGCTAGAGGGCTTGTCGAGGCATCAGGTTTCGATGGTATTGATAGTGAGTTGCACACAGCCGATGATATTTTCCGTTTCAAAAGAGCTGTGGCTGACTTGTGCATTTGCTAGTCGACTGGGAACACCCGTCTACCCCCGAACAAGGCCGAGATTTTCTAGCACTTCTCGCAACCATCCGACTACACCTCCCGGACGAGCATTATCTCCTCACTGCAGCGTTACCAGCTGGTCAATGGGCCCTCCAGAACATCAACCTCTACCAAGCACAAGATTACCTCGACCACATCAACCTCATGGCTTATGACTTTACAGGTTCTTGGTCGCAGAATTCAGGACATCATGCTCAGCTCTATGCAACTAGTAGTGATGAACCCTCTGGGTCAGCTGCTGTCGCTTATGTCGTTTCAACGGGTTTCCCAGCCTCGAAAATATTGCTGGGTATTCCGGTTTATGGCAGGAGTTTCATGCATGCTGGAGGGCCAGGCCAAAGCTACGCTGGAACCGGAGGTGATGAAGAAGGCACATTTGAGTACAAAGATCTCCCAAGGAGCGGTGCCCAGGAAGTTGTCGATACCAGAGCCGTGGCTGCATCCTGTGTAGGGGGCGATGGAGGCTTCGTGTCTTATGATAATCCAGACACAGTGAGACTGAAGGCACGCTATTGTAAGGAGAACCGTCTAGGTGTAAGTTACTTGGCCCAAAAGGTTATGTGTATTTGAAGTTCTGACGATTATAGGGCCTCTTCTACTGGACAGGAACAGCTGATGCACCGCCGGGTCAACGGAGTCTGGTCAAGACAGGCTTCAAAGCTCTGCACTCTTAAGTGCTATTTCCCGACTTTCATGAAGCTCTTGTACAATAAGATTATAAGAGTCGTCTATTGGGCATAGCGAGGATATGGGCATGGCATGGCATTTTGATATCGGGGGCTCAAAATGGTTTGGGAGGGCGGTCATTTGCATTTCAGCAAGTTTAATACGGAGGTATGATTTCTGTGCTACGTGAGTGTATTCAGGCAAGACGTCGAATTAAGTTTTAATCCTGACAACAAGGTCCTATGGACAATGCAGAATGATGAAGCGTACATGAAGTGTGTGTGACACAGCAGTTGGCCCACGGCCTACTCCCTGCTCGGCTCTTCTTGATTTTCTTTACAAAGTGCCGGTCTGGGGTTTTCCAGTTACGTCAATGGAACCCGAAACCAGTGGGCACCCTCCAAATACCTGCAAACTAAATCTGCTGCATACAGTAGAGTACCTAGAGGCTTGCATGTAAAAAAGAGGAGTCCTTGATGTTGAGCGAGATCGCTAAAGCTAGCTTTCCTCCCGATTCATTAAACCCTAACCCTACCAAAAGATTTATATCCCCCACTTCTCAGAACAGGACTTGGTAAACTTCGGTTTCGGGATTAACCTTCGCATTAGTAGGCCCACGTGAGAGTCCGATTTTGTACTTATCATAACTATTAGCCTTGGCAGTCTTACATCACACTGCTTTTGATGCATGTACAGGGTTCCGCTTGCACATTTACTCGGGGATTTACTCGCTGGCTCACAATCTGGTAACGTTATACCTAGTTCTTACGCACTCGATCTTGCTTTACGCTTGCTTACTCGATTATACATAGGCTGGAGACTTAACTCTCCTACTATCTGAAGTATGAAAGTTAAAGCTTAGTCATTTCCTAATTGTTTGAGTAAGCAATCACAACAGGTGTCCTATAGGCAAAGCTGTCTTTTCTGTTCGCCATATTTTCCCCATTTTTACAGTGCAGTACATGGTGATAACGGAGAGGCTCCACTATTGCGTGCGTGAATTTCTCAAGTGTAAGCTACTACTGCTACGCGAATAGCACTAAGTTGCTGTGTAATCCCCATCGTCGATTTGGCCATTACTAGGAACACACCAACTTGCTCTCTAGCGTAGTAATTACCTTTAAATTTTACACATAATACTATCTTTTGAGAGCTACTTTTAAGACACCCTTTTACGCTTTCAGTGTCTAATATTTTCAAGAGTCACTGTGCTTTAAAGAAGCACTACCTCATAGAGGCAAATAGACTTAAATAAAAGGAAAGGCTATCGTGTAGCTTGTAGGATGTTAAGCAATAAGTCATAAAATCTCCGCACCTTATTTGGTTGCTTTAATGTTGTGTTAGTTTAAGAAACACTATTCAGTATTACTACCTTACGTTAGTGAAAATTTATGCAACAGTGGTAAAGTCTGCTACATTCTAGAATACACGTGTAATTTTGCTCCTTTGTTACTTTGTAACAAGTGATTTTCTTTGTTGCAAAAAGCCTTCGAATTGAATTACTTAATGCAGTTAGCTCTTCAAAGAATGCAAAGCACAACACCAGAGTTGCCACCTAAATTATGACCTACTGCTAGTTTATTTAACTGAATATTATCTATGCCTTGGAACATAGATATTATATTTTAATGTCACAGTACGCTAGTATACGTTAACAAAAGGATACTTAAGCAGGGTCATCTTTGACGTCTTTGCATGAACGCTCGCTAAGCGTTTCTTTCGATCAGGAACACTTCTGCTTTATAGGCAAAATAGCGGGTCTATGAATCTGTAGGTATAACATGATTTGCTTTGGTAAAACACATTGCTTGTAGGTACGGTTAAAGTATTCTGCTTAAGTTGCTAAAGTCTTTTGGTGCTCATGAGCCATATTTATGTGTCAGACTACCTATCTAAAATGCTTGAATTGCGAATGCCTTGGCTGGGGACGGCATGTATCGCACTATAGTTAGAGGAAGGTCACCGTCAAGTTAAGTTTCAAGGTAGAACCAATGGTACTGCCTGGTCCTTTCCAGCTCTCGTCGCTTAGTCGTCGCTTAGTCGCCGTCAATATTAATTCCACACAAGAAGTCTAGCGAGCAAACCCGCTGCTTTCTCTGCTCCTGTCGCGTTTCTCACCCTCTTTCATTGACAATACCAGTTCTAACAGAAGCCGACCACAAAGCCCGCTTCCTTCTTTGCTATTGTCTCGTTTCTTCTCTTCTTTCATTGTCAATACCAAACATAACGGAAGTCTAGCCAGCGCGCTTCCTTCTCCACTTGCGTCGAGGTTCATATCCTACTTCTTCATTCGCCGCGATTCAAGTAGATCTGTCTCCCATTCGTTGTTTGTGGCGGAAGATCACTGGTATGAACCACAACTTGGTCGGACTAACCCATACAAAACTAACTCCAATAGCATCTTCACCAGAAGCGCGACAACTTCATATCCACCAAGATCCACTTAAACCTCCCAGTCACATTCAAAGGCCAAGCTTACATCTACAAGATGCCTGAAGAAGAGGACAACTACGAGGCACTGTTCAAGGACTTGTTTGAGGACAAGACAACTCTAGCCGAGCAAAAGTCCGAAATCCAAAGAATGTTAATGCACGCACGCAGAATTTACGGCTATGCCTACAAGGAGCGCACGTACCATGGAAGAAATCTGCAGCTGTTAAAAACTCATCGTTTCGCGCACTACCTGAAGCCATATGTTAAGTCTGTCATTGACCAAGGTGCACTTGTTTATGGTATTGCCATTGCCGAGCTAGAACTTTTCATGGCTGCGTCCTGGACCTCTATCGAGAAACTTCAATGCGATCAAGCTTTACTTCACATTCGACGTGGCCTAACTGCTCTCGACAAAGTTGATGATTTATTCAACGCTCGAAACAGCCGGGAATTGCGACTTCAACTGACAGGCCTTATGACACACATCTTTCGATATGGTAGTAAGTCATTCAGCCTGCCCTTTCATCTTCAGCACATTGACGTTTCCCTGCAGACACCGACTTCACATTGCCACGCGATAACTTTTTCAATGGATTGGCTTATCTCCACGATTACAATGAGATTGAAGCTTTGAACCCTGGTTTTCGCCATAGTGTTATCACCGAATCACCACTTATTGTAACCTACTTCCAAGCCGAAGCTGCACTTGTTGGTAAGTCGCATACTTTATTCGGATTAAGTATCTCGCTTACGCCTCATAGGTCACCCTGCTGCCCCGGATTTTGAATTTGCGATTCGAAAGTCTGTCTGAGATGGTTATAGTGGCTGTGGAAAGACTAGAATTTGGAGTGTTGGAGTAAAGGATTATGAGAATGGATACAATCATACAACAGTAGCTATGAATGCAATACAATCCATGAATCATTCTTTTTTAAATTGCCCGGTTCATTTAAGTAACCTACTTGTTTTGAGTTACCGAGTTGCTGAATCGCCCAGTTCTTTTAAATTACCTAGTTCTTTTGAATCATCCAATTGTTCTGAGTTACCCAGTTATTCTGAGTTGCCTAGTCCTTTTGAATCACCTATTTCTCTTAGGCAACCCAATCGCTAGGTTGCCAATACATAACTCAATCCTCTTTTCCAATTTTTGAAGCACTAAGATGCTTTGTTAAATGCGAATATGCATGCTACAGTACATAATCTACTGTTCACAGAAGCTTAATATAGGTACTAAAACTATTACTCTTTTTACGCCTCAAGGTAATTGCAATGTTTTTATATAGATTTCAAATACTGTACAATATGCAGTCATTGGAACTAAAATACTAAACAAGTTACCTACCTATCTGTACCATGGAAGTGCTGCCATACCTGAGATGTGTAGAATTAACCTTTGGTGCTATGTTGGCACCACAGCATCTACGCGAGCCGTACGGCACTTTAGTACGAAGCTACAGCATTTTAGTAACCCTTAGTTTGAGGAACTCAGATTATTTAACTAATTTGACTTGAGTAACTAACTTCACTTCAGTACTTTATCTCACACCACGCTTTTTTAAGTAACTCAAATTGGCTATCACTGTCTCAAAAGTTGAACAGCTTATAATTATTATTTGAGCATAAAAAATATAGACAATCAACTTAGCTGACTAAGTCAAAGCCAGATTTTCCGCCTTTTTAGTAACTCAACACAACTCATTCATAACTCATTCTAAACACCCCTCAAACCCAACGCCTTATTCAACGCCTTCTGAAAACACTCCACATTCTCCTCTCCCTGCATAATATTCAAATGATTGCCAATACACTTGAAGTAATTCGGTTCACTCCTACTAAACCGATCCCATTCCCCAATAAACTTATTACGCCATTCGTCTTCAGTAGAGTTTAGGGCCTCCATGGGTGGAACCCAGAATATATCGATTTTGGAAACGCTACCATCGGGTATGTAGTTTCGGAATATGGCTCGCATGCTCCAATCGACACGGGCTCTTTGAATCAGACCTGGGAGGGTTAGATCGAAGGGGACCAGGATTTGCTCGCCGAATTTGGCGACGAGTGCGCGGTAGAGGTCTTCGAAATGGGTCTTTCGATTACATTTGTTAGCTTCGCACCGTAAAATGTGAAAACAAGGCAGATCTTACATTTTCATCATGCTCGTCATTGAATTCTTTCATTTGCTCCTCCGTAATGACACCAAGTTGAGGTAGCACATCGTTAAGAATCTTACGGAAATCCTCAAGTACTCGTAAATTTCGGAGGTCGGGTGGATTATCAATCCCAGCAAGGAATGATACCTCTTCGCCGTCCGCCTCAAATCTTTTCGCTATTTCAAAGGCAATGGTTCCGCCGAGACAAAAGCCTAGTAACGCGTATGGACCATGGGGTTGGTACTCCCGAATTCCATTTATGTAGCAGCTATTTATTGTCAGTAATCAAGTAAGATATGGATAGCGGAGTTGTAATAAAACGTACCTGACCATCTCATTAAGATCCTCAAACCAGCCATCATCCTTATGAAGACCCTTTGCGCGAACAGCATATATAGGCCGGTTGGGAAGATACTTCAGTATAGTCAACCAGCACAACACTTCACCAGACCCAGGATGGAGAAGGAACAAAGGCATCTTTGAACCTGAGGTAGATAATGGGACAATGGGCTCATACACAGGGGGGACCGTTCCAATCGAGAGGAGTTTGTCCTCTAGTTCTTTGATTGAGGTTCCTTGTAGTAAGGCGGACATGGGGATAATGTCTTCCATCTTGAATCCTGTCTCGAGAGATTTCTTGATACGCATATACCCGAGACTGTCGATACCTAGTTGGGAGATTGCTGAGCTGGACTTTAGCGACGACAGAGGGACTTCGGTCTCTTCGGATATGATGCTTGCAATTGTCTTCTGCATTTCGGTTGGCAGTCGGGTATAGTCTTTTGACTCTTTTGTTCCGTTCTTCCCATTCTCAGTATGTTCATTAGTATCATTGGAATGGCCATTAATACCATTAACCCTGTTCGTAGCTTTATGAATTGTATTGTTATTGCCGTTAAGTTGCTGGTTGTGGAAGGAGACTCTGTATTCATCGAAAGCACCAGATTCATACCGCTGCTTTAGTTTCGCCCTTGACAGTTTACCCAAGGTCGATTTAGGCAGTAATTCTACTTTCAGTGGCAGGACATCCAAAGGCGCTTTGCGACAAAATCTAATCGTCGACTTCTCAATTCCCAGGAGAGTATCTCTAAGCTTCTCTGGTGTATCCACAGTTTTGTTTGGCACGAACAGGATAACAATCCCTTCCGTGTTAGTTTTTTCGTCAAACACTCCAAAAGAGGCTGTGTATGTTGGACTAATGCCTTGGACCTGATCAGACTCGATGCAGTGTTCCAGCTCGAAGGAAGAGTAGTTATTCCCATTTATGATGATAACTTCTTTACTTCGTCCAACGATGATGAGGTTACCTGCATCATCTAATATGCCGAGATCACCTGTATTGAACCAACCATCCTTTGTCTTGCACCCCGAGGTTGCTTCCGCATTATTGTAGTATCGTTGAAATACAATTTCTCCTCGGAGCTGTATAGAACCTGGGATATTCGGCGGTACTTCAGTTCCATCGGTATCAATCAGGCGTATTTGGATGCAGTCTGGCATGTGTGTCCCAACTGAAGTGAAGAAATTACCTTGGTTTAAATCGTACTCTGGGGCACTAGTATTGTAAAATGCAGCTGAGCACGTCTATGAAAGTAAGTAATGATCGTTTGCTCAGAGACTGTTCGCTTACCTCACTTAGACCGTATGCAATCTTTATCGTGTTTGGTTTTGCACCATATTTTGTGAGTATGCTATCAGCTGTCTGGATATTTGCTGTCTTATTTGCTTCTCCTCCACACATAAGCCCAGCGAGATTGCTGAAATCAAGGAACGGGACAGGCTTTTGAGACACGAATGCCTTTGCGGCAAGAGCGAGGAAGAAACTGGGAGCAAACGCATATCCTATTTGCTGTGTTCCAATAATAGTGAAGAAATTGGCCGGTTCGTTTACGAGATCACTGGTGGCTGCATGGTACTGGTCTGACCCAGCGTAAATGGAGACAAGGTGCATTTCGCAGAAGTTTGCAGAATGGTCAAAAGCTAAACTGTTATCACTGACTCACTAGGAGGCGTCGGAAGGGTAATACTAAGACTTACATATCCAATTGAAGAATCTTGTCTCTGTAGTGTGTTTATGAAAGATGATCTTTGCTCGGATTGAGCACATAAGCTGAGAGTGTGTAAACTCGACCGCTTTGGCATGACCAGTGCTTCCAGAAGTGAATAGCAAGAGTGCCAAACCATCAGGATTCTTGTTCGAGACCTAATTGCCCTGTATTTAGCTACTTTATACATGGAAGATGATATATCACTACAGAAGATAAACCAAACAGTACTTACTTGGAATTCTTTTTGTACAGCGCCATTCTGCCCTAACCTGTTCTGTTCAAGCTGTCGTGTGGAATGTACTCGAAATCCGGGGATCTTGTGAAAGTTCGGAGCAAGGATAGAAGTTGTGACGACGTCTGGGCCCCGAAATATTTCGCAGACATTCTGAAGTTGGCCATGTAATGTCGTGGCTTCAGTGGATAGAGGGCTGAGGATCGCTGGGATACCACCGGCTGCAATGACTGCCCAACTCCAGACGATGTTCTTGCTGTGGGACTCGAAATAGAGAACAACTATGTTGCCGTCCGATATTATACCGTCGCTAAGAAGAATATTGCCTTTTGACTATGGATACGTCAGACTCGTAACTTGTCTAAGTTTGCATTATAGATTACATACCATGGCCTCCCGATACAACTGAGAATAAGTAAGTTTCTTCGCGGGTCTATTAGCATCATCATGTACTATGATGCCTTTCTCCGGGTAGTTTTGGGCAGCTCGACTAAGAAGTTCCCAGAGAGTACTTGGTTCTGTCATGTTAATAACTGAGACTAGTTGCAATTAGTGATAAGAAGCTGGGTTGATAAAAGATGATTATACAGTGCCAATTTGGTTCTATATACAGTATAAGAACAGACATACTGTAATTTCTGTATGCAGTCAGAATATTCAGGAAAACCCTGCTCAAAATGCCACTCTCCTGATCAACCTCGTACTGTATTTCGTTACACTGTTGGTCAGACGCAGCCGTAGTATTGCGAAGGGTAAAAGTAAGCGAATGAATACTGAGTTCTACCGTAGATGAAGCTTTCATTACGGATTGAGCTATGTGAATACTGAGCAAGTACCACGGCAGCATGATCCACCACATTTGTGGCTATGTGACAAAAATACGCGGCTTTGTGCTCCGAATTTCCACTTGTCTCAAAGAGAACACATTCTCCTAAAGACCTACTGTCATAAGCGCCGTATCCAACACTTGCTATAGAAAGCCACTGCTACCTCACCATCACTAAGTAGCGCCACAAAAGAGAAGTGGTGGACATTCTCTGCGCAATCTATGTCTTAAACAACCTTTATCTATAACCTAATCATATCCTTCTTGGATCGGCGAAAGAGAGCAGAAGAGAGAACAAATAGCATGAAGGTCTCACTAACCTGGTGTTCTCATTAGACAGTGCCTGGACGCACTTGTAAGTTATAGTCATTTTCGCTATGACGCCTGAATCTTTACCGAATGCAGGATGGGACTCAAAGCGGCTGCTCCCGCCATACAAGCTCATCTATAGTGTTAAGATGACGTTCTGAAGGCTTTAAAACTCGGATACTGTTCCGTGAAATAAGACGAATATTTGAGTTCAGGATCTTAAGCTGTTTGTCTGGAATGGCTTCAGCTAATTGATAGGCGTTCGGGGCTTGAAGGAAATCGGTCGGCCCGTTCTTGGCGGGGCAGAAGAAATGCTGTGAGGCTTGCTTGAGCAGAATTGCTCTTTTATTCATACAATTTTATTGCACTTGTTTCTGTGCACAGATTTACTCTCGCCTCGTAATATTCGGAGGGACCGAAGAACGAGGAAAGCCAGTACTACTGCTCCATGAACAATCTGACGGCCACAGTGCTCCAACGAGAGTGTACACCCACCATCAAGCCTTCCAAGGTGCCAATCGGACACATTCCATAAAGGGACCCTTAAGCCACTCGTTACTTGGTTCAATACGAGTCGCTAGCCATTACTGCTTAACCTTGAAGAAGTCGCTAGATTTTCTCACCTGCTTATATAAATGCTACTAACGATCAGTTAGGGTTAGCAGGTAAACTGGTTGTATGACACACTCTTCAGCACTGTAAAACATTATCCCAGCATCTCATCATCCTTTGGACTTAAATGACAACGTGGCTACAAGGCGTGTTCTTGTGTCACTTAAACACAGAACAGATATTCCAAATCGAGATCCATTGTACTCCCACAACTGGTCTGGATTGAGCAATTCAATAATTGGCAAAAGTTCTATAAACAACATCTGCCTTTCAATTCATGAAAAGTTTTAATTGCCTCAAGCTGAGCTTTTAACTAGTGACAACACGAGACTTTGCGAGAATGGCTCAGCTATCCTAGTCCAAGAGTTAGCATAGTTAATGCAACATGACCTGTTACCTCAATTTCTACACTAAATAGCAATCGTCAACGTTTAGTTGTGATCCACACGAAAGCTAGATGAGTCCTCTTAAGCGAGAAAAAGGCGAATGGGTTCTAGAAGTGGCTCCTCCGCAACCAAAGTTGGATTAATCCTTGAGTAAAGTGATATTTAGGAAAAGTGAAATGTGCAAGGCGAAGATACATGACGAATGCAGAATGAATTTCTGTCTGTAGGTATTTCTCGAGAATCTCCATGAAGGCCTGATAAAGCCATAAATGCGATTTTCACAGAGGCAGGCTCTTATTTTCTCAAAATGTGTGGGTAACGCAACTGGCTTGAGTCGGTTGAGATAAAATGGAAACAATAGACGTAGAAGCTGAGTGACGCAGTTGCCAAAAGCGAAGAAAGGCCCATCCTGTTTATGTGCGTAAGCTGGAGTGTCTTATGGCACCGTGGCGCAAGCACACCGTTCTAATGCTCATGTTCGAGAAGCTCTTCTGTTGGATAAGACTCTCAACCATCCTCATTCTTGAACCTTCCAGTACGCCCGTCTTGTCGACGGAGATCTCACTTGAGAACTACCATACAAAATGACCGCAAAACCACTAAATGTACTCATATACGGTGCCGGAGGTAACTATCACCCTATGGTATTATTGTTGAAATAAATGTCTCATGCTTTCACTCAGCTGTCGGTGCAACATTTGGCTGGCGATTAGCTCAGAACTCCCACGTCCGAGTAACAACGATATGTCGCTCGAACTACGAAGCAGTCTTCCGGGATGGGTTTCGGATGCAGAGTCGTATGTGGGGAAGTGGTATCTTTAAGCCTCATCGCGTCGTTACTGATGTCGATGCTGTCCGAAACGTGGCGTTTGACTATATAGTCTGTGCCAATAAAATAATCCACTCTCGAGATCATTCCTTCGTGGAAGGTTTGAGGCCTGTCGTCCGCCCTCAAACCAGTCTCGTAACGGCGCAAAACGGATTCTGTGTCGAGCCATTGCTCAGCCAGGCCTTTCAGGACAATACCATTTTATCTGCAGTCTGTTATGTCAGCTGCGTGCAAAATGAGCCCGGAAATATTCGTCAAGTTTCCGCAATCCGGCCCTCTGCATTTCACATAGGCTCGTACTCGCCATTTAAACCGAGTTCTCCGGGTTGCTTGGAGCGACTTGTTGAACTGGATCCTCGCTTCAAGGCCGTGGACAACATAACTTCGGAGCGCTGGACCAAGCTCATCTTCAATGGTTCTTGGAATCCCGTTGCGGCCATCTATGGCATGACAACTGAAGAAGTATATAGCAATCCCCAGGCTTTGCAGCATGTTCAAGCCCTTGCAGATGAGATCTATGATGTAGCACAAGCAATTGGGATCGAACTGCCACCCACAACTCCATATCAGACGACGAATTGTGCCCGTGATCAACCACCCATCACTTTATCAATGCTCCAGGATGTTCGGGCAGGAAGACAGTTAGAGGTCGAGGCACTATGCGGTACGTACACTATTGACTCCTCTCATTGTTCAGCAATGGTTCTAACATATTTATCAGGAAGTATCGTTCGCCAAGCAGACCAGCTTAGGATGGCCGTGCCAGTTCTGCGGTCCACGTACCAGATGCTGTTGAGAATGAATCGCAGACTGAAGCAATTAACACGTGCATCGGTACCTGTCGATACTCGCGATGGAGAAAACCAGAGGTGGTCGATGAGCGGGATGGTGTAGATAATATTAATAATAGAATTGTTGAAAAGAAGGAAAGGTTGAAGGGTCAGAAGATCAATATCCAAACGTGATGCGAAAACGACCTCGTCTTAAAATGCTGTGGATTTCGCATTACCGCTGATAGCCCTATCATGGAAATGTAAATAAATGAAAACTGCATAGTTGAGCATTGGGCTGTGTGATGTGAAAGGAAGTCGATGAAGATGGAATCGAAATTAATACCTTACTTAGCCTGAAGAGAAGCTAACCCTTAAATGACTAGCGAGGCGCTATCATAGTTGCTGTACTTGTCCCCCCTGTTTCGTGACCTGCCTTCGCTCATGGTTATAGTACCTTCCAGCTTGGAATAAATTTTCATCTCACAAAATAATTACATGAGAAACCTGGAGTTAGATTCTTGGTGAGATGACGCTTTGAAGTGCTCTACAAGTAATTCAAAAGTACTGCACATAACTAGTACGGTACCTGCACAGCTTTAGCTGCACGGGAAAAAAACAGTAACCTCGCTTACCAGTAGCGAAGCCCCTATTTAGTTTCTGGAGCAGAGATAAGAGTCGGTATTTACTCACTCTACAATTGTTGGAATAATTTTTAACAAAGAAAATAAGAAGAAAAAAGAGAGTAAATGTAGACATACAACAATTTTTTAGGATTCATATCAACACAATGAAGCCTAAGCAATTGTATTGAGGAAAACAAGGTTTCGTAACGTTACGCCTTCATACAGTGATGATAAGCGAAACAGAGTATTGAAGATGGATTAACTGCCAATTTAGACACGAACTTTGACCATTAATTTACTCAAAGGTGGGTGAAGCTAAATATCAGATGAAAACCATCTACTAATAACACCGCCTTGGCAAAAGCTAAGCAGTATTTGTAGTTCCGTCCGTCACCCCATCTTTGTCCTAAACTTTATCCCCGCTGCTCGCTTCCAAACTCAACGTTACCTGCCTGCACTTTAATTCGCTGCTTATCAAGGATGCGCCCAATATCTGATCATATCCATGTAATTATTAAGAAGGAGCACCCCATGTTTCTCTCTCTTCTATTACTTCTACCTCCATTGTCCCTCAACTTCTATTGTGGATGCAGCTATGTGGCTATCCAAACCAATTTTCATATGGACTCTAGCGGTACAAGTTGCGCTGTGTCAGAATTGGAAGATCAGACGAGAATCAGTGCTTCTTCAAGATGTAGTGAGTAAATGACAAGCAACCTCTCTAGTTGCTAGTGCTAATTCTTGCAGGTCACTTACGATGAACACTCCTTATTGGTCCATGGACAACGAATCTTCATCTTTAGTGGAGAATTTCACCCATTCAGATTACCAGTTCCAGATCTATGGCTTGATGTCCTTCAGAAGATAAAAGCCATGGGCTTTAACACTATATCCTTCTATATCAATTGGTCATTACTAGAAGGAGAGCAGGGTGTCTACAGAGCTGACGGTATTTTTGATTTGGAACCTCTGTTTGAAGCTGCTAGTAAAGCTGGTATGTACTTGATTGCTCGGCCAGGACCTTATATCAATGCCGAGAGCTCCGGAGGAGGGTACGTTTACGTTTTGAGCAATCAGAAAGTAATATGTCTGACGTTTTTGATAGATATCCCGGATGGCTACAACGAGTACCTGGACTATTACGAACTGTAGCTCCAAGCTATACAGAAGCGACAGCACTTTATATCAAGAAAGTCGGTGAAACAATTGCAAAAGCACAAATAACGAATGGTGGCCCAGTGATACTCTTTCAAGCTGAGAACGAGTATTACAATGCTAATGTCGATGCTGATACTTGTACAAATTATACCTCATATGATAGGCCGTACACTGCGTGTGATGCCGATTATATGCAAGGACTTCTGGACATGTATAGAGCTACAGGGATTATTCTTCCATTTATCGACAATGATTCTAGCGCTCCACCGAAAGGTGGTATCTTTGCGCCCGAATGGAGGATTGATGGTTCTTCGAAGGGTGATGTGGATATCTGGGGTCATGATTCGTATCCTCTTGGCTTTAACTGTTCTGAACCATCGGTCTGGCCTGATGGTGATCTTTCCACTATAGGTTATGCTAGACAGCAGACTTTAAGTCCTTCCAGATTTGAAGCCATAACCGAGTTTCAAGGCGGAACTTTTGATGAATGGGGAGTAAGTGAAAACTGTGTTCTAGTTTTAGACTGCTCTAATTATTCTAGGGCACTGGGTATGCACAATGTCTGGAAATGTTCGGTGCAGATTTTGAAAGAGTATTTATGAAGAATAATTTTGCGTCGTCTCCGGGTCTCATTAACATCTACATGACATTTGTAAGTATCCGCAACCTTATTATCTTCACCTACTAACTCTCTTCATATAGGGAGGCACAAATTGGGGTAGTATTGCATTTCCACAAGCCTACACTTCCTACGACTACGCATCAGCAATTGACGAAAGCAGAGGTCTAAACAGAGAACAGTACTCCGAACTAAAACTCGAAGCAAACTTCATCCGAGTAACACCCGCATATTCGAATTCAAGTGTTCATAACCTAACTATGGATCTTTATACTGATAACCCGGCCGTAGCTGTTACGCCTTTAATTGGGAATGGAACTTCAACAAATCTCTACGTGCTACGACATGCCAATTATTCAGAGCAAAGTTCTGTCTCTTATAATTTTGTGGCTAACACTAGCAATGGAGTGTTCACAGTTCCACAATTAAGTGGTAGTCTGGCACTTAATGGCCGTGATTCAAAATGGCATGTAACGGACTACCAACTTGGATCAAAGAATCTACTGTATTCTACTGCCGAGATATTCACTTGGAAAGAATACGCATCCAAAACTGTTTTGGTGGTATATGGAGGACCAGGAGAAACACATGAGCTTGCAATCTCCAATACTTCGAATGGCACATTACTAGAAGGTCCAGATATTCAGATTGCATCTCGTAATAACACGCTTGTCTTGAATTGGGATACTTCAACTATTCGGCGGGTTGTGAAAGCTAGCGATTTGCTCGTATATATCATTGATCGTAACTCAGCCTACAATTTCTGGGTCATGGATTTCGAACAAGAAGGTCTTTGGGGAAACTACAGTGCTGATATTGGAAATACCACTTCTGTGATTATTGAGGCAGGATATCTCATCCGAAATGCTGCAGTACATCAGGGATCTCTCTTTATAGAGGGAGATATCAATAGCACGGTGCCGCTAAACATATTCGGCGTTCCGACAGATGCTAAGAGATTGTTCTTCAATGGCGAAGAGTTGTCATTCAAGGAAAATCCGGTTACAGGAGAATGGTCTTCAGCCTTAGAATTTATCGAACCTGCCATCACACTTCCAAATCTTGACGCTCTGGAATGGAAATATATCGACAATCTACCGGAGATATTAGAGAGTTATGACGATTCTCTTTGGACTTTAGCGGACCATACCACGACAAATAATACTCGTCGAGCACTACTCACACCAACATGTCTCTTTAGTGCCGACTATGGCTACACAAGCGGCGGTGTTCTCATTTACGGTGGCCATTTTACATCAACAGGCAATGAGACTTCCATCTTCCTTTCTACTCAAGGTGGTGCTGCATATGGAAGCTCCGTCTGGTTAAATAGCACTTATCTCGGTTCTCTCGAAGATGGATCAACTCTCAGCCAGGTAAATAGTACATACAACTTCGCCACACTTCCTAATAAAACCTACGTATTCACAATTCTTGTGTTGAATAACGGGTTTGAAATGAATCCCGACCCAGCAGGAGATCAAATGAAAGAACCTCGTGGGATCTTAGATTACGAACTATCAGGCCGAGAAAAAGATGATATAAGTTGGAAACTGACTGGAAATTTTGGCGGAGAGCAGTATCCAGATAAGGCTCGTGGGCCCTTGAATGAAGGAGGGCTTTTCGCTGAACGTCAAGGTTGGACTCAGCCGTTTCCACCTGTTGAGGACTGGGAGGTTGGTTCGCCAACGCAAGGAATTGAGAAAGCAGGGGTAGGATTCTGGACTGTAGGTTTCGATCTTGATTTGCCTTATGGATATGATATACCATTATCTTTTAAGATCGGGCCTTCGGTCACCAATGGGACACTGGATAAGTATCGTGCTTGGATCTGGGTTAATGGGTATCAGTATGGGAAGTATATCAATCATATTGGACCGCAAACAGAATTCCCTGTTCCTCAAGGTTCGTGGTTTCTGGGCGTTTAATTCTGTATTCAATATACTGATCAGAATCTAGGAGTCCTAAATTATCATGGTACGAACTGGGTCGCAGTGGAGCTTTGGGCTCAGCAAGAGGGTGGTGCTAAACTTGGAAGCTTCACACTTGAGGCTGGATTTCCTATCCGGACGAGTCTCGGTCTTCCTCAAATGGCTCCAGTACCAAGCTATGTTCCAAGAGGTGCCTATTAATAATAGTGGTCATTCAGAAGTGGACATACTGCAATAATACTGTATCAAAAGTCCGTTATCCAGAGTCTTGCACTTGAGTGCTTGTTGTCTGGAAACATTGCTAAGTGACGTGGTAATGCGAAGCAACTTCTTGCAGAGAATTCAATTGAGATCTAATTCGGATAGGGCAAGAGCAATCCCAACCTAAATGTGTATGTATGGCGTGCCAAACAATGCTCTAGGACTAGGGCTCGGAGTTCATGATGCTGCTACTATCCCATCGGAAATGGTTGCTTCCACAAATCAAATGGCTACACATTCTGAATCCTTAGAATCCGTTGCAGAAAGCACAAGTAATTCACAGGAGATACAAAAAAGGTGTGGTTTTTATTGAGAATTGTTGTAATATTGAATTAATGCTGACCACCTGTAAAGTTACAACAAAAGTCGTTAAGAAGAGATTTCCCTGTAAGCATGAAGCACATTCGCACGACCATACGATATCGAACACCACATATGCAACATACACCAACGTACCAACTTGTATTGTTTAGTCTATGGCTGCAACCGTACTACAAAGCCATTTGCCA
Organism: Pezicula radicicola; assembly: GCA_003008705.1. Taxonomy (NCBI): domain Eukaryota; kingdom Fungi; phylum Ascomycota; class Leotiomycetes; order Helotiales; family Dermateaceae; genus Pezicula; species Pezicula radicicola. Next base: position 268,998 of record PDUO01000013.1, on the reverse strand, counting down.
GGATCAATAAGTTAAGCGAGCATTGTAAAAAACACAGCAATCCAGACAAGTTTATATGCCTATTGGATCAATGCAGTCTTGTACCTTTGAGTTCAGTCGAGCTCAAAGACGACCTCAATCTCGATGCCTCTGACACCAAAATGTCGTTTGGCAATTTTCAGAAATCACTTGATCTTTTTCCGAGCCTGAAAGACATCAAGGTGGAGGTTTTGCAGACCTTAGGTAAATCACGATCCGAAGGCAAGGATACTTGTCCCCTTAAACCATATTTGGGTTGCGCTTTTCAGCTTTCACCGCCTGATTAGAGAATGCAAAAACACATAGAACAGCATGAGCTTGCAGAACGTATTAGGTTCGCCTGGGAAATTGAAACGTGTTTAGGGCACCTTGGTAAGCTAGATACAGGTACTGTCACTTGTCCTGTGTGCAGACCAAAAATCATGCACTATTTCGTTTATGGTCATTATTTTGGGTTTGTAGTACACATTCTTAAGTTTCACTCAGCACCCGAAAGACATCAGCATGCAGAGGAGCTTTTCGAATTTATCGGACCTCTACGGGAGAGACACATTCTGGACAAAGTCTACATACCGGAAGAATTGGAGAAATTGTATTTGAAACTCAATAAGACTCTGCCAACAACCTCGCTCTCAGAATCATCCTACGGCATCTAAGGAGAGGCAACAACAGCATTGACCAGTGGCAACTTCTATTGTATACCTGGCCCCAGAGAATAATTTCTGTAGCTTGGCTACTCAACCTCGACAGGACCAAGACAACTTGGCCTTTGTCAGCACCAGCACTACCTCAAACCGTGGACTACCTCTATGGTTCTATTGAGGGATCAAGCTAGCATCCCGCACTATTTCGGTACACTCCCACGACTTTTCTTTAAAAACATTTGCTTGGGTTTGATCTTGTTTATTTCCTACTTCTCTGCAATCGTGGTTACTTGTTCTTGGCCGATGTTTTAGCTTTTGTGAGCATGAAGGGAGGACTTCTCAACAAGCCATATAACCATAGACCGATGGAGACATCTCAACAGTCTTGATGCCTGTAGTAATAAGATTATGCTAATTGCCAGCTTGGAATGACTTTTTAACAAGTCATGTTGGCATAGACAGAAACAGACAATTCAACTGTCTTTATGTTTGTGGTCAAGGGTTAAAAAGTGGTTTTGGTCGACGGTTATATTTATTTGTGAAACACATTTATAGTTTGGTTAGCACTTCAAGAATATTCCTTTCCTCATCTCGGCTTCTCGCACCTCGAACATGACCTGTATACCCACGAAGAGTACAGATGATGCTGTGAGTAGGAAGATAATTCCTAATATGTGTTAGCCACAACACCTTTCGCTCGAAACGTGAACGTACCTGAAAAATCCCTGAAAATGCCATAAATGATAGCCTTGAGACCATCAACACCCACTGCGAAGCCCACCAAATTGCCCATCATCATCATCATTAAGTTCCCTACGACTCCAATGCCGCAAATCACTCTATATGCTGTCAGATTATTCAGCCACCTCTTCCTTGGGAATAGATATCCGGCAATGACTTCAGGCATCATGAAGAGAACGATCAGCCAGCCCCAAACCAAGAGGTTGAGACTGATATCGTGCCACAGTGCGACAAACGTAAAGACCAATGCGTAATTTCCCGCACTTTTGACTCTAGATAACCAAGATTTAGAACTAGCGCCTCCAAGTGGTACATAAATGTAACGAATCAGCCAGCGATTGAAACTTCGATGCCAACCTCGCCAGAAGGCTATGGTTGAAGGATTATCAGAGAGGCAGCGAAGCATGTTCTCCGGAGGATCAATGCCGTCAATCAAAGACCAGAGTCGGAAGAACCGCCAGGGAAGGAGGAGTTTCAGCCAGAGGACGTGTAGATTGAAGTAAGATAGCAGACTTAGTTGGGCTGGGGTGTAATCGGTCCAAACTGGATTACCTTTGGATATTGCGATACAGTAGTCAAAGTGCAATAGGAGCTCAGTTGCGAGAAGACAGAACAGGAAACGGATGCCGTATTTAAGAGTTCGAGGTTTCTCTATGCTGGCTGGTGGATACTTCGATTGGGAAATGTAATCGTTGAATGTGATGATAGGCCCTGCGAGGTAAAGGGGGGCATAAATTGTGTAGCCAACGAAGCTGCGGAAGTTGTAGTCTCTTGCATTTGCTGGGGTGCCTACGCGATCTCTCTCAGAAAGATTTGCAGGGTCGAGTTGTTTCTTCTTGTGATTATTAGTATGGCCCCCGCTAAATTATTTGGAAAACGTACCTCAATTGGGCTTCCACTTCTCCGTTCGAGGCTCCAGTAGTAGTCCAGATTGAAACTGATCATCCTCAAAACTGTTAAGTTGAATAAAATTTCCCATCTTGACATTATTCCTCCGTAGCTATCAAGCCACCTAGCCCAGCTATGTAGCAGATTCCCCTGGGAACCCTCCAGAGGAGACACATAAGCTGCCATTATAGAAAATTTATAACCACTGGAAAGCTCGTTCGCAAACAGGGTAGAAATGTTGAAAACCCATGTCATCACCGGAATGTATTTTCTTGGCAGATTTGTCGTCATCCAAAAATTCGTATATAGAATTAGAAGAACCTTGATCGATGAGAACCCATGCAGAGCAGCTAGGAATATAAATGCAAAGCCAAAATCGAATGAGGCTCTCTGCTGCAACCTTGCCTCTCCATCTGCCACAGAAATATATGTTGAAGGGCCGGAGGGTTTAGGAGAGCCATTTCGAGAGGGAATTGGGCGCAAGGTTTCGTATACTCGCCGCAAGATCGGGTGAAATGCGAGGAGAATGGCAAGATATGGGATGTTGGATCTGAAGGTACGGTACTGGGCATCCGAAATATCCTATTATACTTTAGCATCTGCCAACCAGAAGACTTTAGAATTGCCATACAATCTTCCGCCCTGGAACCCAACCGTCTGACAAGAGGTGCTGGAACTTGTGATAATTCGGATCAGAAGCTATGGAGCAAATCAATTACTGGTCCCGCAGGCTGTGGTTTTGTACTCACGTCTAGAGACATCATATGCGATCCAAAACATGTATGGTACAACGACAATAAATACGAGGTAGTACACGTAGAATTCCAGAGTATTCCATCTTGAAGGTTGAGCTATTGGCCTGCCACTGCTGTCCGTCTTCACGCCTACACCTGGTATGGAATCATCTCGTTTGGCGGCTCTTGCGGCAGCCACGGGATCTAATCGCGCATCTACAACCGTCCTATATGGAGTTGCGGAGGAACTTATGAACCGAGTATCAATAGTATCGAGGGAGTATATACTCCGTATGTAGGAGAAGAGACTCATTGTGGGGTCATCGAGGAGGATTTTGAAGGAAGGGTTGTGCAGAGAGCGACACTGGAGAGCTGGCAGACTCTTGGGGTTCTATATCAATGCTGGCTGAAGACCTCAATGGGTAAGGGAGTGTGAGAGGTACTTCCTTCAATACGAAATATGCCCCTTTATGGTGTTCTGGAAATGTTGCATACGAGCTCCGCTGCACGCGATATTTTTAGCGCGACCTTTCCAGTTAGGGGTCCATTCGCTAGATCATCATCGCCAGCCGAGGTTCCTTCGACATGAGACTTCGTAATCTCTGTGACGTGAGAGGAGGTACACGGCTCAACTGAAAGTCCGTCTTCTCGACGACAAAATGAATTGACAATTCTGTATATTTCACAACCTTTCTATAAACTGTACCCCATCTGCCAATAAAGAAAGAGTTTATATGGCTTTATGACATGTAAGTTGACCAGGGCTGGAGGCCTGACAGATACTCTGTACAATACAGTTACGTCAAACTACAACCATAGGTATCTTAGCTGTCATTTTTGTTGCTCTTTTCTTCTTTCTTGTTAAATGGGATTAAGATGGCGGTTTCAGCAGGTTATTGTATTAAACCTCCTCTAGCAAGTTGCTGTCTTCACATTGCTAAAGCTACATCATTATTGTTGTCTTGAGCTACAAGACCATACCAACGGAAATATTCATCTGCGGGCACAACCTTCACGGGACTCTCCGCATAATAAGCATGCCCGCAAGGTCACATGAAACTCTTTTCTCTCTTCAACTTTTTGTTGCACATCGACTGGAGCTATGATCACATAGTGGTTATTGCGTTTTCCTCAACTCATGGCGAGATGCGATTACTACTGCATGGTATTTATTCCCGAGATCGGTGGTGGCTTGTAGGGCTCGTATCTTGGAGCACACGTGAACCTTTTCTCTGTTAAGAACCACGTACCGTATATGGGTATATAAGATGTGAGTAAGTTGGGGACGAGAATGAGAAAGTGGATGTACGAGGTCAAGTAGAAACCGTTGAACTATGTAACAGAGTGCTTGCTTTCCTTTATTAATATTGATCTGATATTCAAGTAATGATCTCTGGGTACTCCAACAGCTTCTTCTATTATATTATCTTTCAGTTATGCTACTGGGTTAAGCCTTCATACCTCTGATCCGCCTCTCAATCCCCTCAATGGCCATAAACCACCACAGGATCTACCGGCATCGCAGTACGTCAAGGCGGAGGATGTAGCTTAACAATAACTCGATCACTGCATGGAGCAGGCAGTGATGTATCCATGTAAATAGTTGCCGATGGAATATAGATATTGTTGAAACCTGCATTGAAGATGACGTTTCTATTTCCCGTCTATGGGGTATCTATTTGCCTTCAGAGTCTGCTCTGTTTGTTCTATTGGGTATGCAAAGGTGACAAAAGAAAATAGCCGTCTACAACAATGGGTTCGACCGGTATTCAGGAACAACGACACTGCTGCCCTTCTTAGCACCCTTCTCTAAATCAGCTTCGTCATCTTCCTTCTCAGCAAGGTACTTCTCAGCTTCCAGCGCTGCTATGCATCCAGAACCTGTGAAACATCTGTTAGCCTGACTTCATTGAAAGAAAATCATGGGGACGTACCAGCACTTGTGATGGCCTGTCTATATCTCTTGTCCTGCACATCACCCGCGGCGAACACACCCTCAATATTCGTGTAACTTGTACCGGGCTTTGTAACAATGTAACCCTCCTCGTCAGTGTCGACCATATCCTTAACCAAAGAGGTGGCAGGATCATGACCAATAGCGTAAAAGAGACCATTTGCCTCGACCTTCTCTTCCTTCCCAGTAACAGTGTCCTTGACGACCATATGGCTCATCAGTCCCTTCTCATCACCAGTGATTTCTCCTCCAACACTATTGAATCGAACGGTTACTTTCTTGTTGGCGAGTAATCGCTTGGCCATTGTCTTTGAAGCTCGGAGCTTGTCTTTTCGGACGAGAACAGTGACATGCGACCCGTACTTTGTCAAGAACATTGCTTCCTCGGCAGCTGAATCTCCTCCACCGATGACAACCAAAGGCTTGTTTCTGAAAATGGGAACTGCACCATCACATACTGCGCAGGCTGAGATACCATTCTGCCAGTACTTCTCTTCTCCTGGGAGACCCAATCTTCGTGCAGAGGCACCAGTAGCAATGATAATTGCATCTGCGGTGTGAGGCTCCTTGTCTTCTTCGTACTCGGCCCAGTATTTGAAGGGACGTTGTGTGAGGTCGACTTTGGCGATGGTCTCGGTGATGATCTGTGTGCCAAATCTCTCCGACTGCGCACGCATATTGTCCATCAATTCCTGTCCGCCAATCCCCTTAGGGAAACCTGGGAAGTTCTCCACATCGGTGGTCGTTGTGAGTTGTCCGCCAGCTGCGATGCCATTTGCCAGGAAACCTTCGTATAAAACCGCTGTGCTAATGTGAGTTTCGACCTCCTCAGTCTTCTTCTGGGTTCACCTACGCTTCAATTCTGCTCTCGCTAGGTAGACAGCAGCTGTGTGGGCTGCAGGGCCGGAGCCAATGACTATTCCCTCGTGTCAGCACTTAATTGTCTTGCAGCGGCCTCGCTTCACCCCTCAGTATAGGCCGAGAATTTAAGACGATATACTCACTGACAACCTTGCTGTGCGTCATTCTCTTCTCTGCGCTTCTAACCAAAAATGTACTATTCTTATTCACGGGCGTTTTATGTTGAACACTGGCTGCTGCTGCAATTGAAATGCCCGTCGCACCAGACCGTAGTGTACGTTTCAAGGTTGAGGAAAACGTTTTGACTGATTGTAGTGATGCTGATTAAAAGAGGGATGTCGTGTGAAGTACTGTAGGCAGGTATTTGTAGGGGCAAAGTATTAGAAAGATTGTTTGATTACCGTCATGAAATTCGAGACCGAGGGGTTGATTGGAAAGAAAATGTGCCTGGACGAGTCCAGCCTCATGATGACAAACTTACAGGGGTGGATACTTTATGCGTCGAGGTGTGGGTTTAGCAACACCAATAGTATATCTTCACGTCACACTGTGGATCGCCGAGTGGCGGAGCATAATTACAAACTGAGCAGATACAGTAGCTTGTCGTGGAGCACTCAAGTATTCGGTTTCCATCAAGGTATGCTGTTGAAAAAAATGGAATCTCACTATGGCGACTTTTACGCCCTATCAAATTACATGTTGAATCTGAGCTCTGCCTACTCAAGGATTACCCCCGAGCTATCCTGTATCACTTCAAGAGAAATTACTCAGAAATCAACGCTCAGCAGCAAACATTCACCGAATCATTCCAACTCTTCGAACCCGAATGTCACATTTGAAAGACTCCCGGAGATTACGAGGGCATGAATTCGAACGAGATACCTCGCTCAATAGATTCATCATAGAAATACCAATCCGATACAAAGGTTATGTTCAGTAAATCAAGTTTGATTGAATTGTAGAATAACAAGAACAGACAGCTGTAGTGTTTCGTACGGAGGGTACCTACTACCGAGCTTAGCGAGCAGAAATGATAGAAGGAAACAAGATTGAACCATTACTGATCATTACCGAATCAATATAGTTAACTAAAGGTAAACATTGATATATAAAAATATTTTTTCACACCAAGAAATGCAATGCATTACTGACATAGAACATGATCAACACTGTATCTCCATTTTCCTCAAAAGGCTTTATAAGCCTGCAGCAGGCTCTCCGATAATCGCAAGTTGCCACAGACTGGCGAGGTCGAAACCCTGAACAGTCTTATCCTGCCCCACAATATGTACTGTATGTATGAGCATATGGCATGGCTCTGAGAAGCAGCTCAGAGAATGACGAATTAAATTCGGAAGGACTATATCTTGCAGTGATCCACACGCGGTATCAGTTTATGGTCATCACGCTTTATGTATTTAGCAAAACAGTCAAGATAAGAAATTCTTAAAATAATGGTAAAGCATCACCTAAACAAATCAACATCCACGACCAAAAGACAAATAATCCTTCCTTCCTCAAACCAGAAAAATAGTCACATTAATGATTCTAGGGTTCATCATCCAGTCTCAGGCCAGCCAAAAGACAATCAAGCCATATTTAAACTACAAAATTTCATCGAAGTCTTGCCACATGCTAATTCAGCTAGATGTTTATCATTTGATATCACCTTTCCTACAGATAGAGGAAAATAAATGGCGGAAGAAGGACAAACAGTCTATCTACTTATCAAGGGATAGTTTTGGAAAGTAGTGAGATGGAAGGTCGGAAACCATTTCACTTGTAAGTTGTACCGAGGTGGTATAAAACTTACCATATCTATCTAGATGGCGGTTGGACGGATGGTCTAATCAATGCTGATGAATATTCACAATGGCGGTGCCGATCAGACGCCGCTGCCACTCTAACATACAGTTGGGTGCTTTGAGCGGACAGCTAATTAGCTGAACACAGCCATTGGATTGTACGGAGTTGAGTTACAAGTTGAGTTACAATTAAGATACCATTCAATTCAACCTGGAAGTACGCTACTAGTCTACAAGAGGACGCTATAGCTATAGGCTTCGTAGCCTGTATTATCACGACTTTTGGCGGGAACCTCCGTACAAAGCCACCAACTACGTAGTCGTCGGTGTTGCAAGCGAGCCTTCTCTCATAATACCGATGATTAACTCGTTTACTCGGAGTATGTTCCCTGAAAACGTTAGCTCTCACGAGTCCAGTTTTACAATTACTACCTGCAAGCCCAAGGTTTCGAGGACTAAGGCACCAATCTAAATTTCTAATTTATTTGATGTTCAATAATCAATGCTCGAAAATATGAGTGGGATTGACTGCAGCCTGCAGATACAAGGTATTTGAATCTGTTGGGTAGTTTGGGCTTGGGTAAATTGAACTCATAATCAATATCTAGCTTGTTAGGGCTGGGTAGTGTCTATACACCCACCCATGTCGAACACTGTACTCGATAAAGTATGCAATGTCCTCTACTGAGCAAAATCGTATCTGCTTCAAGCTTTTATAGTCTACATGCATTGTCCAGATGCACTACGCAGCCGAACCTGGTATACTTCGCACCACCTTCAATACTGACGCTTAGCAAGTGTTGGAGGCTTCAGTAGCACCCAAACTCCTGGATACAGAGATATCTCCAAGCTCTTCTGGTCCATATACATAGTCTAGTAGCACCAGACTACGGAAGCTGCGGAACCATGACTAAATCGTGATATACGGTCAATCACTATCCATACCAAGTTTTGATGCCTAGGTATAGTTGCATTGAGTGCACCGGAATTGGGAGACACCTTCAAGGTTTTTTAGTCTGTATACATCCGAACCATGACCTGAACCTAGCATACTACCACCTACGTCGTATGTTGATATCTGCAACAGCATCGAGGTCCTTGAAATAAAGAGAAACCATCAAGTCTTTCTAGTCTACATACCTTATCTTAATGCACTATGCAAGCCAACCACAAAAGAGCCTAGTACGCGGCCTTGTATACCAAATATTAACAACTGCATCAGGATTCAGGCCTTGAAGTAGAGAGTGATATATCTAAACCACGACTATATTTTCCACCAATCTCCAACATTACAGCTACCAATCCATCGTTGTAATAAAACCATAGATCTTTCTACTCCCTAGTATTATCATTGCTTACCGACCAGAGTGTCTTACAGATCTGTTCAAAGTACCAGTTACGACAAACCCCCCGATGAGCGGCCTTTTAAAAATAAAATCTAAAGTCCTTTGCCTTCTTTCACGATTATTCCGACGAACCTACATACCTCACTAAACTCTTGTCCCACAAACATACAATTGTACCCTCTGCCTCCAAACACCATGCCGTCTACCCTCAAAAGACTTCTTGGGAGAGATAGCTATGATTCAGTAGAGTCGGAAGGCATGCTCTCCAGCGAGAATCTTCTAGAGAAATCCACCACCACGTCATCTAGACGCAGCCAATGTTACCTCGTTGTGTCTGTAATCCTAAATCTCTTGCTCCTAATGACAAACCTTGGCACCTTGGTCCTAATATTCCGCTCGGGTTGCCGATATCAATATATGGATTTAGAGACATGTGAGCCATTTTGAGATGCACCAGATTCAGAGTCACATAAAGTACTAACAGAAAAAGCCCCTGCCGCATCAGCATTCAAACCCGAGAAGAAGTTCTTCGAATTTCATCAGATGGATTTGAAATTAACGCCAAATATCTATTTTAGCGAGCCCTCTCAGGAGACGGTGGATGCCTGGGAGGAGTTGCAAAAGAGTTGAGTCGACAGATTGCTTCCGTCATTTTTTTTGCGTCCCTTTAAGGATCGTTTGGAGCTAACTCAATTAACCTAGATGCAAATATACGTATCCCGGTAGAAGTCATGGAAGAGCTGAACCGCACTGGTACAATGGACGGTATACATGTTCCCAATAGCTCTAACTATCTCGGCACACTCAACATCTACCACAGCATCCACTGTCTATAACAAGTGCACATTTGGATGTATCGCGATGATTACTTCCCCGGAATGGAGGGCGTGGAAGAGACAACGGAGCTGGGGCATATCGAGCACTGTCTCGAAGGCCTCAGAGAGTACGTCTTGTGCAATGCGGATTTGTCCTTGGTTACGCTAAGATGGGGCGCCAACGTGGCATCGCCATTGGAGAATTAGGACTACCCGCATTCTTGCGCCAACTAGAAGTATTTAGATGTGTGGACTGCCGAGAGGACCGTCTCGATCGAGCAGCTTTCTGAACCGAACTGGTTGATGTATCCTACCAAGGGTACGTACCTATTGAGTTTCCTCTCCAACTTCCTCAGGCCACCATGTTTTGTGCATCTCGACCTAACCAAAATGATGAGAAACAGGCTGGGCATATGCAGATGCCAACCGGATTAGAGCAGTCATAAATGGGGGCTGAGGTCGTAGACTAGATTATGGGGACTGTTTAGGAAAGTGTGTCAGTGTCTTATGTCCTACAGGACTAGGCAAAGGATTTGTGGTGAGTGACGTTTGCGCTCAGAGATACGGTAGTTGTGAACTTGGACATCAAAAAGAAGCGACGGAAGCGAGCAAAGCCAAGCTAAAAGTCTTGGCATTACCCCTATATAGTTGACTACGTGTTCCCTATTAGTCTCTATCTAATCAAATCCTTGGTCCTTTTAATATGTTTGTCTATTGTGTTGATTTATTTATCTTCCGCTATACAAAACCTAACAGTGGCTTGATAGAAAGAGGCTTGGAGGTCAGGTCGATCAGAATTGTAGGTATCGTGATTGTATTTAGATTTTAATGAATTTGGCGGTTGAAATAAGTGAGAACAGGTTTCGGGATGAACGAAAAAGTGAACCTCAGATAGCATACTGATGGACTCACAGTTGACACTGAGACCCAAGACCTACTGGTACTATAGCCACCGTCGCAGCGGATCTCTAAGCTCTAAGGTCTTGTTATCACAAGTCAATATCTTCAAATAATATTCAGGATGTCGTCAAGATTAGTCTGCCTCTATGGGGCTATTCATTCAATCATCTAATAATATCATCAGTGCTTCCTTGGCTTTTCGCAAATCTGCCTCCAATTGCTCCGAAGCCACTCATATCACGACGGAAGAACTTCCCGATATTTTGCAAGTTACCCGCAACTGTTGCTTTCGCATCTTCTGCGCTCAAGGGGCTTCCTACTCTTTCACCAACAGTCCCAGTTCCCATCCGTTCAACTCCATCCCTCGCAGCACTGAAAAGCTTCTCGCCAAAGCCAGCGGGGTCAAATCTTGTTTGGATATTTGGTATGGTGGCCGCTGTTCCCGCCGCACTCACGATTCCGAGTCCCGTGCTTCCAAGGCCGCCAGTTTGCATCAAGGGTGTTAAAAGAGGGGACATCTGCACAAGATGTTCATTTGATTTCCCATCTCTGTGCATCCCAAACATCTCAACAAGAGCAGGGTGTTCCCCTTTTCTGATACCCTTCAACTCCAGAATCTTTCTGAAGTTGGTGTCACTGCGGTCGCCAATATGAATGAGATAGGCTTGTACAAGACCTTCTGGTGGCGATGGCCGGACTTGTAATGTTTTTAGAAGTGGATCAAGACGAGTCATACTGTGATTGACTCGCTTGACGAAGCTTGCGGGAACATTTCCGGAAGATAAAGATGGCGAGTGGGATAGAAGGGTTTCAAATTCTTTTGTTAGGACATACTTATCGAGTAGCATCTGCAAATGTTAGCATAGCCCATGAGACTGCCGCGGATTTGGAACATACCTGCTCAGCGCCAACTTCAGAAACAGGCCGGCATTGAACGATGTTTGAAATGTAAGTGGTTGCAAGATGCTCTACAAGATTGTCGCAGAAGGCTCGAGCGTACTGTTGCTTGCCTACCAAAGGTAGTATCTCCTCGGCTTGGCTGTTGACATGCCGCAGCAATTCTGCAACGTAAGAGCTCTGGTCCCCAACACTCTCCATTTTGCTCCAATTCGTGTTCCTCATCTCTCTCCAAGAAGATTCGCAATCCACCTCGACCCTGTGCACCAACGCTAATACAGATGCGCTTGCAACACCCATGAAAGTGTCTGATTGTGACGACAAGTCAACCTTCGATACTAAGTCGCTGTCTATTCGCTTTTTGATATTATCTTCTAGTTGCTGCGTATTCGTATGCCAATAATCAGCTGTGTTAAGAACGAGGATAATATTTTGGAGGCTTGGGCCCCCTGGAGTCTGAAGGAAATGCAGGAGGACCTGCTGAGCATATTCATCCAGATATTTAGCAAGAGTTTTTGATAAATCCAGTAGTCGTTCGCTTGTAGACAATTTCGCGCATTGAGCCAGCGTAAGTTTGTAGAAATGAAACAACTCGATAGATGAGGGGATTACGGCTTGTGACGAAAACTCCTCGTCGGTAGGGATGAGTGGACCATTACGGTATTTGGGTATCATGGTTGCCAGTTGTTTATCTTGGGACTCGACCCAAAGACTGAGATAAGGCTCAAATGCCTCGGATATCGATCGATCGAAAGTTTGAGGCCTCTCTTCGACGGAACTGAGTGTATCAATACTTGCCCTCGGCTCATTTGCAAACCTCCTTTCCAAGGTATGCTCGAAATCCATCGTCTCTTGCAGACAACTCAATAACAAGTTCACATCAATCTTTGCTCCATCGGGTTTCCTCATGCTCCGTTCTAGAATGCCTTTGAAGTCGTCTCTCGTTCCTTCACAGAAAGCATTCGCAAGTACTTCGTTAACTTTCCACCCAAAGGGAAAAAGTCCGGCATGTTCATCCTCGAAGGTCTTCAGCATTCGTCGAAACCAACTGTACCGTCTCCCGATATTATCCAAGCTTCCCGCTTCATCATTTCCTCTAAATACCTGCCGATATTCTCGCAGTTGCGTATTGACATACCAAGTCACCAATCTTGCCCTTGCGTTCTCCCCCAACGCATCCATAACTAGGCATGCCTCTCCTAAGACCGCCTTCTTACTTGCCACCTCTCCTTTTGCGAAAGCGATCTCAAAATCCTCGCAGACTTGTTCCAGCAACTCTCGCTGAAGTTCCGCCACATTCCGGCTCAAAGTCGCAATTTGGTCGATGCTTCGATAGCTATTGAAGTGCTTCATAAGCTGTAACACTGCCTGCAGCAGACTAGCGCATTCCCTATATTGCCTACTTTTTGCCAGCCCTCTCAATTGTTCATATGCTGTTGTCAGCATCTGCAATCGCTTCAAGGCCGTCATGCTGAGTGTCAGATTTCGTTTTGTGCCATCCAGTCTCTTAATATCGGCCGTCATGGAGGTGATGGTCTGCTCGGTCTCAATAGCACGAGTGCGGACTGACTCGATCTTGCGGAAGAGCTGTGCAAGCTCCTCTTTTGCAGACTGCATGCGCTGGAGGCTCGAGTCATCGTTGTAGGCCTGAGCAGCCACGAGGGTGGATATGGAATTCGAGAGATCATTTTGGTGAACCTCGAGCGCAGTTGCGGTCTGGTTTATCGAAGTAAGGGTGGACGGGTGGGAAAATATGGCATTGAGATGATCAATTGGGTTATAATCGGCTTGCAAGATACGAAGATTAGCATGGCTGTGTAATCGGTCGCAGTGATAGCCATGGAGCTTACCTGCATCCAGAGAAGAAGGGGTTTCCAAGGTGCTGGTCATGCTGGTTTAATTGGATTAATGAAGAGAAGGAAATACAGTGTGCAGACTGCTGGCAGTGATAGCGACGAGAACAAAGGATATGTGTACAGTAGGAAAGTAGAGTATGACTTTGGGATTATTTCGCAGATGGCATTGTGGTTGCATCTCTCCCCGTACCCGTCCGATTCGTGTCCCTTGTCAGCCTTGTCAAAAGTACGCTAGCATCTAGACCCCGTACAGGGGTCAGCATCCGTCCCACAATTCGATTGACTTCATCCCTTCTCTTCTTCACCCCAAACTTCACTCTTGCCATCCAACATCTCAAAATAAATCACCGAATATTTTTACAATTGGGATTATGCTACACACTTACTCACACTAACCCTCATAGAGCTCGAAATTTCAAATATAGAGACTCTTTAACTTAAACTTGTCCATTGCAACCTCTCCGTCCGAGCCTACCTCATACAAAGTACCTACCCGCGAGATGCTCCAGGAGATGGATACGATCGGAGAGACCTCCCCTCAAACCTCTACATATTCTTTGACTTATCTATTCCAGGTTTCAAGGTAGACGTGGCTTCGCACCATGACGTGCATAGAAGGAATGTATCATTTCATGCAGTGCTGAATAGCTTTGGAGATGCACCCACTCTAGCTTTAGACGATAACAGCACCGAGACCATATCGGCCGACCCGAATTCAGTAAAATAGGTTGGATAGTCTGTTATTTTGTTTATTGTGCCGAGTCTACACAAGCAGTTCGCTAGGCGGCCCAGCGAGTGTGGTACAAGTAACCTACGAGATGAGTACATCAAGGTTTCGGTTTCTGAAATGTTCTCAGTGATATCATTTGGAAGCGCACATGCTATAATATTGATCATATACAGAGATGATTTGCCTGCACTAACGACTCTCCTTGGATGCTTTGAGCGCTTCGTTCCTAGAGCACTAGCCACAACTGCAGCTCTCTGCATTGTTCCGCTTGTACAATTCTCCCATGGCGATATTACTATTGTTTCTCAAGGTGTCAATTGCTCTCGTGTGGAGATTTTCCTTTGGAAAGTATTTGCATATTCATGTTCTCCATGAACAATAGCTGAGAACAGTTTTGTCTCGTGCACAAGCACATTTAATTGCTAGCCAAACTTGTAAGATGTTCCAAGCGACATACAACCATTATCAGCGATTCGCTGGTATTGTAAGATTGGAAAACAACAGGAAGGCATATGTCCGTTCCGTAATTCAAGTACTCACTGTATATTTGAAGATCACTCTGGAGTCACTGGCTTTGTCATCCCAAACATCAAGCAGTTCTATTGTGACACCGACATTCCAGAGTCTTTGATTTTGTGGAGGTTTGGAGACGTGGTTTTAGGTTGATAATCTGGGGTGTATGGCTAATTAGGTAAGGGTGAATTTGTTCTTCTCCGCTTCCACACAGAGAGGTCTTCTTCGCAAATTAAACGAGTCTTCCACCATACCCTCTTTACCAACCACCTTCCTACCACTAAAGTTTCTACCGCACCACACCATCTCCAAAGGTCCAACAAGCCTTCCATTTCGTCAATATGTCAAGCCTAAGACGTTTTCCTCCCGAGATCCGAGACGAGATCTTCACGCTCAGTTTGGGCGAATCCTGTATCAACCTATGGCCTACACCAACATTGATCGTAGCTCTACGTCCAGATAAACAACTGTACGAGGAGGCTCTGGAGACACTCTTTCGTAACAATTACGTTCTTCTATGGCCCCCGAACGGTTTCAGATTGGGTGGCATGTGCCAGAAGGCCTCAAACTTAATCAGAAAGATCAAGATTAACATAGGGTATGTTCCACAAAGCTACGATAGATACTATCTGTGCGCTAACTTAAGATCTTTCTCAAGTCCCAAGCACAAGCGATTTCCGGAAGCTGTTAAGACTGCGCTTCGCAAGGCACCACATGTCAAGGAGATCTATATCGTGGAGGACATCACGGCTTACCACCGTGGCATACGCACAACATTAGCTGCTGTCAGTTTGCGGTTTTCGACCATCATGATTCGAGTTTGGGAGTCAGACACTGGATTTGAAGTCGCTTTGGCACAGTAATTTGGATTCCCAGTACTAAAGCATTGCGTAGCACGGGTGGCTCCTGAACTCATTAGAGTGCACATTTCAGCAAGGAACGAAGGAAATGGTCCAGAAAATAAGTATCGGGTATACATTCTTTGAATGGGAACCAAAATTATGGTTTGGGGGTAACATATGGACTCTCAGGGACTTTAATCAAGCGCGCTCAGTTTTTCGAAGGTTTCTTCTACAGTCAATACAGTCATTGCATTTCCTGGAAAATCTGATATACGCTGTGCTATGCACTCAATAGCTCACTACGACGAGATAATGATCACCATATGAATATTCATCCACATACCTTTCTTGTGCTTCGGATTCAAGGACTACCTTATGCTTCTACTCTAGACCTCAAAAACAGAACAGCTATAATAATGCTCCTTAGCCCAGACTCTGTGACAAATATCACGTTTATAATAACCCCAACACAAAATACAGCTTGCACTATCTAGATTACTTCACTGAAAGCCCATAAAACTTCACAGAACTACAAACACAATACTCGTATTGCTCGCTTACCCATAAGCGACGCGCAGCAACAGACTAGGTAGCCCTACCTAGCCACAGTAAATAGATACCCTCCCTTAAAATAAGCTAAAATAAACACTCCAAAAGATCCACCTCTCTTGATTTAAATAGGTAACTTGATTTACATAACCAACTTGAATTGGAAAACTTACTCATCAGGTCGATATTGTACTGTCCCCAAGTAAAGTTAGAAGAGAAGATACGCGTCTTAAAACAAGGAAGTCCCTGTTATTTGACACTCTGCACTAGACTTTTTGAACAAGGTTACCCCTAAAGTTAAGGTAAAGCTTATTCCATTGTGCTTAAAAATCTAGTTACCCGTTTAGTCTATTCGGTCCTTTTGGGCAGTACTACCTCTGCATAGGGTTATTAGCCCCTTATCGTTTTTTTTTTCATATAGCGACCCCCGGTATCCTTCTCCGAACGTTCGTTTAGTATAAGAGTCCCCGAGTCACTTACTAAATTGTATTTTCATTTTGCACTCTCTCCTGCCGCAATGGATTCACAATGTAGGGAAACCTCGACATGAGTCAACAGGTTGAAAGCAAAAGTAGTCTCATTCCGGAGTATCATTGCAAAATGCCTCAATATAATAGTAACAAAACCCAACTTAAAAAGCAAACCAGTAAAACGCCTAAACACGCTAAGAACGCCGCTTCCATGCAATAATATAGCACATAACTTATCCTACGGCCCAAGTTTTCAGCAAACAAAGACATTACGTATCAATCTTAGTCCTCTTCGCATCCCCGCCCTCACCTTCAGGACTCTTCCTCTTCTCTGCTGAAGGCCCTCGTTCCCCACTGTCTTCTCGTAGGAAACTTGGGCCACTCCCTACTACTGGTGTGGCAAAATTTAGGGGACTAGCAAGGGTATTGCTATCTCCGTTCCGATTAAAATCCCAACCTGATCCATTGAAAAAGGAACTTGGAGATGGCAAAAATTGATCCGTCATGAATCGACTCGGCAAAGCCGAGACGGGTGTGTCTATATTCATGTTATTTGAGTTTGAATTGGAGCCTTGAGATGTCTGGGATGGTTGAGATACGGGATGTGGACGTGCGAAAGGATTTGGTGGGCCCGAAGCACCGGCCGACAAGAGAGTTCCGCCAGCTGATGGTGAGGGTGGCGGTAGGACAACGCCTGACGAGTGAGACCCTGAATTCTTGCGGTGAGTAGGAAGGGAGCCAGTTTGACCAGTGGAGTCATGAGGTGAGGCTGAGTCTGCTGTTGCAGAGCCGCCGTCTGAGGGCTCATCTGGAATTTGGACCTTCAAGACTGGCCGTTTCCCACCAGCGGCACTCAATTGCGCGCTATTCGTTCTGGAAGGCGGGGTGAAGCCGCTCTCTGGCACCGATGATATAGACGACATTGAGACGCGATTTTTAATATGAGTTTGTGGGCGCGGTGGCGGAGGAGACGGGGGTTTATTTCGCGATACGGCTCCGGCATCCACTGACTGTGACCGATTTGACGTTGCAAGCTCCGCATTTGACGCCTCTGTATTCGATGTTGACGGTACCCAATGTTGGGATAATATTGACCGGGTCTCGTCTATAGGCGTAAAGATACTTCTGGATTTAATGGACATGCGTTTCACAGGCTCCGCAACCAGGTTTTGTTGTGGTGAAGGCTGCTGACGCTGTTCTGGCTCGGGCTGCTGCGGCTGCTGTAGCTGCTGGGGTTGTGGAGGAGAAGCTGTTTGGCGGGAGGGCGGTCTCTCTTGCTTAATGAAGCCCGGGGGAGCTGAAGATCTCCGCTGTTCCTCAATCTGAATTTGCTGCACTTGTTGTTGATATTGCGGATGCTGCTGTGGAGGTGGTGCGGGGTACTGATACTGAGGTGGAGGAGGGCCTTGGTGAGGCATGCCATGGGGCGGTCCTTGCATATGTTGTGGAATACCATGGGGATGCGGTGGCATGCCTGGTCCATTTTGGGGTTGGTAAATAGCGGGATTTGGCATATACGCAAATCCATTCTGAGGAGGAGGATGCGGTCCCTGTGGTCCCATATGCTGACCGAGGCCTGGCCTTCTGGGATCATTTCGAGATGAAGGACGTGAGCCGATTTGAGGTGGTTGAGGAGTGTGCTGCCGTTGTTGGGGATGTTGTGGATGGTGAGGGAAGACGCCGTTTGGAATGGGAGGTGATGCTGAAGGGGTATGATGTCGAATGTGGTTAAAAGCAGGGTTCTGGTTTTGGAAATGAGGAGGCATCATCTGCGGTTCGACTGATCCATGATGGGATGGACCATGATCAGATCCGACCTCATCATCGTCATCATCGTCCCCCTTTCCATTGAAATCCGCTGGACCTTTGTGTTCGTTGGCACCCCCGTACTAATTGACTTGTCAGCTCCAACGCTTTGTTGCGTTACAGGTCCCAAACCTACATATGAGTGTCTTTGCAAAATCTCCCCAAGATCAGAACTTGAATATTCGTACAGCTTCTTGTTATTCCCAAATATTATGACCGCGACATCGACAGAACAGAGGACGGAAAGCTCATGCGCCTT
This sequence comes from Pezicula radicicola, assembly GCA_003008705.1. NCBI lineage: Eukaryota > Fungi > Ascomycota > Leotiomycetes > Helotiales > Dermateaceae > Pezicula > Pezicula radicicola. The sequence continues at coordinate 250,370 of PDUO01000013.1, read as the reverse complement.
CTTGAAAAGACCGCCTTTGCGCTTGAGGAAAGTCCTATGATGAGACCATTAGCCAAATGTCCCCTTTCCCGGCCGTGGGACAAAAGAAAACATACACAGAACGGTTTCTATCATCCTTGATAGCCTTGATCTCAATCTTTCTTCTACCCATGACTAGAGCGCCTCGCGCGCGTCGAGTCTGTGGTTGTGAAGAGGAAGTGTGCTCCACTGCTTCTCACGTCGACAGTAGGCTTCGAGTATTCACCTTTCAATGGCAGTGGCGTTGACTGGGTGCGCGACACATCAAAGGTGAGGTGATGGCAATCAGATCAATGGTCTCGTGTACAGCGGGTGGGGTTGATGAAGGCCGTTGGTGTCGATGGTCGTTAGCTCGTGGCTGGATGCAGAACCGTATTTGACGGTGCCTCCGTGGACTCGAAGACAAATGCGACCGGTGATGTCGCGCGCGGGTCTGAAACGCAAACAATAGTGATACAGCGGGGAATATGCGGTGGACAGGACTCGAGGGTTTTCACAATGGCCGCGGGGTTCTGGCAGGTCTGGTATACAATATACTTTTTTGTCGAGGACAATCTGATAGACTGATAGAAAACTTCTAAATATAGGTCGATGACTTTTTGGGGGATGGGGGATGGGTGTCTGTCGGAGAGAAGAAACGGACGTGAGGTTTGGGCGTTTGCGGGTAGAGGCTGGTGAACTTTCCAGCCCGAAAACAGCCTAGCGAAGTAGCGAAAGAAGAGAGAACCCTCCTCCCGGCGACCGTACTTAGGTACAAAGTCCTTCGTAATAAGGGTAACCAACACACCCCGAACAGCCCCCGAGCAACATCCCATCCCACCGTCACCAAATCACTGTCATCAAACGCCCATCGCTTGTTTCCACTGTAAACCACCACTCCTCCGCCCTCGAGGGGTGCACCCTTAAGCGCCGGCAAGGCAGTTGAACAGCGTTCTAGGGGCGCAGGCTTCAGCTTGTGGTTGGTTGAACAAGCCTTTCACGATCCCACGCTGCGATCCCTGTGTGTCCCGTGGTGTGCTGACAGCAGCTGCAAAGCAGAAAAGATTGCACCTTAAAATAGCTCTATCCGGGTCTTTTTGTTGGCATTCCCCCGAGCCAAAATGCAAATTAGGCTCTAGAAGCCCTTCTCTGGCCATACAGAACACTCCTTGGCAGGGACAAGGCTGAGCCCAAGCCTTCAAAAGAGGTAGGTACACAACAGACAGACCGGACAGACAGACCCGTACTCTTCTGCCCGTACAGTAATGTTCATGTTGGACAATGACAATCTTTCGGCATACTTTCTCTGCGCCTTGACCGTCTGTCTGCGGTGTCTGCTTTCTTCCAAATCTTCCAAGTCACAAAAACTCCCCTGTATATAATTCTCGACGAACGGATTTTGCGTTTCGTTTGGGAGCTGCATATCTATTTGTGCTGACACCTGCTGCACTTACTGCCAGCATCAGGATGCACCCTTGTACACCAAGACATATTAAGACACATCAAAACACTCCGACAGACTGTTGTAGAAAGCATAGACCGGGCTGGGGGGTTCCATCCACTGTGCTTGCAAGCAGGCCTCTCACTTCAGATATTGGAAACTGTGGAAACCAAGTTGCGGGGTACTCAGCACGCACTGATGTTCATAATAATAACTTTCGGGGTCCTATGAAGCCTGAGACCATCTTTGACAACGGTAAAGGGGAGTCGTTCGCTTACTTTAAGGTATGCGGCTCCAGCTTTTGCCCGCAACTACTGCAACCCTGGCTGCAACCTTTGCTATTCTGAGAAGACGGGCATTTCCCAGATCAGATAGATCTTCGATGCGCGTCACCATCCTTCCGAAGTTCTTCCCGCCCATGCCTCGTGCTTGCATTTGTCGCTGTGCCGTATGTAGACTTCACTCTGTTCAGCCCGTTGGAATATATGTCGACTACCTAAATGATATAGTTGCACAATTCAACCGGGCGGCTAGCTGTTGTCTATTCTATCTTGAGACAACAATTCCAGTTCTTGATAGTTGTTCACTTTTTAATATGGGTCTTTTCATTATCAACAGCTATTATGAGCTGTGTGAACAAAACATGCCATCATCCATCCCAAACTCCATGCTATCAACAGAGCAGATGAGTATATCTCCTTAAAAAACCAGCCGTGAACGCCTAGCAGCTCTCCAACTTGAGCCTGAGCTTGATGCAGATTTTCCGAACGCCCGAAATATGCCCCGTTTTAGGCTCGCCGGCCAGCTTTGTACAAACGAATAAGGAGGAAACAACGCCCCACAGTCCTCCCTATCTCTTGCGTCTTTTAGAAAGCGGTGCATTACAACATAGGTGTAGGATCCAAAGGGGTAAAATGGGTATTGGTGTGGTATCGCAAAGGTAAAGTATGACAATGCTGTCAGAGAGGCTAAGTAAACGAAGGGGCAGTGATGGCACCGAAGCCTCCATGGTTGGGGGTACTATCTTCAGCCTTCATCGTGCCATTCAGCATCGGACAAAGTCTGAATCGATAAAAATTAGCATAAGTGATAATTAAATAAGATTAAATAGAATAGTCTCTATTGCTCACTTGAGCAAAGACAATTAGGCTTGTTTGGCGCAGCGGGAACAGTAGTACTTTTTGTTCGTCTTGATGTGTCCGGCTTGTCCGCAATTAGCACACTTGCGTGTGGTCCCTGTTGGCTTCTCAATTGACGGTACTGGCGTTGATGCTGGTGAAGCAGCCGTCGTAGTTTCGCGGTCAACGGAAGCACGGTAGATACCCTTTTGCTTCTCACGAGCATGGCGACGTTCTTTGTTCCGTTCGAGTCGAATTAGCTCCTTCCTCGCCCTATGAATTATTAGCATCGCATCGAAACCAGTATGGAGAGGACCAAATACTCTTCGGCTTGCTTCTTGTCGAACTCGGCATCACCAGTGGGTTTAGCCTCATAGACACTGAAAATAAGTCAGCATGTATATCATAACAATCAATGTGCTATGAACCCACTTCATAGAAGAGGCGACGATTGCTGCACGTCGCTTCTGATATTCTCGCATAACACGAGCATCTTTCACAATCTCAGGGATCTCTTCGATGTTGCCAACTTTGTTCCTGACACGTCTGATAATACGCATAATCCTGCCTTGTGAATGACTATTGTTGCTGAAGCGGCTTATTTGACTTGCCGAATCATCAAAGCCTGTATGACCAGCTACGGCGTTCCCGTTTGTTTGGACCCCAAGTCGCTCATCCTCATCAGCTTGCTCTCGCTCGAGATCATTCTCAACATGCTCGGTAGGATCGGAAAGGTTAGCCTTTTGCTTCTCCCAGATGTCGCGAATGGCATCATTATAGGCAGCCTGCTGCTTTCTGACATTGTACGTGTGGCCTCCATTTGCTTTACGTTCCCGAGCGATTGCATCCGCCGAAGTAGCAGATGGCCCTTGAATTGCACCCATGTAGCCACCTTTCATAGACGTCTTGATGAAGCTGAAGGCTAACCCACATCCTGACGGATCGCCTTCACCATGCAGCCGCAGCATAGCCTTGTCAGCAGCAGCGTCAATGAATGCTTTAGTTGTCTTCCATGGGGCCAGATTTTGTTCAAGATTGTCGGTATCATCTTCGTCATCAATTTCATCTTGGGCATAGCCAGCATCTCTAAGGTGTTGCTGTCCAACCTGCATGGCATCAATAAGGCAAACATCTTCCGGCGAAACCATTGCTCGTATGACGGTTTCATCAGGAATTTGTTCACCAGGTTTCATCTTCCAGACCTTGTCGTTCTTGTCATAAGAGGCAAACTCCTTCATCTTCTGTCTGTTTTGCATGTCATTGGAGTCTGCAATATGAGCTGTGATCTCTGATATCTTCATTTCTTGCTTTGGATGGTGGCGCATCTTTCTAAAAGATATCATCTTCATGCGACATTTCGCAGCATTAGTGACTTTTCGCGCATGAGGCCCAGGAACTTCGAGCATGGGGAATTGCTGTCCAACAGCAAAGAGATTGTCGATGTTCCGGATGTGCCAATTAGAACCCCCAATACCAGTTGTAGCTCTGATGACCAAGAAGTCCGTTGGCTTAGTTTCATGTTTGAAGATTGGTGCTCTGTACATGGAATTATGAAGGGTAGGAACAGTTTCGCCAGGATCAACGCTTCCAAAATTAGAAAATGGCGATTTATCCTCGGGAAGGAGGATTGCCGAATCGCCAATATAGTCCTTCGCGGGCGGTCGATAATTGTCATCGGCATTCTTCTTTCTGTAGTAATTGATGATACGATTTCCCATGCCAAAATTCGAAAGTACTGTGGGATGCTCCTCTGAATATTCAAGTAAGGTAGCGGTGGCATAATGATCACCAAGGGTAAGATCCTTGGACTCGGCAAAAACCTCTTGTGTTGGCATGCCCTTGACATCCTTTCTCTTTCTCGTTCCAGGTCTGGAAAAGGTTATATTAGCGCCAACGGCTTTGGTCTTGAATCCAGGGCGATGGAACGATCGAGCTCCAGCAGTGTCGAGCTTGAACTTATAGTATGGGTGTACCAGTTTGATAGCAGGCAAGCTGTGTTCAACGGTCAAGTTGTTAAGTGCGGCCCGAACCTTGCTCTGGTGATTTTCTTTCAAAGCATCGTAGGCTTCATCGTTTGAAATATTGAAGCGTTGGCTGAATTTCTTTGCCATGCTGCCATTACCTGAGCGCTTGAAGTTCCCGCCGAGATTGCTGCGTTTTGGCGCTGCATTGCAGTCGATGTAATCAAGGAGAAGATGGGGATCATTAGGGTCCAGAATCGCAGTCTTTCCTGCCAATTTTACAGTTCGTTCGAAATCATCGAATGATGGGACTTTGTATCGTGGCTTGCTCATGAAGTCCAGCTCATCATCATGAGTAACCTTCCTTCGCTTTGCCGATGGTCCAAGGATTTCCCTCTCCCATTCATCCATGGTCTCATCGTCCCCTTCCAAAGTGTGTATTTCTTTGACAGGAGCATTGAGTCGAGCATCCCAGTCGTCACAAAGGATCTCAAGGTCGGTCCAAGTAAACTTGTTACCAATGAGCTCTGTGCGTGAGGGTGGTTCCCAATCGAAATCCTCCTTGCTTTCCCCCTCATCCGAAGACTCCTCTACAATCGCGATCAATCCTTTAGCCTCAGCCTCCTGTACCCTCTTGCGCTTGTCCGAGGTCGCAGGCCCTGCGGTTCGAAAAGATTTCTCCTGGTCAGGGGCAATCTCCAAGCTGACCTTTGTGGGATGCACTGGCTTTGGTTCTTTCTGGGGTACCTTGAGATTGAAATACGCATTCTTTGGAGGAAGCAGATCGTTCCAGTTAAGAATTGCCCCCTCCTTAAATGCTGGAAACAGAACCTTGACGAATTCTGCCTGGTTCTCCGCAGGCGCGGGTATAGAGGGGTCTTGATTCGTGGCTTCGTACAAAGTTGGAAAGTTGCGCTCCCGTAGCTGCTCCAAAGTCTCCTCGTTGGAGTCTACATTCTGATGTCCATTGATATGCAGATCTTGTGATGCTAGGTCCTGGGCGTCATCTTCGCCATGTTCATCAGGAATCGGCGATCCCGGTCCTTCAAATAGATCATCGATGTCAATGTCATTAGTTGTGCCAGTGTCGTCTGTGAGTCCCGGTGGATCTCCTTCATTCATTTCAATAACATCCTCCTCCTCTGGCAGATCGTCGTCACTTATATCCCCAAAGTCCTCTGCATCATCAGCCTTCTCGCCGCGTTCTGCGAGCACTTCAGCGATGAAGTTCGTGTCATCTTCATTAAGCCTGCGGAGCGCATCCTGATATTCAACAGCCTCCTGCTGCAGTGTCTGCTGGTCTACTTCCATGAAGGAAGCAAGGTCGGGCGATGTTGGGCCAGGCATCTTTGCGGTTCGAGTTGGCTTTCCCAGGGCCGGACGCCTGTTCGAATAGTGCTGTCACCATGAAGAGATGGATAGGAATGGATTCGCGAGCGTCTGGTTACGAAACAGGATACTGAGCTGGGTGCGAGGTCGAGCTTGCAGTGTCGTGACAAGCTTGGGGGGGAGAGGGGGGGCACTCAGAGATATTTCAAAAGCTTGATGGGCAAGATGGGATTCACAGTGTCGCGCCCCGAAAGCCGCTCCGCTCGTTCTAGCCAAGCTAGGTTAGACTGGGCGCGCTCAGTACCTTTCGGACAATACCTTCAGGCAAGGCTGAGAACGACATTCACTCTAAATTTATGTCCTTTTGCATAGAAGAACCCTAAGTTTTGTTCCTCTTTTCTTGAATGTCAGATGTCGCTAGCACGATAGGAGGTGACTTTACTACGTCTTGCCAGTGAATGTTTCCCACCAGTTCCCTATTCCAATTAAAAGGCAGTACGAGTAATGGTTTGATTCGCTGTGCTCCAATAGCCCGCGCGCGACATTTTGACCACCGGCCAAGTGGAATCAGAAGCTTGACAAACTTGCAGCCGTCGAAAGTGGAAGGCTCAAAACGCAAAACCTTACAAGGTCTGATATCTTATTCGCACTTCATAGTTGAGTGCCTCTTTCTTGTTTCCAAACTCTAAGTTCAGCCTTCAACTCAACTGAAAGCCTCAACATACCTACCCAAGGCTCCTCAACCTTCATCATGGCAACCCGGTCGCTATATCCTCACGCCACGAAAGAAGAGCTGTTGGAGCAGTTTCTTGGGAAATCCTTGAAAGATGTTCAGACCCCAGCTGCAGTCCTTGATATCAACAAGCTAAAGGCCAACTGTAATCGTATGCTGGAGGCAGTTGATACTCTCCAGATTGGTTGGAGAGCGCACATCAAGACTCACAAGGTACTTTTGTTCTGAAACATCCTCAGTATTTCTGTGGAACATCTAAGTTGGTGTATCTATGAGAGGCTCTTTAAAGGCTTAATGTATTAGTTACTTGCATGCCAATGCCATCTAAACCACTCTGTACATCCAAAATCTAAACAATACATCTAACTGGTATCGATATCAAGACAACGGAGCTCACCAGACTTCAAGTCGGAGAAGGCTCAGGACCGGTCAACATCATTGTCTCGACATTAATAGAGGGAGAAGAGATCGTACCCCTTCTGCTCGAATACAAGAATAAAGGGAGAGCTGTCAATGTATGCATCTTCCACTGAGCTTTATAAATCCTCTCTAATAGTCATAAACAGCTTCTCTATAGCTTCCCAGTAACTCCAGAAGCAGTAGAGCGTCTATCAGCAATCAGCAAGGTCCTGGGAGCCGGAGCACTCTCCGTAATGGTTGACCATCCACAGCAGCTTCCCTCAGTAGCAGCAATCAAACAGGAATCCGGCTTCGCACCACTTGTCTTCCTAAAGATTGATATGGGAGGTCATCGAGCGGGAGTTGCGCCCCAGAGCCTCGCAGCCTCCGATATTATCTCCAAACTTCTCAGTCTGGACGCACAATCCGAATGCATTCTCCATGGCCTTTACTCACACGCCGGACAATCCTACTCTTCATCCAACAGAAGCCAAGCCCTCGATTTCCTGCGCCAAGAATTTGAAGCCCTGCTTGTAACAGCAGAAATGATCCATTCTGCCTCACCCAAGAAGCCGCTCGTACTATCAGTAGGCGCAACACCCACCACGACCTCAATCCGCAACCTTCTAATTGAGAACATCGATACGCCAGAAGAAGAAGGAAAAGCTATTTCAGCGCTAAAGGCCACGCTTGAGGCCATCAGAAACGTAGGCTGCAGCCTCGAAATCCATGCAGGTGTGTATCCGACACTGGACGTTCAACAAATGGCCACACACGCCCTGCCAACCTCGGGACCTCATGCAATGCTCACCTGGGACGACCTGGCATTTACAATTCTCGCCGAAGTCGCTTCCCTCTACCCCGGTCGAGGCCCCTCAGGTAACTCCGAAGCATTAGTTGGAGCCGGCGGTATCGCAATGGGTCGCGAGCCATGCAAAGCGTACCCAGGCTGGGGTATTCTATCACCTTGGAACAGACCTAACTCTTCTCTGCCAACTGTAGGTCCGGAAAAACATGCAGGCTGGCAACTTGGGAGATTAAGCCAGGAGCATGGGATCTTGGTTTGGGCTGGAGATGAGAAAGAGATTGAGACTTTGGAGGTCGGGCAAAAGGTGAGGATCTGGCCTAACCATGCTTGTATTGCTGGCGTTGGTTTCAGCTGGTATTTGGTTGTAGATGGAAGTTTGGCGGGGAGAGAGGATGTGGTTATTGATGTCTGGCCTAGATGGAGAGGCTGGTAGATGTTTCCACGATCTGGATTCGTTATATACTTACTAGGCTATTGCTTTTCAATTGCAGGCTACGACTTTAACTGCCGAAGCAAGATAGACTTCATTGCGATAAACATTCAAGAAATAGGTTCCTGTACCTCAAAAAATTTACGTATGAACCTTTGTTAGGTGCATTCCACAGAATATCTCCTAGTGGCTGAAGTAGTCAGATGAGTTACTCATTGCACCAGTTAGGTGACCTCCTCGCTAAGCGATTAAGCTGTTAAGGTGCTTCTACATTGAAAGACATTAATGATGACTAGCTGACACCTCTTAAATCCACTCTATGCAACAAAAGTCCAATAAGCTAGAAATTATTCTTCTCGTCGAAGATGTATTTAAGCTATAATATCCTGCTTTTAACCAGATACGGCGTTAACAACAGGGGTCTCAGTCAAGAGCTACTCCTTAATATTACCTTGCTCCTGTATGATACTCACTTCAATCTCTCTACCACCTGCCTTTTCATCACCTGCCTTTTCATCACCTGCCTTTTCATCCTTTCCCAAAACCTCCTAATCCACACCATTCGTCTTCATGACCTCACCTCCCTTCCCCCATTTAAATCTACTATCATAATGATCATCAAGAAGTCTCTTCCTACCCTTCCCAATTAAATTTTCTCTCGATGTACCACCAGGAACATCATAATCCTCCCACATCAAGCCTCTCTTTACGAGTTCTGGACGAAGGAGGTATACTACGTCTTCGAATGAACCCAGCGAAGTGACGTAGGAGATATTGAAACCATCAACATCACACTCATTGACCCATTGTTCAAAAACATCTGTTACCATCTCCGGTGTACCTACAGGCGCAGAGTGGAATCCACCTAATGCCATTGTCTCACCTAGCATCCTTGGTGTCCATTTCTTATCCTCTCCGCTTGCCTTGTTAAACGCATTCAGAATGCCATGTACGGCCATATCTCTAGGCGCATCCTTTATATCAAAAACCTCATCGATGTGATATACTGATAGATCGATACCTGTATAGCCGGAAAATTGAGCTAGGCCACCTACATAGTTTGCGTTTTTGCGTGCTCGCTCGTATTTGGCTTCGGCTTCTTCTAACGTCTTATCGATAATAGGAAAGATGTCCACGAAGAACTTGATGGAGTTTGGATCACGACCTTGTGCCGATGTGTCTGCACGGATGGCTCCAACGTCTTTTGCTGAAGCCGAAGGAACTAGATCATCGATATAGATTGCTTCTGCATGTTTATTTGCTCTCCCGGCTTTACTTATTCCCGCTTGAAAGATGACGGGCGTCCGTTTGAGGTGAGGGATGTGTTTGATGTGGAGCCGATGTTCTCAAATATTTCCCTTTATGCTCAATACGGTTTATCTTGTGGAAATTGATAGCGGTCCGAGTCTTGTGATCTCGTACCATTGCATCATCTGCCCAGGATGGCTCCCAAGCTTGTAACATAAATCCATATACTCGTGTGAAATATCATAGCGAGTTCATCGTATGGTACTACTTCTTCTGCTCCTAGAGCATCTGCTGTAGATTTAGACCACGACGTCACTACATTCTAAGCTATTCGTCCTTCGGTCAAATGATCCAAAGTGCTGAATTGACGAGCTAGAACATATGGGTTGAGGTAGGATGTACTGCTTGTTACACAGAATTCAACTGTCTTTGGGACTGCCACCATGGCTGGGATTACTAGAAATAGATCCATCACTGCTGATTGTGCACTTGACTGCAGTTGTGCTTCGAGTGTTCCTCCATAGACTTCATGTCCCGAGTATGTGTCTGCGAAAATATGAAGCTGATTTTCCCTCCCTCTGCTCGCTTTGCGAGGTTAATCCAGTAGGGGAGACGGTCTTTGGTATGGCATTTGTCTTTGGGATCCCTATGACACTGCTTAGAGATGTGTTTAAAAAAGTAGGACTTGTATACTTACATCCATTGTCCTGGTGACATGTAGTTTCCAGCACAGCAGAAGTCAAAGAAATAGAGGTATATCCTCTTCTTTCCACATGCCGAGTCCATTTGCTGCCACTGTTTCTGCTGTGGTATGTACCCAGAAGATAGAGATATTGAGGGAAGTGATCGAGGGAAGTGTAAATGCTAGAGAATGGAAAACCCACGGCCAGCGCCTCGACAGAATATAGACAACAAGAAATCTAGCAACACGTAATGAAATCAGCAGATATTGATATAGATCATAGAGTCCCTGCAACGCGCTCATACCTTGAGCTACTCACGACAGGCCATTGCATCATGCACTCAGCCTGGAAGCTCTATTGCCCTAGACTCTTCGGGTACTGTCCGGTATGGACCAATCTCAGCTGCATGAAATACTCTCATGTGCAGTGATAGTATATCCGTCAATCATAGAGCTCACCATATGGTGATAAATTGAGGTGTGTGTATGTAGATAGGCCGAAGGTCGACAAATGCGGATGGAGTGTTGTCGGAAGTGCTTCCGAAAGACTTCACCTCACTTTCCGAAAGGTTGACGGCTTCATTGCCGCTACAATATTCTCCAATCAACGAACCCAATCCATCAATCTGCGAGCTTTGAATGATTTTAAATCCCGATACCAAGCGGAAAAGGGATATCTGTGATCATGAGCCTCATGTAGTGAGTTGATGTTAGGCTAGGCCTGAAGTGGGAGGTTCATCGTCTTTAAAGCTTCAATTCGATGGTCACTCTTTTTCTTTTCGTACCTATAAAGCGCAACATCTTTTGTAGTATATTATTACTATCATAGCTAAGTCAATCAAGAAAGGTTACATTGACCTTCCAGAGGGCCAAGTCCATTACCGCACACTCCCAGCATCTCCCCAACACACTGTAAAGACTTCCATCATTTTCCTCCACAAGCCCACATCATCTTCGTCGTATGAATGCAGATAATAATGTTGAGTTGCTACAGCATAAGTTTCTAGATCATGCGAGGGCGTGGAAGGGGAAAACGCAGATTTAGGGTGCGGCGTGGGAACAGGATGGAAAGGAGCTTTATATGAGGATCAAGTGTCCTATTGTGGTATTGTGGTGTTGTGTGCAAAGGATGATGTGCTTTTTGAGTTCTTTCACCATGTTACGGAGTTGAGCAGTGATGTGAGGGCTGAGGTAGTCAAGGGAGCGAATTTTACTGTTGATCTAGATGTCGAGGGTGTAACGAAGGTGCTAGATGATTTCTATTACCAAATTTGATTGAATTTGTTAACCATTTTTTCTGTTTCTCGAGGAAGCTTTAGAAGCTCTGTAGTACATACACTAAGAACATTATATGCAGTTATGCTTGAGCTGGTCTATAAGTGTACTTGGCTGGATTTGACGGTCCATGAGTATACGGCCAATATTTTGCATCTATCCCTCAACGCCTAGTTTATATGCTGAATAATTTTGCCCAAACTCCGAACAGAAAGCTAGTGGCGCAGCTTCCTTTAAAGATTCCAACCTATTTTACGTGCCCAAGCATGCCGATCTATTATGACCTGAAAGAAACAACCATCTTTTTACCGCCCATATCACCCTTCTTTAAGCGTTCAAGTCCATCCACTACAGCAGATAATCCTCCCTCCAAGACATCCAATTCTGGAAGCGTCAAACGTCCATGCTCTAAGAGATAATTCAGATCCTCAGCATAGACCGTTGAACTCTTGTCAAGGACAAACCTCTTCATCTCGACGTTCAAGACATCTACATTAGCCGGGACCTCCTGTGATTTCATCATGGCAAGTGGTGCAAATAGACATGGTTTGGTCCTCGAAAGTGCCTGGAGGCTAAAGGGAGCTGTCGAATTGCCGACCAGATCCAAAGCGCGAGTAATACGGTCACCTCCAACAGTACGTATCTCTTCTACGATTTCCTCGTTCGTCTTTCCATCGCGTACTACAACTGTATGAGCTCCCAAACTCTGAGCCAGTGCCTCGGTTTTCGAAGACGTGACAGCGATCACTTCCAATCCACTTTGAACCGCAATCTGTATAGCGAATTGGCCGGTAACAGTTGATCCGCCCCAAATGAGCAGGCCCTCCCGTTCCTCATCCGCAATCAAGTCCTCCTGAATTGGAGAATGCACAACTCGAGGAACCTTTAGCCATTTCCAAAGAGTCATAGCTGCAGTGAGTGCAGCAACACCTAGACAAGCTGCAGCCTCGAAGTCCAAATCGCCTGGAATTGGAAGCACGGTGTGTTCAGGGACGATCACAAGTTCTTGAAAGCAACCTGCTCTGGAATCTCTGTAGTATGTACTGGTCCACACGCGATCTCCCGGCTTAAATTTAGTAACACCTGGTGCCACCTTATGGACAATACCAGCCATTTCTCGACCAGTGACCTTTGGGAATTAGTTATCAAAACTTTATATGTATAGTAAAGAAGCACTTACCCAAGGGAAATCGGGTAAACAGAAGTTATAGCTGACGCTTTTCCAGTCAATGGGATTGAGTCCAGTCGCGTAATTGCGAATCATGATTTCCTCCTCGCCTTGGAACTCAGGAATCGGACAGTCTTCGTGAAGGGCATATGTTCCCTTCTCAACTACACGGAGTGCTCGATGAGTGACCAAATCCTGCAATAACGTAGGGTCTTCGGACTTGGTCAAGGATTCCGTTGTCGTCGCAAGCACAACCCCCGAATCTCCCTTCCCATTCCCAGAACTTTTCTCTTCACTCCTCTCAACAACCTCCTCCTCCTCCACCTCAACTTTCCCATTCTTGCCCCTCCTTAGCACTTTCCTACTATAACTTCGAAAAGCCGGTCTCCAGGAGTCCTCTCGAAAAGCAAGCAAGAAGGAACTAAAAGAAGACATCCTTGATTTCCGGTGACCGGATTTCGATTCGGGATAAGGAGATACAATTGACATTTTGAACAACAAGACACGATCAGATCACATCATATCACATCAGAGCAACAATCACAAAAAAGATAGAGAAAAACAAGAAGAAGCCTTATTATATCAGAAGGGAAAGAAAATGGTGAGAGATGGACTTGCACATCGTCATTATTTCTTGACATTCACAAATTATTTAAAATCAGCGCTTCCGTCAGCCGTAAAGAGAGATACTAAAGCCGATGTTTTGTAATCACTCAATCAGATTGTAGGAACTTGAACAAAGGTGGCACCGGCGGGATGCCGAATCCTGTGCAAGAATGTCGCAATCGCTATCGTGCTCATGTGCTTTCTAAGAACCCCCCCCCCATTCTTGAAATGGTGTTGGAGTAGTTAGTGTCGCTGTCGGGTCTCCGATCAAGTGCTGAACCGACAGTGGAGCAAGACAAGAGCAATGCTTAGTCATATGGACTAACGACAATATAACGATGAAAGCTACGAGCATCGGCAACTGTTCCGATAATTCAGTCAATCTAGTTCAAGAAATGACCCCTGTTTATCTATGATGTTGTGTGGTTTCATGTTGTGGGTGTTTCTCTACTCTGTAGAGTTGGCATTGGTAGGGCCGTTTCTTCCGCTCTGCAGCGGCGTAACGGATGTGTCATTGCACTTTAAGTGATTGATTGCAACTGATAGGCAAAGTAGCAGTTCATGCTTGATATCATATGCTAAGGTCTTCTTCATAAGTTCAGAAGAAAGGTTTCTTTTTCGGGTCAACAACCCGTTTCAGCTTCTGGTAAAAGCAGACACTGTCAAGATTTTACTCACTTCTCAATTTATCTTATCCTTGTGTATTGCAGTTGTATTTTTTTTACACCTCGCGATGTACAGACATTGAAATTAGCGATCATGGAGTCTTCAACTGTTTCCTCAGCGAAAAGGCTTATCAGAATCTTGAATATATCTGGAGCTTCAGCAGATCGCAGAGATGCAATGGCAAATGCAGCATAAGTTCTCATAACAGAAAAGCCAAATTTTGCTTCATAAATATTTCAGACAATAATTATTCATGTTTTGGAGCATCTAATGAGTCTGTTAATGTACTTGTAGGTGAGTGGATGAGCGAGTTGAACATGCCCAGCAAAGCGTATGCGATTTCCGAAGGCGTATCAGAAGGTAAGAAGTCAAACAAACAAGCATTTAATACTTATGCTTGAGAGTAGGTAGCTAATTTTTAAAAAAATACATCATAGGTTGCGAGCAGAGTTTTCTCGACTCCCTCGAGCCTGCAATAGAAAATATAGCCAAAAAGGAATAAAACTAGCCGCCAACGCAGGAACAGTAGCTACCAAACAACTATACGACCTAGTCGTCAATATGGCCAAATCCAAAAACCCAAATCTCACAATAGCATAGATAGAAGGAGACGTAGTACTTTCACAGGTATAATGGACACTTGTCTGTCTAAGTAGTAACAGCTCCAAAATATCCTCTTTCTCATCTCAATGGCTAGAGTAGACCTAGGAGCTTGGCTCCTTCGATGCATGCCTAGCTCAATACATATGCGAATTGCAAGCCCAACATGTGTCCAAGCACTAAGTCCTCTTGACGCTCTAAAGAAAGCAGTACACCACATGCAAAAGGAGCGCCTGCACAGATCTCACATTGTGAGCTTGCAATATCTCATCTGGGCGGCTTGCAGCAGCAGCATAGTGTCTTTCTGGGGAGAAATCCCCGACTTCACCTGTGGTTTCGAGGAAGAGTCTCGCTATTGCGTACACTAGGTCTAGTCTGCTGATGTCGAATGGATCTTGTAGTTCTGCCCTTCTCTCGTAGAGTCTACGTATGTAAGGTGGATAGAGGCCATCGTTTCTAGACTTCAAGTCGCAAACACGGTCATCATTAACCGTTTGATCGAGTTGTCCATGAAAAGAAATATAGAAAAGGGAGGGATCGTAGATATGTAGGTGTGGATTGCATTTCACTATCTTCGCCAGATAAGCTCACTTGGTCGCGACGGGGTTCCTTATCAGAAAAGGCCCAGCAGCTCTTAGCAGCAGGGAAGAAGACGCAACGCAACCTCGTGAAAGGTGCTGCGCAGCAAAAGTGGGGATACATGTTGGCAGACAACCAAAGCCCCCACGATGCTGCAGCTTGCCAGCTTTTCACATTCCTGGTTTTCATGTGGAGAAGAAACGAAACAGTCATAATTAATTAAGATGCGAGACATAAAATAAAAAACGTGAGCTGATTTACAGTACAGATGCACCACAATTGAGGAAAAGCGGTACCGGTATTCGAGTGCGCGTACTTCTAGAAAGGTGGTGTTTGAAGGAGTCGTCCCAGCTTCGAGAAGGATGCGGGACCGAAGTCTTGAAACACGTTAGAATTTATGTGGTATCCACACGTGACTCTCTTTCTTGGATCACCCATCGTCTTGAATCTTGAGAGGATCCCGATGGCGCGATGTAGAAGTAATGGGGTCCTGATGTTTGGAATATGGTACTTGATCCATCTGTTTGCCAGGGTTGTCCTGATATCGCCAAGTGCTTGCTTTGGAGAACCCACCTCAATAGGACTGATACAAGAATTAAACGAGAAACTTACATTGGGAGCTTGTGGCCCAATATCTCAGCCCCAAACAGGTGTTCCATTTTGAGGCTAGGGGTTAACTTCCAGTTGGCAGGTTGATGTGTGCTGACGATGACAGTACTCTTTCCCAACGCATTCCATCTAGTTTGGGAAGCATAAGATGTACGCTTGAAAGAGCACCTTTGAGGCGTGTGGGATCTGTGAATTTGAACTGATATGGAAAAGAAGACGCATCTGGGTTTAGTATTAACTTCGTTACGGTCGCCATCCAAAAACTCCATGAGCACCATGCTTCTAATCAAACACAAGTTCAATCACTTCCATCCCGAGTTCATTTCTCCCAAACTCTTTGAGTCTCCAATTCCACCTCCCCTTGCCCAAGCGCGCGGCCAGCATAGAACTTCCCAGTCTTTCCCATCTTCTTTTCAGTGACCCACTTGCGGAGGGTGATCAAGCCCTTGACGAGTGAAAAGATAAAAATGATGGCCGCAGCAATACCAAAAACATATCCTGCAACTAGAGCCTTTTTTTCTGTTGGATCCAGAAAGCTGTAGACGTAGACACCCTTTGTATAGTGTGTCAGATATGCCAATCCAAGGTAGCAAGCCAGAATAACAACTAGCCATAGCAGGTGGATCCAAGGCGGCGGGTTGGTCCTCGTCATAGATATCTCGAAAATAGCAAACCCCGAGTTCATAGCATGCTCCGAGACATTAGACCATGCGTTAAACTCCTTAGGAAACCATGGACCGACAAAAATTACTCCCCAATACACGATAGTGACAAGGAATGGATAGCAAACGATTGTCGAGTAGTAGAGGGAATGAAGCGCCTGGAGAGGACGGGGCAGTCGATTGAGTATAGGTGTTCCACCGTTTAATGCGTATGAGAAAGTGTGGATTGCTGCAGTGAGGAAATAAAAGGCAAGGCCCCAGTAGCAGAGCACTGGCATTTGTTAGTTTTTCCTGCGTCGAGCACAATCGGTGGAGGTACCTGTGAAGTATGAGAATGACAGCCTGACATCTGCGGGACCTCCAAATTCTGGCTTTGAGTATGTCCAACCAATTATGAAAAAGAGGACAAAAAAGGCGTAGAAGGCCTGCATAGGGAAGCGCATTAGAGATATGCTCGAGATAAGGGTTGATTGAGAAGATCACATACAATCATTGCTCTAATTCCAAAGAGGACCCAAGGAGGAAGCAGCCATGAGGTCTCGAATCGGTGACTTGGATCCCAAAGATCAGTTCCGAAAGCGAAGGCTCGTGGTTTGGGCATCTTGAACAGCGATTATTCGAGGAGAGGACTGAAAGCTGAGCTGAACGACGCGATCCAGCGCGAACTGGGATAGGGATTAAACGATTGTGGTTGATTTCAGACAGCCTTCACGTCCCCTTTCATTCCTCTGTTTGTGTGTTGCTTTCTGAGGGACAAGCAAAGTTCGATGGGCGAAAACTTTCACAGTCGTCGTCGTCGTCGTCCGTTGTGTCTCCAATGGTCGGATCTGGAGTCGCTGGACCACGTTAGCCCTGTCAAACTGGGGCCCGTCCACTGCTTCAAGGCCCTGGCGATGTCCGAATCGGGACTCGTAAGTTTCCGGATTTGATTAGCGATTAATGCTCTTGAATAACGAGAGTTGAAGAGCGAATGCTTAATGATACAAGAGAAGCTTGGAGGAAGCAGATCATGATTGTCGTGTCATCAACAGCACATCAACACATCTCCACGCTCTGCTTTGCGCAAGGCTTGGGATTCAAGCTCAAGCATGGCGCGATGCAAGGTGACCTCAACTAGCCCTTTTGGCCCAATCATCAGCCTGGCCTTTGGGCTACCATGCACTAATTCTCCAATGGCGTCCACGCTGGCATTGCAGGGGGATCTGAGAGTAACTATTTTCGTACATTCAATCTTCAAGATCTTGATCTTTGCAAGTTTGCAGAGTCTCCCACCATCATCTACTGGTACTTTTCTGACCATCTCTTGTGCTTCAATACCAATCAATAATATCGCTCGTTCGTCATCTCATCCAATTATACTTTACCTCTGATACCATTCTGGAAAGGTGCAACTGGGTAGTCGAATCGCATAGTTGGCCTCCCACTGCAGAAATCCGAATCTGGGATGTGATAAGTGCATCCCTCAATGAAGTGAGGTACCATGGGAGATGGGGAGAGAAGTGTGGCATGACACAGTCCAAAGATAAATCCCAATTGTGACGCTGGAGTTAAGCAAGAAAGAGCCTTATCAGAGTGCTGAGTGCTCGTGTGTCTTTCTTTAGATGTTGCGCTCTATCTAAACTTTAGGGAACAGCCGCCAGGTCCGCCAGACCGCAAAATAGCCAAGGGCTGTGTGGTGTGGATGAAAGTCCCTGCTCAAACCAACATTCTCTTCTTTGCGCAGAATCTGTCGCAAGACCTTCTGGAATTAAGTAGGCATTCCGTTTCGACTATTTCCAGTTTCAACGTTTCAACCATTGTTGTATCCTTGCAGTGCAGTGACTATACTAGGTAGAAACTGTCACTACTCGGTAGTTGCAATGTTGCAACTGAGCTAAATGTGATCGTTAGTCCTCTCGGTTTCCTTTGTATCTTTAGGAAGACTAGAAGCACCTTTTGAGTTATAGATAGAAGCCTGTCTGTCGTAAATCCAACCCCTAGAGTCGCTCGCTGTGTTGCATTAGTTGAAGGATACTTAGAAGAGACTGGATGGCGTGATTGGGGGCTTGATCAAAAGTCAATGCCTTCGTGGTCAGAATTTATCGCCGGTTGAACTTCCCGATAAAATCCAAGCCCCTCGGTCGTCCCAGAGTAGTTCTCCTCTTCTCCGCTGACGATGAACATCGCCATACAGCCATTTCGGTTACTGCGTTGCCTCCAGTACCTGTCAACGTCTCGAAGTCAACCAGTGACCGACCCTTTATGACGGGAGGAAGGCGGTTAGGGCCAAGCAGATGGGTGGCCAAAGGATAGCCCTTGACATAACTTGGAGATAGTGCTTCTCATGCTGACGACTGGCTAGTCGACTGGAGTTAGACTGAGTGACTCAGCGAGAAGTGGTACACCTAAGCAATCGTTAACACGAGGACTAGGAGACGACTTCTCCACACGGCGGCCCTTGGAGGTCTACCGTCCCCCAAAGTTCTTAGTGTGATTGATATCTAATGGTGAGCAGCCGCTCCAAAGAAGATACAAAGATACGAGAGAACGTGCTGTACATATACGAAAGCCCGATTGTAAGGAGGTCTCCATTTGGTGGCGATGTAGTTTCGGACTGATTCTCCGAGGCCCCCAAGTTGCTCGGCAACACTTTCTCTTTGCTTGGAGCCGAAATCTACAAATGGTAAATACTGGACAAAGGCTTTCGTTGAATATCACCTTCGCAATGTTCATCCCACACTATATCCCGTGCTGTACGTTATCGCGAACATCTTGCCTTGCGCATTGTGCAATGCTCGTCCTCCTGTGATTGCTCTGCGAACATCACTACCGCAGATAGGTGAACTGAGTTTTCAACGGCCGTTGATCAACCCTCTTCTGGGCAATCAGTCGTTGGCGAAAGAGTGTCTGAGCGTGGTCGAGGCTGCCAAATCCAAATCTTGAAACAAAGATCCCCGCTTTGTTTGGACGAAAAGAGACATGTCAAGCTCTCTGGGCCGTCCTTCGCACTCTCGGACATGTTTCGTTTTTCCTTCACAAGTTCGCTCACATGAGGCTCAATTGTGTGTGCCGTGTTTGGAGTTGTCTTGATGTGTGGAGAAGTCAGGGACCCTTCAGGACAAGGAGTCTGGTTTTAAGGAGTTCACGAATCACAAGCACCGTTGGTGCTCCGTTCTGTAGCGGAGCGTTACCGAGATCGCGCTGCCAGCTGCCCCTGACTATAATGTCGTGCTGTATAGATGGCGCTTGAGTTACTATTCGCCAACTCTAATGAGCTAGTTCATCTTTGGACGAACATGGTCTGTGCAGGTTCATTCGGGAGAGCTAGAACATCGTGATCTGTTGACAGCAAAAGTTGGGAAACGTTGACTGCGGTGAAAAGGGGTTGGCAACATGATTGCAACCGTAGAACTACGGTATTATTGCACTCTATAAAATCCTGTAGAGACGCGCTAGGATGGTAATAGGCTATCGCTGTAATCAAAGTAACCATGTGGCTGCCGTTTTCTTTCCTTCCAAGCCAATAAGCTCTTCATCGTCAATCAGCCTGGGCGCAATAGCACCCCGCTTACCATCGTCTAGAAAATCAATAAACTGAATATGAAAATGAAATGTCCCTAAACGAGAAGAATTGCATGCATGCCTGATTACCGCCAGCTATCCCTCCTTAAATCCCTTCTGCTCCTCCTTGCCCTTGTCCCTCTCATCTTCAACAACCACCACCACCACCACCACCACCAAATAATCATAATACTTTCCAACATCAACATCCACCACGACGAAACCCAACGAGACCCGAGGATTCCCATCTCACACCACCACCGCAACCCGCACAGACACCCCTGGGAGAGGTTCGGAGAGCCACAAGGTTTACTTCTCGTGCGGTTCCATTTTTGGATCCTCTTTCTTCCCGCCTACCTAAGCACCTGGTTCCTGAGTTCCTGACTAGTAGTTGGTTGCCCACGGTTTCCTGCCGCACTGGAGATCTATTGGCGCCGTGTGGTTCGCTCAAAGTCGGCAGATTCCCCTCAATCGCGCTGCAGTTTGCTCCAAGTAGCATATGCAGATGACTTGGTCAAAGATAGGGCGAGTAGCTTGAACTTTGATGCAGAAGCTACCATGGCCACCGCTTCTTCTAATTACGATTTCATAAACTTTTCCGATAGCGACGACGATGTCCACGCTGATTTTCCTATCACTTTCAAGCTCGAATCTTCCGATGGCCTCTACCAACTGAATGCCAGTGCCAACACATCCAATTCCTCTCTCAACGAGGTTAACGAAGCCGACGAGGTCAACGACAAGATGGACGGCCGGCAGGTTCAGGTCCCTACCCATCCAATTCCTTCTATGCAACTGGCCTTTGCCGAGTCTATGCAAGAAGCTGCAGAAAATCCAGTACCAATTCCAAAGCCCCCAGCTAGTACTTCTACGGCTCGCCGAAAAATCTTACTCGACCAAGACACCTCGGAACCAACACACGCTTCGCGATGGAGACAGAAACCTGGCCAGAAATGGCACGAATTATGGAAGTTGATGGCACAGATATCGTTCGGAATATATCTTTTGCTTAATGGGATCGCCAAAGATGATGAACAGGTTATGAACATATTGCAGGGACATGTGGATGAGATAGACGGGTTTCTTGAAACAACCTTGGACGACTTTGATCTGGCACAGGAAGATATTGAGGAGCGCTTAAAGTTTTTGAAATTGCCACTCGAGAATATCGACATATTTGAAGCTATGCTGGAGGACCGGGCCTTTCGGGCCCAGATTGTCAGTGGAAACGAGCGCATCGAACATGTCATACAGAGGACAGCCGCGGCAATGAACGATGCACTCAAGGATGTGTCGCAGGGTTTGGATGCTTGCAAAGAATTTACGATTTATTTAGCGGAAGAGCCAGACTTAGGGCCATGGAGGAAAGAGAGACCTGATATGGAGAAGGTTTATGAAGCTATGAGGGGCAATGTCGAGGGTTGGTATAAAGCATATGTCACCTTGCAAACAAAAGGAAACCATCTTGCCGCCTCGTTGATCCAATTGGGTACTATCGTGGCAGAAATTGATAGGAGGGCTGCAGATATTAGCAGAGAGACAAGAGTAAATATTAAGCCACGAAACCGAGGAATACTACTGACAGGTCCCAGTTCAGCATAAGCTCTCACACATCAACAGCGCAACCTTCCATGTCACCTCCAAACTCACCACCACAGCATTCAAAGCAGATGCGTTTATCTATGACCAAGAACCTACCGTCTGACCCGAATCTAATCACTCCAGCTATCAGATCAGCTCTGCCAGCCTTCCAAATGGTCCAGGATCGCAACAGAACTCCGGTCCCACAAACCAGACAACGTTCTCCATCGCCAGAACCAGAGCCAGAGCCAGTGGCTGAACCAGAGCCCGAATTCATTCTCAAGCCTCGGACATACAGCCCGAGTCCTGCTCCAGGCCCTCGGCGTCGGGAGGGAGAGCCATTGGAACCAGCCCCAGAGATAAAACGCAAGTCTTCTCTGCGGCAACGCTTTTCTTTGAAGCGTAAAGACACACCTTTAGAAATCACGCTACGACCAACACCTCTGATAACCGACTACCCGCAAGAGAAGCAACATGTAAATTTGGCTAATACACCACCTTCTCGAGGCTTAGACTCAGCATATTGCTCAGACTTTGAGAAACCCTTCTCACCTCCCCAGCCACCACGAGCACCTCCGCCACGTGAATCCTCCCCTCAAAGATCATTTCCTTCCCCCCAGGTTGCACCTCCTTCAGCAAGCTCGCATCGTCGGTTTCCAACTCCGCCCAAACCTCTAGCCTCACATGGTGTGCAAAATTCCCAATACCCACCTGGATCAGCAGGCTCACATCAACGATTTCCCACTCCGCCACAACCTCTCTCTTCACATTCAATACAAAGTTTTCCAAAACCACCATCTTCATCGCACTCGCAGTCAACGTATGCGCCACCATTCACAAGAGACCATCCAATGCCATCGCCTCGCTCGGACCAAGGCCAGCAGTTCTTCCGCCCTGTCAATGCATCTCCTCATTCTCCCCTCCAACGCCCATGGACTGCTGGCACAGCCGGACAGGGTCCTCTGCAGTCGCATCCTCCTCTCCATCACCAAAAATCATTCAACCCTTCACATCAACCAAGACAACCCAGCAGGATGGGAATGAGCATGATGTCCGAAATGACTACCGTAACGATGGAAGATGGAAAGAAAGTAAAGAAGAAGAGGAGTCCATTCGGATGGTTTAAGAAGGCTTTCAGCCTTAGCGAGGAAGAAAGAGCCGCTTTTGAAGAGAGGAGAAGGCAAGGAGAAGAAGAGGAGCGACGACGTTACAGAGCATATGGAGCTCGTAGGGGAGGAAGAGAAGAAGAGGTTCGATTTGTAGACGGACGACGAGTACGCTAAGAGAGAATGGGCAAGCCTCGACTCTGGGGAAGCTTTTGCGTCATAGATGGTTCATTTGTTTTCCCGACCTTCTTGTAAAAAGATACCCTTTTTTGCTACGCGTTTTGCATATGGGCTTAGTTTTCCCTTTACTACTTTTCAATCTTTCAAGCGATGGGAGCGAGGAGTTCTTTGGCACAGATACCACATCATATGTAAAAGTAAATAGATAATTCCGGATATGTCCTGGATGACAAATGAGATAATTGTGTACAATCAGAGCCTTCTTACAGATAAGGCTAAGCTCCCAGTTAGTTGCTCTATATTATTAACCTTCACTTACCTCTAAGTAAGTACCTACTGACCCAACCTATCTAGTAAGTAAGGTACCCAAACCCGGTAGGTATGAGACGCTTGAATCGTCTTGTGGCACGTGGTTCTCGCGTTGGGCGTGTCGCGAAATTAAGTTTATATTTAGTAAGAAGTAGCCAATGAACGCGTTGAGTAACTTCCCGCTCCTAGATGCTCAATTCTTGCCATCCAAACTCTTATCATCACACTAACAATTGTGTTGCAACCTCCTTATAATTACCTAGATCCAATCCCTGCCTACACGCCATTAGCGTCGCAAGTCCTCTTGCAGCATGTCATTCAATTGCAGCAGCTGCGGTCCGCTATCCGAGCCCCATATCCGACCTCCCAGCACAATATACCGATCCTATTGCTCTGCGAGTATCGCTCCATACATTCCTCCAACCGAGTTCAAATACAAAGGCCAGACTTACACTTGTGGATGTTCCCCTTATAACTTCTACTATTTTATGGATTACGGCGTGCAACTACGCTATAAAGGCATCCCCCGTGCGGGGGACATACGTCCATACCTGAGCAACCAATTTAGCGGCAAACCACTGAACTGGTGGCAGGCACAGTGTGCACTCAGAGACCTCGACCCCTCTGGAACAATTGAAGAGCTCAGGGAACGACTCCAAAAACCGGGCGATTGGCAGCTTGGAGAATTTCAAAAACTACACAACGTTAAGCCTACGAGAGAGACTACAATTGAAAAGTTGGGGAAACAGAAGTATAGTGACTGGGTGCGTCGTAATGATGCTGAGAGAGCAAAGTTATGGTTGGTTCTCAATCCTGAGGAGAGGGTTGCTAGAGATCCCTCGAGAGTCATTAAAGAGAAATTAGGGATAGAGATAGATGGGAAGAGGCATGTAAGGTCATCGAAGGGTCAGAAATTCTCTTTGTTTAAAAAACTTCCGCCTGAGATCAGAGCCATGATTTGGAAGTTTGCGATACCCAGCAGTGGTGCTGTTGTGGTGCTGGACAAAGTTCCCTTTCATGGCTGGGCGCACGATCTTGACTCAAAACTCTGGCAGGAACGCATTCAGAGAACTGTTGATCGTTATGGACTCACTTATGCGAGAACAGAGCCCCATGAATCTGGGGATGGCATGTACGTCAGACTGCATGAATCTATTTGGATCGAAGATGACATAGACTACGACTTGGATTACGACTCGGATTACGACTCGGACTACGACTCGGACGTCTTCAATTATACAAAGAGTAGTACTCTCGTTTTCAGTGGAACGGGCTTCAAGAAGCAGGTCCTAATTGCTGCAACATATTGGGCTATTAGGCGGAAGATAGAAAAGATGTGCGATGATATCGCAAAAGAGCTCAACCTCACCCCAGACCAAGGGAAGTTTGACTGCCACAAATCAGCATCTGCACAATCTCATAGTAAGGTAGACAGGATACCTTTCATTTCATCAGCTTACGTGTCATGCAGCGACCTCTACATTTGTTGAATACAATGAAGACGACTTCTCAGACGACGAGCATATCCGAGTATCGACCTCGCTTGGATTTGATGAAAATGACTTTTCAGACGACGAACATATTTTCGCCTCCATATCGTCTTGAAGATTTGATACTACTATCGTCACAAAGATGAGCCACTTGGCTCGCCTTATAAGACATCTTTGATCATCTATCCAAGATACCAAGTTGTAGCAACAACTTTTATTAAACACACAAGAGGTAGACAGACTAATTGCACCAGGGCAATATCGAGAGCCTATGCATGGTGGATCTTTCCTAAAATGATATCGAATCTCGCGAGCAAATGATTCAATTACAGATTACGTCTCGCTTGTGTGCCACGGCTTATCTCGAACATCTGGAAGACTTCCTACTTGCCACCAAGAAATTTGTTTCTCGGGAACCTGCAACAGGTTCTTGGTGCTGTTGCGTTGGAGTTGCGAAGCTCCCCAAAATTGCATTACGATGTGCAACAACACAAGAGTCTTGTTCAACACAGCGAGCGTTTCTTTTGAGCGAGGCTCCACTGTGCTTATGCCTCTCCCGTCAATGTTCTAGGCAGTGTATTATTGTACTTTTAGCGATCAGTCAGCGGAATAATCACAATTATCCGCCAACCAGTCTTTGACCATCTTTCAGCGACACCAAGAAATGCGCTGTTCTGGTATCTCCATGCCACGTATCCAAAAGAAAATTGTTCCTTCTCTAAGTAACTATCGAGGCCTGCTTATTCTTGGCTAGTTGTCTCATGACTGGCTGCAAGCTGGTTTGTCTTACCTAGCCAACCTTGGAGCAGTCTATTGATGAAGATCTCGTTCTCATTTTATTCCACAGCTATTTCCCCCCCTCATTCCAAATTAGGTAGCGACATTTCTTGGGGTCTCACCCATTTGTTGCCAAAAATTGGATTGTGGGTGCACTTGAAGCAAGTCCTGGAAGTCCAAGCGGTCAAATATGTCTGCTCAGGATGCTCGCTTGTGGGGGAGTCTAGAGCAATGCAGACGCGTTCATTGTTCCATTCGCAGTTCAGCCTGTGGTTGGCTTCGCATCGTACAGAAGTTGACTTGGTAGTTTCAATTGCTGCAACGCTCAAGAGATGTGCTCGCACGCCCAGCCATCTGTGGCTTCTTGGCAGCTTCTTGGCTTCGTGCACCTGCGTCTTCCGCGCGCCGAACCGCTGATCGTCTCGGCACTTGATGACTATTCTAAGCACGAAACAGGCGCCTAGTGCCAATCAATTGTGATGATTCTCTAGCGTGGGCATTCGTCCGATGGATTCTTGTGGACGATCCTCTTATCTCCCAAGGCCAAGATCCACCAGCCTGTAACTCTAACCCTTCTTGTCGTGTCTGGCCAACCTCAGCCAACCCTCGTAGGAGTGACAGGGCCACAGAGTTCGTTGTGCCAGAGCCTCATTTCGAGCAGCCAAGTGTTGTTTGAAGTGATTGTCCTAGATTAGCGTCTTGGTGCGAAGTAACATTGATTCCTGGGCATCGGCATATAAACAGCTGTCAGTTCTGCCATTTTGAAGAACATCCTCATCCACATCTACATCCACATCCACAGCCATCTCTCTCATCTCATCTCCAAAGTACTCAGGCAGTACCAGCAGCAACATCACCATAATACAATAATACCAAAAACCCCCCCACCCCCACCTCCATCTCTATCAACAAACTACCCCACACTTCTCAACCACCACCCAACTCAAACCCCAAAATGCC
This sequence comes from Pezicula radicicola, assembly GCA_003008705.1. Lineage (NCBI taxonomy): Eukaryota > Fungi > Ascomycota > Leotiomycetes > Helotiales > Dermateaceae > Pezicula > Pezicula radicicola. The sequence goes on along the minus strand of PDUO01000013.1, from coordinate 224,116 downwards.
AATGATCCACTTTCTCCCTCTCCTCCCAGAGGAATCTGCTCCCTACACAGCACCCTCCGCCACCTCAGGCACCTCCTCCGGATCCTCCAGCCGCTCCTCTTCAATCTCCTACAGCACAGGGCCCTCCGTGTACTCCCTACTCACGCAAATCAAAAACCTAACCGCCTCCCTCTCCAGCGACCCCCGAACAACAAGCACCCACATCGAAGACATTGACACCCTAAACCGAGAAGTAGACTACCTATCCTATTTCATCAGTGCTCCTCTCTCCCTGACTCCCGCTTTACCTGGCCGCAGCAATGTCGAACTCGATCAATTCAATGCTGCTATTCGGGAATTGAACGAGGCGCTTGCTGGGTTTAGTGGCGAGAAGAATGCGCATAAGAGGACGGAGTCTAGACATCGTCATAAGCTTTCTAGAACTGACAGTTCTAGGAGTGTAAGCTCGAGCGGCAGTGGGAGTCGCAAGGGAAGTGCAAGTTCGGTTCATAGTCATCAGGCGAGGGGTGATGATGAGTCTAGACTTAGAATGTTGAGACGTTATGAGTAGATGAGTGGGTGGTTATTTTTGGTGCCGTATTCAAAAGAAAAGCGTTGTTTTTGTTTGTTTGTGGAGGAGAGAAATCCTGGGAAAAGAGTTTTGGTTGGTTGGTTGGTCTCTTTTTTGGGATTGAGGGGATTTGAGCTTGAGCCTGAGATTAGCTGATGGGAAGGGAGAGATGGGATTGAGCTGGTCTCCGGCTGGATTTTCCGTGTCGGTGGTGTGTGTGTGTGTGTGGATGAGGTGATCATTGTTGTGTAGGAATATCAATTGGATCCTTTTTGGCAAAAAAGTCTTGTTTTTGCTTTTTCAATTTTTCATTGATGGTGTTTCCTTTTTTTGGTTTTTGAATTTTGGGTTTTTGGGTCTGTGGTAGATTGATTGGTGGGTAAGGTATAGAGGTAGAGGTAAATGGTAGATGTGGTTTAGATTGGGTTATACAGGACATGGTAGAGATAGAAATAGCGGGAGAGGGAGGGAGAGGGAGGGATAGAAAGTGGAGTTAGATTTAGAGGTAGAGCTAGACTTAGAGAGCTAGACTTAGAGCTAGAATCTGGGAATAGATCTATGATTTGTACACTGTGTACTCGAATCGATCCTTGTGGATGTGTCTTTCTATGTTTTAAATGCTAGGTAGCCTGAAAAGTTGGGGCTCTTGAATAAAAGGTTACCTGTGTAGTAAGGTTACTGTTTCACTCGTAATAGCACACTTACTTTTCTTGCTCTTGCTTGCATTTATGTGTTGAAGTAGATTGGTCTAATCTCTGTAATTGTATATCTGTATTCTAGTTCTAAGCAAAACTCTTTTGGAAAACTCAAAACATATCTATCTCTGAATCATCTACCTCTACCTTTTCTTTTTCTAACACAACACAAGGGAAGAAGAAATATCTAACCAATCTAAAACCATTTACCTTACAAACCCCTCAAAACGTCACATAACTCCTCGAAATCAGGCCGTTCCTCAACCACGTTACTCATACAAGACTCACATAACTCAGCCAACGTAACCATCAAAAATCCATCCTTCTCATCAAACACTCCCTCTTCACCACCTTCACCGCCAACACGCCTCTCAACCAACCCCAACAAATCCTCCATCAAAAATCCAAAAGCCAAAACCTCCAATCGTTCAAACTCCTCCGAATACTCATGCTCACCTCCATAAATAGTAGCAGCACCAAAATCCCCAAGTAAAGCATGTCCCCCCATCCTATCAATCAAGATATTATGCGCATATAAATCTCCATGTGCAATTCCTTTAGCATGAATATGCGCAGCTGCCTCGGCGATTCCTAAGAGGATAGATTTGCAAGTATCGAGTGTAAAGGTTGTTCCTTCGGGGAAGTTGTCCCGGGTACAGGTTTGGAGGTTTGGAGGGAGACCGAGATTTGTGTAGTGGGGTGGTATGAGTTGGAGTACTAGACCTTGGGACGAGGGATGGTTTTTTATTTTTCCGAGGGGGGAGATTAGGTTTGTGTGTTGGCCTGCTGTTATACATGCGTTCATTTCGTCGGTGGGTGACCCGTCGCTGGTTACTTCTCCTTTGAATAATTTGACTGCTACATCTTTTGCTTTGACTTCTGGTTCTTCTCCTGGTGTGACGGGATTCCAAAGTCCTTTTGAAATTATCCCGGATGCGCCTTCGCCGAGTAGATGTTGGACTTCTAGCTCTTCCCAGGATATATCGACTAGACTTGGGTTTTCTGCGAATGAGGGCGCGCAGGGATTTCCTGCGAAGGCTAGGAATGCTAGTTCCGGGAGTGTGAAGAGCCAGGGTGGTAGGCTGGTTATTTTGTTGCAGGATAGCCGTAGGAGCCCTAGCTTTTTGCAATTGGCCATTTCTTCTGGGAGGGATGTCAACTGGTTACCGGCTAACATGCATTTTTGCAAACGATGGCATTTTCCGATGGCGGTTGAGAGAGTAGTGATTAGGTTGTTGGTTATAATCAGCCAGCGGAGTCTAGGTGGGAATGAGTCCTCGGGGATAGTGGTCATCTTGTTGGATTTGAAGGCTATCATCTCGAGGGAGGGACATTGTGCTAATGCCTTTGGGAAGGTCGTGAAGTTGCAATCGGAGAAAAAGGCCACTTTGAGGTTCTGGAGTTGACTGACTGTGTCCGGTAGGTCTGAGAGGGGGTTTCCTGAGAGGTCGAGTATCTCGAGGGAGTCTGAGAGCCGGAGTATTTCTTGCGGGAATGTGCTGAGTCCACAAGATAGTTTGAGCCGTTTGGTGCCTTTGTACTCTCCAGACTGGAGACCTTGAAGGGATTGCATGGTGTTTGTGTCCTTGACCTTTATGCCTGATTGAGAGACTTCAGATTTCGGAATGTAGAAGGAGGAGATGGCCAATATCTTAGCCTCCCTTAAGTCTTGCCCGGCTGACGACGAGGAGGAACGATAAGAAAAGAAAAGTAACCACTTATCTTAGCACGTTCTCCACCATGCTAAATATAGATTAAGAGAGAGAGTAGAATTCCATCTTGTTGGAGAGGTTTGGAGGATAAAACCTTCAAAGAATCCTCGTTCGAATAGAACGTTGTGCATCCTTATGAATGAAGGAAGTTGTACAGGAGTCAGTGAGAGGAATGTAGCCTTCTTGGTGGTTATCAAGTTGCAGAACAGGGTCTAACACGTGACCAACAGTGTAAGCTGTACTGGCAGAAGCTGGCCGTTTCTAAAGGAAGAACAGAGAAAAGGAACAACAGCTCATGAAGGAAATTGAAGATATAAATCCGAGCACAGGAGATTTCTGTGGAGTGGTTCAATTCAGAATGAGGGGTAGCTAGCTCAGGGGTTGGGTCAAAATGCCAAGACTTCAGCCTTCTGCTCGCTTGCTGCAAATCGCAAAGGCAGCGGGCGCGTCAAACCAACAGCTTCCACTCTATCTTTCAACTTGAACATCCTCCAACCCCATCCATCAACAGCTACATTTCCCTCGACGCGCCTGGAAGCTCGTTCAAGATGGCTTCACAACCATTGAACTCGTCAATGGCGCCAACAGATGTCTATGGAGGAGGCAAGTCCCTAGACCCAGCCACCTCGCTCATTACTTACCACTTTCTAACAACATAATCAACAGATGAAGTATCTGCAATCGTTCTCGATCCAGGCTATACTAGCGTGCGCGCTGGATTCGCAGGCGAAGAAGTGCCAAAGTCGTTCGTGAGCTCGCATTATGGTGATGTTGAAGGAAAACGTATCTTCGGCGACAACGCTATACATACACCTCTACCGGGAATGGAAATTCGGAATCCCATTGGCAAAGATGGTATAGTCGAGGATTGGGATGTTGCGACTGCACTTTTTGAATACGCGATTACTTCGCGCCTTACGAGGTTTCCACAGGGCGGTTCGAGGGCGAACCGCGAAGAGGTAAAGGGTGAGGATGTGGATATGGAGGCTGTGGAAGCCGTGGAGGGAGAGGAGAAGGTATTAGAGGAACACCCGTTGTTAATGACCGAGACGGCGTGGAGTACTACGAAATCGAGAGAGAAGGCCATTGAGGTTGCTATGGAACAATGGGGATGCCCAGCCTTCTGGCTTGCGCGCAACAGCGTGTTGGCAGCTTTTGGAGCCGGAAAAGCTACTGCGCTGGTTATTGACATCGGAGCATCGAATGCGTCAGTTATCGCCATACATGATGGTCTTATTCTAAAGAAGAGCATACAAAGGTCACCGTTGGCTGGTAACTGGTTATCTTCGCAATTACGATCGCTCTTTACCACCACAGAACCGAAGATCGACCTGATTCCACATTTCATGATCTCAGCAAAGTCGCCTGTTGATGCAGGAGCCCCAGCACAAGCAACCTACCGCACTTTCAAAATCCCACCAACGGATAGTTTCAGAGCGTTAGAGGAAGATCGAGTATTGACAGAATTCAAGGAATCAGTGGTTCAAGTATGGCCTGGCCCTGGGAGATTAAGCTCTGGTAATGGAATCGGAGGATCAAATGAGGATTACGCCAAGTCATCACCAGGTCGCGTTTTCGAATTTCCAAATGGCTCAAACCAGATGTGGGGTGCAGACCGGTTTAAGGTTGCAGAGGGTATATGGGATGAGAAAGCTGCCTTACCAGTACCAGGAGAACCAGCGGTCAACAAGACACAGACGCTTCCTGAGATGATCAAGGCTTCCGTCGGAGCCGTGGATATGGACCTACGTGCAAATCTTCTCCAGAACGTCGTAGTCACAGGCGGTACCACACTAGTCAACGGCTTCACAGACCGACTCAATAGCGAACTAACAGCAATGTACCCCGGAGCACGAATCAAGATCCAAGCAGCAGGTTTAACAAGTGAACGCCGATTTGGAAGCTGGATCGGAGGCAGTATCTTGGGAAGTTTGGGCACGTTCCATCAGATGTGGATAAGCAAGAAAGAGTATGAAGAGTTTGGTGCTAACGTGGTAGACAAGAGGTGTAAGTGATACCTTAGGTACGGTACATAAGCCGAATAAAAGCAAAACAAAAAGTTAAGATAATTGGCTTGGCTTTTTATATGAAGATGGTGGATGGCGTTAGGTGTTTTGCTGGATATTATACCTCCAGTTCTAGAAAGATTATGAGAAAAAAAAGCAAAACTTTTTGCTTTAGTATGTATCTGGTTGACTGTGTATTGTGTTCTTTTGGGGTTTAATCCCGAAGGTATAAGTCTATTGCTTAAGTGCTTAATGAGATGAGATCCGCCTTGCTTTAATTCAGTAGGATAAATAGTGGCCTGTATATGATACGAGGAGGTAGGATTTAAGTGATTTGAATAATTTGTAGGAAGTAGTAGTATACCTAGTTGATTAACTTAGGTAAGTAGGTAGCTTGAAGATAATTTAAGGAACTCACCAGAGACTTGGGTAACTTACTAGAAACTATGGTGGATGGACATATCATATTGTAATCCACACTTTCAATACGTCTTCTCAGCACACAAATACAAGAGACAAGAAAGTAGCAAGGTCGAATATGCAGGAAGACACAATATTACTCTTGATTGCCAATGGTATCTACCCTTATTCCTGCTCGCCAGGCAAATGTGTCCTGTAATAGCTACAATCAAAATCCATGTAATCCATCATCCTCCCATCTGAAAGCTCCATAATTCAAAGGTCCATTCTACCAAACCCCTCCCTTGGACATACAACACGCTCTAAAAAATCACCCTTCGTTTCCCCTCATGAATTATCAACCCCTAATACGTTTTGCAAAAAAAAAAGAAGTCGGAGTAGAAGAAAGATTAAAAGTTTTGCCTTCCCACAGAATAGAAACCAACGCAATCATGTTGTGGAAGAGCAGCCGGAGAAGTAGAAGATCGACTAGCGATTTTGGTATCTCAAGAAGAATGAATAAAGTAGTGGCGAAAGTACCAGCACGCACGCTATACTGTGCCAAATAACGCCTTAGAAGCCAAAAGTCGGACGGAGACATTTGAAGAACAGAATGACCAAATTGCCTTTGGAACTAATTTTTGATTTGGTGAAAGAGTATGTGCGTGAATGGAATTTGCGTATGTAAGGCAAGGTTTGTTTTGTCAGAAGTATAAATTAGACTCGTCGGTGGCCTTTATCGACGGACGGGGGGGCTGCGGGAACCTGGTGCAGGTACACCTTGCTCCATGTTGCCGGTCAATTCAGCGACACGGGCTTTGATTCTAGCCACTCGGGATTCGATCGCTATTTGTAGTTAGTATGCAGGCCTAGGAATACAATAGAAGGGTGGACTTACTCTCTTCTCCTGAGGTCTCTCCATCCTCTCCATCGGTCTTCTGACTGTATCCACCTCTCGACTGTTCCTCGCTCTGTCTTTGGGCGGCTCTCTCTGCAGCATTCTTTCGAATTTGAGCCCACCTATCTTGAACAGGGGAGGCCTCCTTTGTAAGTTCAGCACCATTCCCATCCTCATCAGCGGGGGCTCTCGAGATCGGTGGTGGCATTGCATCTTCACTTTGTCTTGGAGAATCTTCTGGAACAAACGCAGGCACATCGTCCATGGGCCCTTGGTCAAATCTTGAGAATTCTTCGCGAGCTTCGTGGGCATCGTGGGTATCGACACGGGACAAGCTATCGCGCACAGATGGGTCATATGAACGCTCGTAATTCTGATGTTGAGATGCTGTCGGGGTGGCATCGCCGTCCTCAGGATGAGCTGCGGACTCTGGGTACTGCTCGGCGGTAGGTGAATTGACCGGAGTCTTCTTCTTAAAGCCAGAAAAGCGCCGTCCAATTGTGGCACCTCCAGCTTGGAGCTGTCCATTGTTCTCTGGCTCTGAAGCCTTCTCTGGAGCGGGACGAATCTTCTTCCTGCCAAAAATCTTCCTGAAACCCCCTGGTTGCTTCTCCTTTTTAATTTCCTTCTTAAGCTTGTGGGGCTTCTTATTCTCAGGGCTAGAAGTAATGTCTGTCGATGGGCCTCGTGATTGTTCTGAACTTGCTTCGGCGCGAGGCATCGGGGATGCTAAAGGAGTGCCGACAGTCTTCCGTTCGATGGGGTGTTCGCGAGGTAAAGGCATTTCTATAGCCTTCTCTGACAATGCGAATTGCTGTTCGCGCTCGACATCAGCAGCGGGTGTTGGTGGGAAAGGTGCTGGCTCTGGTGTTCTTGATCCGCTTGGCCCTTCATATGATCCGGCCGATGATGGTATCGTTGGAAGATCTCTCTCGCGAGACCGGCTCTGATCTCCTGGAAGAGGCCGTAAAGTATCCTGGCTTGGGTGACCATTAGTCTGCATTGTAGCCTCTCCTAGGCCACGTCCAGTGGTTTTATTAGCAAGATATGCTTCTCTAATGGCATCCTTGTCGTATTTATTGGCCCATTTCATAGCTGGCGAAGCCTCGCTCATGATGACAGGTTGCAGTGTAAACACACTTGCTGTCTTCTGCTGATTCATAATTTCTCCTTGGTTACGACCTCGTCGCATCCCTTGATCCCTTTCCATTTCTTGCATTCTTTGTTTCTGTTGGAGTTGAATGGCAGCTGCCTGAATTCGAGCATGCTGGTCGGGGCCTATAGTTGTCTTGCTTCCTCCTACACTTTGGCTCGTTCCGAATGATGGTTGATTAGCTCCATTTGTCTGTCCATTTTGTTTCCCAGTTGAAGTCGACTTTGACCTACTCACACCCTTGTTGCGCTTAGTCCAACCAAACAGGCTCTTCTTTTCTGCAATGTACGCTCCTGGTTCAGGTGTGGGAGCAGCTCCTTGGATTATTTCCTCCATCACCAGCCACCTTCCACCCTTAATCACAGTCTCGACAAGCGCACAACGACCAAAAGCCGCCTTCCTCTCAGCTGGTTCCTCGCCTGCCAAACTACTGATCCAAACCCACCAGAAAGCATCATCAAGGTCAAATCTAGTAATGCTAGCGAGCTCACCAGGTTCAAGATTTTGCGTTTGTTCCAGTCTTGGCCTGTGTGATTGAGAACTGCGTCCTCGGTTAGTGTCAATGGGAGGTAGTATCTTGTCAGGGGGTAGCAATAGCGGAGCTGGTCCATTAGTCGCCTCGTCAACAAAGCCGGATGAAAGAAAATCAGCCCAAGATGGTGTTGTCGGTCTTCCCCCTGCCATAGTCCTTGCATGTGGGGTAGTTCTGAGTCCTTGCGGCTTGCGCTGCTTCATGAAATTAGTTTCGACATCCTCTTCTTCCTCGTTCTCATCAAATCCTCCTGAAAATCCGATATCCTCGAACCTCGACCATGATGCATCGCGTAACCCTGTTGATTGTTTCGAGCTCGAGGCTTGTGATTGATTTGCCGATGAGATGGACCTCAGAACTCGGCGGCACTCATCGGTCAGAGCCTTGACGGGGTCTTCATACTCTGAAAATTCTTGTAAAGCACGATCATCATCGCGGTATTGAAAGTGATTTGCTCGGCGCAGTAGTGCAAACGGTGTTGGTGATACTGAATTGACAATCATAACCACCTTTGACGTCGATGACTGCATTAGCGAGGGCCGTTGGGGGGGATACTCGCTCTGCTGAACCAGCTGTTGCAGAGACATTGGAAGATTGGAGATGCCGTTCACTCCCTTCACAGACTCTCGGGAAAGGGACCTTAGGTATGCAAAGAATAAGTGGCTAGTTGCATCCGCAGCTCTGATATATCATTAGTAGGTGCTTCAACGTTGGAAACGAATGGGGCATACTTTGACCAGCCCTTATAACCACCATCAAAACCATTTCCCGCATCCACATGCTCAAAGGCCCACCATCCTGCCATCCTTGATAACTTGCGTCCACCCAAGCCATTAGACTTAGCATGTGCCGCTATTGCTGAAAGTAAGTCGAAAAAGTCGAAAATTATCTTCGTGCGCGCATCCGAGTCCACACTGAGGGGTATAAACGTCGCAAAAGAGTCCCGGGCCATATTCGAGTCTGAAAACTAGTTATTACCACATCAATTCAGAAGAGATGTTTGCAATTAATCACCTTGCTCGCCAACTTTGAACAACTCGTAGGCTTCCCATCCTACCACTCCCCCCGCTAATCTGCTCCAGCACCATTTTACTACGCCGCACAAAACCTGTCCCCTGTCAGTCACAATCAATTGGTTCATCGTCGCTTAATGAAGCTCACCATAGGCTCCGTTAGCCGTAGTTCTTGCGCCAACTCCTCGCCATATAGTGGTTGTCCCCTATCAAAGAAGTGCCGAATAAAGGTTCGAGCCGCGCTTGGGTCTGAGGTCGGTCGGAAAGGTAGAAGGAGAAAAGGCATATCCAATGCTGCAAGGAGACGTTTATTAGTTTGTGCAACAGTAAGGGATGGGTCGCAGCATATCTGATAGTGGATTGATATATTAGGAACCTCCTCATACCTCTCGACTTGATTTCCAGCGTACAACCGCGACATAATTCCTGGACCTCCTCTGACTCAACGCTTGTTCGTGTCCAGGCGTCCTCCCATTGCGGCTTTGTGGGCTCTGGAGTTACAGGTTCCTGCGCGCCTTTCTTGACTTTTGAGGGACCATCTTTCTTCTTCCTTGAAAACAACCCCATAATGCGAATGACTGACTGGACTACCGGTAGCCTTGATGCATCCAACCTGCCGACCAGCTCGTCGCGTTTGAAGAGGAGAAGTGGGTGTTCTTGTGAAAAATAGGAGACGAGATAGTCAATAATCGCGACTGGAAAGTTTATCGTTTAAGGGGCTCAGTTCTAGTTCTCTCTTGGTGCACGTCCAATCAAAGGCCTGGGTTGGGCGGTGAGATCCAGCAGTCTCAATTGGGATGGCAAGACTAAGATAGTGGGCGATCGGCGGCGGCACTATCGTACGAAGGTAGGTACGTCGGTACGTCAGTTGAGTGTTTGCGGTGATGTTGTAAGGTCAAGTTGAGTCCCCGTTCGAAGGTGAAAATGGATATTTCCTGCGTATGGGAATGAGTTGTCGTTGAGATTCCAGATGTGAGACGGATAGACGAGAGTCCTTTCATTAAAAGCGGACGGGTATAGGCCAGGAACAAGCTTAAAGTGAGTAATTACATCGTGGAAAAAAGGACGTTTGACCAATTATAGGTCGGTTGCCACGAGATTCATGTGTTGGCACATCGTCAAAAGCAACCCGGCGCTCATCCAATGGCGCGGTCAAGATGGGATGAGTTGCAATTAAGGATGTCCTGCGCCTACGCCCACATATCTTCAGCTCCGGGAGCTCCAGTATTTTGCCAACCTTCGGTCTTTCGTGCAGAATGAACCTCATTCCATCATTAATATTACCTGGCATTGTCCTGTACGAAGTGATATTTACCGAGCAGATCATTCGCGCATAGACCTCTCTCAGACTCTCCCTCCTCTCATCGGAAAGCCGGTGGGTGAAGATTCCTAATGCACCGTATGCGCCTATGCATGATGCATTGAGTCCTAGGTAGCTCCCCGCCCATCACTCGTCTCTGTCGTGCTTCATCAGCACCAGGAGCTTATATGTGAGAAAGGGACTGCAAAGTTAAATCTCCGAGGCTTTGCTTTGTGTGGCGGGCGGCCATTTATTTTATGAGTCAGCCTTCAGGCACAAGAAAGCTGAGGTGTGGTTGTTGGCGGTGGTGGTGGTGTGGTGTGTGTTCTATCCTAAATCTAGCCTTGCAGCTGCACCAGAAGCTTGGGTCTTCGCACCCAATCAGACAGGTCCACGGTCGAACGCCTCGCTGCACTACACTACACGCAGGCTGTTCTCCCGTCCCTGAATCCCCACGAGCTGCTTTTACTCGTACAGGGCAGCGAAAGGCTTTGCGTGGGATCTTCGAGCACTCCAACATGTGAGACTTCGTCCAGTCTATCCAATATCTTTTGTCTACTTTACTTTTCTTGTCCTTGCAGAATCCGTTGTCTCAGATCTCCATGCCAAGGTCCTTGCACAATTGACATTTTGCATGGTCGACGTGGAGCTTGTATAAAGTCAATACCACAAAGATCGTAATTCGTGAAACTATGGTTGAACATCGCAAGCAAGCCGTCTGCGAGTTGCAGACACGCCAAGTTTGTGGCGTCTTGCCAGAGCAATAGTCTCGTTATGCTGGATGTGAAGCTCAATCAGATTGAGCACTTGCGGTCACTGTCATCAAGCTGCTACTGTTTGCGGAATATCATCTTTCGCCAGCTCTCATTCTACTCTCATTGTACGAAAGACATACGAAGTACATGTGCAGCTTGGATATGGAGCAGCACGATTGGAACTTGAAGCTTTGAGTAGGTATGCGATGCGGTAGAATTGTACAGCCGGCTTCGACTTTCTTTGCAAGCAGGAAACCAAATCAGATGCACGCACATAGCTGTGTACCGCAGTGATGAATCCCAGATCCGACCCGACAGGAAAGAAGAAGTTAAACAATTCAACAGACTATTCTCGGAAGTAGTCCCCAGCGGAACCATTAGAGCCGGACTTAGGATCGTTGAGAGACCCAGGAGATCGGAAAGTCGCACGTGTGTTACTTCGTATCTGTTCGTTCATGGCCCAGACAACAGATAAAGTTGAGTAACAACGGCGACGCATTTCCAAATTTTGAGCCCCGTCACTAGTGAAAGTAAGAAACAAGAACTAAAAAGGAGTGCCGTACGCAGGGGATTCTATGATGGAAGCTAGAACCGTTAGGGCTGCATGATGCCGTCATGAACGTACGGGCTTGAGTTAACTAACTCCTTCCCTCGCTGACGCTCATTCAACAATACACTCGCTGCGAAGAATTCCAAATCCCAAATCCCTCTTCATTCCATCGCAATCGGCAAATCCAGCTACGAAAGTACGTACTGTAGTACAGCATCAATCAATCAAAGTTTCCAGTTCTTACGAAGCAAGCCTCACAATGGTTAAAGATAACGAAGCGGTTATTGAGTGGGTGTTCCATTCTCTATTTCAGTACGTCCGTATCAAACTAATTAATTTCTGGTTGGAAGGGAGTTCAATGAACTTGTAAATATGACAGCCGGTAAGCTGGAAGCCTGGCTCAAGGAAGAAGATTCTACGAGTTCTGGATGGGCGACAGATGATGGTAGTTAAGAGACTGTTGGGCATGAGAGGTATGTTACCTACCTATAGTGATCACGTTGATATCAGTAAGCTACTGTATTCAAAGTGGGCGGAAGATAGCTGCAATACTACAGAAGAATCCTAAGAAGGAACCTGGCAATTATGATGAAGGTGAAAAATCTCAGCCCTAAGTTGTTTTAGTAGGGCGAAGTGAGTTCAAGCTGATGAGAGAGGATATTGATCAGATGAGACGTGTTGTTGCATTCTACAAGAGACACCTAACACAAGAGGAAAAGGCAAAGCAAGACACCAATAGCAAGAGTTACAAAGGTCTCAAAAACTGGGGCCATGATGCCCAGAAGGCTTGAGGATTTGATTTCTGCATCTACAAACTCCACACATCCAAACTCCTAATGATATATCTACCGGTACCAGGACATACATAGGAAACAGGCCCTGCCCATAAGTCATAAAAGACCTTTTTTGTGAGATTCATCTTCGTAAACATTCAAAACATTTGCTTCGTTCTGCCCCCTTACCACCCTGCCCATCCCTTATATCCCAGCCTCAACAGCCTTAACATTCAAACTCCAATCAATACCCCCATCCTTCCCATACCGTCCCTCATTCACCAACCACTCATTCGTCTTCTTAAAATGTCCACAATCAAAGAACCCCCTCATAGCACTCAGAGGGCTAGGGTGAACACTCGTAAGCACCAGATGTCTACTCTTGTTAATCTTCTGAACTCTCTTTCCAGCCGGCGTACCCCAAGCCAAGAAAGCCACTCCTCTAGTCCTCCGCTTATCAAGAAGATCAATAATCTTCTGCGTGAACTTCTCCCAACCCCGATTTGCATGCGAATTGGCTTCGTGAGCTCGGACTGTGAGACAGGTATTGAGGAGAAGCACACCGCGGTCAGCCCAAGGGGTGAGTAGACCGCCGTTGTTTGGTGGAGGTTTGAAAGGTGTGGGTGAGGAAGGTGGATAATCTTTTTCGAGGGCCTTGTAGATATTCTTTAGGGACGGTGGAGCTGGTGTAGGTGGACGGACGGAGAAGGAAAGGCCATGGGCTTGGTTGACGTTGTGATATGGATCCTGACCGATAATAACGGCTTTGACTGTGTTGAAAGGTGTATGCCTCGACCTTTAATGGTTTCGCCTTATAATTAGCCTTTCGAAGTACTTACACTATACATAGCAGAGAGAAAGGCAGGAGGGACAAGACAAACCAAGAATAAACATCCTCCATAGGAGGAAAGATCTTCTTCCCCGTCTCCATCTCCCTCTTGAGAAACTTCTTTAACTCTAAGAAATCCTTGCCCACGATCTCATCTTTGAGCTGTGACAGCCAACTCTCATGCAACGTCTCAATTTCCAGCTTCAGCAGATCTTTCTGCTCCTCTGTGAGCTTGGCTACCCATTTCTCCTTGTCGAAGTTGGATATGGGAGCGGGAACCTCGACTTTCTCGGTCGTGTTGCCGGTCACCTTGGTGGTCGTTGACACGGCCTTTGGGGCTCCGAAGAAGGAGGTGATGCTGGCATTTGCTTTTGGCTTTTTGTCCGTTGCGTTTTTGAGAGCCGCTTCTGAGGCTTTACGTTTCAAAAACATGATTGCTAGACGTGAGAATAGTTGTAGAGACAGTTTCGGAAAAATTTCAGAGATTTTTATGAGGTTGGGGCGATTCAATGGTTGTAGGGAATTTTGTAGAGTTGAAGCTGATGATACACGGCCACGCTAGTAGTTCACCAGGTTAACGCGTCTCCAAACGCGAAACGCGTGAAGTCGTTAAAGTTGGAGGCACGTCAGACTCGTCAGTTAATTTATTGAAACTTATTTATTCTTTAATTATTATGGTATCTTTTTGCTTGAATCTATCCACCTATAGTACACGTACAGTTCCCCGATTCGCTATGCTTGAATATCAAAAACAGGCAACCCATACTTAGCTGAGATTGCTCCACCCCCAAAACGCCTTTTCATAGATTTTAAACCATTGTAACGCCAGAAAGGAGTTCGTGGGCTTTTTTCTCATTCAGACGAACGTTTTCGTTCCGCCCTTTCGTTGACACTACGAAATGTCCTCTTCCCAACCTCGTAGCAACTGATCATTATCGCGCATGAAGGAGCAACCTTCAGCGTCCTTGCAACCCATCCTCTCCATAAGCCAGACGCACCTTCTTCCTTAATGATATGCCATAAAAACTTTGGCATTGACAATTGCTCGGGTGCCAGAATTTTCTCAACTGCCGGGACCTTTGAGCAACTAGGGTCCTTGAACACTTGCCGCCGCGTCTTTCCTACATCGAATGGCATTGTCACTATCGAAGCAAATGCTCCAGAGACTGCTCCGGCCGTAAAGCTATCAACGAAGGTGTCCGAGTGGTTCTCTCGGCTTTGTGATCTGCTCCGTGCTCGACTCCGCGAACCTTCTGCCTCAAGTGGTCGGCCTCGCCGTCTCTCTCGTGCATCTGTCAGGGAGCCTCTGATAGTCTCATAGCCCCACCAGTAGATACCAGAAAATGGAACATCCCTCCAAAGCGTCAACGTAAGTCCACGCCACAGAGAGCTGTAGCCACAACTCGAAACCATCTCCTTAAGACTCTTAAAGGTTTCTGTAAAATGTGCTCCACCAGTCGATCGGCTTGCTTGCATCCTAGTTCTAAACATCTCGATAGGGCTCACGACAGCCGCTGCCAATGTTCTTGCTGATGCACCAGCCACGAGAGGGGCATAATCGTCCGAGGCAATTCGATGAATAGGACTCTGGTGATTGAATCGCAGCCAGTCGTATCCTGTGAAGTATATGATATTGGACGGCACTGTCATGACCAGGGTGGGTGATAGACCTCGCCACAATGTTGCAAATCCTTCATTCCTCGCAATCTTCCTAATCCCATCGAACGTAGAATTGAAAGTCCGTCTTTGTGTCTCCTCCACTGCACAGTCCACGCCTATTGACTGACTCATAGAGCCAACCTTTGGTGCAACCACACACATTTCAGCATTATTATTTACGAAAAAGACTTCTCGACAGCATGCTGTAATTCCGAGGTTCGGGGGTAAGGTGTTGAAGGACTGAGGTGCAGAGGCTGCGAGCTTTTGTATTGATGCGAGAGGTGATTGCGAAGGTTGAGACTGGAGGCGTACTCGTACGACGTCTAGGGGAGTCACTGTATTCGCAGATTAGCATGTGAGTTCTGGTTGTGAAGGTACATTATTATGAACTCACCCAGGAGCGACGTCAACAGACTTCCAGACATGGCAGAGAGCATCTTCTGGCCAGCGGTGATATCAACTTCGACATCGTCATTGTCTCCGCTGTAATCGCCAGACATAGCTATCGTCTCTGAAACTCCAGGAATGAGACCATCTCCGTGTATCCTGTCATGCCGTTGATGCGTCTCGAAATCAGTGGCGAGGTCGTCTTTTGATAGCGAGCGATCCCAAGGACCGGACATTGAGCGGAGTGTTGTGCGTAGGACCAGTGCTATGGAAAGGGCTCAGCTATCAATATGCGCTGGAAGCTGATGCTCTATCGCATAGCAGAGGCGGTGGTGGTGGTGGTTGATTAATGACGACTCTCCAATTCTTAACTTTTTAGCTCTGCTCTGATGGCTCGCACGCCGAGGAGCGGAAAGATCCCTGTTCTTAATGGAATTTGGAATATTCCGGAGTACAACCTTTTGACTGGTGACTCTATCGGCGTCATCGGGGCTCGGATCGCTGATAAAGGATCTATCGTTGATTAGAGATCGTGATTCGTGCTGGCTGCAGCTGTCAACTTTTGTACTCCCGTACCCCAACGACCTTTGCGCTTCACCTAGTAAATACCTAACAAAGACACTCCTCTCCTTTCAAATTGCCACACCACCATACCATGGAGGACTCAAATCCAGAGCTGGAGTCATTCCGACAACAATGGCGAGCAGAATTTTCCGCTAAAGCAAAAGAAGACGTTGTCAAAGGCCGTAGGAAATCAAATGCTGTACCCCCAGTGCGCAGGGGCCTAAATGTACGTCCAACTGCGGACAGGGTAGCCAAAGCCACTGAGCAGGAAGACGATGATTATATACAATCGCATTCAGCTCATCAGTTCGATAGTCACGATGTGACAGAGGCAGGAGAAGTTGCAGAAGGTAGCAAGACCAGAAGCCGAGAACCACGGTCTGCACTTGAGCATTACGAGAAAGCGGTAGAGAGGGAAGCACAGGGAAATCTGGGAGATAGTCTTAATCTCTACCGCAAAGCTTTTCGGGTAAGTAACTTGCGCCTTTGAAATGGAGCTTTTGTCTAATGAGCATAGCTGGATCATCGTGTAGACCAAAAGTACAAAAACAAGCACTTCCCTCCCTCATTTGCCTCGAAACCTGCCAACCCAAACCCCTCGAATGCAGCAGTCACAGTACCCAATACCGCCCATCACTCCCTAGACGGGCCCCCACAGACAATAAACCAACTTATAGCAGGATTCTCCGGGTTAACTATTAAACCTGCACCAGCTGTTATCGAAGGGACTGTTGCGCCTCCATGTCCAATAGCAGAATTGCCAGATGAGATTCTAATTCATATCCTTACGACTTTGGCTGTGGTCGACGTTGCATCTTTCGTTAGGCTTGCACAAGTTTGCAAGCGACTAGCATACTTGGTGGCGACGGAGGAACAGATTTGGAAACGTATATGTCAAGGCTCAGAGGTTGGGTTTGGTGCTATGCATTATCAATTCCAGCGAGAAGTCCTCGGTGGCCCAATTGAGGAGGACTACCCAGAACTTGAAGACGAGGATCCGGCTACTGATGCTACAGGCCCAATTCAAGAGATATCCCTTGATAAAAACCAAATTACCGAATCACTTCTTAGAAGTGCCTATTCCTCTTCATGGCACCAGATGTTTCGGCTGCGTCCAAGAATTCGCTTTAATGGTTGCTATATTAGCACTGTCAATTACATCAGGCCTGGTCAAGCTTCCGCTTCACAGGTTACCTGGAACAGCCCCGTTCATATCGTCACGTACTATCGGTATCTAAGATTTTTTCGTGATGGCACCGTCATAAGTCTTTTGACAACCACTGAACCAGTTGATGTAGTCCACCATCTTACAAAAGAATTGTCTGAGACCCATCGCAACGGTGGAGCCCCGCATCTACCTTCTATAGTCATGCAGAACGCTCTAAGGGGTCGCTGGTGTCTTTCCACTATCGGGGACAATCCGGAAGCAGACCTCAAAGATTCTGAAGGAGAAGTCTTCATCGAGACTGAGGGTGTAGGCCCTAAATATATGTACCGGATGGAACTTTCACTTCGAGGCTCTGGAAAGGGAGCAAAGAACAACAAGCTTGTTTGGAAAGGCTTCTGGAATTATAACAAGCTCACAGATGACTGGGGGGAGTTCACGCTTCGGAATGACAAAGCATTCTTCTGGAGTCGCGTAAAGAGTTACGGAATAGGTGCTTAATTAGGAGACTGATAAATGATACAACGAATTTTATGATGAGAGCACGAGCTTTTTGCATATCTATAACTTTCAAGATAAGTTGACTTGGTCGCATAATACTTTCACCAAAAGGTCTTCCTTAAGCTTTCGTTCTGTGTGTTTAAGTCTCCTATCACATGTAACAATCTAATTTATGAGGAACGCGCTATAGCCACTAATCTCATTTGCAATAAATCATCGCCGGAGAAGTTGATCTTCTACTCGCCTCTCGATTTTAGAGGAAATGCCAATTCCCACGAAGTTACTCACTAACTGGAAATTATTCAACATCAAGCGACTTCGACCACACTTTTAAATCCCTGAAACGTATAGTAAATTATAAAAGATCTATTTTCTTTGAATGATGACAGAGAATGAACTTAAGTGTCGAGTTGGTTCTCGTTATAAATAGGGTGCTCGCTTAATAAGCGAGGTGATGTATTTCTGTATGGGGAGTCGGTTAAAAGGTTGTTTATCGAAATTAGTATATTACTGGGAAATAGATGTATTAATGTGCTGCTCGGATGGTTGTACCCAGAGCAGGAACTCAAGTACTCCATTGTTTGCAAAGAAGCGCATTTTCTTCGACAGTAAATAAAATATTAGTGGAAAGGAATTAAGCACTTAGATGGGACGTCTTATCTACTTTTGCTTGCTACCT
This sequence comes from Pezicula radicicola, assembly GCA_003008705.1. Lineage (NCBI taxonomy): Eukaryota > Fungi > Ascomycota > Leotiomycetes > Helotiales > Dermateaceae > Pezicula > Pezicula radicicola. The sequence continues at coordinate 205,996 of PDUO01000013.1, read as the reverse complement.
ACCCCGAACAGTGTCGCAGTCTGACGTATTTTTCATTTGAGCAATTCCATCAAACAATCTCGATCTATGATCTTCCGTTAACCTCACAATTATTTTTATAGAATATTCCTAGAAACAAACCCTATTCTGCTCAAATGTAAAAGTCAGGTTTTATAATTCATAGTTCAACTAGATGTACTAAGGAACTTTGTTAGATATCTCGCGAACATAATCTAGCACTTGATATAACTATAGCTAATTCCTAATAAAAAGTTTAGAAAGCTCGCTCGCTAAGCGAGGCTGTATTTTATCTCAACTAAAAGTCGATTCGGGAAGATGTAAGCTATATGTATGCAGCTTAAACTACATATAAGTCATTTTAAGTGAGCCGTTATTTGGCATGTGCTACTTGATATCTGGTATGGCCCCTGCCTAATTTTGACGAATTGAGATGAATATACGTAAATACTACTTGCGCTCCCACTAAAACAAAAGCGGAGGAATAGGAAATAGTAGAAGAATAATCATACTAGTAAATAGCTAAGGGTGAATTTATATAGGAATAGTGATAGAACACGTGGGCTTGTTTAATTCTTAGCGTCTACCAATTAGCGACAACGAGGTAGGTACGATAAGGTACTAAGCCTCCTAATAATAGCTAGTGTGAGTCTCAGTTACGCTCGACAATAATTGCACTTTAACTTTTAGAAAATTAGGCGTAGCCTATGCCGAATATCAAATAGCACATGCCAGATAACAATTCCTAATTTTTAACATTCTGCGACGTCTTTGTTATATAGTGAATAGCCTGGTACCTATATAGAAATTAGTAGAGCCCTGACGAATAGACTGGACTATTCTATAAAGCTAAGCATGAAAATATACCCTAGCAAATTATCTAACTTACCGAATACCGCACAAGTGTAAGTACTTGAGTTGGTGAATGCTTTTAGCAGCTGACCAGCGGCTAGCTAAAGAGAAAAAATATTCAAAGTACAGTAACTAGTAGATTATAGTGAATCAATCGCGATTTTAGTTTGGACTCGGCTAACAATTGGGATATAAACTATCTAGGACATGGAAGGGTAAAAAGGTAGCCGTATCTTCTACGAAATCATAATTAATTCACCCAAAAACCCCTGTTTTGACGAGCAGTACTTTGTCCACAAAAGGCTCTAACCTTTCCTTGCCTACAACACTCTCACAAGGAACAGCCGGCAGAAGATTTCAAAATGGGTAGAGTTGACAACGATGAAGGCTGTGAGGATTCTGGAAAGAATGGCGTTTCGAGTTCGACTATCACAGATGTAAGTGTAGTGTAAATCCTTCCAAACCGCTCGCATTTCGAAGACCGAAGATATCGCAACGCTCAAACTTTCGAATTGATCTTATGCATAGAGTTTCGACATAAGCCTAGGCGATCTTATACTGTAATGTTAAAGAGCTGATTTCTAATAACAATTAGGTCTCTGCGGTCGAGTCTAAGTTTTCAAAATTGTCGTTAAATAGAAAAGCACCTAAGACCATTGCCAATGAGGAAAGCAAGACCCCTCCAGTATTGATAAAGCCGAACACTATTCCCATGGCTCTGGACAATAATATTTCATCAAAATGGAGACTAGCGAGTCACAGATTCGAAAATATCACAACAAAACTTACATTAAGATTATGGCCAAGACCAAATCGACAACGATCGGTGGAATTTTCGAAGGCAGTAAAAGACTTCAAAACCCACGAACTCCACGAACTTGACAATCAAGGCGAAAACTTCTTGAACGTCTTGGACATTCCCCTAGAATCCGATGAGGTGCTACAACTGTACTTCGATCGCTTCAATAGCATCTTTTTTGACAATGCTTTGACGCCTAATCTCTGTTATAAACGTTGGATATTATGCTCTTCAGAAAAATGGATTAGGGATATGAGTAGGCCGGGAATGCTGGATACAATTGTGTGGGGACAAACATTCTATATCGACCCGTTCCCTGAGAAACAACATCCGGTTGGTATTGTTCTATATGAGCATAAATACCTCAAGGCTATGGAGCCAGGTCAGATTCTCGGCGCATACTTAGGGACTTTACTTCATGAGATGCTCCATGCGTTCTTTAAACTATTCGGAACATGCAGCGAAAACGACAATGCGTATTGTGGCACAAACTTTTGGATGGGATGTGGCGGTACTGGCCACGGATGGCACTGGCAAAAGACTGCCTATGAGATGGTGAGTAATTCCTCTCCTCTTTATGTTCCAAATAATATTCCGTCTACTATATTGTTTGTAAGAATCACTGCTAACTTCTATACTATTTTAGGAAAAATTTTGTTCTGAAGAGTTGGACTTAAAAATTAAATTAGGCGACCGTCTTGGTTCTTTGCAAAAGGAGATATTAAGAATGCGCGAAGGCTATTATACGGAACCGGCTTCGTCGACCTTGACTAGAGATAATATCATTGAAGAGATTGGATTCAAATCCACAACTGTCGATGATGCAAAATGGATCGAATACTCTGATCAGACAAGCAATGACTGGATCCATAACTATTGTCCAGGAGACTATAAAGGTACGACGCCAGGGTTTTTAGAGTAAAGAGACACAAAATAGAAATCCAATTGAATAAATGGATATTTTTAAAGACAATGTGTCAGCCATTGTGGCCCATTTTTGTCATGTGTCAGTATATCCTCATTCTGGCCATAATTGCTTCTTCTTTTCGGGCCTTTCGCTCAGGCCTCTATCAATACTGGTTTCTATTGTAGCGCTCTACGCGCAATGCCATCGCATCCGGAATGCCTTATTTTGTATGGAAATCAGGCTCCAATTGATGCTCAGCTATTGTATATAAAGGTCTGCTGCCTCCCACTCGTTTTGAGGAATCAGAAAATTCAGACTCTTATTCAAATCATCATTATTGTGCTCGAGGGTTCATACAATGTTGTTGGGAACTCGAAATTTAACATTGGACCACATTCTTAGCGAAGTACATCCCTGTGAGAGCGCTCCAGGCTCAGATATGCCTACCTCTATTCTACATCTAGTTGTTTTTCTCCTTAGTATAAGTCCTGTGCCGTACGAATGGTTTATAAGAGATCATTTTGATTAGGACAAGTGAGTTATTCAAGTCCATCTCTTATGTCTGAATAGATTATTGAAATGATCTCTTATAAATTAATTAGTGTGGCACTTACCTCTACCCTCTTAACAGCACTATTCCACCGCCCTTCTAACTTCAATCTCTATTGAACCGTCGTGTTGGTACTAGTTTTGATCCTTCCTTGGTCTCAACTTGACCATAAGAGGTCCCTTCTCCCACAAGGTGTATATTTTCTGCTTTACCCATGTTGCGAGCCCATCATCAGCCTCCAAATCAAAGTTCCAGAGTATTCGGGTTATGATAAGACGCATCTCGGCATATGCAAGGCTTTTACACGGATAGAGTTAGCTATCACACTGCATTATGTATAAACATCTCAGGGGAAAGAATCACTCACTTTCGTCCAATACAATTTCTTGGCCCAGTGGAGAAAGGTTGAAATGCCTGAAAGTTGTCGGATGCAAAACGTGGTGCACCCATGAATCTTTCAGGGATAAAGCTGTCGGGGTCTGTAAAGTTCTCAGGAGATCGATATGCTGCCCACTGATTGACCGAGACAGTTGTCTAGAGTAAATTGTTATAAGATAATTTCGTTTGCGTCTATTTTAGCTGAAGAAGTAACTTACATTTCCAGGGACCCATTTACCAGCAACCATATCGCCAGTAGGGCCGACAGTTCGTGGAAGACCAACAGGTACTGGAGGATACATTCGTAATGACTCGTCAAGCACTGCCAAGAGATATGGCACATTACTGACGCTCTGAATTGTAATCTCATCTTCGCTAGCGAACGTTTCGCGAATAACCTTGATGAGCTTCTCCAAGACTTTAGAATTTTGAAGAAGGAGATATGTGGCTCCAGACATAAGAGTCGCAGTTGTTTCCGAGCCAGCGATAATTAAGATAGCTGCATTACTGTTGATCTCAGCATCAGTCATGCTAGACTTATCTTTGTGCTTCAAAATATAACTCATGAAGTCAGCTCGATCGGTTAGAAACTCCCTTCGCTTAGCAACTTTCTGCTCTGCCATCTGATTGTGAGCATCTCGTTTGGCTAAGAGAGAACTTGGTGTGAATTTCTCTGCAAGATTGTTAAAGAGGGAATGCCGACTGACTGCCATCATTATGGCACCCAACTTTATGCTTTCGAATAGCATACTGACCCAAGGATGATAGCTAGCTTTCTCAACACATTGGAAAGACTCGCCAAAGCAGAGATCTCCGAAGATGTCAAATGTTGTCCAGTTATACCACTGCACGATATCTGTGGGCTTTTCATTTGTCTCCCTCAAACGCTGGATCAATAGATCAAGGTAAACCTTGATGAGCGGCTCCTGTTCGCGCATAGCCTTTTCAGAAAAAGCATGGGATAGTAATCGGCGGAATCGAGAATGGTCACCAGCAGGTGCAGTGACAATATTCGGGGCACCACCAGCCAATGTATCATAGAATGGTCTGCTTTTCTCCATCTGAGGACGACCTATACGATGTCCATAGATATCTCTCCATCCCTCAGCACAATTGTATGAGAGCTCATTGGGTGAGATTCGAACCACTTCTCCGTATTTCTTGTGGAGTTCATGAGTTTTGTAGGTCAGGTTGCCATTGAGTAGAGCTCTGATAAAAGGTATATCTGTTGCTGCGGATGATTTTGGACCTGGGTAAGAGGACAGTGGATGGAGGTAGATGTTGTAAATGAGGCGACTGAGGAAATACACCTGTACTACGTTAATAATGCCTAGAATATCCGAATGGCTTGGAGATACTCACGGTATAGGACAAGGCCACAATAATAATAATGTACTGTGCCTTGAAGATGGGCGAGGACTCCTCGACGAGCTTCGTCACGGCCATGTTGATGGTCAAGACTCTGAAAGTTGTTGGAATGAGACACTTCTGATTAAACGTAACGTCTAGAAGTTCTTACTTATACCCATTTTCGTGTTTTCACATGCTTCGGTCGAGCTTCAATCAAGGAGAAGTTCGATGATGTTCTGTAAATCTCTTCCAAATTTGTGGAGCTTCAGTAGGTAGTTAGCTACGCAAAACATTTCGAAGGTCTCTTACTATCCACTTATCCACCGTTTGTGACGGTTTGGAAACGTCAAAATTGTGGATTACCCTCTAGACCGTCATGTTACATGGATCATATCTTGATGAATGATCTCGATTACCATGGAATCGTACGAATTGGAAGCTCCTAAACATCTCTGGCCTGTCATTTTGTTTTACCTTGATCCTGGACTGCTTCTCCGCTACGTATTTTGGGTGGCTCGTGCGAGCAGATTGTGGAGAATTAAGGAGATTCTTGAAAACTGCTTATACAGACCGATTCCCACTTCGCTTTGGGGTTGGGGTGTGTCACTTTTCTGTGATTTTCATTGCAAGTCTTTAGGACCTATACTTCTTATATAGCTACGTATTATGAGATTTTTTTTTAGTTAATCTAGATCACAGACAACGGAAAGGCCTATAGGTGGTATGGTAAAGCAGAGGGTCATAGTTCGCTAGTCTAACAAGTGAAATAGCTACCTTATCTAGGTATGTTGAAGTCACATAGGACGAGGACGACGTCTGAATATCTTTAATATTGTGTAGTTTTAAGCGAGTCCCACGTGCCAATTTTTCTTCCCACCATAATTTGTACATTTATTTAGTGCAATTTTGATGCCTTAGCCTTTAATTGCTTCATATATATGCTAGCATTTATGTAACAGATATATACAAAGTCGCACAACTAAGTCAACAGTATTAGCACTCACTGCCTTAGCCTAACATAAACCAATATCATAAAAAGATATAAAAAATCAAGGTTACTAGTTCAGTCTTTTCTGTATCTCATGCAAAATGCTTTCTCCCTTAACCTAAACAATGCATAAATTCACAACAGATATTAGCATCTTGTAAGTACAAAAAAAAAATAAAAAAAAATTGGCCATAAACGAAAGTTCCGAATTACCTATACTATCCATATCAAAAAAACAAAACAAACCAAACAAAACAAAAGACCTGCAGGTACACGCTTTGTTTCTACAAACAAAACAAAAACTGCAAAAAATCGCTATGAAAATGACATCAATCAACAACCTCAAAATATCCTCTTAACCAAAAGTGATAAAAACGAAAGTTCCAAAGCACATACTCTTCTTTCTCAAATTCTTCGGAAAACAGAAAAACAACGAAAAACTCCTTAATGCTCGTAAAATAGCAACTACGACAAATAAACAGGACTTGATCTCATCTCTCAAAAATTAGATCGTTGCATCTCCATTTTTCCATTTCCCATATCCAATTTCCACCTTTTCTAGATTCCAGATTCCATAAGAATGACAGATTTTCTCATCAACGGAATTACACGCTGCCCTAAAACCAAAAAAGAAAACCAAAAAAGTCCCCCCCCAAAAAAAAACCCCCCGAAACCAACAAGGCCAAACAGATTCGGATATCTCTTTCGTATTAGTTGTTTTGGCTTTACTTATTATGATTGATAAGACGATTGGCAAGATGAGTTTCGTAATCAAAGGTATCACTATTAACACCCCAGTTCTTGTGTAAATCCCCCGTACCAGTAGGCGTACCAGCGTTCATAGGAGGAAGACTACAATTGTTGATCTCGACACGGTAAGCCTTCCCAGATTGAGACTCATCATGGTTACTTCCTTGATCAGTATTATATGCCTGATTTTGGCGATTAGGACTCGTGACAGTAGAACCCCAATCATGTTTCTCATTGGCAGAAGCATCGTCAACCCATGAAGGTGTATGATGTTTTGAAGTGTTGACGACTGCATCTTGAGAGTTATCGTTGTTCCAGGAGTTCTGGCTTTCGATCTTTGGAGATGGGTCTTCTCCCCAGAGTTGGGGAGTGGTTGATGGGACGGTATATGATGCCCAGTTGGCGTCTGTGTCGAAGGATTCTGTGACTGGGAGATGCCAGTTATTGGTTGTCTGGTCATAGTCGCCAAGGGCAGCATCAGCATTAGAGAGAAAACTATCAATATGCGCCGTGGTATCATTCACAAGTGTCGACTCGCTATCGGCAGTAGCATCGGAGACGAAACTCAGGTGTTCTGATGGCAAATCATAGTGTGAACCGGGATGGAGGTAGTTTGATGCGAAAGGTGATTGGAGGCCTGCTGTTTGGGGAGGTGTTACGAGCCCTGCTGGTCCAAAGGCATCGATTACATTTGGTGGCTGAAGCTGAAGAGGTGTGTCCCAGCCGCCGCAATTACTGAAATGCTCGGTCATGGAGGCCGAGATATGGTGGCTGGGGTGGGGAGATGGCGACATGCACATGTTTCGTGGGGGGGCTGGGTCGAGATATCGCCATGTTGTTTCGCCGTGTGCACCCGACCTTGTCTTCTGGAACGTCCAGATAATAATGGCTCTTCGTATGTATGGAAGTCTATCAGGATCCGCAGACGACTGCAATTCCTGGTACATAGATATTTGGTCAATATATTCGCGAGCGGATTTAGTGGGACCTCGAACGCTATTATCGCCGTACGACTGAGCTTTTCTCATCTCTTCAAATTGCACCTGGAGGTTTGTCATGCAGGTGAGAGCATGAGCCCAAGGGTTCGCCGGGAATTGTAATCGGATGCGTGTTTCAGTGCTGGTAACGCCTGCTATATCTACAGGAGAATGCGTAATGGGTAGTGGGAACTCCTCGTTTTCACCATATAGCTCTTTTGGTTTGACGAGACTTGTGACAGACCGCCATTGGCTTCCAGAGAAATCTCCGCCTGGGATAATCATCTCTGTTCGTGAAAGTAGTTCGGCGCCGTCTGGGGCGTGATCTGTCATCAATTCCAGTGATACATCTATATGGATTATGTCGTACCCAGTTTCACCCTGGGTGTGGAGTTGTGAAAGACATGGCCATCGAGCTCGCCAATTTGGTATTGACTCGAGGCTTGCACGGGGTCGTACTGATGACAAACCTGTGTATTTATGAACAACCACTCCATCGTTGAAAAGATCATCCTCGCTCTTAAGCCTCCAGTGAACATCGTTCGGGATTGAGCCGGAAGAGATCAAAAGCCAATAGACGGAAGGCCTCATTGGCACATGACTAGCATTTATCATTTGGTTGATCTCCATGTACTGATCTTGACGTCGAGGTGGCAATCGGCCTTGAGAAAGAGCTATGAGCGTGGGATCACTCTTGAAGTTGTCTTCGAGTCCGTTTTTGGGGGGCTTGTTCGTAGGGAAGAGGCGTTCAACTTGTAAGGTTTAGTTAATCATCGATCGAAACTCACAACAATGTATCTTACATGCTGGGTGGTCTCGAAAGAACCCCTTCAGGACTTGAATATGACTTGACACTTGTTTCCTTCCTCGTTTCATTGTCGGGTCTGGCTGTTGACCAGGCGGCAAGCTCTGACAATAAGCAATCCACAGATAATCTTTGATTAGCTCATTACGCCCGTGAGGTTTTCCTCTCAAAGAATATTTCCGGCGGCCCATATGAGGGATGTCAAGTAAAGCTACAACGATGTTAGCAAAGAAATATGCTGTTGACAAGACTACATACCGTCGAGGAAGGCAATCTCGAGGACCTCCGGCCACTTTTGCTCACTCTCAGATGCATTATCTCGAACCTGACGAGCACGATACGCCTGATACTGTGGCGAGTCGAGGATAGGATTTCGGCTGTGCCTTTGGTGTCGGTTTCTTCGTGTATATCGTCGTCGAAGCTCTAGAGTATTGGCGACAGGCTGCCGCGCTGGCTGCGACGGTACGGTTGGAATCGTATAGAGGGGTCTGTCGACCCGGGGCTGTAGAGCTTTACTATCATGATAAAGACCCACTGATGCAAGAGCATGAAGCTGAGCATTACCAGCTGAGTCTGATAAAGGTTGCCTTACCCTTGAGTGTCCATTAGGGTCATTAAGTGGAAGCTGTTGATGATTGAAGCTCGAAGGCAGAATATGCCGACGATGGTCCATGAGAGCGAAGGTAGTAGGTATGAATGCAGGAGGATAAGAATGCTTCAGGTGACTCGAGAACGCTGCAAGATCGCTAATGTGTCGTCACGCAGTCGTAAATCGTAATGCTGGGTAGCCAAAGGAGCGTCTGTTGGTTGGCAAAAGGATAAGGATTGCAGTAAGAAATGTTTGAAGGAATGGCAGGCAGCGTTGGGGTTAACAAGAGACTTCAGGGAGAGAATGTCAACAGCTGACTGGAGAATGGAGGAGCGACAAAGTGCGCTTATAAGTGAGTTTGGCTTCGCGTAAATAAGACGACGATTTGAGAGCCTCTTGAGAAGACTAGGATGTAGGGTGGCTTTGATAGGAGTTGACGACCAAACAGCAAGATACACCCTCAATGAAAGCCTAGAGTTGTACAGACTCTCGTCAATCTCTCCGACGGCGATGAAACGCCATATCCGGAAAGACAATGACAAAATACTTGGGAATACTCCAGTGGTCCGGTTCAGATCGATGATGCAAGGGAACGGTTCCTGTGGAGATGTGAGGCTTCTCCAGCTTGAGGAATGCTTCATCTTTGCTAGATTCCTAACTACCACGTGCTAAACTTCTAAGGCACGAGAATGTAAGAAAGGAGAAGGGCTGATTTGTTCGTGACGAACCTAGAACTTGGTAGAAGGAAAAGTTAAGAGACTGTCTTATTGTTTCATTGTTTCCTCGTAAAGGGATACCGAATACACAAGTAAATAACCAGACACTCCTTGAGTGTAACATCTATCGATACTAGATCGTAAGGGCATTGCAAGTTCAGCGTTGAGATAATTAACTCCTACCTGTACAGGAAACTGTCCTCTGCGAAAGGGGTTGTATTTGCCTGCGCAGGGGTGTTTGTCGAATTATGTCGTCGACTTTTCGGCAAGGGGCGAGACGCTTGCCACTTTCGCACAAGATGATTGAAAATTGATCTTGAGGGACTCGAGGGAGCTCGAGGAGTACTCGAATGATAATTATTGATAAATACCTATGTTTGACTCCTTCACTCCTCGTCCCCGTCGTTACCGTCAATATTGAACTTCTTGCGGCCTCCTCCGGTGAGCTTTTGCAATGCGACTTTGTTGACTTGACTTCCAACCTTCTTCTGCATTTTTTCAATCTCTTCCTCAGCATCAAGAGGATCGTCAGAAGCAAACTCGAGGACAAGGCGGCGACCCAGGAGATGTGTGTCTTTCAGGGCCTCTAGTGCATTCTCCGCTTCCCGGGCCGTGATGAAATCAGCAAAAGCGAAACCACGAGTCGAGTGATCGAATTTTTTGGGTACACGGACGGAGCGAAGCTGTCCATAGGTCGAGAACAAAGTTCGGATGTCTTTCTTAGATGCCTCGAAAGGCAAGTTTTTGATGATGATCTTCGTTCGTTTTCCAGCGAGCTTCTTAGCCTTATCTTCTTTCTTCCGCTCTTCCGCAGCATCAAGCCCCTTGTGCGACGCCTTAATGATCAGTTTATGATCATCTAAGGTATACCCATCCATAGCCTTCAAAGCAGCCTGTGCCTGTGCTTTGCTCTTGAATTCTAAGAACCCAAAGCCCATACTTAGGACTTGGCCCGGCTTCCTTGGATCAGTCTTTGTATTAACACGTGCTGACATGAAGCCATCTAGAGGTTTGAAGATCTCTGTAAGACGGGCACTTGTGGTGGTGAAATTGAGGTTACGGATGAAAAGGGTGCTGGTATCAGCCGTCTCGGTAGCACTTTCCCTCTCAAGAAGGTCTGATGTTGACAGTTTCTGCTCTGCAGGTTTGGCCACCAGACTGTCTGATGGCACTACTGAAACATTACTGCTGACGCTAGTGAATAAACCTTTGGGGGCTTTCTCTAGGAACAAAACGGAGTCTTTCATCCGCCGGTAAGCAAGGCTGGCAAAGGCTGCTCTCGCGTGCGTTGGCTGGGAAAACTCGACAATTGCAATCGTACCAGCCGGTGGCATCAACACCCGAAGCACCTGCCCAAATTCTTCAAACATCTTTCGGAGCTCTTCTAGTGTCATTCCATAAGGGAAATTTTTGACGAGTATGGTAGTATCGCCTCGCTCCCGCTTCTTGAAGGCATCGAGATCAACCCCGTTATTTGCGAAGTATTTTTTGGTGTCTTGGATTACGGACGTTTCTGCTATTGCCTGCTTTACTCCTGCATCAGCAGATGTCGGATCCAAAAGCTCCGACTTCGATACGCCCAATCGAGCAGCGACGGACGAGTTTACGGCGTCTTGGTTCATGTAGAGAGAGTTCCAGTTGAAGGAGGTCGACGAGGCTTCGGCCTTCTTCTTGATTAGTTTCTGCTTTTTGAGAGGTAACTTCGAGATGGCAAATTCATCGAGCTTGTTTTCTCGCTTTGCAGCCCCAGGTAAGATGTGCAAAAGCCTCCCCTGAAAAGGCTCGCCATCCAAATTATGAAACGCTTCTGCTGCTGTATTTGGATCGGTATACTGTACAAATACAAAGCCTTTACTGGTACCTGCGGCGTCAACTGGAAGATGAACCTATAGGTATTGGTTAGCATCGAGTGGTACACAAAAGTTATCAAATGCAAAGCTCATAGATGGATGTTTCTCAGAAAACACGAAGCATCTACTAAAATATTCGTCCAGTTCTCATCACATGCTCGTAAGCATAAGTTGTCCCTATCTGGATATTCATCACGAAACACGAAACAAAAATAAGAGAAATCGGTGCAACTTGCCTCTTCTAATGAACCATAAGACTCAAAATGTGCTCTAAGGTCATCTTCCGTTGCGCTGTACGGCAAATTACGCACATACAATCGGCCATGGGTCCTGATCTCCTCTACTACAGGGTCGGTGTGGTCGAATTCCTCTTCCGTCTCATCCACCTCTTCTTCTACATGCTGTTCGGATTGGTCGACTGTGTTTACAGTCGTTTCAGCCACAGCAATGGTGGTTGTAACCGGAGTCTCTGGCTTGGCGAGTCCAGCGGCAATATCTTCCGGGTCCATAAGATCCAACAATCTGTTCGTGCGACTTCGGAGCCAGTCATCGTCTGTGGCACCAGCATCAGGCATGGGCTCGTCACCCTCTTCTGGCACGGCGTTTTCAACCACAACAGGAATTGTTGTCGCAGGCTCGATGTCCGGAGGTAACGATACAACAGGAGGAGGTGGGCTCTTCTTTTTTGATTTCTTTGGAACCAACTCATATTCGCCATCACTTTCTGCTTCTGGGACCTCGATCGCCTGCATCTTTAAAGGTGGTTCGTTGCCGCCGTCTGCCGTCGCGGACGCGCCCCATGTCTTCGATTTAGAGGCAGGCTGCATAACTTCTAGGAACTCTTTCAATTTTGGATCCGCTTCATCCACATCGCTACGTTTCCTCTTTGTCCCGGCATTGAGTGTCGCATTTGCAGTTGCTTCTGCTTGCTTCTTAATTTTATTCTGCTTTGAAAATTCTCGTTCCTGCTCGCGTTGAGCTTTTCGTGAGGTTGGTAGTGTCTGGTCAGAAATCTAAAGAAGTTTCAATTAGAGATACTAGGATCAAGACATGGGATGTTCCAACTCACAGGTCTCGCAATCTTGACTTCAATCTTGGACATCCGTATGAATGACCTGTTGAAGTATTTGACTGCCTTTGCAGCCTCCTCTGGGGTCTTGTAACCAACATAGCCAATCCTCCGGTGTGGAATTAATTTCGCGTCTGTAATGGATTGCTTTGCCCCAAAGTGTTTTTTGAATTCATCCTCAGATATGGTCGGTGGGAGGCCACTGATGAAGATTCGCGATGAGGAGGACTCCATATTTGTAGAAGTTAGGGGGTGGTAGAATACGGTGTTCAAGCCATCATTGTGTTTAAATTCTGAGGATGCTTTCAGCGCGACAAAATCGGCGCTATGATAGAAATTCTCATACCCCACAAAATAGCGCCGCTTTTGATAGTGTGGCCGAAGCAAAAGTAGCGTCAAGCCTGACTTGGCCCGTGCACAGATCAGATCAACATGGCGGCGAGGCTCATTACTACCTCACCTCGTCGTCCTCAGGAGAACCACCTACCTACGTACTGCGAAACCACCCGCTAACTCGATCTATTTACTCCCAGTTCCGACCGATTCTCAGCGTCGTAACTTCTTCTGTTCGGCCCAACAGCTCCCTTTCGCTCTTCTCCCCACCAGAATCACCTCCGTCTTCAACCGCAAACTTGTCGAAAACCCTCAAGAGAGTGAACTGCGAAGACAAGCACTCGCATCCTCGTTCATAGATCGCAAAAGCTCACCGACATTGTTACTTCGACTTGCGACGCAATCATGTCTTCCGAAAAGGCTGTCAATCCCAAGGAGAAGCTGGAGGGTACGTATGAAGGTAGAGTAGTAACTCATCCTCTTTTCTTTTCCTGTTTACACTTCTTTCCGTGGCCGCTCTCCTGCTTACTTTCGCTCTTACAGCCCAGATTAAGTCTGCGGATATGGTGAGTGGCTCTGCACGCTATTCACAGTGCTGGTATGTTGAGATACGACGCGACTGACGATCTGCAGACCGAGGACATGCAACAAGAGGCCATTGATATTGGTAAGTAGCCGATAACTTCTGAACACGAGTTGATTTGAGTTAACGCTCTCCATAGCGCAAGAAGGCATGTCCAAGTTCAGCATCGAAAAGGTGAGCCCCTTGTGCATATCTCCCCTCCGGCCTTGCTAAACCCCTCTTCACTTCCCCTCAATTTTATCGGAATGTTCTAACGTATTTCCGTAGGACATAGCACAATTTATCAAAAAGACTGTAAATACCCCTCCCGTTATCCCTGGTACGATTAGATCCCAACTGACGCCCCACACAGTTTGATGAGAGAAAAGGGCCAACATGGCACTGCATCGTAGGCAGAAACTTTGGATCCTTTGTAACGCATGGTCAGTCCACGACTTCTCTTTTCCCTCAACGCATTATTCAATAAGAAAACCACCGCCTTTTTGCCCCTCGAACACCCGACTAATTCTCGTCCAGAAACGAAGCACTTCATCTACTTCTATCTCGGGCATTGCGCGATCCTTCTTTTCAAAACCCAATAAAAACCTCGATACCGTGAAAGATAAGCCATATTTCAAGGAAAGGCGTAAGGTGTGGGTTCGGGCTTTCATGCTAATTAGGACAAATGGATGGATGATCATACGATATGTTTGGACAACGAATGGGCGGGTTCGTGCAAGGGGACAATGGGTCTAATACACCTTTGTATTCGAGGAATGACCATTTCTCGAAAACAAAAGTCTGGAGTTTTCATGTAGCGAATCATGCATCGCGAAGATTCTAACAACTTCACATGTTTCGTTTTCTGCCATGTTTGTATGATCTCAGATGAGTATGTGTTGTCCATAACAAGCATCTTGCTGGGCTAAGAGCGCCCTGAACAATCTTCAAAACTGACCAACGTTGCATCGGTATGGTCAACTCTTAAATTCCACACTCTTGTATTCTACACCTCGTGAATTTAAGTGAGCTTCCCAAATCAAGTAAATTACTCAAAGCAAGTCAGTCACTCAAAATGGAATCAAGGAAGTTACTTACCAAGCCAAGTTGCTGAAAATAAGTGATTTATTCAAATCAAGTCAGTTACTCAAGTAAAAAATACGTCAGGGTCTTAGAGGGCTTTGTGGTGGCTTTCTTTTCGTTATATTTACCAGTCCATATTGTCTTCACCGCTCACTTCGTACAGTGTTGGTGGTCCCATACTCCGTAGGGGTTTCGGATTTTATATTAAATCCGAACGAACCTTCATAACCTTTTCAGCCTTCACTCTTCAAAAAGGGGGTGGCGTTAATGTTAAGCGAACCTCCTATTTACACCCTTGCTGTCACATGCTACAATTCAATACCTTGTTATTGCGCGTTTTTAAAACTAAGTGAGTTACTAAAGTCTATTTTCTATATTTCTGTTCAAATTTTTAAATAGAATGGTTGTTTGGGGAGCAACATGCGGGTAGGCAAAGTGGTTGCATTCTGTGAAGGCATGCAACACTGTAAAAACTCAAATACTTTTCCATTGTTACCATCTAATTTCCCATGCACCTAAACCGACCGCGAAAAGAAAGTGCGCTCTACGTTAATGCCTCCACTGCAATCGCCAGTAGTCCAAGCCTTCCTGAAGCGGAGACTGACCACTCCGTTTATATTCAGTGCCCAGGCCTCTTCTACGACCCAAGTCAAGACGGCCACCATACAGATTATTAGTTGCATTTTCAAGGCTCAATGCTGCATTTTGCCAGACACAGGCATGACCTGAAGATCCAAGCCCCGGGTGCTGCATACGTATAGACTGTGCATCGAATCTATAGGTGTAGATACTAAAGAAGGCGTGGAGCATCTCATGTAATAACGTGCCAAGGTAATCTCGAAGCCTAACCTCATTGCTCTTGTCCGTGTTTTCATTTGATCTATTTTAGATCCTGATGAGACACATAAAGTTGTCAGGGACTTCTGAAGAATAGGGGCAACAACGACCATAAAATCCTTGCATGCTTTCTGGACTGAAAAATTGAACTTTACAAAGAGATTTTAGTGACCCGAAGAAGAAACATTCGTTAAAAGCGTTGTAATACTTGAGAAGTAGACTGTCGTTCTCGGGATTTACGTGACTGTATTGTTGCAATAGAAACTGGTACCGTTGCCGCCCTTCCAGTTGAGATGATGTGAGGTTTCTACCTTCTCTTTGAACAAAGCTTCTCAATACAGCTTCTAGATCTTCGAGCGCATGTCCCCACAACAATACTCTGATTATCATGACATTTATGTAGTGGTTGAAATTACTAAAGATCTCCCCATCCCGGTTACGATTTTCTTCGATTTTGGCACCATGCCATTGTGCGAAGTGGCTTCCAGGTTTTGGGCGCCCATGCATAAACTCGACCATATGTGAAGAATAGTTGTCCAGGAAGAGACTCATATTTGTTGACTCTTGTAGAGGTGGTTGCGAGAAACCGGGAAGGAATAATAGCGAAGGAAAAAAGAGAGTGATTGTGTAAGCCTTCAAAGAGTGACTTGTTGGTATGATAGGCGAAAATGAAAGCAACCAGCGCCAGAAATGTAGTGTAATGAAATTGTTGGTGAAATGTAATGAGGAAACTTGAGAGGATGTTCAGTAAAGATCAAAATATTTATAGCTTTTTCCAATCTTGATAGTTCTTTCACACAGGCTTCACTTCCAGGTTGTCTAAGAAGAGTCCCAACAAAGACAAGAACTCACAATGTATGTATTGGAACTTGGAACAGTACTCAGCCAAATTTCTGAAATCTCATATCAGTGTCACAATTAAAAAGAGCTTGACTTACAGTACATGAAACCTTTCTTTGAGATTCTAGAAACAGAGACCATTGTCTTTGTAAATCTTGCAAGCGAGAGTACTTGTACTTTGGCACAGACCTAGAGAGCCAGATGTCTGTAATTTTCGGGATAACACATCATATATCGATTCATGAAAACTGAAGAACCCTTTAAAATAAAAGTTGAATGGAATAGAGGGCCGATGTTATCTATTTTGTGTTGTGACTCGGAGGAGGAACTGGGTGCTTTAGTTCGCTTTTCAAAGGACTACAGGAGCCTTGTTGTGAACTAACAAGACATGAAAAGGCAAGTATGAATCTCAATTGTAAGACATACAATCTTGCATGGTGACTCTAAATAAGCTCAAGATGAACAGAGCAGGATATTTTCCGTTTCACATAGGACCTAGAAGTTGTCCAGAACGTGAGTTGAAATCTCCTTCAATATGTGGGAAGTGACGAATATTGACATGAGCAACCTGATAGAGCAATTTGCCTTGACCACTGCGTCGTACATGGAGACTCGAATCATCCAATCTTTTCCCAGGATGGAAAGTCGTGATTCCCGAGACTGGAAGGAGCATATTTCTATGACGCTTGGTAATGGGAATAGAGTTCTTGCTGGTCTTTTTAGTGCTTAGATATTAAATTCGGAGGCTACTGGCGCAGTTCATGATGTTGACAGAATGATGGAGGCTAGACAGTTCAACAGCATACAGCACTGTGAAATGAAAGTTGTACTCTATACGAAAGTTCAAAACAAGAATGGATCTCTCTGTAAGTGAAGCATGTTACACGATTATCCTAGCACCTTCCTGTATACTATTCTGTGCTTTATAGCTAAGCGCACATAAGGACAGGTTTAATTTTCTATAAATATAGCAATCAACCACATAGGAGAATGTTCTGCTCGAATAGGTAGCTTACCTAATTTAGGTGTTTTGGTCATTCACTTGATTTAGGTAATTCAACCCTCCTTGATTTGAGCAAGTCACTTAATCTAAGTAACTGATTTAAAGCCTGTGTCAAATATCCTAGTTTTAATTGAAGACATAGTTACAGTACAGGTTCACCATTCTTCCTTCCACCTTGTCAATTTATTACATATTTATTGTTAGCTCACTGACTGTGATGATGTAACGTCGAGGAAGGTTTCCAGATATAGCTCAACAAACAATACACAGCCAAACTGCTGAAAAAGCCATAAATATATCCAAGGTTATACAAGTCTACACCACCTTGACTCAGGCCAATATTCGAGTTAATCTGTACTTGATCAGCAAAAATAACAGATAGCCCAATACTGAAGACACTTACAGATTGGCAAAATCCTGGAAGAAGCGGGATCCAAGCTATGTTGAAAGCTACGACAGCGCGCCAATTGGTACCGTATCTATTCCCATAGTTGTAGATACCATCTGGTCTATATAACTCCTCGACAATTAAGGTCTGTCGACGCACAAAGTAATAGTCTCCCAGGAGAATTCCCGAGATAGGAGCGAGCTATAGATATTAGGAGTCGAGTTTCATGAACGTTGTACTTGGGCATACGTACCCAGATTGTATATCCTGACATGAAATTCAGTAGACCAGCTGCTGAAGTGAGAATGTTCCATGGGGTTAGAACCCAAGCACTTCAAATACGCAAGTTAGGAACATAAAATATATGTTAGCGAGGGGGTACAAGTTTCATACCCAATAATAGCAGTCAGGATTTGACCTCTCCTTATATTGATGTAGCGTGGGAACATGGCATTCATGTCGTTCGCGGCAGCAATTGCATTGGCGCTTAGGTTGGCCCCAATTTGAGCGCTGTGAAATCAATTAGGAATCGGCAGTCTTTGTCATAAATCAAAACTTTGAAGTGACTTACATGCAGAAAGCGAGTCCACAGAAAAAGGCACCAGCTCGACCACCAGGTGAAGTCCATTTATCGATGAGCAATAACGGATCCCAGAGGATCTCGCCATATAGGAGTTCAGACCCAGAAGCACCTACGATTCCCCAGAAACCCATGAGTAGGAATGCAGCTGGGATGATGAAGATCTGTATATAAGTCATCCTAGACTTCTTTGCATACCGGGTAAAGTCGTTACTATTTCTCGTCAACCTTCAAACTTTAGAAATCAGGAAGAAAAAAACTTACATGTTAACAGCAAGTGTGGCATAATTTGCCAACATAGCATTTAATGCGCTTATGAAAGCCCATGTCAGCTTTCTCCCGGATACTGTACTACCAGCTTTGAATAATGGAGTATTGGTTCCACCGGTGGCATTTAAAATCCAACCCATGATGGCAAATCCAGCAATCGGGGTAAAGGTTGACTTGAAGGTGAAGAACCATCTCATTCTCTGGGGTGATATAAAATGAAAGGGCATAACAAGACAGAAGTAGATGAAGAAACAAATCATCATCTGAGTCGTGATATTAGCTGATTCTGGTAGGTGGTTGGGTATATTGCGAAAGCCTGGGGCCATAGCATAGATCATTGAACCTATGCAGCTATTAGTTAAGCTACAATTCATATGTAATAAGAACACTTACGGACGCACTCAGCACCTGTGTAGGTGTTAATTCCATACCAAAAGATGGCGACAATCATTCTGATCACGACCATAACGAAGCTGAATTTGAAGCCAAATGCTGATCGAGCTTGAATGGTAAAGGCGAAATGATAGCGAGTTCCAATAACTCCATTGACAGTGATTATCAGTGAGATAAGAAAATGCCCCAAGGCGATCACACCCAGAGTCAGTTTCCATGAGAGGCCGAGGGAAATTAAAGAACTGCCTAGTCTCCAATTTCCCGGGCCGAAGGCATCTGATATCCAGTACATGACATCTATGACCAGATTAGGTGGAAAGCTCAAACATCTTAGTCTTGTGTTTTCCTACAGTTGTATGTTCTCCAAGTCCTATCCTTTTCAGGTACTGGATCAAGATCTGGGGGAATGGTCAACGCAGACCTTCAGAGATGTTGCAAAGAATATACCTTTATTACTCCATCGTCCTGGAGCAAAGCTTCCTGGTTGAGGTTCAATCTCTATCTTGCGTAGCATACGCGAGAAGAAGCCATCTCCATCCGAGGATTCGATCGAGTGTGACAAGGCCGAAGTTTGTCCGATTTCGATATCGGTTTTCATGCCTGTGTAGACATCCTGCCCGTCACTTTGAGAGGTTTTATTCTCGGCCATTTTGATGGAGGCTCTAATGCCAGTCGGAATGGACGACCATTGCAGATATATATGTGTGTAAAGTTTTAAAAGAGGTGAGATAAACTTATCTCGCTTCCCTCGCTTAGAGTTCGGGCAAGACCAAGACTTGCCCGAAGCACCTGAACCACCACTCTTGCATGCTTTCTACTTGATAAGGTTTTGGTCTGCTTATGGACAGAAGAAATATCACCGATAGTGGGCATACCTTCGCATCACCGTCAAAATAATTATTGATAAGGCCCCGGACAAGATCGAAACTCGAGCAAAAGTCTATTTCGACTCAAAATGCTAGGGAATTGAAACAATACCCACGCTTTTGAGAGTATATCTAACCCTAAGGATGTGAAATTAAAAGTTGTCCTAATAATTCTATCAAAACATGTCAACCCCATACGACGTTTCGAATCTATGATCACCTAGTGGGAGTAGTCCGACATCAGTATTATTACTGCAAGGCATGGACTCGTCGAACCAAACTTGCAAATCATCGTAGTTGGTGGATGGCTGTGAATATCTAGCAGAGCTTTGTTTTGAAGCCAGATGTCCCTCAGAAGGATGCGCGTAGAATCCTGCCAAGGAATCAATGTTTTCCATTGTTGATTGTCCTGTATGGGTTTCATCGTTGGACGCCGGTGAGGATGTATTTCGGTGTCGTTCAACCTCGTCTTTTAGCAGTGCCTCCAATATATTTGCCCCTCTCACATCCATTATATTCTCAAAGTCTAATGAAAGACCCAGTACTGCAGTCTGAACTAGCTCTCGGTGTGCCGCATTACTAGGGTCAGACGCTGGTTTATGTAGCAAGTCAGGCATTAGAATGATAGCTGCTGCAATGGTAAAAGCAGGGACGATCCAAATTGAAGCTACATCCATGTCTGTCACTTTGGCGTACTCGCGCAAAATCGTTACTGAAGCCGAAATACATGTCATCCTAGTGTATGCGTAGACTGGCGATCGAAAGGTTCAAATAGTGAATGAACGGTGAATCATAACAATCTAGGAAAAGAAACTTCAGCATTTGGTAGGAATGGTTTAGAATTGTACGAACCTTGTTAGCAGCGCTAATTGTCAATGTTATTCTTGCCCAATCAACCCAAGGATATAAAACAGGTTCAGAGGAACTGCGAAGAAAAAGTTTACGTAGACTCGCAACTAGCTCTCGCATTTTGAAATCCATGTCTACGATGTGCTGGTAGGCTTTCTCTATTGGAATTGGTTTCTTGTAGTCATATATCCCGTCGATTACTTCGGGCATCAGACTAGTGACTGTACCGAATATTAGCTGCGTGATATTTGAAACACTCTTTAAATGAGATATTCAAATCAAGTGAGTTACTCAATCTAAATGAGTTACTATGCCCCTATGCAAATATTATACACTTAGATATAGTCATATGGAGCATATTTCAATTTCTATAAGAAAAAAAGTCCTTACTCTTTGCAGTGAAATACAGTATGATGATATAGTTTGATATTCCATTGACTTCTCTTCTAGAGTATCGTCGTTACAATTGGTTGGTAATGGCGTACAATATTGCCTTGGATGAACGACTGAGACGTCGCATCAGTTTCCTGTCAGAAGTAGAATATTACTGAGCGAGACTTACTATATGTATTAGCAAAGGCTACTGCAAAATAGTCTTGAATACAAAGTTGCCACCATACCCTCCTTACAATCTCGCATTTCACTTTTCTTTCCCAAGGAAGATTCTTAACGTCTTCTTCTCCTTGTTTATCTAAACTCATGCATTGAGCAATTCGAATTGCGGAACTAATCAAAGCTGTATTTAAGTCACTATGGCCGAGGCAGTGACCAACAAGAGTTGAAATGATTATGACTTGACAAGAGTAGACTATCTTGATTAGAGCGTTGAATGCTCTATTTTGATAAGGGCTTACTTGAGTGCTGTCCGAGGTAATTATTTTTGTACAATGTAGACACCATTGCAGAGTACCAGGATGTAGACAACGCCTTCAGATTACCTAGCAAAATTAATTAATCCAGAATTCTTCCTCTTTCAGCTCTCTAGGAACTTACATTTTGGAAATAGGGCTTCTGCCTGTGACTTTGGGAAGCACCATGCTGCAGACTAGAGATATTTGAGCCGTTCTATTCAGCAAAAAAATATATCTTTACTTACACTCAACACCGAAAAGTATAAAGCCAATCAAAGCATATCCGATGTCTTCCCAAAGGACCAAAAATTCTCACACTCCTGGACAAAAGTTGGAGCATGCAAAGCATAGTGATGCCATTGCAAAAATTCGATATGGAAATTTACTAATGCCTTTGCCATTCCCATACTCGGTAAAGAGGATAAGTTATTATCGCTAAATTTGATAGAAGAACTCTTGAGTGGTAGTTCAATATCCTCTCTTAATCCATTGTGTGCTGGTTTGTATTGTCTGCCCCAAGCCAAATACTCGAGTGTCGTGGCTGACTGAGACATAACAGAGTCTTTCAACTGTGCTGCTACTATTTGCGGTTGTAGTGGAAACTATTAATGGCTCTATTCCGTCCAAAGCACTGTCGTTAGTAGCATCTCCGTTGGACATCGGTATCGTAGCTACAGTTCAGGACTCTAGATATAAAAGCCTTTGCTGAAGCCTACTTTTAATTGACGGCATACAGACCTGCGTATTTGTCTCAATCTCATGGACCAAGCCTTGCAAGAAATTTACTTCTTCGTCTCGCCTTATTGTAGAAACAGTAAGTTGCACGGACTCTCGTGTACATTGACCCTCTATGCAATGGCGAATGCACCGCTGACAAGGTATAGTTTTGAGCACCTCACTTTCTTTCTTGCACATGCTAGTATCTATTAGAATCTCGAAAATTCTAGTACCTTAGATAGAAAGTAGGGACTTGCCATAGCATACTTTCGGAGGTCGTTGAGTTCGCCTTACGGTGTTCATTATCTTGTCTGAAAATACCTAAGATGATTGGAGAATGTGTTATCGGACCAGATGCGGGCTTATGCGAAGTGGCTGATATTATACTTCGTAGTTCCAACAGTGGACTAGATCCCACTTTCGGGGCGTGATAGTCGGCCGTGATTACATCTCATCCGCACCTTGTAATAGCACATACTTTTGATCCTGCACGCAAGAAGAAAGACCCTCTCTTGATTAAGATATATTAAACAAGTACCTTCTTAACATATAATCTCAACATCTTACTCTGACTCCGTATCCAAACCCCGTCTCAACAATCACATGAAAACATGCCATCAACAACTCTACCCTCATCGCCATCCTTCACGATACACCCACTATCCCCCGAACTCTCCAAAAAGTCACGCATAGGCGCTGAAGTCACTTTGAACTCAAATTCTCCCCAAATCTTATCCCTTCCAAATCTGACTACAGAAGACATATCCCTACTCCGTCAAGCCCTCTACGATTACTCAGTCCTAGTAATTAAGCGACAAAATGGAATCGAGCCTAGTACACTTCCTCAACTGGCTGCAATCTGGGATGATAAAATGATAAACATGCATTCAGGAGGTCGCAAGCCAGTTGCAGATCCTAAGAATATTCTGAGTAGGACTGTAGCTGCGAGGACACCGTCTTGTGATAGTGTGAGTATTATTGGGAATGGGAAGTTTGAGGGATATATGGGGATTGAGAAGTTGCAATTGAATCATGTGGTAAGATACCTTACCTCAATATTTGACAGAGATTGCGATCGTGTTGTTGATCAGTCTTAGAATCATACTGAGTTTCATGCAACTCCGTTAAACGACGAAGAGTTGGCTGATGGACAGACTCGATTTTATAGATGGCATATGGATATGCCGTGTTATGAAACGCTACCTGGAAAAGTCACTTTGATCCATGGAATTGTTATCCCAGATCTTCCTAAACAAAAGATTGTCTTTGAAAATGGGGACACTTTACCCGTTGCTGCTGGTGCAACCGCCTGTATGAACCCTGTGCATATCTGAATGAGCAACTGTTAATCAAGAAAAAATACAGTTGTCTCCGGCGCACTTGCTTTCTCATTACTTTCACCAGAAGAGCAACAATTTGCTCTAAATACGACGATAAATTATGCACCTAGACCATATGAATGGATTAGAGACTGCAAAGCAACATCTGATGGAATTACCATAGCACAAGTAGGTCAAGAGAGAGACCTAAACGAGCTTCCAGCATGGACTGAAGAATACGTACAATCACACCCTGTAAGTAATAACCTCTTTAGTATCAACACGTAAA
Source organism: Pezicula radicicola (assembly GCA_003008705.1). Lineage (NCBI taxonomy): Eukaryota > Fungi > Ascomycota > Leotiomycetes > Helotiales > Dermateaceae > Pezicula > Pezicula radicicola. The sequence continues at coordinate 182,239 of PDUO01000013.1, read as the reverse complement.
CTGATAAAGTAGATGGTATGGAAAAATCCCGGCCGACCATCACAACCACATCTTCAAATCCTAGGAGCTTGTGTCCGTTCTCTAGTTACGACAGATCCATCGACTAAGAAGGAAACGAAGGTCGATGATCTAGCGGAGGCGAGAAGAATCTGTCATTCTTTCCAGAAGAAGACTATGGCGCCGGAATACGTATATGCTCATGCTTGGGAAGAAGGAGATTTGGTGATTTTTCATAATCAAGGGGTCTTGCATTCTATTACTGGTCAGCTGGGTGATACGAAGAGATTGATGTGGCAATGTAGCATGGCTAGTGGGACTCCACCATTGAAGTTTCAGGTGTAAATATATTGGGCACAATAATATAGAAAAGACAAGTAAATCACGCTACACAAGGCGGTGTCTAATTCTACGGAAATTTTTTGGTTTCTACAGGATTTAAATAACCAGTTCGCACAAACTCACAGGCCCAGAGCTTATTATACTTTCATTACATACCGCTAAATCTACAAGCGGTCGATTAGGTTACTGTAGTATAGAGTTTATTCCTAATGTAGCTCACTTATACTTTTGTTGCATGTCGCTAGTTTTCTCACAAACTTCCTTCCTATTTGTAACTAGTCAAAGGGGGTAGATCATATGATTACTCATATAGAAAAGACTTCACTTCACTATACAACACAAGGTGAATTATTATACACATAATATATAAAATAGGAAGAAAGAGGTCCACTTCAAGATTCATCTAGAATTTGTGGCACCAAAGATTTTATTTTTGTTTCGCCATAGACTATTGATTCTCTGTCGGACTCAGAAAAGCTGCCTCGGCATACAGAAAGAAGTGAATGGCCTATGTGACCCATCGTTGGGGGGAAAAAAAGAAGAAAACCATCGTGGAAAAATTACATTTCAGTCTGCCATCATCTTTTGATAGCATTGTCATGGCATATGTCGCTTGAAAATCAAAAAACGCCCAGGCGGTATCCTCCCACTTCCACTTCTCAACTCCGCCACTTCAAGCATCTACCATTTGATGACCTTATTTGGGAAGAACTCGTCGATGAGTTCAAGGTAGTATGGCTATTTATGTTATTAGTGATCATGTCAAGAAGGATAGTAGGGATAAGACACAGAACATACCTTCAACTCCTCGATGCTAGGAACCTCATCACTCTTGCTGTAAAGATCGTATGGATTGAAAGCTTTGACAGCCTCCAACATGGCCAGATCGTGCTTATCCATAAGGTCGTGATAAGCACCAGCAGAGTGCCAAGGGTAGAAAGAGTGATAACGAATCATAGCCAAAGCTTCCGGAGGAAGAGTAGATTGGTCCTTGACGACATGATACAAATACTCATCATGTCCCCAAGAAAGCATAACGTTATCGAGTCCACAACCAGGTGAGTAGATGCCGTATTTAGTACCGTAGATCTCATGGCCGTAATCTGGGTTGTTGACGAAGGTATCCGGGTAGATAATAGCTTTGTCGAAAGCGCAGCCAACGGGGAAGGTATCACCAACGACGTCCCACTGTCCCTGTGCATCGTAGAAGAAGAGTAATTTACCGAGATCATGAATCAAGCCTGTGAGTTGCATCCATCTTGGTCGACCATCTCTGCGCATAGCCTCGGCAGATTGAAGAAGATGCTCAATTTGGCTGAGCGACGTATCAGGGTCGGATTCATCAATAAGTGTGTTCAACTTCTCCATTGCTTGCCAAATTGTCATCTCAGCTCGAGTCTTGGCCTTCATATCATTGCGAGCTTTGAGGTTGTAAGCTACGGTTTGTTTCTCGTGTTGTTCGCGGTAGAAGTTCTTGACTCTGTCACATGCTGCTTCGTATTGTCTGAATTCGGTCTTGTCCTTCTCAGCGTCGAACTTGGATTTCTCGAGTAGATCATTCTTCATGTTTGCTTTGATAACATTGACTGCGTCGATGTTGTCCGAAAGATCTTCTAGGGCTGCGCCATCGCGGTCTGAGTGTACGGGGGTGTACTCGACTGCTGTGGCTGAGGGGGCCATCTTGATGGTTGGAAGGTTGTAATTGAAGGTGAGAAGTTTTGAGGTGGTGGTGGTCAAGGGGGGAACGAAGATGATCTTATCAACTTCTGTTATGAAAGTTGATTGATATCCGGCAGACTTTCGAAGGGCTGATGTTGGAGTATTGTTGGAAGGTTGTTGTGGTCGAAGGAATGTGCGATGGGTTATTTATTAAACTTCCTTGCAAGAGTGAACTGATATTTGAACTGAGTAATGAATGCTCTCTGACTTGATGGTGAATGCTCAAATAAATACAAACTTGAATCTAGGCCCAGGACAAGATTGGAAATTCGAGTTACTAGAACGAGCGCCTGTAACGCCTGTAACGCCTCTCGGAGGGAAAGTAACGTAGCTCGAACGTCAGCAAGTTCTTTCACTTCCCTACATTCTATCAACTTTCCACTTCTGTCAACTTACTGCATCAGTCAGTAATTCCCACATCTGCGTATCTTGGAAATGCTTAGATCCACGGCAGATTGACGGGACCTATTGATCAAGACCCGTGGGGTAATTGTTTTGTGGGGGATGACGATGATCGGGGAAACTTACCCTTCGTGGCTGGCCGGAGAGAGTTACCTCGTCGGAAACTTCACCTAATGGAGATCCCCTCGCGGAAGTTCTTCTAGTGCTTCGCTGAAAATCTCCTATTTGGGAAGCGAGATCTGACAACAAGTCAACCAAAGATCCTTCATCCTTCCGCTCCTACTTCCACACTGTTTCTCACAATGCTGTCTGTACAATAATAGTAATTACCATATCTGTTCCGATATCCTGCAAGCGTTCATCAAACATTCATATAGTGGGATCTCGTATGATAGTCGTAACATGTTGACATGTTGCACATCAATAGTTAAGTAGAATGTAGTAAATTTCACTGCAATGTTGGACGGAGTGAAAGCGTGAGCTCATAAATCAGGTGGTATTCATTTAATATCATCTCATATCATACGACAGGTTTGAAGCCATTATTGATATAAGTATACAAGTTAATCCTCGTTAATCCATCCCCAAGCCTTGATCATTTGCTGTTGCAGAGCCGCCGTTGGTCTTGCATGATCTTTTTCTGTTATCACTAGAATATTGAGAAGAGCTTCTTGGTCTATCCTATCAGTGAAGCGGTCACCACCTATGCCAACCAAATTAGCCACAAGATCCTCATTTGAAGGAAGGAAAATGGGCGTCAAAGGAACTCACATAGTGCGATCCCCATCGATGCAGTGAACATGCCGGGTGGCGTCCATCTATTGTGCAATCCTAGACCGCACAGCTCGCGTAGGTACGGTTTTATTTTCTCCTATTGCATGTTAGTATATCTTGAGTCGAAGCTAACAATGATGAGCCATACCTCCATCAGCCGTACAGCTTTGTTCCTACCAGCTCCAATTCTAGGTATGCTAGGATCAAAAATGGCAAGCAAAATCTGTGCCAATCTCTGATGCTGAATTCCAATTACTGTTCGCAACGATCAACATATATCTCAAACTAGCTAGTTAAGAGCAAATATATAACAGACTTACTCTGACAAGGATGAACAAACCAGATCTCTGGAAATGCCTCCCTCTTCTTGCGATCTGCATCTCTCCGATATACAGGGATAAAGGATGGAGGCCTCAATTCCTCCCATCGATCGCTGCGCGTCTTGAGCTCCATCCAATGCCCGCTGGAAACTCCCAAGTCCCCGAAACAGCAATTTAACACATCAGCACAAAGAACAACTGCTCGATTAGCCCATCCAAAATCGCTCGTGGGCTCGTCTGAACGGTCCACTATGGTATGCTCCAGGTTTAGTTGAACAGACTTCTGCTCCATCAGGGCGCTATAAATTTCCTGCCGTAGACCTACCCAGAACGCAGCTTCACTCAGACCGCCTCCCATTGCGTATGGATCTCGGGCGCTAACGAATACTTGAATGCCAAGCCTATGACTCTGAGATTCCGTCTCGGGAGCTAAATCACGATTAGCTTACTGGGGAACAATACTCTTTTTTCCTAGTACCTACCATCCATTTCTTCCAGGACACGGAGAATAATTGTTGCCGCAAACAGGTTCTCATCGGAGACTGTAGCAGTATCGTTGAGCATGGGAATCAAGTACCGCAAACATTCTTGATGATAGATATTTGAGGCAAAAGAATCATAATTTCCAGTCCGGCTCAAGTGCCTTGCTGATAACGCAAAGATTGCATTGAGCAAGACTCGACAGGTCCCAGCCCTCTGAGGAACAACAACTTGGAAGTGTGCCTGTGGATCACACAGGTCAAGCTGCTTCTTTATGAGCGCCTTGAAAGTTACGTTGTGCGATAGGTTGGGTACTTACCCAAATTGCTAGGTTCTGAACAAAGTGACGTAAAAGAAGGACTTCCGAATGCTTTTCAAGCGGCCATACTGGGACTTCTAAATATATTGGAGATAGCGGGCCTAAGTCTTCATCATCTTGAAGTATATGCTGATGTGGACTTTCCGGGTACTGGGATACCGTCACACCATCATTGTCGTCATGGTCTTTGGCTGTCGGAGGATCATTAACTGTAAATTGGGGCGAAGCATCTTGAGAGAAGGTAGGAGAGTCTGAATTGGTATGTCTTTCTGAAAATATAGATATTGGAGAGCCTATCTGGCCAAAGGAGGAAGTGGGAGTACCGATGGTTGTTTGTATTGTTGCTGACCGAGCTCGCATGCTGCCTTGGGTTTCATCCACAAAGGTCACTGGACAAGAGTCAATTTTAAAGCGAGATGTTTTTCAGTGCAAGTGGTGCTGAGCGAGAGGTAGCAATGTGAAAAAGCAAGCTGCACAAATTTTATTCAAACTACTGGAGTACTATGCAGAGTTGGAACTTGGGCGACATTCATCAAGCCCACAAAGTGAAGCGAGTGAAAAGGGGCGAGAACAGATGTGCTCGATTGTTGGGTCTGCGCTGAATGAATTGGGAAAGAAACGAGTGTATTACTTACAATCGTCCGACGTACTTAGCCACTTCTGGTCGTCTGCAAACTTGTCTTTGCTAGCATCAGCATGTACTCATCAACTCCTGCCAATACATATGTTTCTACCTTTATGAAACCGATATCTGTACAGACACAAAGTCAGAATTGTACCTCGCTATATGGGGGTCATGGTTACTTACACATAATTCTTTGTGCATACCCGCCCGAAGGACTGACAGCGACCACAGATTGGTGTAGCTTGATCACCTGCATTGACAAGTCAACTCCATGCCCCATACCTACTACAGTGCAGTAATATGATTAAGCTTAAATGCATTTACATTTGAGATGCCTTTTCCGGCATTGCTGACTGAAGGCAACATTAGCTGAGCGTCTGTTGTGAAGAATGTGTGGGAGGAGACTTGCCAACCGCTCCTAGTCTTTGTGGCCATCGCGCACACTCAGTCGTGTTCCAAAGAGGGACATTACTGAGTTTGAAAAGACTCCAGTAATGGAAAACTGGATCACTAGGTAGTGCAAAGGGGACAAAAGCTTTTGCCTTGGTAAAGCTGATGATTCATGTGTGGTATATAACTCCGACAGGCCATGGCAGTATGGCAGTGCGGAACTCTGTACCTAAGCGGAAGTTGACTAAAGAGGCCAAGTTCGCCGACACTAAAGCATAAAATTCTCCAGAACCCGTTCCCCAGACTAATACAGCGTCGTCTATTGGGCAGCCAAGGAATGATTGATCACAATTTGACTTCGTGACTGGTCTCGCTTCTTGGGAAATCTGGGGGCTGGGCTTACCTACCCCCGTCACTCGCCGAGTATCCCCCATAAATCTCCTCAATATTTATGTACCCCTCAAACTCCAGCACAGTGCTCCATTGCTCCATTTTCTCCACGTCGGTACAGCCGGCTTTCCCATTCAGGTGTATCAGGTCGGCTGTACGACTCGACTTTGGGAGTTTGACGACCTCCAACAGGCAATTCGACAGAATCTTCAATTGGAGCCAAGTTACCCTCATCTGGGGTATCCCCATAATCTCCTCGCGGTTCGTGGTGTATATTACAAGAACTCCACCCTGAACCCCGTATTGTCCTCCAAGGACCAATCCTGAAGATCCAATTACTGGAGGTTGCGACGCATTCACGTCGTCGTACCGGTATTTGTCCGTTATTTCTCGCATGCAAGTGCCAGGTGCCGAGAAAGGCAGTCGCCAATACCTTGTCCCATCTTTCCAAGGCTTGATCAACTACGTATTGTGCGCAATGCGGAACGAATCTAGATAAGCACTCAGTATCTTTCTTTCTTGGTCACTAAAGATTTTGACTACTTAAGCTGTTGAGTAGACCTTTCGTGCCGTTGCCAATCACTCAATTTCCCTATCTGTCTCAAATTCCTATATTTGATTTTAGAATCTTCCTCTCTTGATCAAGCTGGTGTATTCTTCTGCAACGACAATAGTTTACGCAAATCTCAGAACCCCCCCGAAATGGCTGATTCTATGGATATGGATCAGAAATATGATTCGATGCACGTCGAGAAGGCCTACGATGATTCTTCACCGTCTCCCTCTAACGTTGAGAATCTCGATAGTCTTGATTCAATAGAAGAGACCCAGAGTGGGAAGTTTGTCTGGCTAGTAAGTATCACAGCAAGCTTAGGAGGACTGCTTTTTGGTAGGTTACATCCTTGATGGTTCTGAGATCCAATCTAACGCCATCGATCTAGGATATGATACTGGCATTATATCAGCTGTCATGCTCTATCTGAATGAAGATCTGGGGAAGACCCTTACCTCGTCCGAGAAAGAGCTTATTACCTCCATCACATCGGGGGGAGCGTTCTTGGGGGCAGTTGTTGCAGGTCTTACTGCTGATCGCTACGGAAGAAAAGTGCGTACTCTTAGAAAAAAAACTTCTCATATTCTTCAAGAAATGTAACTGACCCTCCAACAGGGCGCAATCTATATTGGATGCATCCTTTTCGTTGTCGGCGCCATCCTACAAGCTACTTCTTTTTCACTCGCCCAGATGACTGTCGGTAGACTAGTCGTTGGATTTGGTGTAGGCTCAGCCGCTATGATTGTTCCGCTTTACATTGCAGAAGTGGCACCTGCCAAGTACCGGGGTCGAATGATTGGCCTTGACAACATGTCAATCACCGGAGGACAGCTCATCTCATACGGAATCGGTGCTGGCCTTGCAAACGTTAACCATGGTTGGAGAACAATGGTAGGACTTGGCGCAGTCCCCGCAATCATTCTTGCTTGTCTTCTTCCATTCTGTCCGGAGTCCCCTCGACAACTTATCTACCACGATCATCACGATGCAGCGGCCAAGGTTATTCAGCAAATATTTCCTAACGGTACTCCAGAGCAGGTACAACAGAAGGTACAACATATTACCATGCATGTTGAGATGGCTAGGACCCTCAAGGCTGGCAAGAGTGATTGGTGGTTGATGAAACAACTTTGGGTTATCCCAGCCAATGCAAGAGCTACTATCGCGGCCTGTGGACTTATGGCTATTTCTCAGCTTAGTGGCTTCAACTCGTTAATGTACTATTCATCGACGTTGTTCGCTCTGATTGGTTTCTCAAATCCTGTCGCCGTTGGAACTATCATCGCAGCAACGAATTTCTTCTTCACTTTCGTCTACTTCAACATCGTCGATCGGTTTGGACGACGTCGTGTATTACTTTCTACGATGTGGGGAATGGTAAGTTATCTTCAAATTCAAAAATTGTAAGAGCGAAACATTAATGATATCTCTAGGCGTTTTTCCTGGCATTAGCTGCTGTTGCATTCCACTGGATCCCCGTCAACCACGACCTATCCCTTGCTACCACTAAAGTTGGCTGGCCGGCATATCTCGTTCTCGTTTCCATGATTCTCTTCGTAGCATTCTATGCATCGGGTATTGGTAACCTAGCATGGGTATCCTCAGAGTTCTTCCCCATGGAAGTGCGAGCATATGGAACAATGCTGATGACATGTTCAAATTGGGGCCCAAACATTATTGTGTAAGTCTATCCTTTTAGTTACACAAAATAATACAGCGCTAACATTCGATCCACAGAGCATCAACATTCCTCACACAAATGGAAAATACAACTCCTTCAGGAACTTTCGCTTTCTACGCCTGTATTTGCTTCCTAGGTTGGGTAGCTGTGTACTTCTGTTACCCCGAGGTTAAGGGTATGACTTTGGAGGATATTAGAGAGGTCTTTGAGCATGGATTTGGCGTTAAGTTTGCCAGGGAGATTCAGAAGGAACAGAAGCGTATTAAGAAAAATGGCCAGGCTGCTGTATAAACTTAGAATGTTGTGTAGAGTTCCTAGATAGACTAAATCTTTGCACATTCATGTAATTCTTATAGAATACTACAGTAGAATAAATTCAGTTATAGTAACCATCTTTGTTTGACTCTGATACTGCGCTGTTATTTGTCTCAATGCGGGCGTATACCCAAATTTAGCGAGTTACTCAAAGTGAGGTAACCAAGCAAAATATAGTCTTATGTAATTTTAGACTCTTACATACAGTGACTTAAAATTGACTACAATTTATAGAAGAAGGTACAGCACCCATGGATTTATGTTTTTGAGTAACAGTGGTGAGGTATGTATGACAAAATGTTGTGTTTGTCGCTTAAAATTAAGCGACAATCTTCACAACAAGCGGGTGAGTGCACATTACAAAGGAACGCTACTCCATGGCATTTTATTCACGAAGTTGTTAGTTGTATCTTAGCTATTTATTCTAACGAGTTTGCAGTGTCATATTATTCTAACTCTCTATGACTTGACTTGGCCACTTTGCAATATTAACAGATTTGACGTCGCATTAATCAATGCCACGCAAACCTCATACTTCAGAGTCCACCTTATTAGTCAATACAGTGTTGAACTAATGCAATAATATTTCCTAGCAAACATGATTTTTTTTCCAGAACAAATATCAAGCTGTTAGTAGTTATATACACTTTGCATTTCTACAAAGTTTCTATTTCTCAAAACATAAAAACTCTCTTCTTCTTTCTCTCTTCTGTTACGTCTTATGAATAACGGCTACCTTTGTGTTTTGGACGCTGGCCATCCATCCTTTATGATCTTCGAAAATCTTTCACATTCACTACGCTTCTTTGCTTCTCGACACCAATTCTACGACTGTACATTTATCTAGACTAATACACCTTAAGTTCAAAACACCTATATCTACTCTTCAGCTCAAATCTATTCCCAGGAATAACACAACCACTCAAAATAAAAAAACATGCCTGGATCGTGTTTCTACCAGACCGATCAAGAAAGACGCGGACGTTGGATACGACTGGCATATACATTCGCAGAGGTTGAAAACAAGCTTAACAACGAACTTGAGAACATCGATATGATAATCAGTGACATTGATCTCGATTTCATCAACGACCAAAGCCTCAATGAGAGAGATTTGTTCGAAGACTTTTTTATCTGCTTCAACAAGGCTTTTTTCTTCAACAGCCTGAAGGAGAGGTTTTGTCGCCTGAAAAAGGTCTTTCTACATCAGGAGGAATCACATGATAGTCACTTGCGGGAACATGGATACATGACCAACACGAATGTAGATATCGATGATATCAAAGATGTTGATTGTACGATCAGCATCCTCGAATGCAACTACTATTCTCGACGGGAAAGAGCTGTCAAATATGGTCATGATATTCTTTTTGGGATGCTCCATGCTTTTGTTGAACTATTTGTTTGTCCTTGTGGCTGCAATCCTCGGTCTAGGACTTTCAGAATCTACTCTTCATCAAGCTCGTCGTTGGGTACCCTTTCTAGCGATTTAGAATCTACACTACCTGGTCCCCTACCTCCGGATATACTTGTACTGCAATTTGAGGACATTGGCCAGATGCTTTTCACTTTTTATGAAGACAAGGACGAGGACGAGGACGAGGACGATGATGAGAATGAAGAGTATGATGCGGACGATGAGGAGGAGGAATATGATCACGGAAATGATGCTGATTATCATGGCTATGTTGACGAAGATGAAAATTGTTATTATAGGAGCGAGGACGAGGATGAGCATGGGTATAATGAGTATAGGGACTAAGATAGCCAACGGATCTATTATGGGGGTATCTATTTTGTTACTACTGGGAGAATTTGAACGATATTACATATGACTTGTCCTTCGCTTGACAACTGCAATAAACAACATTAACTGGTATCTGAGGTACGGAGTTCTTATGAGTATTCAAATTTGAATAAGGGAAGCATTTAAACAACTGTATATATTTTCCCCAGGCTAAGATCTGTATTACTGTAGTTGCTATCACTTGTTTCTAAAGGAAATTCAGAAGGAAATAAAGAGGTGGTTTTTATCTCGGCATTGAACTGACGTAACAGAAGAATGTGTAGGATTTTAGAATATCTTAAATGTTGCTAAAGATATTAGTTGTCTTAGCGTAAGAGCGCATTTTAGTCCTTTCTTCTGACACTCTGCAGTGAGACAATACTGAATCTCTTCTTTGTGGTATAAGACATTCTTAAGATATTGTGATTACAACTCTTTGTTTATAAAGATGTTAGCCTCTTTTTTTATAGCAATGTCGGGCTTCTAGCAGCTACAGATAAATACAACCTCTTATCTCCTCAAACTTTTTCTATTCTTCAAAACAAACACACTCTCTTCTCTCTTTCGCTAAATCTCATTTGACACCTTCCTTCGACTCTGGACGTCTATTCTTTACAACCTTCCGAAGCCTTTCACCGTCACTGAGGCTCGAATCTCTTTCTACAGAAATCCATCCAACTTCATACATTTTAAAAGTCACTTCAACTCAGCGAAATATGTCAGAACAGTTCTTCTTTATCCCTCCACAAGACCGACGGCCAGTATCTTGGATACCACTTGCCCATACACAGGAAGAAATCTTCAAAAGGCTTTCCTTCAAGCTTGAGAGCCGTCGTAACCAAGATGTCAGCGATTTCTACAGGAACAGGGATATATAATTTCTCGATAGATTGAATAATCTCTCAGACCTAGATTTGGTCGTGGAATTCTACAAAGCCTTTGATTCAATCTTCTTCGATAATGCACTAATGGATTATGATCAATGTACATTGGAAATCAACTGGTATCAGACTTTACCGAGATTGCCAGGGTATCTCACTACCGCTATATGGCCTAATTGCGACCCATCTAACATTACCTGCATAATCCTTATTGGCCAAATCTATCCTAGAGAAGCGAGAAGATCACAGAGAATTTATGGATATGTTGAACTAATTATGCGTGGAATGCTCGATGCCTTCTTTTTTCTTTATCCATGCCGATGTCACCGCGTGGAGGCAATCTGCATTCTAATCCTCTTCGGAACAATGACGATAACGATAACCACGAGTTACTATTCGATCAAATGGCTGCAGATATGTTGAATTCCCTTCCTGGCGGGCCGGGATCTTGTGTTGATCGTCGCCGTCAGCTTGAGAATGGGTATTATCAAGTTTTGCAACGGCTTATTACTTTGGGTAGGAGTCGTAGAAGATGATTGGGACTCTGGGGGTTTGGTTTGGATGTATTATTAGTAATACTATGGGTTCTTGCTTAGATGAGGTAGAAGAACTCACGTAAAAAAAAATGGACGAAATATTCCCTGATCAATGCTGTCAGTTCTTGGGATATACAGAATAACTGTATAATAGCTTACAAGATCATTTCATAACTGTGCTATCTATCCAGTAGATTTCAAGTGAGATAAGGAGCTCGTACATCCATCAAAGTCTGAAGGATGAAAGTATTCAAACGATCGAGATTCAGTGTGTGCGTTCTATCCCCCTACAAGTAACTTGGAGTTTTGCTTTCTAGGGATCTTTTTGGTCTTTTTGGGGGCATTGATGTGAGACTCCATTTTATTCCTATTTTTTATATAGATAGTTCTTCTGTCTTACCTAGTTTGGTGGTGTGGTGGTGGGTGTAGCTCGCTTAAATAAGCGATCGTGAGGAGGTGAATCTCGATGTTCCTTAATCGCAAGGCCAATTCAGCCGCAGAACGATGGAGGATTCCTATACTTTGAGACACCGCCACTACTGGTGTCCGCTCTTTTCTGTGCAATAGAAAATTTGCATTCTTCGCAACGCTAATTTTCTACAACATTAGACTAGGCCATCTGTAAATGCGCTTTATGTATGCGCTTGTCGCCTCATTTTGTAAGCCCTCAACACCTTTCTATTTAGTCTGATATCATATTCAGAAAGCGTATACTAGTTCTACCATCATGCAACTGCTTTGGTTATCGCAGCGCCATTGGTATTTGACTCTCTCAATTCTGTGTCTCTCCATTCAATGGAAGCAGTAAAGCTAGTGGATTCTTTTAAACCTTATGTTCAATAGCAAAGTGGTAGGTTTCATTTACTTTTGATCGGATATGATATTATGTACTCAGAATTAACACAGTGGTCTACCATATTCGCTACAAGATTATTGTTTCGGTGCTACTAAATTACTAATATTGTTAGTGGCCTCGACACTGTTACTGTAAGACGAACAATACTGCTATAATATATGCCTTTGATAATTTATTTGCCTTAAGAAGATAATTCGAAAGGAAGTAGATTTCAACCTCGCTGTAAATTAGTTAACTCTCAGGTAAAGGATAAAGCTCTTATAATTACCGGGATTTCAATAGGGGGAGAGTAGGGGTCGTTCCTTGATTGCCGAAGGTGGGGATGGGGATGGGGATCGGGCCATGCAGACGGAGCACGGTAAATTTAAGAAACCGAAAGACAGGCTAGGCTGTATCTCGTTTCGCGAGATGCTTGCAAGAACTTGGGGATACATAGGTACGAAAGTACAAAATATCTCTTTGATTGATTTATTAAATTGGAAATTATTAGCAACGGAAAAGGTCTATGTAACTTGATGAAAGAAGTTCCCGAAATCGCACCACTCATTCAGACTGGCAACGTGACGCTACAAATCGTATGTCCAATACCAGTCAGTCAGTCGCTTGGTCCATAACCATTCCATAGGTAGCCTGATAATCCAGATTCATCCAACCTTAATGAATACACACTACGATTTTTTTGCTCTCCTTAGTTTCTTTACAACAGACTCTTTATTCAAGAGCAAAACGATGACAGCAAATATTTATATCCGACACTGTCGCTTTTCTTGAATCTTCTATGGCAGAGGAGCTCAAAGTGAAATGCTCAAGATGCGGCTGATTGAAAGGCCGGATATACGAGTACGAATAATGGTGGTTGATACGGTAAATTATCTTAGTCAGGATTGGCACGTTCATCAGACCACCTTTTTTCAGGGGTCAAAAATATTGAACATACCCTAACACACGCAACCTATGTTTCGAGTTCCCGTAGCCAAGGGGAAACCTCACTGAATGGATCATATGGCCTAAAGCAGTGCATAAACACTCACCGCCTACAGTCGAAATTCAACATGAACATCAAATCATTCATTCAAATCTACTGACATTTCGTTTATTACTCCTTTCTAGTAGATCTTTTTTATCTCCTAGTATTTCATTCTAAATTGATTGTATCTCTATAATCATTGGGAGTGATTCTTTTTTGGCGATTACTCTCAGCTTCTTTTGCTGTTCCTTGATCTATTTTTGCGACAGTTCCGTTCCCCCCCTCCTTAACGCCATGAGCAATATCCCCATACTCGATGCCGTTCACGATGAGAAGAGCGAGACAGCCCCCGAACGGACATATCCAAATGAGAAGAATCGCATTGGCAAAGAGAAGAAGTTCAATGATGCAGACTCCGAAGAGTTCACATCTGGCGCGATGCTTGTAAAGGGAAAAGTCAAAAGAAAAGAGAACAATGGCCTCCTGGAGATAATCTGTGGATGGATAGTCAACCATCAAATCGGTATATAACACCTCCAATACCCACCCATCTCCAGAGAAAAAATATCTAACAGAAACAAAACAGGACTATCCCTCAATCTACTAGCACTCCTCTTCCTAACACACACCTGTTTCCCCCAAATCCGGCCACAAACCCGCAAATTCTTCATGCTGTCCTACTACAACCCAGATACCGAAAAATACGCATTAGGACCAAATGATCTGTGGATGGTATCATATTGGGTGGTGATATTCACAGGACTACGAGCGGCAATAATGGATTATATGTTGATGCCGTTGGCGAAGAAAGGCGGGGTAAAAACTGAAAGAGATCAGACTAGATTTTGTGAGCAAGCGTGGCTTCTAGTGTACTATTCAGTATTCTGGACACTCGGCATGGTAAGTACCCTATTACAATATACAAAAAAAAAACCCCTACATTTCTGACTATCGCAGTACATCCTAGTAAATTCCGACTACTGGCTCAATCTCAAAAACCTCTGGACCAACTTTCCAAATCGGGAAACGGGGGGATTACTGAAATGGTATACATTGGCACAATATGCATTCTGGGTACAACAGATTATGGTCTTACATATTGAAAAACGAAGAAAGGATCATTGGCAGATGTTCGCACATCATATCGTTACAACACTTTTGATATTCTGCAGTTACTGTTATCATCAAACTCGGATCTCGAATTTGATTCTCTGCATCATGGATGTAGTTGATTTATTCTTCCCAGTACGTGTTTCCCCCTTTCCCTTCCATCCTTTGTTTTTTTTAAAAAAAAAACCCCGAAATCTAAACATTCATTTTAGACAGCAAAATGTCTAAAATACGTCGGCTACAACAAACTCTGCGACATAATGTTCGGCCTCTTCATGATAACCTGGGTATTTGCCCGACACATCATATTCATGATGGCCGTATATTCCGTCTACGCACATAGCGATACAGTAAGCCCAGCAGGTTGCTACAGTGGAAAAATGGGTTCAATAACAGGACCATTCTCACCACCCAACAACTTCAAACATCTCCTAGAACCATTTACAAATCCAGGAGGAATGGTATGTTGGACTGGAAAAGTAAAATGGGGATTCTTGATCGCGCTTTTGTTTCTGCAGTTTCTTACGCTGGTTTGGTTTTCTATGATTTGTAAGGTTGCGGTTAAGGTTTTGAAGGGGGGGCAGGCTGATGATACGAGGAGTGATGATGAAGGTGAGGATGATGAGAAGATGAATAAAGGGAAGGAGGTTGAGGGGAAGGAACATCTGGATGAAGTAGGACAACCTTTCGAAGAAGAAGTCGGTGTCGAATCCCTCAATCTTAAAGGCAGAACATCATCTGCTTCCCAAAACAGATATCGGAAAAGCGGTACCAGTAGCGCAAGTGGAGTTAATATTGCAGACAGGAAACAGTTACTTGGCAGGATAGGGTGTGATAAGGAACTCAAGGATTAATACTGTGGGCACATTATTCACAGGCAGGGAATGCAGGCGCGAGGAGAAAAAGAGGATACTTTTGGCTTCAATATTTACGTTGTTTATTACTGGGTTTTTCATTGATGGTTGATAATATAAGATACCCTATCTAGTTTTTCATCTCTTTCACCTAGGAGGGAAAGAAAGAAGGAAAGAAAATGTTTCATATTGTTTGGTATACAACTTTTAGTTCAGACTGTGCAATCTGCTGGCATAGATTTCCAGGGGATAGATTTAATTCATTTTCACTACAATCTTGTTCCCAAGACTCAGCTCTCACGGGGTTTCCAGCACTGGACCAGAACCCAGAGTGGCAGCGGAAGTTTGCTGTTAATTCCAATGTTCTCGAGTTTGAATCAAGAGCAATGAATCTTCTGTTCAAGAATCCAGACGGTATAAATGTTTGAGAGATGCTTTAGATGACGAGTTGTGATATAGAAAATTGAGATTCATTCGATCATTATTCACAAAACAAAAAGCACGTAGCTGCTAGGTAGTGGCAAGAAACATTTTATTCTAGTGTTATTCGTCTGGTCTATCTACAAATTTCGTCTATGACCTCTAATAATGGTACAAAGTCCCATTGAGTCTCCTCTAGAACTTGTAAACTTGATCCTTGGAGTAACCAAGCTCCTTCAGATAACCCTCAAGCTCTCCCTGATCAGCGGGGCTCTTCTTGCCTCCGGAGATAGCCTTGTACATTCCAGGTGGTCCGCAAACGAAAACTTTGATGTTCTCTTCTTTTGGTTCAGGCAGGACAGTCTTCAAAAGCTCCTTGGTTACGAAACCCTTTCCTTGTGTCCATCCCTTGGGTGGCTTGTCCAAAACATAGAATGCACGGAATCGGTTGGGGTAAGTGTTCTCGAGATGTTCAAACTCTCGCTTTAGGAGGATATCCTCTTCAGTCACATTCGCAAAGACGAGAGTCACCTTTGTCTTGTCATCTGGGTTGTTGAAGATTGCGCGGGTCAATTGGTACATTGGGGCGATACCAGTACCACCAGAGATAAGAGCGATGTGGTTGTGCTTATTGGGAGACCAGGGGTACTTTGGAATAGGTCCCTTAAAGTCGAGTCTCTGTCCTGGCACCATAGAGTGTATGTGCTCTGACATTACACCGTTGGGGTACACCTTGACAAGGAGATCTAGAAAACCCTTATCGGCTTCGCAAATATTAGCATATCTCCAATGACAACATAAATGGTAAGCTTACTTTCATCGCTGACAGGTGTGTATGGTCGGATTGCAGGCTTCTCCATCTCTGGGCCCTTGTACTTTGTAATAAGTGCAGAGGCAATATGCAGACCGCTGACTTGATCCTCCTCCGGTAAAGCAAATCGGAACTTCTTTGTGTTGTGGTTGATGTTCTCAACGCTGTCAAGCTTCAAGCTGATAAAGCCTTGATCGCCGCCAGTGAAAGCAGATTGGGCAGCCTTGCCTTGTCCTACAGCCTCGGCATCTTTGGCTACGTTCTTGACCTTCGATGCATTGTCGCCTTGATTGTAGTAATAGTATGCTCCGCCCGCTGCGAGGACAGCAGCTCCAGCGTAGAGACCGGTTTTCGATCCGCCGCTTGCTGGCTCGGTGGCATATCGACGGTATTGCTATTCTACGATTAGCCTTCATGTCGCATGCTTCAATTGGTGCTGGGAGGAGCTTTGACAGGTAGCTCTGGCAGGTAGCTCTCTAGATGAAGTGGGATGACCAAGGGAGAGCTTGCAATTGGAGATGATGATTGATTGCACTTACGGTTCTTAATGGTTGAGCCGCTCTAAAAGCCTGCTTGGCGAACATGATTGATGATGATGAGGGTTGGCGATTGAAAGTTCAAGGGGAAGTTTGAATATACTTTTTTCGAAGCGTCTAACAACAACTTGGATCACAAACGATGTGGTGGAACAACTTCGCGACCCGATTTCGTCATTATCGAAGCTTCAACGCGCTAGACCGTATTGGGAGATTGACCCGACTCTTCGACCCTTCTCCTTCTGCCGAACACCGAAAGGTATTCTCGAACTTTACGACACACGATACACGACACACGACACACGACACAACTAGCCAGGCAAGATTTCATGGCGTGTTCTCTAAGGCAAAAGTTTGATGCACTCTGCAGCGCATCTTCTGGTACCTCTTCAAAGACAATAGCTTTAGTTCTGTGTTAGGCATATCAACGGCTTTGTCAAATATAATCGTCTGTATTCGCCCGCAAACAATTCTTATATTACACCTTTTGCTCTTTTACGCACCCTACAGTTTGGCTAATTCCCAAATAACACTCCTTAAACTAATCATAATATCTTTCTTCTGATACGCCTAGCATTTTCTTTCCATTGTAAAGATCCTACGAATCTACAGTTCCGAAACTCCATTATCCAATATCCCAATCCTTGAAACCCTAAACAACCCGTAGTATTTCTAACTCCTACTCCTCCTATTCTAATATACATATCTCTCTAAATCCAACAAAATAAACCACTCATCACCGACAACAAAAGTCCCTAAATCCTCCACCTCCCTTTTCCTTGCTACATAGTCCCCTTCTCAAGTTTGAACATCCTTATTCTGTTCATGCTTATGCTGTTCATCACTATGTTGTCCATCCGTATGCTCTTCATGATGATGAGGATGTTCATAACAACTATAAACATGATAAGTAAAACAAGTAGGTTGAGTCGTAACACAACAATCCTTATGTTTATTTTGATTCTTCTTGGCGAGTTTACATGGTGCTTTCTTGTTGTCGAAGACTAGAACTTGGATTTCTTCGGCTAGTTTGATTGACTTTTTGGTTGGAGCTTTTGGTGGTGGGGTTGTTGGGATTGGTGTTGTGTTCTCTTCTAGTGTACTAGATGGCGTACAGATGGCTGTCGTAGTAGTAGTTGTGGTTGTTGTTGTCGTTGTGGATGTAGTGGATGTAGTGGTAGTCGTTCTATGAAGTGCTGATTTTAATGGTTTTGGTACAAGTTTTACTTTTGTTGTGTGTGAGGTTGGGTGAAGTAGTCTTTTGCAGAGGCGTTTCAATGCCATGGTTGAATGCGTAGACATTTTCTTCGGGTTTGCTGAAACTTCGATGAGGCTTGTGACTTGGAGGATGTAGAGTTTTTGGATGCTGAGTGCTTAGTTGCTTTGTTTGTTTTAAAACTCCTCTGTGTGTATTCAATATTAGTTATTTGTGTAGAGAGTAGGTCTGGACTTGAATCACTGACTTTTTTGATAGGGAGAATAGGTTGGTTAGCTGGTCGGAAGATGTCGAGGTTTCCGGTATTGAGAGTTATTTTCTTTCTTGTCCTCGAAAAGTTGGCGGTGTCTTTTCTGAATTAGTAATCAAGGCAGACAGTTGGTTTTGGAACTGAATTAAATAACTGACTTTTTTTTACGTTAACTGGGTCGGTGTGTTTGTTTCGGTGAATACGATGAGAATTTTTATGATGGATGTTGGGAAGAGATGATTTCGGGTTTTGGGTTTTGGGTTTGTATTTCAATGTAGTGCAGTTTGGATTTAGACTGGAAGTTTTCCTTGGACTAAGGTTATGACTGTAGGTTAAGTGGTTAGTTGATTTATTTAGTACATGTAAGTGTTTCTAGGTAGGACTTACTTTTAGTTACTAGGCTAAGGGACGTTCCGGCAGCTTTTAAGACTAAAATTTAGGAATAGTTAAGTACTATAGCTAGCTAGAGTATTTTCAAAATCATAATGCAAATATAAAAATATCTATCAATCTCGACATAAAAGCAGTTCTGCTCTCAGTGTTATAAGAATAAAGCAGTCTTAAATGACCGATTGGGAAAGAACAGTACACTTGTTCAAATTTCCTTTAGCTTATTTTATTTCTTCTGCAAATTACTAAGTGTCGCTATACAAAACGGTAGTTATCCTACAAATTTTCGTAGTAACTAAAACCAAAGTTCATTATCTGTTCTGTCACAGACTCTATCCGCTCTACGTTTTCTTTCTGTAGATTCATACAATAACTACACTTTCTATACTATTCTCTCAAAGCGCCCCATTGATGGCACCAAAGGCTCTACTTTTCCCCCCTACTTACTTGCTGCTGTATTAGTCTATTCTTAGCCTAGCTCACTATTCTTAAATTCGATAACGCTTGTTTAGCATAGAAAATACTCTTGTCTTGAAGCCCTTATCTAGAAATGATATTTCGGAGAAACAATTTGTGCGGGCGAGCTCATGAATAGCTTAGTCTATTAATTTGGCCCTGAAATTATAGATTTAGATATATTAAGTCGCTTAATTTGGGTAACTCAGTTGGCTTAGGTAACACCACAGCTCACTTTTTAGTCTCTTACTTGCCTTGAATAATTCACTTCTTTTGAGTATTCAGTACGGTTCCGCAAGGATTCATGAATTGGTCGAGACAGGTCCTAGTCCACTAACATGCTACCCAGTACTCCCTAGCACAGCAAATTGAAGACCTTGCGGGGTGGTAGTAAATTTGTCTAGAAAACCACGCAGACACCCTGAAGTTGGCACTTGAGGCCGTGGTCTATCTCAGAAAGATTTCCATGGGAAAATCATGGTATAATTGGTAGTCGAGCTCTGTCGACCACTCCAAGACAAAGAATTTGGTCAACGCAGCCACCGCATGACGATCCAATGGTTGTTGACCGTTGGTCTCGTTGCTCTCTATCCTGCGCAGTAATGCGTACATATTCGACAGCATGCATCGATGGCAGCGGATATCTTGTCGTTGATAAGCATGTTGGATCCTCAAGCGATCCCTGAGTCCCTTCTGCCATTTCAAAGCAGCTTGATCTTGTTTAAGCAAGCCTTGGGGATGCTTCAGGCCTTCTCGCTTATTACCGTGAGGAGCGACAAGGCAATCTGGAAAGGGCATGTTATAAATCATATGACCTACATCGACTCGTCAGGCAGGCTATACGAAATTTCTACTCTTATAAATCATGTCTTATTTCTCCTGAAACCTCATGACAGAAACACTACTAATACCGAAGTCCTAGACTAGTCAGCTCTTGTTAGTTGTAGATGACGGAATGGATTACACAGATTTTATCAGGTATGATATTGCTGGCGGTCTTCTTATTCAACCAGAAACCTACGCACCTATCTTGCTGAAATGGAAGGCAAATTAATTAAGGAAGTTAACTGGTGATGAGAGATACGTGAGTCCAGTTGAGATAAGAGCAGATCCCTTTACGAAGAGGTTATTATTTGCACTCTACCGACCATTCATCCTTACCTTCAAATAACCAATTGTTATGCTCTTTTCGCTCTACTTAACCGTTATCTACATTATCCTCTTTACGTTCTTGGACGGATATACGTATATCTTTGGGGATACATACGAATTTAGCGAGGGGATCACTGGTTTGGCTTTCATTGGTATCGTGATAAGTCTCTGTTTTGCTTCGTTACTAGTACCACTCATTTATTACTGGCCGGGATATCTTGAAGTTGCAGGAGACTCAAGGCGATGCTGCTAAAATTACCACTTGAATTTCGATTTTGGTTCGCTATGCTGGGTGCTCTGGCTATTCCTATCTCGCTCTTTTGGATGGGTTGGACTACGTATCCCCATATTAGCTATTGGTCTCCTCTCATCAGCTCGGTGGTCTTTGGTTATGGGATCCTTTGCATCTTCATTAGCACTTATCAGTACATCATTGACTCGTATGAGATATATGCTGCATAGGCTCTGGCAGGCGTCACCTTCATTCGATATGTGGCGGCTAGTGGGATGGTGGAAGTTGGAATACCGTGAGTGCCGCCAACCTATGTTTATTGAGAAGTTTGCTGACCGAATCGTTAGGTTTTATGAGAAACTTGGTGCGCATTGGACATTGACCATTCTGGGTGCAATCAGCGCAGTCATTGCACCTGTCCCGTATGCTTTCTTCAAATGGGGCTGGACAGTTCGGAAGCATTCAAAGTACACGGCGGGAATAAAGGGATTAGATTAATGGATCTTGTCATCCTTGTTTTCATTATTTTGTTACTAACATAGCATTAGTAGCTCTACCCCCTCTGGGATGTGAAAAGCTATTAGCAAGCTAGCTAGCATGGTATTGGTATGTACAAAACGCCTCATAGCCTGAAACATGTCGTAACCCTTGTTCCGATGTCCCTTTTGTAGGTACTATACTCCATATTAACGCCATTCACAATAGCAACTAAATATGCCTTTATGATCCAGCGCTTCCAACAGCGTATGTAAATCTTTAGGGTTTGAAAATCAGCATAGCCTCTTTGGTTAGAATATAAAAGGGTGAGGGGTTTCTCAATAGCCATACGGTCAGAGACGCCTTCCGGCTCTCAAGGGATTTCGGATTTCTGAAATGGAGATTTTACATACTCTTGCGCCTCCAGAATTCTTATGTACTCTGCAGAATTTCTCCACCTCGGGCCCAATCTTCTGAGGCAATGTCTAAGAGATTCCAAGGCCATTTGAGAATTTTCGTCCCCATTCTCTCTGACTAGCCAAGCAGAATTTGTTGCTGCAGTATACAATGCATCCATAATCAAAGGATTAATCCTATCAAGATCGGAAGGCATCGGGGTAGCGGCATTAATTTGTTCTGCAAAGGCGACGATGCTTTTAGTAACTGATTTCAGTCCATTTATTGCTTGGACCTGCATTGCTGATGCCTCGGGATTATTGACCACAGAAGCTGGAGACGGGCATGAATACGGATCGCATAGAACACAGAGAGCACTAAAAGTAAGTGCCATCGCAGCTGCAATGCTCAAATAGTCGGAAGCTTGAGCAGCTTCTTCGGTGACTTTTCGGGCGAGATCAGAGATCTCGGCATATAGTTGCGACGCCTCACCAAACTTGGTTGTATCCGATGAATGTTCAGCCTTATGATGAGCTAGAACCTTGCCCATCATTACAGATGCTTGGCAGAGTCGAGGAAAGGGAGCAGCAGGTTCAGAGATGTCTCCACCAATTGATTTTTGGAATGCGTGGCCGGCGATCTGTCCTTCATCCTAATATAATGTCAGAATACAAATCGCTATGACGCAGTTATACGCACCCATGCTATATCATCTGTTGGTAATAGGTCGCCATTCTTTGGCTCTTGATTTGTCAAGATATGTGCTTGGCTGCCGATCGAAACGATCCTGTAGACACATTTTAGAGGACAGCTTTTGCAAAGGGTGCTAGGGCACTACCTGTCAATCACTAAGACTCCCCACCAGGTTCTCCTACGTTCTTCTTGTTCGGTCCATGTTGACTAATGCTAGTCAGCATCCTGTGTGAGCAGAATATTTGGTTCAGAATATCTTACCGGTCGTCCTAACACTTGTGCTGCCTCTTTGAATCCATTGATCCCTAGTATGTTGCCATATCTCACACACCAGCCGGCAGACATCCAAGCAGCTGGGTAAATAGCTTGTCCATACTCGTACAAGGTAACCAGGAGATTGGCTTGAAGTACGCATAAAGAAGCCATGCCAGCCGCTTCCATGAGGCAAACAAAGCGCTTGGCAGACATATAAACAGGATTCTGGGAGCTCTCGATGCCATCTTGAGGCCGTGAGATGATGAGCTTCATACATAAAAAGAGAAGTGCTAGATCAGGGCCGCCTTCCCAAAGAGGATTTGCCATGTTCCTAGTCAAGCGCTTTGTCGAAATTATGGGCATCCACTTATGAATTGTCGAGAAGTATTCTACCACCACTGCATTGATTGATGTTGGATCGCCCAACAGCTCCAGGACGTCGAAAGGAATATCTATTGCTGGTTTAGGAACAGAGATCTGCCCGTATGTAAAGCTCTCGGCATCGAGAAATGCAATAGCGGGGAATCGATTTTGTATAGTCTGCCATGGTGCGTCTTGCGGAGGTGAGAAAGCAGGCGGTGGAGGACCTAGACCATCGGGTGCTGATAAAGTACTTGAAGGCGTCGCAAAAGGCGTAGGTTGGTTGATCATCCCATTTCTTCCGTTCAGACGCGTCTCAAGCTCCAGAAGCTTCATTCGCAATGCATTGAAATCTTCGTGGGTAGGAGGTGGTGATGCGTCGGAATAGTCGCAGACTCGGTTCATGCGCTCACACAATGAACATGCGGGCAAGGTTTTGCTGCACTTCCTCTTCTGCTTCCTGCAAGACATACACGCCTGGTTTGCCTTCTGCACATTGTCCTCGCCCGGAGGCGCATTGGGACTTGCATACATAGACATCTTTAAAGTATGGTATCGTTTCCGCTACTCGTTATGGTGGGGTCATTTGGGTTGATTTAAGCGTTCAGAGGGACCAGGTTTTGGTTTCCAATGGAATGGTCAATGGTGAATCTGGAAAGGAACAAAGTTAGTTCGCAACGATAGACTCAAGGCTGAGCAACAGAAATTGGATACAGAAATGAGATATTATGACTTGCCTTGGGGAATAGAGTCAGTCGGTCGTTGTTCTCGAAAGATAAAGTTGAGCTCGAGAGTCGAGCGGCATTTGAGTACGAAGCGGCCTAAACTCCGCATCAGATATATATCAAACATGTGACTGACATTTTTCATTTTTAACCGACCTTTTCCCGCTCACAACCAACCTCAAGCTCTCAAGCTTCCAAGCCCAACTTCGCAAACTGACAACCCACGACTCACGACTAACGACTGACCATGGCGCAAAGCACAATACTGCCAAGCTGGGCACCATATGGCAGCCAAGATACCCTATATCAGATGATACCCGAGCCGTCCGATGCTATTGTCTATGAGCTCGACAACTACGGTGTGTGCAGGTGGTACCGCAAGCTCGTCGCGTAGGGCGGCGTAAATGTTGAGAAACATTCGCCCCACTCTGCTTGCGCGACTTTTTCTATTACTTCCTCTTCTCAAGCTGC
The DNA here is from genome assembly GCA_003008705.1 of Pezicula radicicola. NCBI lineage: Eukaryota > Fungi > Ascomycota > Leotiomycetes > Helotiales > Dermateaceae > Pezicula > Pezicula radicicola. Next base: position 158,102 of record PDUO01000013.1, on the reverse strand, counting down.
TGTTCTTGGGCTCAATCCTCCGTACGGAGGTAGCTATTCTGCTAACGTAATTATGGAGTCTAGCACGCTTTCACCTGGTTCTCAAGTCTTTAGCAACTTCCTCTTATTCTCAAAACTCCCCATTGAGATACGACTCCGGGTGTGGTGGTTATCAGCTCGCGCAAGCCCTTATCGTGTCATACAAGTTTTCTACAATCGAGACACTGAAAAATGGACCGCTGGAGGCTTCTCAGGAGGGCTACCCACTATCACCCAGGTCTGCCGCGAGGCTCGCGAAGAGGCTTTGAAGAGCTACTCCCAAGTCTTCGACACCTATGTTGACCTCGAATGGGACACAATTTTCGCCAATGATCCGGCCTTTGGAATCCGTAAAGCCACAGCGGCTTTCACAAGGTCAGAGCATGCGAGTATGATCCGACATTTCGCAATCGATGATGTCTCTTATAAAGGATTACTAAATAATCATATTGATTTCCCTCACTTGTGTGAAAGCATGGCAACGATACTGAGGAAGCGGCTTCGAGGAGTCCAGAGTTTTACTGTTGTCCTCAACGAAGAGGAAGTAGAACTAGAAGATGATGGATCTGAAGATGACATCTCAGAGTTGAATTGGGCACAGAATGACGAAGGGGATAATTGGGACAACAATATAGTAGATGGAACAAACCAAAATGAGATTGAGAACTTGGTAGACTGGGAGGGTGAGGATGGCCACGAAGAAGCAGCAGCGAATTCTGGTGAGGATGATACGGGGCTTCAGAATGAAGATGAGGCGAATGAGGCTATCAATGACACCGAGGAGCACGATTTTGAAGACTTTGATACGGCACAGAGCTTTGAGCTCCACCAACTCTCCAAGCTTTACCACCAAGAACAACGCAATCTACATTTCGTTAACCCTACCCTGCGCCCATTCTTCGGTGAGTCTTCCCGGTATTGGGCAGACTCAGTTCAGGCGGGTTTTCGAGAGGAGAAAGAGAAACATCAGGCGTGGGTACGACCCACCATCAGCATCTTGACGATCAAGGAGGGCCTGGGGCCCGTTCAGGAAAGACTTGTTCACCCTGAGCTTCCATTTTTAACTGGGTTTCCCTCCTTGATACACAGTCTTGAAGATCACCACAAGACCTTTGGATGTTTCGGAACGCGGATTTGCTATATAGAGAGGCACCTTCGAAACTGATTGGCAACCCTATGTTATGGAGCTCATCCTCCAAAGAAGGTTGCGTCATGGCCGGGAGTATTTGCACACTACCAAAGATGTTATTGACTAGCGCTCACTTGCTAAGCTCATTTATCACTTCCGTGCTAGTAGCTGCAGTTTGAGGCTGTAGTTTGTAGATCGTCAATTCAATGTCAGTCGCTCACTACGGCGAGGTACAGTTTTGATTTACCACGGAGAATCGGGCTATACACTTGCGTTAGAAGTACAGAATTATTTGATTTCGTAAACTGATTGAATTAAGTGGCTATACTTAAACAGCACTGATGATGAGTTTCAATCAATCAATAAAAATGTCCGACCCACTTCATGACATCTTTGCTCTTACATGCAGCTCCACGATGTACCCAATTTGATTGGACTCGACATTGCTTCAAATACGGGCCTAAAGTGAACGCATTCGACCCTGGTTTCTATCAAAGATCCTTTGCCCTGAAGAATTTTTGCCCTCCAAAGAAAAGCCATGGCACTAGGCCACTTCCACTCTGCTTCGCCAACTTCTTTCCCTTGAACTCACGGATCAACTTTTCTGGCTTCACGACAGATGTGTCCACTAGTACTACTCCTTCAGCGTCAAGAGCTTCGGCCTGAACACTCTTGACGCCAGTGTAATCAAGCTTTAGTTCTGTCTCAAAGCTCTTGCGCTTCGACTCACCCAGGTACACTCGGCGACCACTACCATTAATGTCATAGAAGCGCCAGGTCTTGGTTTCTGTGTCACCGTTCCAAGAGACATAGATGCTTGTTGTATTCTCCTTTTCGTCTTTTAGAGCAACTATTGCAGGAACTTCGTTCGGAATACCGGTCCAGTTGTATCTGTATCCACGGTAGTTCTCTACGCCTTCGCCAAGAGCCTCGGAATCCATGTAGAAGTGGAAGATCGGGGTACCATCGGACTTGAACTCGGTGATCGCTCCTTCAGAACCCCAATTGACCAATACATTTCCGTTGGGGAGAAGTTGTGTTGAGCCTTGTGACTTAGATAGGAGGTTATCGGGAGGATGAAAGGCTTGCACGATCGTTGAAGTCCAATTATCCGTGTCAACTTCGATGATCTTGCCACGGGAGAACTTATAAAGATGGACCTCGTGGCCACGGCCATTTTCGGTCCCATGCGCTGAGTTATCATAGAGAGAAATGATTTCTTTTTTGCCATCTGCAGACCGAGAAACGAAGCGTGCATCGTGCTGGAAGGAAAACTCAACCTGGTCTCCAAGTTTGAAATCGGAAGATTTGCCTCCTAACTGCCAGATTATCTCGCTTGTTTTGCCGTTGATCTTGTATACAGCGTTGGCGTCTCGAGCCGAGATTAAGTAGTTGCCATCTTGGTCCTTGTCAACACTATTGATGTGGAAGTAATCCCATGCGTCGGATGAGTTGTAACCACTTCCAGCTTGGCCAGGATTTAGTGGGAGATATGCCTCTATTGATTCCTTAAGCCAATTGCTCTTCAACGGAGTGAAACTTTACTTACCTGATGGATCAACATGTTCCAAACTGCTCCACTCAAACAAGACCTTCCCAGTCTCAATATCAAGCTCTAAAACTTATCAGCCTCTACTCGTATCCTACAATATTTCATGATCGCAACGAACCTTGAAACCTCGCATCAACAATCCACTGCTGCTCATCCGAACCACCATAATCCGCAAGATCATACGGAACAGGATGATAAATCTGAATCAAAGCAGTCTTCTCATCAACAATAGTAAACTCATGTTTATCAGTTAACCTATGGTTCCCAGCTCTTAACTCCTTAATCGTCTCATAATTTCGATTCAAGAATGTTGTATGTCCATGTCCGTGTCCATATGCTGCATTATGACTTCCTTCGAAACTATACAGGATATCTTCTCCTTTATACCTCCCTGCTTGGAAATTTGTTGCCCAGATTGAGAAGTATGTAAAACCGGACCACTTCAACAAATTAGTGCTGTGTTTTTCTCAAAAGATAGTGTTTCAAGAGCATGAGAACAAAGAAGTTTCTTGCTTACGACGAGATCTCCTGTATCGGTGAAGATGTAGGGTGCTGCTTGGAGTGGTCCGTGATTTGTTCCTTCTGGGTATCCGGAGAATGGTGCGATGAATATATAGCCTTTTTCAACTGAGGAGGTTGCCGGGATCGTTATGTTGAGTTTTGGTGGGGAGAGATCGGGTCGTGATTTGTATTGCCAGTCTGCTTTTACTGGTGCGATTGTTGATAGACTTAATGCTATGAGAGATAGACTAAACTTCATAACTTTTGGGTATTGCATCTTGGATAAGAATAATTGGGAAGTATGTAGAGTGTGGGAGGGTTGGAAAGTTAACTGTCGAATGTTTTATATATCATAGGTTTAAGGTTCTCTGCTTAAGTGTTGCACTGCTTGTATTGGCTGATACAAGTCCATGTTGAATGGTGTGGGATTGACGTGCTTTGTCACTAATGGACTTGTTCTCCGTCGAGTAGCAATTAATTTTACTGTTCTTGTTGCCATTTTTATGCAAGACGAACATGCAATCCTTCATTGCTGGGCGATGATGAAACACTGGGGACGGATATGCTCATTCATTCATAATCGCGATGGATTTCGTGATTGAAACTCTGTTGTTAGACTCCTGACTGTTGGTCGCTTAACCTGCAGTGATTTTGCTTGTCGTGAGTTAGCAGTACAGCTGCACGAACAGAGGAGGCAAAGTTAATCAAGGCCTTTCAAGTTCTGGCCTATCTAGGTAGTGAATTCTCTCAAATAGAGAGAGAAGATTTACTAACTCCTGCCAACCGTATTTCTTTCTATATTTGTGGCCAGCCCCGACCTAAAAACCTTGCTTTTGGTCATAATATTCAATGTGAAAAGTGTTGTATTATTGGGTTCATTATGTTCTTTTTAATCGCGGTACTTAAAGCACCTACCACACCGGTACTGTGCCATAGGTAGAGTAATTGGCAAACCTACTTCTCAAGATCCAATTTAATCACAATAATTCTAACAATGATAGGTGGAGAAGAACTCCGTTAGTACGCCCACTACAAGTCGCCAGTCCCTGGCTACGCATCTAAAGAGTGGGGAGTGGGGAGGGGAAGACAATTACGTGCTTACCCGCCAAGATGGGGAAGCTTTTAGCGACAAGGGCAGAAACCTTTGAAGCTCTTTTGTGTCGTCATTGCAAAAATATATTCTTTACAACAATCATCTTCAAATAATGTCTATGCCACAACCCGCAATGCAGCAGAAAAAACGCATCTCGTAAGCTTGTGTAGTCCTCGTATAGGCAATTGAAACATTGCTGATAAAACATTCGAGATGCAAGCGGTGTCAGGATCGCAAGGTATTCTTCACATGCCTGCAGGTGTGCTGGAGCTTATCACTTACTAAATTCTTCAGATTAAGTGCTCCAGAACTAGTCCATGTCATCGATGTACAGCAGCTGGCGTGCGATGCGAATTCCGTGGTGATGGCTTAAAAAGAGCACCCATATCTAGAGAATACGTGACGGCCTTAGAGAACAGAATTGGCGCATTGGAGAGCTACTTATTAGAACTCAAGGCTTCCCCAAGCTGGAAACACGAGACAATGATGAATGCGATTAACTTTGGTGGTCATCTGTCCACGGCTCTGGCATCTTCTGAAATTGGTAACTCATTTGGTTTGAGTAGCTCTACCGATTTTGGAAATGGTATGTTCATGTCTCTACCAGCAACATTGGCCATTGAAGTTTGACTGATAGCTTTAAAATAGAACCAATGCTTGACCATAAACCCAGGAGCCTTTGCAACTCAAAACTTTTGAACTCTACAAGCCAGCCATACACCATTACTCCTCCACTCTCGCCGCTTTGCACCGATGTTAACACCGCTTCTCGTAACCATGTCGTTACTGAGTGCCTAGCACTGTTTTTCCGCTGGCAACATCCACATTGTATGCTCATTGAACGCGACAACTTCTTACTTGACTACGAGAATAAAGCAGGCGCGAAGAATTGTATTTCCCAGGCTTTAGAATCATCGATCTGCGCTCTCGGCGCCTTAATGTCTGATAACCCGGACATCAGAGGCACTGCGGACAGTTTTGCAGCATTATCCATTCAAACCCTTGAGACAGGAAACCTGTTGGGTCCTCAAGAGACTTCTATTCAAGCTCTCATACTTTGTTCATTCTATCAAGTAGGTAAAGGAAACTTCACCAAGGCGTGGATGCTTTCAGGTATGTCTTAATTATAAACAGGTATTTCATGTAACTTAATTGTCTCAGGTATTGCGTTTCGTATGTCCGAAGATCTCAGAAGCTTGGAGAATCACAATGGAACTTCGACAGACACACGAGTACGCCGCGATATTTTAAAAAGTCGTCGGCGTATGTTCAGAAACTGTTATAAATCCGATAAGTTTCCCCTCATATAGTTAATAAGTGAAACCTAAGCTGACTTCTTGCTAGGATGATCAGTCTTTTGCTAGGGAAGCCTGTTACTGTCCAAGAGAATTTCGTGTATAGAGATTGTAACGAAAAGGAGAGGTAAAGTAGCCTGTGCTTTTCCGTATCTGCAGTGAAAAGTGTGCTGATTCAATTTAATTGACAGAAACTCCACTTTCTGGCAAGATTGGCTGCAGAAGAATGACTTGGCCCATCTGAGAGAACCAGAGCTTTCCTTAGACCTAAGTTTGGTTTTTAAGAAACAGGAAGAGCTGTGTGACATTATCAACGACATACTGATACACACACATTCTCCAAAGCGAGTGTCAACTACCAGGCCAATAACATATCGCTGGGACGAAATGGTCGCTAATGAGTTTAATGCAAGATTCTGGAGATGGCACGATAGTCTCCCAGGCGACCTTCGATGGAACCCCTGGGGCTCCAGTCTTGAAGTTGTACATCCAAGTGTTGCAGCACTCCAGTAAGAATATACTACTTTCACAAGAACCAACACTAATATTGAATTAGCATGCTCTATCATACAACTCATGTCTCTTTGAATCTTCCATACATAACTTCGCAAAACTTCATTAAATCCCACCCGACAAATCTCACCAATGATGCTCTCATGATATGCAGAACATCAGTCGACATCATACTCTCCATTCTCCGCCGCTTTAAATCACAACACTCACTCAAAAATACACCTTTGGTATTTGTTCAGGGTGCAATCATAGCAACTGATGCAACTCTTGCCATGACAGACTTCCACAACATTGAGGATCCATTTGCGCAAGATAAAAACTTGCGTGCTTTAGATGAAGCACTCCTAGGCTTGTCTCATTCATGGGATATTGCTACTTACGCTAGAACTGGGCTACGGAATCTGCTTGCAGAGATGCAGAAGGCGAAACAGCAAGTGGCGGTATCGGATCCTTCTTTGGCTTCATCGCCAAATTCTATATTACCGGAATTTGAGTACGCGTATGCTCCATCGTATGGTGAAAGTGAGTACGGCTTCAACACGCCAGAATCACACAATCAGAATATATTCTCCTTCGGGGATTTTGGCATGGCTGATCCCCGCGCGTGGGATGCCAATCTCATGACTGGAGAATTTGCTGGGTCGGAAGATGCTGGAATGGGGACATGTTTTGGCGATGATGCTGTAACTTTTGGAGGTGAACTTGATGGCAGTATTGTTAATTATCTCTAATGTATAATTTCCTAAGGCAGATGGGCACAGAATCGAGTACTTCACAAAATACTCGTTCTCGCTTCTTTTTACTAAGCGAGAAGATAGGGGGCGTTCCTGGTCACGTGCCATCGTTTTTCTATTTTAAGGCAAAGTTTTTGTACTGATCGTACACCATTCTTTCAAAGGTACAAAAAAAGATAACTTGATTTCAAATCAATTACATCTTTAAGAACAGTTTATTTTAAATCAGAGGTAGATTCCAACTTGTCGCTTAATTCTACCCTGTACCATGCATGCATGTCAGAGTGTCCAAACTACCGGGACGTACCTATAAATACCCTAGAAAATCCAACAACAAAAATCCAACAACTTGTGTGGGTTTGCCATGGGTTTTAAAAATACGTGAAATATTTTTATATTCTTAGGTAAAGCTTTTGTACTGATCGTAAGGTACACCACCTGTTTAGGATAAGGAGGAAGTCTACTTGAAGTGTAGGTAGAATCTAACTTATATTTTATTCTATGAGGGAAAGTAGAACTAAGTAAATAGAGATAGACTGCTAATAATAATAAAATATGTGACTATTGCTGTTTTGTTGAACCGTTACTGATTACGTATCTATGGATCTATTACTTGAAAATCTATTATTCTGAAAATCTGTTGTAGTTATTGCCTCTATTTTGACAGCTGAATGAGCTCTTCGTACAGGAATGCTCATCGTGCAATTTTAAACATATTAATTGCTATAGACATTATAATCTCGAATCATTAGCCCTACAGCAATAAACCCACCAACAGCGAAAGTTGCAGCCAAAAATTCACAAGTTGAAATGAACCCATTCTAGGGACATATCCTTGGATTCTGATACCATCAAAAAAATTCGGAGGCGAATGTTTTCCGGAAATGCTAAAATGTTCCAAAATAATATTCATTGCAAGCCATCCCATTGTGAAAACACGCTGGACAACAGTACTACGATCTTGTTTGAACTTGGTTAAGCTACCTATAACTGCAAAAGGTATTCCGCAAATGAGGTAGGTTGAAACACCGTAAAGAGAAATATTCCACGGTCCCATTGCCCCTGAGGCATGACTTGGAACGGTGTACATGATGGTACAACAACAACATACCGAGGAAGTCCTTTTTCGAAAATTGAATCAGGGTTGTCCTCTACCAGTTTCAAAGCAACTCTAGAAGAGCAAAAGTCCTTCAACGACGAATAGAGCTGCAGGCGTAGCAAACGATGTGTATCAACTAGTCCTGGTCGTAACTTAAGTAAATACATGTTGGAATTATTAGATGTATAAGAGGAGGAAGGATTCGGAAGTACCAAAGTCTCGAAAGATTCTTTGGACAATTTTTCGACAAAGTTGGTGATGGAACATTAATTGAAGATTCCTAGTGCAACAAACCAATTACTTTAATAATGTCGAGATTGTTGCCGTAACCGCCTCGCATAGCTTCGTAGCCTGATGGCTTGAATGCAATGCGCTGCAAGAACTACACAGTGCAGTATTGAATAAGCACTAAGCTTATATCAGAACTAGCTCATAGGCAAGATTCAAGTTCCACAAACTTTTCAGCCCGCTGACAAGAAGGTTACCAAAAGTAGTATAATTAGACGAAAGTACTGATAGTGCAACCCAACTCATGAGATTACAGATTTTTAAGCCTATCAAAATACTCGTAGACTTCGAATTGCACAAAGCCTTTAGCTCGCTAAGGTAACCAAAGCTGACCAAAAGTATCTCAATTGGACAGGTTTACCTAGACTATGAGAAGTTGGTGATGACCGTAGGCTATTGCGTGCATAGCACTACAAGTATATACACTATAGCCAGCGGTATTAGAGCGTCCTCCTTAGCTGCACCGAAGCCTCGTCATATTTGGTCTCTGTAACTGACTTGACTTTAGTTATCTAGGTCGGTCAGTAAAGTCTTTATGCATGAAAATGAAGTAATTCATAAACTCGTTAACACAAAATACACACTACACTTCCTCATTCGCCTCCCATTCTAACCACATCCCCACGCCCAACGTCCTCCAAAGCATCCTTCAAATCACCAACAACCCCATCAACAATTCCCTCCTCAACAATACCTTCCTGCCAAGATATACAAACAGTAAGCGGTCCACCACCAACAGTAGCAACACTAAACCCCAACGCAACGCCATTAACGTCCCCCGACTGCGAAAATACCATCCTCTCAGCTTTCCATTCACCCTCACCACTCTTCTCAAAAACACCCAAATTCGAAATCTCATAGGTAGTTTTTCGCGGCTTATCCATTTTCGAAGAATGAAATTCATGAAAATTCGAAATATAAGGTAATAAACCAACTAGATTATCATTTGGTTGATGAGATATTTCCTCAGTCATCGATTTTCGAAACTGTAGGGCTATTTTCCAGATTTGGTCCATCAAAAGAGCTGGATTTGAACTAGTCGATCGTAAAGAGAATAATGTTTCGGGATTATATGTCGAAGATAATGACGAGGTTGCGAAAACCATGGCGTCGTTTGTTGAGATTGAAGTGAGGTGACGAAGAGAATATGGCGTTGCTGAAGTGAAACTCTGAGCTTTAGGGACACGGAATGCTAGAGATGCTACGATAATACTGTGTAGAAGCCCTGTAATAGTTGTTTTCTTCTCTCGACAAGCGGCTAGTGTTCCTGTTACTGTATCTGCTGGAATGGAGATGATTTTGATGCGTGACTTGAACTCTTCGGAACTTAGTAACGAGCAAGGTTTTGCGGCCCATGATGGAGTTGGATCTGTAGATAGGAAGGCTGTATTGTTAGTTTTATCGAGAGTTTTGTGTAAAAATGTCTCGGAATTTTTGAAATCGATGAGTTTCTCTACTGGCGGTAGGAGATTCAGGTTCTCTGGAATTGGAAGAAGGTGGTTGGATAGCTTGAAGTCGTTGTCGGTGTTCTTTAATGCTTCGAGTAGTGTTCTATGAAACACCATACCACTGAGTCCATCGGCGAAGCCATGGTGAAATGCAAATACCACATCGAATATTGTTTGCGGGGACCAGATATTAGATTGTACTATTATAACTTTCCAGCCTGGAAGACGATGTAAATCTGGCCATAGTTGACTGTGCTGGTGCTCGAGAATCTTGCTTAAACCTTCCTCATACTCTGCGGCCGTGGAAACAGTAACCTCCTTGTATTCGATGCATTGTTTTAAATCGATTGACTCGAGTCGGATAAACATAGAGTCATTTTTATCTTCGTTGACGACCCCAGAGCAGAGTATGGGATGCTGGAGTATAGTTTTTGCTATGGCGTTTTCGAGAATTCCAGGGAGGTTTTCAGCATTTTGGTTTGTTGAATATCGGGTTGTATTGGCAACACAACGGTAGTAGCCTAGATAGTGCTTTGCTGTCGAAAATCGCTCTCTTTGGAGGAATTGTCAGCCTATATTCCCTTTTTCTGCGAGGATTTGGTTTCAACGACGAATTATAAATTGATACCTGATAAAATTCAACTTACAGATATCCCACTGATCTCAGCATGATGTGGGACTGACTGAATAAGGTGTTAGATATTTGAATTACTCAAACAATGCTTAATGCAAATGGCTACTACCATAGCACTAGAGGGAGCAGGAGTGGTACTTACTAAAGGTCACGGGGGCTTAAGCGAGAATGGTGTTGTATCTCAATTTTTATCACAACCTAAAAGCTTTATCTGCTTGAATCTACAGCCTTTCTCCGCACGTCCATGTTGGTTATCTATATACTTATGACATGCGTTGATACTATGCTTGCTAAGTTAAGTGGGCCCAGGTAGCAGCGCAAATTCGGTACGTGATCTTGGAACACGGAGGATCTTCTCCCGGCTTTACGAGTTGTTGCGTCAACAGCCACATTCTCAGTTCTCAAACTATGGTCCTATGATAAGACGCGACGGCGCGTACATCTTCCTCTCTTCCTCGAAAGCAATAGTACGAATGTACGAAAAATTGCTCCTACCAGCACTCAAGGCTGTCCTGGCGAGATTTCTTGAATTTTACGCCCAGATGCGAAGCTAGATGGCAGGTGTGCAGACGACTCTCCATATCGGAAATAAGCGACAGATTCGAGGCACAGGCCACAACACCAAATAACCAACTGAATAATTAAGTAATACTTCGTTATTTGCCCTGTAGCCTTTCTACATTTGTAAAATTTCTTAGTATAGCTATTCTACAGTTTCTACAATTTTTAGTTGATTTTTAGTAGGTGTTTTAGATGGCTGTGCGGTTTTGTAGCCTATACCTCAAATCGTCCTTAGTAAATACAGATTATCCTTATTAAATTCAGTTCATAGCCTATAATTACAGGGCTTACAGAGGCCTATCCTGTAACCCTTCGGGGCACTAAGACCCTATAATTTAGGTAGTTATGTAACCCGACCGTATCAATCTATTAAATATAAACAATAATAGACATTAATAATACTTACTATAACCTCTATACTTAGTAACAAGTAGTAAATTCTGTATATCTTAAGTGTATAGGTACTCTCTAAATCTCTACTTATCTATTTAGATAGGAAAATTTCTACTTTAAGAGAAGTGTTATTATTAATTAAGCCTCTAATTCTAGTAGCTGCTTTAACGGATTTATATAATGACTACCTTACCAACAGCTAGTTCGCTTATCGCCAACGACCTACAAAGATGTGGCACGCCCTCTCACATTCTCCTTATTTCATACTTAATAAAGCAGTTTCCTCAAAAATCACAATCATCAAGTTTTACATTGCGTTTATATTCTACCCATCTATATAAACTACTAATCATTAACAAACAAACTATGTCTATGTTCACTTTCCCATTTCAAAAAGTCACCTAGGTCATGACTCATATTATAACCCATAGGAATAACATTCCGATTTTTCTGATCTGGACATGTTGGAATATGAAGTTCGAGCATGGGACTCGGAGGTAGACTTCCATCGTAATCACTTTCTTCATCGTCTGCGTCAGCCTCTTGAATGTAATGCCGAGAACGCTCGTCTCTTAGTTGTACTGGTACGTGTTTTAGAGGGGTTGGTGGAATTCGGTACACTGGTTGTGGTTTCGTCTCGCTTCTCGCTTCTCTCTTCTCTCTTCGCGATTCCGGTAATTCGAATCGTCTCGGGGCATTCCTACTACCTCTTTTTAATCCAAACGGCTTCTTGACTTCATCTACCTTTTGTCTCTTCTTTAACCTTTCATCTGATTCTCCAACCATCCTTCCTACACCCTCAAATCCAAATCCCTGCCACCATTGTATAATGTCATCCAATTCAGCCTCAAAAGCTTCCGTCTCCATCTCCCGCTCATCATCAGCCTTCATCCCTTCATCACCATCCAGAACACCACCCGAGATAGCCATTTGAAACGCCGTCCAATCAAGACTCTCCTCTTCAGGAGTTGAGCCCTTACGTTTACTACGGACGAGAGGGCGAGGTAAACGAATGGGGCCTTGGCGAAATTGTGGTGAAGTTAAGCTGAAATTTGTAGACGGGAGAAATATGTAATCTGCTGTTGATGTTGCTTGCATGGATTTCTCAGGTGCAGACAGTTTAGGTAAACGCGGTGATGTAAATTTGTTCAGAGTAGATATTTCGGGAATGGTATCAAGAGGTAGAGCACCTGTACTCGATCTCGCCTCTCTCTGTTGTAAAATCGGTGTGGCAGGAAAATCCAAATCCACGAATTTGATTTCCATTTCTTCAACCGGCGACTTCATCTGCTCAACTTTGGCCGCAGTCTGCTCCCGCAAACTACTTTTTCTTGGGATTGGAGGTGCAGGTGGTGGTAGGATCGGTTCAGGGAAAGGAGGCGATGTATTTGCTCTTGCTGCATCGAGACGAGAGACTACACCTTCAAGATAGAATGTTGATTGAGTACTTGCTGTCTCGGAACTGCATGTCGATTCGAAAGATGATTTTCGGTCCCTTGAAAGTTGATTTTCTTCTCGAAGTTGTTGGATTCGATCCGGTGTTAACATCTCATCTACCTCCGTTTTGAACATCTTTGTGCTGAAAACATCAACCATGTTGGATGTCATGTCGGTTAAAGCCCATCGTGCATGCGCAGTGGATGACACTGCAGGAGCAAGGACAATTGGTGCAGGCCTATTAAGTGGATTCGCCTGCTTCCTTGCACTTTTCTTCCGCTTTACTTTCGATTTTGTGCCTCTCGTTGACGGACGGGCTTTCAATGGGGAAGGAGGTCGTTGGTACTGGTGTTTCTTTAATATCCTGCGAGACAATAAAGTTGAAGGTGTGTATGCCGGCTTGTCTTCCTTGGTATATAATCCTTGAGTAACAGCTTTCGCATCAGCGAGTGCTGTTCCAACAGCCTTGAATGCCGCATCAGCTTCTCTTATAAGTTGCTCGACATTATCCTCAACACTATCCATCTTCGAGTCGACCATACTCTTAACACTAGGCGTGGGTATGGGTATCGTATCGCCGTCCGAAGGATCTAAAGCAAGCGCTTCGAGGAAATCCAATCCAGTGGGAACCTTGCTCGACCTCTGTGATTTAAACAAATACCTCTGCGAAGAATAAGCCGGCGACTTTGGAGGACTACCCGAGAAGATTAGTTTCCAAGTCTTCGCATCACTTCCAAGTGATGTTGAAGATTTCAGTGGCGGCAGATAAAGAATATCTGGATTCGGGTTTGGTTGTTGAGATACACCAAGTCCTCCAGCCGCCTTTGTTTGCAAAGAATGTTTGTTTCCCGAAACGTCTGCATCGCAATCGATATGTACCCCGCAATCGCAACTGCACAAAGAACTGGCGGATGAGCATGCCGTACTTGTTGGAGGATAATCCGGGAGTGGTAATGGACGATTTCTCGCGGTATTACTGGTCGTTCTTCGATGAGATGGAGCTAATTCGTGGGATGTACTTTGCGATGACCACGATTGCCTCTGTCCAGATTTTGGAGTCGACGCTCTATCTGAGATGCTGCTCCCATCTTGTACACTCTCTTCCTGATTGTCGATATCTCGACTTCCTCGATTGGAAATAAGCTGCTTGATACGCCAACCAGTCTTCTGGAGCATTATAAAGACAGTAGGGCATTAGTAACGTGTTGGGATAAGCATGCCAAGTTCTGGAATCGAGGTAAGATGGGCTTTTCAATAACAGACAGACAGGCTTTTGAAAATAGGATTGATGACGATCACAAAACTTTGGGGTAATGATGAGTGCATGTATATCACGGGGCGACCCGTTGTAAGACGATACAGAAGAGTACTATGGACCGATACTTAAAGTAAAATGGAAGAACGGACACGAGATTTGAATATGGAGACACCACGACAACGTACACCCCCAAGTTTGTACTTGCTAAAGACCTTTTTGTCACACCATGCCACCTGCAGGCCTCTTTTGGGACGGACAGCTAGAGAAAGCAGCCTTGCTGCCTTCGTACAAGGCGTTACTGATCTGCTCCCTCCATCTCTATTCGCATGCCTGACACTTGCAGCACGGTAACCTACACCGTCATGGATGCATATTGTCATTGTCGTGCAAAGCAGAGCTAAGTTAAGATAGGAGCCTACCTGAGCGAAGAAAATGCTAAACTGGTCAACGACCCTCCCAAATTCCCAAAGATAGGTAACTAATTAACCTCTTTTGCTTGCTCGTATGCAAAGAAATATCAATTCTTTTGAGCTAGCCGCCCGCTGGCTAAGGATTCCTCACCCTACAAGTACAGAAATAATTGGACAAGCTTGATTGGAGCCTATTATTGGGTAAGTTGGGTGAGGATCAGCTGTACCTCGGTACCGAAGACGCAGGACATGCATGTCCAGTTTTCTAGTCAAAACCTCTCGGAACAGTTTTAGTGCACAAAGCTGAGCTATCAACTTTCGTGCCAAATCCCCAACATGCCAGACAAGAATTAGTCCAACCTTCTTCTCTTGATAATCAATACTTGGATAGGATACACAGGCAGCTTTTCTTGTTATTGACTGGATCTCGATTCACTGCACTGCAGTACGAAAGCACACGACCCCATCATCGCTTATTACAGTACCATGTTCGCTCCGCACCCACCTTGTGGACCGTACAATGGACATTCGCTGATGACGGGTGGCTGCATATACAATGCTCGTGACTTGCGAGAGAAAATTGGCTCGACAGAGGATAATTGCAGCTTATCCGGTAGCTGAAGAAAGCGATCCGGACCACACACACAATGGCCCCGAGGAAAATATATCCTGGCGATGATTTCCTGCTGCGACATGTTACGGGCATTGGAAGCCCGGCTCTTGGGCTGCGGTCCGGGGTGCTTTGCCAGGACGTGGAGTTTGTAAGGATAAATCTGCCTTGTTGTCATCTTGTACACCGCTTAATGAAAGATATGAGAAGACGTATAATCTTTACTTGGGCCGTCTGCGCCTTGGGGAACACCGAGATTATGGGCGGTTGTTGAAGGCGTTGGGAAGATGATCGGACCTGATCTGCAATCTGTGGCCCGGCCCGGACGCCGTAAGCACTCTCCGCGATGGACAAGGGTCGTTGGCTACGAGTATCCTTTAACAGCTGCTGTTAAATATTAGGAAATGAGACTTGAACAGAGACAAAATTCAATGGCAATGCTTCGCCCTCAAGATCGGAAGAAGAAAAAGAATCTGAGCCGAGAGAAGAAGGGCCGAATGCCTCTCCTTCAGAGTACTGTACTCCGTACCTTAGCCTTCTCTACGTAGCACTCCACGTGATCTACCCACGTAAAGTAGAATGGAGAGAGAAAACAGCATACTACAGTTGAATTTGGTATCCATATTTCAAGAAATCCACAAGGACTCACAAGGAATATCATTCCAAAAACTTGCTTCGTTCTTGCTACTATGCATGTGACCGTTCTCGAAGTCAAGGGTTCTAGCGAGCGACCCTGAATGGTCTACCAGGTAACCAGGTGTGCGATGTACAGTACAGTACTGTAACATTCGTGTACGTACAACACCATAGTCATGGTTCACCCTGCTTGAAAAGGGGAGTTTCTATCACATATATCCAGTAGCATTGATCTCCAAAATGTCGGAGTCATTCCGACCCAACACTCAAAGTACCGAGGGCATGGTAAGCGGCAGTTTAATTCTCCTGAAACAAAATATATCAGACTCGACTCATTTCAACTTATGTAGCCATCTAGACACACCACTTGTCTACAGAACCCCACGCCAAGATAGTAACAAGGGCATGGGTAGACGGTTGTATACAGCCTCAATTTGATAAGAAGAAGCTCGATGCGTAACACAGATCTTTTTGAATAGATTTCCCTGATAAAAGTCTAGACCCAAATGTTATCGTAACACTCTCGCATATAGTGTGAAACCTTTACCAAAATGAATTTCGCAAGCTTTACTTTCTTTGAACATAACCCACCTCCTGCAGTATACAGAAGAAATGCGATGGGATATACTTGTGGTTCCTGGTTTCCAGAGGCTGCGGCCTCTAGGAACCACAGTAACGAGTGACGGGTGTAGATTGTCGCCCGATTTGTATAGTACATCTATCTAGTCGCCATGTGAAAGAACTGCAATGCCGCGGCAACCGGGTACGCCGATAGAACTGATACACAAGAAGAAGTATTAAGGTAGACAATTTTACGAAGCAGCCTTTTCTGTCTTCCACGAGACATGCTGCATATTTGACTAATTCTTTTCTCTTTAGCGAGACTCGTGCGTAGGCAGTTTTCCCATCTACTTTTCGCTATTGGCTCAGTCCTTGCCGTCTTTACATGATTACTTTAAACCGTGAATTAGGCTCATGAAAAAGTTTCGAATGATCCTCAACTCTAACTCGGTCAATATGATTTTATCGTTTCGTACAAAGGACGGGCAATGCAAGGCGGGATTTGGCATATGCTCAACTCAGTCAGGCTAGCCTATAAACGTCGACACGAGGGCCTGTAAGTTTGAGCTTAGATCCTGCCAGAATAATAGATGGTCGAAGAAAACACGTACAAGGTTTATGGATGTGGGACGGCTGCATAGAGCAAGACAGGCGCAGATAGGCGTGAAGGAAGATTTAAGCGACCGACGACTCGGCGCGAGCTTCTCCCCTACCCATTTCCAATACACCTGCTACAGCCACCAATCACAGAAGCAGGACACCAACGCCGTAAAAGTAACAGTATGCCACATGTATTTTACGCAGATGTCTTTTTCATAATAAATTTTAGATCTCAACAACCGCTAATGAAAACATTCATAATCTAGCTTAAAATCATTCTAGACATTGCCCATAGGCTCCTCAAGTCAACATAATATACACACCCTTCTCACACATAACGTTCCTCCAATCTATAGGACCTAATTCCGAAGTTAAGTTCTTACGTTCATGACTCACATATCTCTGTCGATCTACCCTCCGCCACACTTCTAGCACCAAAGCTTTAGCTTTTGCAATATTACCAATACCATGCCGTCTTGCTCTCGCAAACCAACCCAGAGCTCGGTGTCTTAAATATGTATCTACTGCTTCGACAGCAGCTATAAATCCTGGTCATAAGGTATTAGCAACACTTATATCGATAGTGAGAGCATCTATGTTCTCAAAATATTCCAGAGCCTTGGATACCAAGTATTGGCCTGTAGGACGTGATGGGTTTCTAGATTGTATCGTTGCTAGAGACACGGGAGGATTGATAGTAGCAGTAGCGCCACAAATAGCTTGTCAGTAGAAAAGAGCTACACTGTAATGGAATGCCCAAACATGATTTTCCTTGATTTCTTTAGTGACGATTTGTGAAATGTTGCAGTTCGATCTGTATCGTAACATCTCATAGATGACATCGAAATCTCACCCAGCTGTGGGGAGCCTGACATTTGATTGCTGAAAGCTGATGGATTTTTCATAAGAGTATAAAGCTCATTTTCAAGCTTAAATAAATCAATACTGTGGTTCTCAAACCAAGAGCCCCCTTGTAAGATTGTCGATTTAATCGCCTCGAGGTCGATAGTCTCTTTCAAGCACCGTAAGGTCTTGGTCGAAACTCCAGAGGAAACATCGAGTGTATACTCGCAGGAGCCAGATGTTGAAGTAGGTAAAGGGACTTATTCTGGCTTGTCTACCGTGGCTGGTAAACCTGTAGAATCTTCATCTCGTTGTCTATTTCTAACTTCCTCTTCTCGTGTGGAATCTTGAGATCTTGACCAACTAGATGTATAAGATATGATGCGGAGACATCGAAAGATCTGAAGACGAGTCACATTGGTTGGATCAGACATCACCAACTTATACCACCTATGAGTTCAATGGCATCTTTTACCAGCTGCAGGTGCTTGTGACCCTGCCCCTCATTTGCTCCACTAAACACCTGTTCATTCTCGATCAGAATAAAAGACTACTGGAATTTGGGCTGAAACAGTACGAAATCCTAACCTCTATTGTCGTCATAGTCAACGCGGCTGCCAGCAATGCCTGCTTATCTAGAGAGCCTTTTATCGTCGCCTGGTTATTAGCTGAGACTATTATTTTCAACAAGCACGCTGCCTTCTTGCTATGCTCTATGGCTTGGAGCCGAGATGGTCATGCATTAGTCGTGACTAGTTCAGCTTGGTTGAAAACTGCAACTGAGAGAATCGCGGAGAGTAAGGCTTGCTTTGCGCCAGTCGTAGGTTCCTGCACTGCTAGTGGTAGATAAAGTTTCAGCCATGGATTGTGAGACGGTGCGGGCAGTTGGTATCATCAGCTGGCATACATGTGTTTGGTAATAATATAACAGTTTTAGTGTGGTCTTGGAAAGTCTCGACAACTCAACTAGCGGCACTGTTGGCGAGGGAGACCTCATAATTGACCTTCGACGTACAGAACCCGACACACAATTTGGAGGATTCTCGGACTCCACCTCTAGTCTACGTGGCTGTCCCGTAATATCGACCTGTTGGTACGTTCTCTGTGCATCCTGAGGCTCATTTGTAGTCTCATCCAAATCTTCCCAGAGCGTATTGTTCTCACAATTGCGGGATAGCATCATAGAATCAGCTGGGATATCTTGGAAAATATTTTGAGCAGATGTCGTAGGAGCGAAACTATAGCCATAAAGCCCTGTATCCTAACAATAAGCAAGAGTGGACGAGTCTGCCCACTGTGTAAAGTTGGTATAGTCCTCAACTTCATCATTGAACAGAATCTGTGATCGAGTGTGATCTACATGCCCACCATTACCTGTTTCTAAATTGCCCTTAGTCTTGTTCAGGGATGGATTAATCAGATACGTAAATGTTTAGTGGACTTGTAACTCCGTCTCGTGGAGGTTTCTATTGCTCTGGTGCTCGCGTAAAGTGAACTGTTGGCTGTGACCGTGTTTATGCTAACCGCATCATCGTTATAGCCATCACATATATGATGGCGAGACTTTTCACAATTATAGCAAGTCGGACGACGTTGATCGCACTGAGTTGTTCAGTACTTTCCTTAATGTTCAACTTCTGTTGATGCCAGACATACCTTGATTTTCCTCTCGCGACATGTGGCACAACCCTATCTTATGTTAGCCAAGCTCTTCAATGTTCGATCTAAACAAGATGAAATTAGATAGGATCCCACGGAGTATATTCTGCCACCTCTACGACGCTTTTGTGGCGGTTCTAGGACCTGAGGATTGTCTCTTCGTGGCGTCACATTCTGCACTTCAAAGTATAGTACGGATGACCCAGTAATATCTGACGGTCTTGCTCCTCGGAAGTTACACTGGATAAGTGGATTAGAATATTGTATGGTTGATGTATATACGCTGAAATCGTCTTCAGTCCATACAAGTGCGTCGCTTTGTAATGGTCGTTGCATAACTTCTCAATCACCTCCTCGAGTCTCTACACTTCTATCTCACAGAGCTCCCAGCAAGCAGTGGATATGATCTATAATTTTTTCACAGAATATTTAGAGTTTGCAAGTAGTGAGCGAAGACGCGAAGTTGTGCATATTCGAAATAAAAATGCGACGATGTTTGGGGACCATTATAGCAACGCGGCGCGAGAGTGGGATATGCACCCCATCTTCCAATTCCAGTCTCTCGGGTCGCTGACAGATATTTAAGACAGTACTGTAAATAGACAGAGTTACAGGTTGGCATCCCTTCATCTAGAAAACAGTAACATAAAGACAATACGATACAGTATACCTTCACCATGTCTGCGATATTTCACCGTTCGCTCACAAAGTCATACCCAAAAGCTACCCACGGAGACGGGATATACCTGATAACTGACGATGGGAAAAAGATTCTTGACGGCAGCAGTGGCGCCGCCGTCTCTTGTCTTGGACATAGCAATAAAAACGTGATAGACGCCATCATCAAGCAGGCTCAAATGCTCGCATTTGCACATACTTCATTCTACACGAACGATGTTGCTGAAGAGTTAGCATCGTTGCTCATTGAGCAAAGCAACTCAGCCTTTTCTAAAGTCATGTTTCTAAACTCCGGTAAGACCAAACTATTACTGTTATTCTCTACCTTGTCATTTTTCGTTGCAGAATTAATATTAATGTTCCACAATACAGGATCGGAGGCAATAGAGTCAGCCTTGAAACTTGCACGACAGTATCATGTTAGTAATGGCGATCCAGGGCGTATCAATATTATTTCCCGGAAATACTCCTACCATGGAAACACCCTAGGAGCTCTAGCAGCAGGATACAATCCACCACGCCGAAATACCTTCCTACCTCTCCTCTCTCCAGCTTTCCATCATGTGTCTCCCTGTTTCTACTCACGGGATGCACAGAAGGAGGAAACAGTCACGCAGTATGTCGATCAACTAATGGTAGAGTACGAAGAGATGTTCCAGCAACTCGGTGCCTCCACTGTAGCAGCAGTCATCGTCGAGCCAGTTGTAGGATCAACCCTTGGCTCGGTGCCAGCAGCTGAAGGTTATCTTCCCCGTCTACGCGACCTCTGCCATAAACACGGTACCCTTGTGATATTTGACGAGGTTATGTGTGGGATGGGTCGAGTAGGTACACTTCACGCATGGCAATCACTAGGGAATTGCGCACCAGACCTACAGACGATCGGAAAGGGGCTTTCTGCAGGCTATCAGCCACTCTCAGCAGTTATGGTAGGTGCCAAAGTCCACACAAAGCTCAAGGATGAAAGTGAAAATCACGTATTTTTGAGTGGCCACACCTACCAAGGCCATGCGATTTGTTGTGCTGCTGGTCTTGCCACACAAAAATACTTAATCAGCGAGAACTTGCTCGAGAATGTACAGAATATGGGAAGGATCCTTGTGCAATTGCTGAGGGAGAAGCTTCCTACCGGTGTTGTCAAGGATATCCGCGGGCTTGGATTATTCCAAAGTGTTGATTTCGCTCCCATTGACCCAAGTGGTGGTCCTATTGCCAAAGATGTTTCTGTTTTATCATTTGAAAAAGGTGCTGCAGTTTATCTATGTTCTTCTGCTGTTGATGGAGTACTCTTTGCTCCTCCATTTATCATAAATGAGGAACAGGTTCATGAACAGGTTCAGAAATTTGTGGCAGCTGTGACTGAGATCTTGGAAAAACGGGGAGTGGATCAGGCAACAAGTTCATGAAAATTAAGCAGTCAACGAAGTATTTGAGGATCAAAAGGTTATTTGACACAATCAAAACTCATAAGTTCAACTGTATTTGTACATTACTGTTACCCCAGGATTAGTTTACCAACTCGACTACAACATGCGTATTGGTCTGTTGTCAATTGTCTTTTTAGCCGACCATTCTCTACGAGTAGTCTCAAATACACCAGCAGCACATCAACAACGAGACAAGTAAAGTTGATCAGGCCCCAAAGACACTTCCGATTTGAATTAGGTTATGAAGTGTTAGAGTTCTCCTGATGGTCATCGACACACCGTTATATTAACCCTCGTATTATAGCCTATTCTTGGAGGACTTCTTTGATATGAGAAGTCAAAACCTCACGCCACAACGGCTTATTCTCGTACTTCGCAACTTCATGAGGATAGCTAGCTACATGTCTCCGTAATGCACGAGCCACTTCCTTGTCCTTAGTGACCTCAAAAATCGGTGTTATGTAGGTCCTAATAGAGAAGACTATTGCGCGAGTCTTGGGTAGTCGTTGCAAATACTATCGCTCAACCCGGAGGTAGAGCTGATCGAGAGTCAATGGGGTTGTCAGCGCATCTTGGCTCAGATTATGGTGTGAGTGGATATGGAAAAGCTCAGGAGAGTCGTCAATGGCGTAATTGAAGCGCATGATGGGCGAGTCGATTGGAAGTCGTAAGAAAAAGCGGTCCATGGATTTGCTTAGCTTCTGTTCGTATTGAGGTACCTTGCCTGCACGCATTTGCCATAGGCTGTGCCCAATACGCTCTTGTATCTTCCAGCCAGCTAGGAATACGTCAACATAACAAGAAGTCTAAAAGGCTCCGATAATGGGTCACCGACCAGGAAAGCAATCAGTGTTGTTAACAATATATATGATACGATAATAGAAACTTAAATATCATATTGATAATATTGCAATAAGGAATTCGATTATTATATCGATTGCAATAAGGGAATATTATATCGTATTGAGCTCAATATATCATCCTTATTGCAATATATCGAGTATTATATACTAATTTTCTACCCTAATACTGTAACTCTACTAATATATCTTTATTTTCTATAATAAAATCCTCTAAATATTTATTAATCCTATTAAATATATTAATATCTTTAATATCAAATCACTTCTTAGATACTCTATTTGCTTAAGTTTGACTGTCCCGAAGGAGCTCGGCGATAGCTATAAGTATAATATAATAATATTATAATATCAATATCACAATAATCAATAATTACGATAATAGGGTTTCTATTATCGTATCGTATTGTAGCAATACAATATAGGGCTCTCGAATATCGTATTGAGGCAATATGATATCGAATTTAAGATATCGTATTGCTAATATAGCAATAAATATGATATATCACCATATTGTTAGCATCACTGAAAGCAATTAGCGCCCGGCTTCAGGCGTGTCTGTTGATCATCGTCCGACTGCATGATAAACTAGTCCTCGGTAGATAGTAGTCCCATTACCTGCAGAGGATGGTAGGACTTCCAAATATCGGATTCCCTGCGCAAATCCCAAGTCTCATCTGTTACCAAATTTCGGATACCGTGGTCGACTTTGGTAAACATGGAAGGATAACGACGTGGAAGAAAGTCAACCAGAAGGTAGAGAGCCTCAAAGGAGGGTTCTTTACTGCCGGGAATTAACTGCACGGTCTTCTCAGGATGCTCTGCGAACAATTGCCGCTTGTAGTGGTAGCGATCGAGATAGGTCTTGTCAATCTCAACCCAATCCTCTAGCGTCGTTTGTTTCATCCCTATTACCTAAGTATCAGTAGAGAAGTCTTGTAAATACTATTCATAGAGTACTATATACCCATTGTAATATGATGGAGACCATTGTGCCATGGTCGGTAGGGAGTCTGAGGCGTAACCTCCCAATCGAAGCTTGGAGATATTGGCTGGATAGCAGAAAAATCTAGATCCTCCCAGTCTATATATTTTAGAAGAAACTGTTCTACAATTACCACTGAAGGATCTTAAGGAGTAGGCTTACCCAACTTTTTGTCCTTGTGTGTGACATGGACTTCACCTTTTGGCAAGGCTGTCGTTTCGGCCCATCGTCTATAGGTGTAAGAGAAAGTCGCAATCCACCATAACAAAAGCATCATGTAAACAGCGGAGATTAGACCATCCATGTCTCTATTATAGGTCAGAAGAAGATGACGCTGCCTTTCTCTTAACGGACAGAGCGCTTCAAGATGTAGTCATTCTGATGGTCGATCAGTTAGCACGGATAGGAAATGCTCAGCGCCCAGTGTCATCGAGGCAGTCTTTTCTGAGATTTGCGGGACCCATTAATCCCTAGGTTCTGGTGTCGATATTGAAGCCTGTGTCAGTTGCTATCCATGCTGGCCATGACCGTTCCATAGCGGTGAAATCCTGGCTGAAAGCAAATGCGGGCGGGAACTTCATTGGAGCTCGCTTCTAAGGTCCGCCGTCGGTACTCGCTTCTAAATGTAAGATACAATATATTCTAGTATCTTTCCAATCTCCCCGGCGCGAGGAATTGAGCTATCAAAGTCCAAATAGCCACACCCATCGATAAGAACAAGAATATCACCAAATCGAATAATATACGATTATGCAAGCCATCGGTGTTGCTCCACCACTTAAAGTGTAGTTAACAATATGACGATATATTATATCGATTGCGACAATCGTGATACGATATTAGATTTCCTATATTGTGACAATAATATGATACGATATTAGAAACCTAGTATTGTGGTAATATAATATGATAATAGGTTTCCCTATATTGCGATATATCGTTATATTATAATATTGTTTACTAGTATTAGGAATACCTTATACTAGGCTTCTAATTAGCCCTAGCGCCTAAAATAGTTCGAGAAATAGTTATTCTATTCCTTATTTAACGAAATAAGCTTAGATCTAAGGTCCTTGAATACTATATGAACCCTTAATTATATTAAATATATTGTATATAGAGAAATTACAGAAGGCAGTAAAAACTATAAATAGAGGCCTCCTTGCTTGCTCCTATTAGGTAGGAGGCAAGTTAGGTTTATATATTAAAGGATTAGCACCTAGAATAGTTGGAATCAATATACGATTCAGAGGGATTAGCGGGCGCTAGGGCCACTAGAAATGAAGATATACATAAAACACATGATTATAGGCCGATATACTAAGTATCTAAGGAAATAGTCTAATATCAAGGATATTAATATATTCGAAAATAGGGATATAGATGAGATTAAGAACTTAGAGAATATAGAGGTTAGGAATAGAGATATAGATATAAACGATAGGGAGTTAGAATTACTTATAATCATATGATTATACTGTTCATATTGTCTATATTGGCGATATATTGATAGTAATATGATATCAACGTTCTTATATCGCAATCAAAACGATATTCGAGGTCTAATATCGTATTGTTTGTATTATTAACTACACTAATGGTAGACAAATTGGTTTTGCCATCTTCCCCAATGCTTACATCGTCGCCAATAAAACATTCCTCAATCTTTTTATATTCGCCACCGATCAGATATCGCTAGTCTGAGGGTTCTGCTGGGCATAAAACCAACCTGGCTTGGTCAATCCATTCTGAGGTTTGTAGATAGGGCCTGAGGGAAATGCCCCATCATTGTTCGTTTCCCATGTTAGGGAAATTCTCTCCAGGGACTTGTATTGACATCGTTCCTCGCCGTGGCTGGATCTTGCCGTGGATGTTGGGGAGCAGATGGCCTGCATGCCCGTTTGTGCAGTGCACAACCGCACCTGCCTTGAGGATGCCACGAGATGTGGTGATGATATAAGGGTACTTTGAATCAGTTTCGTCATACTTAATTGAGGTGACGGGAGTATTTGTCTCAATTATAAACCGGTCGGGATATCTATCGAGAAGACGCTTCAAGACACCAGTTATGACACGATAAGGCCAGCATGTGCCCGCCGGGAGTTTCAGACCACCATAAGCACCCTTGACATTGTATTCCTGTAGACGAAACTAGATCAGTAAATGCACATAACTAAGGCACTGCTCCGCCCAGAATTAGTCCTTACTAATCTTGCTCTTGTCAACGAGCATGGCCAAATCCGGAGCAAGACCAACCGAAGAATCAACAAAGCCGGCTTTGTCATTCATTCTACGCTGCATCAAATGCGACCCGATATTAATGCTGTCTGCCGCATGCATTCTCCATACGGCCGGGCTTGGTCCGCCTTTGGCAAACCTATTGAGATGCTTGTTCAAGGTAAGAAGTTAACCCCCTATCTCGTATATGGTTGAAGTTGTGAAAAGAGAATGCTGAGTATCTATCAGATTCATGTTATTTGTACAATGACCTGTCGGTCTACGAGGGCTTTGGTGGAGTTGTACTTGCGAAAGAGGAAGGTATCAGGATTGGAAATGCGCTCGGACCAAAAAATAATAACAATATCTTACAAAATCATGGGTAATATCTCTCTCCATCGTAGCTTCTTTTCTATAGTAAGACTCATGATTGTCTTAGTCTCCTCACCTGCGGTGAGACCATTGCTGAAGCCGCTACCTTGTTTATTATCCTAGAACGGGCTTGTCAGACCCAGCTGCTAATCGAGGCAGCCGCTGCTCATGGTGTACCAAAGAAATATATCGGTGATTCTGAGGCCGCATATACTAAGAGTTGTGATTGTGGACCATCAGGTCTATATATGGCATTTCAGCCAGAGTATGAGGCACTATTAGAAGAGACTAATAGGGCGTTTTTGTTGGATAATAGGAGAATATATTGACGAATATATGGATGGGAAGTTAATAGATAATTACTTGATTTCTATCGGTAGGAAAATGAGAGTATATATACACAAAAGAGAGTGAGTACTAAATTATACACGAACAGCTTGCATAACATCGGAGAAAAAATCTAAATATATAAGAAACACTTAGAAACCAACTACTGGAATAATGCTATCGGGCCATCTGTGGTATAAACTAAATATAGGCATGATTTGTGGTTTCTGAAATGGATGGAAATACGGCTATATTTGGCAACAGTTTTTAAAGTAGCTTTATTGAGTTTATGGATATCCATTGTCCCTCCATGAGCCAGAATCTCTATTAATCAACAACCATCTGTACATCCAGCTGGCTGATATTTGTGTATGGACATCATCAAAGTGACTCGTCAGGACTTTCGATGCAGATCTTCCTGCTCCTTCGCGTTTCTTCCTTTCGACTTCCCACAATATAGCATGGCTTATCCCTTGAGGCGACGCTCCCAATTGACCTGGCCTAATTCTCCGTTTTTCGACCCTATTCTTGCGCCAGCACTGGGTCTATCATGGCCGCCGTTGTTGACGTCCTAATTAAAGAGGATCCCGAATGTGTGGGTGTATGCTTATATGGTTTGTCCTTCGGCCATGTTTGTAATTGAGACTGAGCGTCTGCAGGTCTTGATGAACCAGTAAAGACTCGACATATTCGAGAGAAGATTGTATTGTGGTCTCGGAGTATGGCTGTCGCTTCTTCGGAAGAATTGGGAAGTGGAAAACCTTTCATGGCTGGTGAATATTGAACCAAACGCTAGGCTTAGCAACCACAATGGAAAAAGACTCTCGAGAAGAAGTTAAAACGCGGGACGAGTTGCAGTCTGGGAGTATCTAGTACTGCAAGCTGGCTTCTTGCCGAAAGAGTTTAAAAGACTTTGGGAAAGATGGACAATGCGACTGATATTAATCGTGTTGTTTCTATAGCTAGTGCTATAGAATGAGAACGGAGGGCGGATATATATATAACTTAGAAGAGTAAAAGAAATGCGGGTCCATGGAATGAAACAAGAAAGATCCACATAGAGAACTTCCACTCACCGCTGAGTCTAGTCTTGGAGCCTGAGAGATTGCTTATTTATTTGTTAGTATGAATGAAGCTCGACGCAGGTGTTCGAAAACAAGATTGTATTCACCCGTCTCATTGCTGTCAAGCGAGGACCGTGCTCACTCAGCAAGCCACCATGAGGAACACCATGCTCTCTGGTGCTAACATCAATACTCGCCCAAATAATTTCCACAAACAATCGGAAATCTAGTATGCTTACTGGATAGATGTTCTTTGAGATAATGTTGGCGTGTGTGACACCTAAGGTGCTAGAATTGACCATGATGTCCAAGTGGCAAACCAGACATCACATATGGATTCCAGCAACGTGGAAAACCCCACCGGATTGTGTTCATAGGGCTCAGAATCTGCTTTGTCTGTGCCCTAAATGGAGGTCGAAGTGGAGTACTAAAGCGTAGAGATCCGATGAAAATATTAGGATCTCAGTGAGATGAACTTGCTCCTCGCTGGAACAGCCAAGTGAGTCTCCTGCATACAACCTCTTTTTAAATTTATCAACATTGGATGTACTCAATTTAGGCTGGAGGATTCGAAATGCGATAGAAGTAATTACTACATGGTGTTCAAAGCTTTTGTAGAATCTCATCATTTCCTTAACAGATTATGTTGCGAATGCGACGCAATCTAGGCCACAATTGGAATAGATGACTGATCTATTGGCCAAAAGAGGCGTCAGAGGGGGCATTTTGAGGCGCTGAGAATACGGCAATAGGCGGTGACCTTCGTGGATATGACGCAACGGCAGCCCTCACCATCGCATCTGGATCAATTGTCTTGCTTTTAAAGGAGCCTGATCTCGGAAACGGCATTGCGATTCTCGAATAGGTTAAACTTGAGTCTGTTAGAACAGAATCATGTAGCCTATTGCAAACTTCGCTTGGGTGCTTTTTTGTTTGTCGTTAAGGCTTAGAAAATACGGCACTTGTGCGCGTGGTGCTCGTGTGCATCATATCAGACTTAGGGCCCGTTTGGTTGTGCTGGGCCTGGACGAAAAGGCTTATTCGAATGCCACAAATCAATTAGAGACATTTAAAAGTTTCAATCCTATTATTTGTTTAGGCGTTTGGTAGCTATACAGCTTTTAAAGGAGCAAGTTAAAAAAGTAGTTATACTATTTATAAGGTTAGCAAAAGACTTATATAAAACTATAGTAAAACAAGCCTTACCTATGTCTAGTAAGTATAAAGTCTAAGCAAAGGGTCTAAGCAACAAGCTTTACCACTCGTACTAAGGATAAATAAATGTTAAGTTTAACGTGGCTTGTCACCTCATAATTAACATTTATCCCTAGTACGGGTATATCTATTAAACGTAAAGTCTAAGCAAAGGATCTACGCAACAAGCTCTCTCTTACAAACAAAGCTTATACTCCCTCCTCTAGCTTTCTAAAATAGCTTTAAAACTAGTTAGAATTATAATTTATAAAAGGTCCTAGATTAAGAATACACCTCTCAAGGTACATTCATTGCCGGGTACATTTTTAATAGCAGAGACCTAGTACGAATTGAATGTTACTATTGATATAGTGCCTTGGTTGGACACTAAACGCGAAACTATAGGCACTAGGCATTTCAGCCCATTCAAATAAGCCCAGATCCGTGCAACCAAACGGGCCCTTAAGCTACCCACAGGCTGTGTTTCGGTCTTCGTTCATTCAAGCTGCTAAAGCATCCATGACGCTCTCCGGAACCGCAAAATTGTCGAATTTCATTATCTTACTTCATAACCATCAGCTATATGAAGAAACTGCTCTTTGTCTAATTGGATCTCCCATCTCCCATCTCCCAATGAGAACTAAAAGCACGCTATGATGGTGTCGTTCTCCAAAAGTAACGGCGGAAATGAAGTATGTTAGCTCGCTATCGGCTATCGTCAGCTCAGCCCGCAAACTTAGTACGACAGGGCTAATGCATACCCCGTAGAGTAAGTCGATTGCTGCCCTTTAATCTCGATTGTCCCTGCGCGAACCGCATTCGTTTTATTACATTGTGTAATTCTTCTTTTTGGTGCCATGAATCTGGGAAAGGATTGCCATGTAGTGCTGATACTGATGGGCAATGCTTCATGGAAATTATTGAATGGTTACAAATTGGCATCTTGCTCTTTTCCCGTTGCGTCAAAATCTAACCGATAGTAGTTGCTGTCTCCGTTTGCTCTCGAGAAGTGGAACGATGTAATTAGACACTAAAATCATGTTTTGACGTAAATGTTGACTGCCATACTTGGATAGCATTGACATAGCTTAGAAACGGGAGTCTTCTCTAATTGTTAGCGCTCAAGGGCCATAGTCGGCGATAAATAGCCGTATTTCGTATCAAAATTGAAGATGGAAGGCCGAGCTGCGGAAGGTGAAATTAAGATATCTCATTCCGATGTTGCCCATGTTTCTTTTCTTTTGATTCACGCACAGTGATCCAGTTTCTCCAGAATCGTATATCCTGCTTTGTGAATCTCCTGCCCTCACCATATCGAGTCCATCACCGTCTCATTCAAATCGCCATCTCGTTCCAATAACCAGAGAAAGTCATACATCCTCTGGACTTTCTGGATGCTGCAAAAAAAAACACCTCTGAACGCAACCCTCGGCATAATCCACCCGGGCCACAACTCCTTAACATTCTTTAAATCGTCCAGAATCCTGCGCTCAAAGCGAGCCTCCGGCAGAAGGCATTCGATAGAGCAACGCAGGTTGCAGTAACAGTCCGGCTGTCTACCAGCACTATGATAAGACTAGCAGTCAGGGTTGCTGGATGCATGAGGATGGAGTAGTGTTTGCAGTAGTGTACAGAATGGATGTATCATGGCGGAGATGGAGGTAGCATATCAAAAAGATATACACAAGCCCAAAGACGTGCTACAGACTGCTGCCTGCACGGTACGCGTGTCCAATGGTTCGTTGCAGTGACGTGCGATGCCATTATTTCGCTGCCTATGATCGGGCGTGGCAAGATCTTCTGTTCTTCGTCAAAAGGGTGCTGCTGTACCTGTCCTCGCAGAACTCAATGTTGAGGATGCCACGTAGTCGTTGCTCCTCAACAATAGCATGACCCTGCCATTGAGAAGGAAGTGGCAACGGAGGTCTGTAACCTTCGCTCGGGGGGGCATCACATCTTTGTCTAGACTCCGGTGCCAGCGACTCCTCTATAGTCATGCCGTCGATGCTTGACCGCGCACGCCGATGCGCCAAGTAGGCGAAAGTGTATAGTATAGGAGTAGGACTTCGTATAGTTCGAGTACAGGATGTGCGCAAGGTTCAAGCACCCGATGATTCGCAGGATTCGCAGGATTCGCAGGATTCGCAGGCAGGAAGACAAGCCGACACCGATTTAACAGCCGGACGAACTTCCGTATCGAGGTTTCGGGCCGTGAAACAAGCATCGGCGGCGCTTCGTACTCATCCACTCATCCACTCATCGGCTCCGGGCAAATCGAGTCGTGTGGAGGGGCAGAACTACTGTAGTACAGGAGTGAAATTCTGAATCGTATTATTATTATTATTATTGGTGGTGTGGCACCCGTCAACCTCGGCATCTCCAGAAAAAAGATTCCAAAAACATGACAATTACTCTCCTCTTCTCCTCTTTTTGCGAACATCTACCACTCAAACTTCGGAGAACTCTATCTATTTCGGACATATACAACACGAGAAGATTCTGCATTTCCAATGCGGCGGGGCCCTCAATCCCACTACTGTAGGTTTGTAATCTTCAACATCAAGAAGTTTCGTAGGGATTACCTGGGATGTTTTGAATTTCGTCATAGAGAATCTCCCTGCTTATAATAACATCCTTCCTTCTCCTCTTATTTCTTCTCCTCCATTCCGTCCTCCTTCCTCCTTCCATTGCCAAATTTGCCCCTCTGTGTTGCTTGATTTACCTCGACTACAGGAAAAACACACGAGACCAACGGACATACACAATCCGCAACCATGGTTCAGAACAAAGGCCTTATTTTCAAATCCGTCCCCTTCGGCGCTCCAGTGCCAGGCAAAGATTTAGCAGTCGAAGCCCGCGAATTCGATCTAGACGCAGCTCCTCCTTCTGGTGGTGTAATCACCAAGAACCACTATGCCTCATTCGATCCCTATCAGCGAGGACGCATGCGTGACGCCTCCAAGAAATCATATTCTCCTCCCTTCGAGCTTGGCAAGCCCATAACCAACGCTGTAGTTGCCAAGATCCTGAAGTCCGATAACCCAAAATTCCAAGAGGGCGACCTAGTAACGGGAATGCTATCAATCGAGGAGTATTCGGCTGTTCCCAAGGAGTCTGCAGATACCTTCAGGAAGATCGACAACCCATACAAGCTGGATGAGAAAGAGTTCCTTGGTGCTTTGGGAATGCCCGGTTTGACTGCTTATTCGTCTTTTTATGAAATTGGTCAGCCAGTTAAAGGCGAAACTATCTTCATTTCCGCAGCTTCGGGAGCTGTTGGCCAGCTTGTTGGTCAATTGGCAAAACATGAAGGCCTGACTGTTATTGGTTCTGTTGGTGCCGACGACAAATTAGACTTCATCATCAAGGAATTGGGCTTTGATGGCGGTTTCAATTACAAGAAGGAAAAGCCAGCGGAGGCATTGGCTCGCTTGGCCCCAAAGGGTATTGATATCTACTATGAGAACGTGGGTGGAGAGCAATTGTCCGCTGCAATTGATGCTATGAACACCTTCGGCAGAATTATTGCCTGTGGAATGATCAGCCAGTATAACGCTAAGCCAGATGAGCTTTATGGCGTCAAAAACATCATACAGGTTGTTGCGAAAAGACTTACAATGAGAGGTTTCATTGTTAGTGATGCGAATATGGGACCAAAGTACATCAAGGATCGGGATGAAAAGGTAGCAAAGTGGCTAGCCGAAGGATCTTTCAAGTATATCTAGCCATAGGTTCTCATCTAGGCAATTGCTAATCATGTCGCGTAGGTCAAAGACCAGTGTTACGGAAGGAATTGACAACGCAGCGGAGGGATTCGTAGGAATGCTTGAGGGAAAGAACTTTGGCAAAGCAGTACTGAAGATTTCGGATGTGGTGAGTAAACGAAAAAAGAATTTTTGAAAGCAGGAGTACTGATTTATCTCCAGCAAAGATCACTTTGATCAAGTAGCTCTGACTCAGTTGCTATGTGTTGCATTATGACGATATGAACAAATGACATGAAAGACAGGAGGAATGGCTCTGTGTACACAATATATAACTTAAAAAGAAAAATAAAGATCAAGTTTCAACGTACAGCTTGGAAGTGTTCCAATTTGTGGCATAAGATTGTCATGTGACCGCCACGTCCCACTCCGCCTACAAAATAGGTCTATCTCAGTCTTCTCGGCACTCTTGCAGTTTTCAGAATCCTTACGACAGCCATTTTACCTACACAGTTGCTCCCGGTAACTAAAGGAGAAATACTTCATACTTAGTCAATAGTTGCAAGTTAGTAAAGGTTAGTAGCACTAGAGACAGATGTTTCAAGAAAGGCGGTCTTGTAAGAGCGAAGTGATTTACCTAAAATTCTAGATTAAGTTGGTTATTCAAGTTAAGTCGGTTACTCAAGTCGAGAGTTACCCAATTCAAGTTAGTTACTCAAAGCGAACCAGTCACTTAAATTAAGTGAGTCACCTAAATCAAGTTGGTTGCCCAAATCAAGAGTTACCCTAATTAAGTTAGGTACTCAAAGTAAACTAGTTACTCAAATCGAGTGAGCTACCTAAATCAAGTTAATTACCTAAATCAAGGGTTACTCTAACTAAGTCAGTTACCTAATTCAAGTTAGTTACTCAAAGCAAACCAGTCACTTAAATTGAGTAAGTTTCTTAAATCAAGTCGGTTACCCAAATCAAGTCAGTCACCTAAATCAAGAGTTACCCAATTCAAGTCAGTTACCCAAATCAAGTCAGTTACCCAAATCGAGAGTTACCTAATTCAAGTCAGTTACCCAATTCAAGTCAGTTACCCAATTCAAGTTAGTTACCCAATTCAAGTCAATTATCCAAATCAAGTCAGTTACCTAATTCAAGTTAGTTACTCAAAGTAAACTAGTCATTCAAATCAAGTGAGTTACCTAGATTCGAGGTTAATTGAATTGCCTAGCTTAAGTGAGTTACCTAAATCAAGTGATTGTGTATCCCTTCCTAGGTACGAAAGTACTTTAGTACATAGAGCTTTGATAGAACAGAAGTAGCCTAAAAGTCATTTAACATCGTAAATACAATATAATAGGAGCTTACATAAGTTGTAATATAGCGAACTATTGCCTTTTACTCCAACCTGTTGTCTAATTATATTTCTCGATATATTATTCCTTGACTATATCACCTCATTTCGGATTCGATAGTCACATGATACCAAAGACGCTAGCCTCGCTTATTAGTAGGTGAGCTTTGAGGTCATTCAGGCCTGGATTTGATTAAGTTCAACAACTCACCACTACATTACTCTCTGAGACTAGAAATCCATCGCTCTTTTCTTTGACATATCACCTGTATGCTCTCCCATTTCCTATGATGCAATTCAACAATTCACAAACGAAAAATAAGCGAGTTTTTCTAGAGACTATGTGTACAAGTAAGCTGCGCATCATACACTTCTATAAACTCAACAACACCACCTCCTAACTACCTAACCTATGCATTCCTGCTCATATCGTTACGAACACGATTGTAATCAAGGAGCCCTTCTATTGAACCGATAGCGCTGATGGCTATATCTTGATCCCACAGCTTTCTTTGTGCAAAGCTCATAACATCCTTCTCTGTGATTGCTCCAACAACACGCTCGATCTCTTCTGGCCCCATACGACGTCCGGTAGTAATGATTTGGCGTCCAATATCTTCTGCTACTGCGGTAGTGCCGTCCAAGGAAAGGAGAATCGAAGCCTTCAGTTGGGCTTTGGCGCGCTCGACCTCGGCTTCTGTGACATTGTATGAGAGACGAGACCATTCACGGAGCGTGAAATGAACAAGATCATCAATGCGAGTGAGCTTGTCGGTGACGAGATAGATACCCCAAAGTCTATTCATGTTAGCTGTTGTCTTTTGAAGGTTGTAAATCAAACTTACCCGGTGTCGCTGTAACTCGTTGAAAAGCTCATGAAGCTGTTCGCTAGATCATTCTTGTGAACAAAGGCACTGAGCTTGCTGCCCATGTGAGGAGCATTGCCCATAGCTTTGTCCCAGTTTCCAACAATGGCTTGTGTGACCAATGCAGTGAAATAGTCATCATCCTTCCAGCTAACACCCTCCACGGCAATGGCAATATTGGCAGTTGGGATTGTGTCGTCACGGATACGGACCTCAGATCCAATGAATTCTGGCTTCCCCTTCTGAGCAGCGGCGACTGCGGCCGAGGCAGCGGTATGGGGCTCTGATGGAAGATTGGCGAAATGCTTCTCAGCAAGCTCGACCAGTTGCGCATGGGGAACTCCGCCAGCACCAACGAGAACCATGCGATCAGCAGTGTAGTTGGTCTTGATGTAATTGACCAAATCGTCTCTCTGAATGCTCTGAATATTCTCAGCCGGGCCCAAAATAGTACGTCCTAATGGCTGTCCCTGGAATGCAGTTGCGTGCAAGTGGTCAAACACTACTTCTTCTAGCTGCTTGTCAACCTCCTCAGATTCTCTCAGGATCACATCGCGCTCGCGCTCAATGGCAGATTGTTCGAGCTTGGAATTTTGGAGGATGTCGGAAAGGATGTTGACTGTTGCGGGTACGTCGGCATTGAAAGCCTTTGCGTAGTATACAGTGTTCTCACGCTGAATATATGTTAGTGGAATGTCTGCTGATCCGGGGCATCCTGACGTACAGATGTGTAGGCGTTCAAGTGTCCACCCATGTTCTCAATCTCCAGCTCCAATTGATGTTGTGTCCGGTTGCTGGTACCCTAATAAAACAGTCAGAAGAGCAGAAAGCAAGCCTCTGTTAATTATAACATACCTTGAAGGCAAGATGCTCTAAGAAATGTGCTGTGCCATTTGTTCTGTCGGTTTCGGCTCGAGATCCTGCATCGATCCATACACCCACAGTCGACGTCTGCGCCCAAGGTGAGTGCTCGGTGGCAATCTGCTAAATGTTAGCAAAGTCTCCGGAGAGATGAAGGAGCGTCCTCACAGTCAAGCCATTGGACAGAGTGGTCGATTCGGTCTTGACACCATTTTTGACGACAGGAGTCGCGAATCCTCTCCTCAACGGGGCAACGGCGTTGAGAGAGGCGCGACTGCGCAGTCCCTGCGTAAGGTTCAATGCTAACCGCCGGGACGCCATAGAGTTGTGAATGGGTGGGGAGGTGGTGAGGGTGAGGGTGCGAGTGAGGATGGAATTGAATTGGGGGTGCAATCTCGAATGCCGGAGTTGCGTTGATGTCGTTGCTCAACTTTGTCAATCGAGCTCTTTTAGTTCATCCAATCAAAACTGCGATAATTTTTGGCTGTCAGCGGGAAGGAACGGGCAGTGTGCACGTGATGATATTTTGTAGCCGAGGGAACTCGTTCCGGAAGGACGTCAACGAAACTCTGGAACTTCGAACTTCACTTCCCTTCCTGTCCCTGACTACATATCAATCGCAGCAGTTCACGATGGCCTCAATTGTCCGACCTACATTGCTCCGCCAGATGTGCGCTGCTTCGAAACGCACCTTCTCGACAAAGCTTACTTCTAGCTCCCCCGCCATCAAGAAGGCTGCAGCTCCTTCCATCATCTCCAGACAGGCAGCACGCAGCGCGTTTGCCAAAGATGCCCTTCCAACCTCAATCCGTGTAGCAGCATTCCACGCAACTGGCAGACAAGCCATTCTTCCTCCTCTTCCTCGTGAGATTGAATCCCTCTCCATGTTCCTGGCAACATAGCTAACGGCCGTCCCAGAGGTTATTGACGGAACGGGTAGGCGCAAACGTCACTTAACCATTGAGCCTCACTAATACACTTCCAGCAAATGATGCGGCAAGAATCCCCAAGTCAGACCCAACACATGGTTCCTACCATTGGACCTTCGAGCGCCTTATTTCCGCCGGGCTCGTCCCTCTCACTATTGCACCATTTGCAGCAGGATCACTCAACCCAACAACAGATGCCGTCCTTTGCGGAGCCATACTGATCCACTCGCACATTGGCTTCACGTCTTGCATAGTCGATTACATCCCCAACTACCGATTGCCGAAGGCGAAAGTAGTATTCGAGTGGATTTTAAGGCTCGCTACCGTGGTGGTAGGCGTTGGACTGTACGAGTTTGAGACGAATGATGTTGGTGTTACGGAAGCAATCAAGCGGATCTGGACTGCATAGAATGTCCTGTCGCGAGGTGGTTATAATCATGGCTGGGACGGATACGAGAGCAACGCCTACAGGCTTATTCTTACTGTATTGATTCTGTTTCAACATCACGCATTTTATAAAGAACAATGCTACTATCAGATGTGAACATTATAGGGACCCGGGACTTTTTACATCACCTGCGAAGATACCATATATTGCGACGAGAGTTTATTGTAGCCAGGGTTGGTCTCCGCCGCTCTACGGGGCCCTAATGACTACAAATATAATGGAGTTTGAGAAGCGCTTTTTGACACGGGCTCGTTAATGGCCCAGAAATTCGGTATTGAAAGTTGTTGCTGTGGCTTACCAAACCACAAACCTCAAAAGTTTGAAGGGTAGAAGTGCCCAGTGGTTCAGCTCAACTAGGTTCTTGAGTTATCCGCAGCAGTTTAGGCGACCACGGTACAGAAGCTTCCAAGCTATAAGCCACATTCGCAAGACCGAGCGATCTTGGTGGAAATACCAAGGAAATACCGGTACCAAAGAAATTGGCATGCTGCCTGCATCGGAAGATCGTGTTTCCGAGAATTTCTTTCGTTCACCAAAACGAACAGACTGTTGCTGTCCTGTGGACTTGTCGCCTTCCCATATTTAGGAAAGGTCATAAATGGTCGAGACATTAGGCAGTGCTTGCTCGCTAACAAACCCCTGGCATAAGCGCAGCCGCTGTGCCTCCAAATTACCGCCGACCATTCAGCTGGAAGGTGTTAGTCTGTAAATGTTTCGGTACCACGCACATAAACTTTATTTTTTGTTTATTTATATGTTGCAGATATCTATTTTCATGCTTCTTGGCATACCCGCGGATTCAAATTCCATCGCAGAAGGCAGCCACGTGATGTCCGCTAGATGCAACTGAATTGCTTGTTGACATCATATTATCCTTGCCTAGCTCAGTAAACTTTGTTTCATGTTTCTCACTACCGAAATCCCGCTGAGCTGTCATGTGGGCATCGTAAAATCATTAGTCCTCGTGAACTCTTTTACTCTATTTGGACTTTAGCTCTCGAACTATTGACGGGAACATCTCTTTCCGTGGAGTATGCTGACCTTGAGGAATCCAATTTTTTGGGCTTCTGTATGATTGCAGATTCTGATTTGTTGTGGAACCGCAACGTCTATTTTCAATTGTCCACTGTATTGTGGATGATGAGAATGTACGACCAAAAACAACCACACTCCCTTGCAAGAGGAATCAAGAAGTCATGAATAGCTTCTTTTCTTGGATTGGTGATGGACTAAGAGCTAGAGTGAAGCTCTTTATATAAGAAGACACGGGGAAAGCCTCCGTTCTGTTCATTACTTCATACAGACTCATCAGCATCGAATCTTCTTTCCATTGTCTCCAATCCAGTCTTATCTCTTCCTCTTCAGCCTACTTGAACCAAAATTAGTCATCAACTATGAAGCTCACCTCAAGCATTCTCCTTGCCTTCGCAAGCACAATCATAGCCGCTCCAACACCAATAGCCCCAACACTCAACCCCCGCCAAGATGCTATCAGCAACGCAATAAACCAATGGCTCACCGACATCGGCGTACTATCTCCCACCCCTCAAAAATCCCACCACCCACTAATAACTCCCTTCCTAGACCGTTAATAACTTTCTCAATACTGTCTTCTCCAGCGGCGACGCCAGCGGCTTCGCATCCATCGTTCTTCAAGCCGCCCAAAACGAGCCCGTCCAACTCGGAATTCTCACCAACCTCCTCACAGACAACGATTCGGCCGGCCAAGCCAACAGCGCCAATTTAATGTCTAAGTTCGGTGGTGTGCCTACTGCGTTACAAAATATCATCAATGGAGGCGATGTCACACAGAATGTTGCTGCTATCAATGAGCTCAGGTAAGTTGTTTTAGACATAATGTGCTCTGTATAGTTTGGATAAAGCTAATGGTTGTGATTGTATAGATGTGGAGATGTCTTACCGAATATTGGCGCGTTGTGGCAGAATGTATGCCAGGATAATTTGGTGCCTGTTGTCGCTTTTCCTCCGGGACCGTTTGTTTGCCCTTTTGAGGGGTCAACGAATAGTTATCAGATTATTTGAGTTATCGGTTGTTGCTAGGACATCTATAGGAGATTTTTTGTCTAGTGGTCATTAGAGGAAATCTTGGATTTTCCAAGATCTTGGTCTTTCGGCGTTTGGAGTTTGGGAAGCATTCTGGGAGTTTATCAGACGGTCATTCTGTGAGGGACTTGGTTGTTAGCGAGCATTTTTCTTAGCCATTTTCATGTTTGGCGAGATGTTTTGAAGTAATAAAATTTATTTGTTTTGCGATGCTTGGGTTCTTCGGGGGAAAGGTCAAGAGAGCGTGTCGAGTCTTAAGAGGTATGGAATGGTTCAGTAGTAGGGTGAAGTGGCTTGCGTGTTTGAGAACAGAGAGCAATGGAAAGACTTGGGCCCGGCGATTGAAATGAATGATCCGAGCTCGCTTGTATGTACATTGGAGGGTGTCACCTTTAGGTGCTTGGACATAAAGAATAAAAGGTACCCAATTCTTCTTATGGTAATTGCTAATTGCCGGTTTTTATACGCGTCTTGAAGGTCTTGCTTGTGGGTTGAGGTTTGATCGAGGATAAAGTGATATTGATGTGGAAAAATGACAGTTGCGCCGAGTAAATATTTAGCTGGCTTCACAATTATGACCAAAAAGCGGGGTTGCGTTAGTGAGTAGCAAACGCTGTGATATAGCAATCATGGTATTCCATTAAGGTTTGTGTGCAAGCACAAAAAGATAAGGGTAATATTGAACGGAAGATGCTCGGCTAATTGGTAAAAAGGGGTCAACGCCAAAAAGGGGAAGGAAAAAATGAATCAAAAAATGAATCAAAAAAATTATTTAAAAAAAACAGTCTGCTCAAGAGTATCGGTTACTCTGAGCTGGAGGTAACCTTTACTTTCGTAACAGGTGAATCCTCGGCACCGGTTCGTTGGTATGTCTAGCCGGGGCATGGCCCTATATCCCAAGGATAAATCTGCACTGCATTATTCGTGACAGCCAAGCTAGAGTTGCAGTTGGTTAGACCACAGACCAATCGTTGCTCAACTATTACTAGTATAAGATGGTTAATCCCGACTCGTCCAGATTATATCAGATACTAGTAACGCTGATACTCGAGTTGAAGTGTTGTACCTGATATAAGTTAGCGAGTTTGCTCTGTTTGAGTTAACAATTTGGCAAATTCTACTTATCAACCAGATGTCGCGTTTATTATAGAGCCGCAAGGCTGCTCGCTAATATGGGCAGGTCATAAACCTAAGCGAGCAAAAAAACCCCCCCAAAAAAGAAAGTCTGCTTAAGAGTACCGGTTACTCTTAAGCTGGAGGGAGCCTTTTTCAACCCTAGGTTCTCCCAAGCACCGGTTCGTTGGTATATCTAGCCGGGGCATGGCCCTATATCCTGAGGATAAATCTGCCCAAATTCTAGGTAACCCGAGACAGCCAGCTAGATTGGCGGTTGGTTAGACCTGCGCACCAATCGTTGCTCAACTATTACTAGTATAGGATGGTGAGTCCCGAGCTAGTCCCACACAATGTGACAAGCGCGCAATGTGACAAGCACGATCATGTGGGAAGTATACTAGTAATAATGATTCCAAGTTAAATTGTTATACCTGATAGAAGTTAGCGAGTTTGCTCTGTTTGTGCTAACAAACTGGCAAATTCTACTTATTAACCAGATATCGCTTTTATTTTAGCGCAAGGCTGGATTCGCTAATAGGGGTGAATTTTGCATAAACCTAAGCGAGCAACAAAAACAGCAACTAAAAAAAGGAAAAAGGAAATTCGCACAAGCACCACGGGCAAGGTTGCGTTGAGGTAAGGGCAATCGATTTCTTAGCTCTCCCCTCGGCCCGGTATCGTTTATATAACTAGCAGAGGCATAACCTTAAGCCACATTAACAGCCAGAATGATGTAGCCAGCTAGAATGTAGTTGGTCAGACATGCAACCAATCGTTACTCAAACGCTACTAACGTAGGATGGTTAGTCCCAATATTTGCCAGTAACGTCGAAATTCGAAATTTATTGGTGAACCTGCTAACAGTTAGTTGGTTTGCACTGTTAGCTTCTGCAGTATTACAGGAAGCTACTTATTTAGGAGCTCTCGCTTAGCAAAAATCCTGAAAAAATATAGGCTGGCATTGCGGTACTAGGGAATGCAACGCTATTTCCCAAGTATATCTAGGTATCGATTGTCTTCACGCCTAACTGATATATGATTCTGCTAGAATAGTATTATTAATCTCAAGACATTAACACCGGCAGAGCTTCGTGCTTCCAAAAGAGGTTCAACGTCAGATGAAACTCCGCCCAACCAATAAAATCATAATTATGCGTGTAGTCTTACATCCCACAGCAGCGGGTGTGCCTTCCAGTCGTTATTTATATGCTAGTGTTCTAATCTGCTGAGTTTTCCGTCTTTGTTGCTCTTGATAGCAGGTATTTCAATAAATGGTTACGCCTCGCTTAGCGGTACTCGAAATAAATGGTCTAACTATTCACTTCAGCACTACATGACAGAAAAAATGGTGGCTACTCTGAGAATAATACCTATATTTCTCAATTACTAGTATTGTTAGTTAAAGACGACGAAGAGCGCTATATTTTACATAGATAGCGGCAGATATAAAATGTAAGATAGGAAGAGCGAAGAAAAGCTTAGAAACCGTCGTTCTAGCTTCTATATTAGCTGCATAAGGGAAGGAACCCACCTGATTCAGGCAACTTTATTTGAGTGAACCGTCTCTTACATGTTAAGTGAGCCGGAGCGGTTGCAGAGCTGGCGACAGTGAATTCCTATGAACACACTAAAGCACCGACCTATTCACCATTGCAAGGAAAAGCCGCGCGCACATAATCGCAAAAAATCTTAGCGCGATCTAACAAACTACCGCACAACAACAAAGTTACCTTCATACCCAACACAGCCTCTATCTTCACATCCAGAACAACTCGGCCCTCGCAACCAGAATAACATATTCCAAACACTCGGAGCCAGTCGCCATCATGAGTTACCATCGGATCCTGTCTACGACAACCGTCGAGCAACTTGAAGACATGATTTTGGATATTCGCAATCTCGATAAATCATGCATGGACAATGGCATCAAGTTGAAGCTTTCCACACTTGAGAAGGTTACCAACCTCTGGAACCTTGTCCTATTGAAGAAGGGCAAACAAGCGTCAAAGCGCCTAGAAATCCAAAAAGACGATTTCGATACCCAAGTTGACGCCTTGAAGAAGACGGCCGAGGACGAGCGAGAGCTTGCTAGGTTTGCTAGGCTAAGTGCGCACTTGAAAGCTAATGAGGTGCTGGAGGCATGGGAAGAGAAGATAGACAAGGAGTTGAACGGCAGCATAAAGCAACTGAGAATCACCGGAGACACCCAACAGAAAGTTAAGGTGAAGGCTAAGAAAGCTTGCGCGCAAGATGGGAAGCTGGTCGCCAAAGCACCTCATGCAAAGCCAAAGGCTCAAGTTCAGAAGCAGCAAGCCACTAAGAGCGCCATGGTAAG
The DNA here is from genome assembly GCA_003008705.1 of Pezicula radicicola. Lineage (NCBI taxonomy): Eukaryota > Fungi > Ascomycota > Leotiomycetes > Helotiales > Dermateaceae > Pezicula > Pezicula radicicola. Next base: position 116,038 of record PDUO01000013.1, on the reverse strand, counting down.
TGCTTCACCGCAATAGCGTCTTCTATAAAAGTCGGGTCCTTATTAACATCTACCAGCCAGCCAGAGCTAATGAGCTGTCGTATCGATCCCGGAAGCTAGCCACTCCTGAGATGGTTGACGATGTTAAGAATTACCTCAAAGGTATTGGCGCTTGTGGAGTAGCTGATATTTGGGCTTCTGGAAGTGCTATAATCGTCAGATTCGAAACATTTGAAGATACGATCGAGGGATACAAGGGGTTGGAGGGGTACGGAGCTGACGGCTTTTCCTTGGACGACGACGACAATGGCTGGGTAGCATCCAAAGTTAAGGCCGCAAAAGAAAAAGAGGACAAGAAGAAGGAGAAGCAAGCTGCCCGCAGTAAGTTGCATTCCTTGCCTGCGCAGTTCAACGAGACTTACCGATATCATAGCCGGCGCACCGAAGCGCACTGTCAGTGCTACCGAGTCGGATGAAGCCGCTGCTGCCAGATCAATCAAGAAGTCCAAACCTAACGCATAAAGCGCCTCCTCTCCCGTCTCGCCCGTCAGAACTATTGACAATCCATACGGCATAGACGGCATATCTCAATGTAAATCCCACGTCTTATCGACGCCAAATTTGGTCAGATTGCTTTTTGTCGAAATTAACTGTAGAGGCCATCAACTTTCCACACTAAACTCGATTGATAACAGCATCCATTTCCCCCTAGGTTCCCAATTTCCCGGTTTCCTTTTCTTGTTTTATGGACAATACATCACTCCCCACTTTCCCCTTTTTAAGTTTTTCATTTACTTTTTTTCGAGCAACGCGATGAGCTAGAGAGCGAAACAGTCACAATCAAGTTTTTGTATGTATCTCACCTTCGTCGAGCTTGAATTATGTTGGAGACTGTATGGAATTTCAATCGTCTATGGTTATTATGGACAACTTTGCTTCCTTGAGGCAAGCATAGGTAGAATAATACCAATGCAAAATATTCACTTCATGAATTGATTACAAATACTTGCACTTTTGAGGTTAGCCACAATGTACACAAAGAGCGCTATCCAAGTCACTCATATCAATTAGGTTACTCATATCAAGTAGGTTACTCAAATCAAGTCAGTTACTCAACTCAAGTCAGCTACTCAACCAAAAGCAGCCCACCCAAACCAAAAAAAAAACACCTAAATCAACCAACTCACCTTCTCCTATTCCTCTACCCCCTTATACCCGCACCACTTACTGATATCAGCCCTTCATAAAACATCACATCATCATACCAAATCCACTAAAATACAGCAATAAATCCATCCCAATATCCACCCCAAACACTCCAAACTACAACACACAAATCTAAACAGCCTTAGCGAACCGACACCCGAGCATCTCAAAACGACACAAACGACACAACACTACATACCTACACAACAAACAACATAATCTCCCATCTATCTCCCTACCCTCCAGTCCTCTCCTCTCTTCTCTTCTTATCCACCTTATATCCACCGTACCAATTCTTTTTAACTATAAACGAAAGTAAATGCAGAATAGTATACACTTAAGATATTTCCATACTTTATGTAGTTATGTAAGCGATTTATTGTACAATTCTTCTAATACTATCTGACTCTCTACAATACGGAATTTACAAGAGGATTAAGAAGAACAGGCTAGGATGTTAAATGGTGGAAAGAGTAGTCGTTGTTAGATAAAATGGTTACTTGTAGGTTCAAATAGTTTTAAGAGAAGGATATAAAGGGCATATTTCATTGCTACTCTTCTTCCTAAAGGGCTTGCACAGTCTCTGTTAGATTTGAGCCCATGTCAAGAGAAACGCAGAACAATCGAGATCCGATAATTTTATCGCTGAAACAGCATTAAATATAACATCTGCCTCTAAGGTCACAGGTCTGCTTCCTTCACTCATTTCCATTAAAATTCTAGGTTGTTGAAATACCTTAGAATACAATACAACGGACAAATGCGCTGGATTGTCTAACATTAAAACGCCTTGCTATGCTATGACCTCGATGCTATACCACTGAGAAGGAATAGATTTTAAAGAAGAAGCCCTTTTCTTTCAAAACACCATTGGTATAATATTCCCTTCCCATGACTCCAATGAACATCAGAAAATTTCTACTCTTCTTACAATTCCTACACCTTCTTGTCATCAGAGTCCTTCCTCTCTAGACTCAAGTCTTTAATGCCGGAGATAATCTCCGCATCTGTATCTCGCTGCCTGCGATCCTTGTTTGCCAGTCGCTGACTACTTGTTGAATGAGATGCAGGTGTCGTAAGGTTTTTAACGTTTTTATCCTCCAGACCACCATACATATCTTCCAAGCCGGGGGTTTCCCCATCGTCTTCATATTCATCTCCTGCATCATCTTCTTCAAGCATACTGTTTGTCATGTGTTCATTTTCATCCTCGTCCAGTGCGCTTTCGGACAGGATACTGTCTTCCATACCCTCGTCAATCGAGCCCCGAGAGATGTAGGAATCTCCCATGTCATCACCCACCTCGTCATCGTCCTCGTCATCGTCCTCATCTTCCTCTTCCTCATCTTCCTCCTCATCGTCGCTATCACTCGCGCTGAACTCATCAAGTTCAAGAACGGGATCGCGCCAGTACGTGAAATCAGTAAATTCCTCTCCACCACCCATGACAAGCGAGTTGACAGGTGGAAAATAGTGGTCTACAACTTCACGCATGTTGATGTAAGTGTAGCGCAGCTTATTGAGTGTAAGCATATCGACGGACACTTCACCATAGGAGTTAATGGTGAAGATACGGTTACTGGGTATGCCAACACTGCGGTACGACAAGGCATCGGTGAAGCGATTACCGAAACCAGCATAGAAAGGAGATCGGTTCGGGCCAAAGAGATTCTTGATATCGCGTAAGCAAGCCATTTTGAATACTTCTGGTTTACGAATATAGAGTTCTCGCCTCAACGCAGCAATCGTACGATCTGGGCTCATGATGGTGGGGCCTTTGGGTAGCCGGTGGCTTTCTTGCACTACCCCATTGAGGTACGCACGTGTGGTATCTGCTTGGCCTACTGAGCGAGAGGTCAGGTACATGATGTTGTAGCCATTAGCAACAATTTCCGTATAGAGCTTTGCAACGCCAATATGTGTCCAATCGCGGCCGATCATATTGAGCACGTGGCCGAGGGCGTCAGACTTGGTAATCGTACCATCAATATCGGATATGACGATGGGCACGTCGTGTCGCCAAAGATACATATTTGCTGTGCAAGTTGCACGGTTGACTGTGAAGCTCATTGGATTTGGTCCAGCTTTGAGTCCTAAGGATTTGAGTTGATCGCTTGTTAGGCGCAGTGTCTTAGCATAGTTGCGGTTGGGATCACCAGCTGTTCCAGAATCCGGTGGTGTCTGGGGAGGTGTTTCCAAGCCCAGAAGACCCCCTTCAGAATCGGACCTGCGGTGGTTGGGAATGACTGTCCGAGGAAGTGTATCACTCTCTCCATCGCTATGATACCCTGGGTCAGACGCTGCATCACTGGCAAGAACTTGAGAAGTTGGAATCCCAGCCATCGCTGCTCTTTGAGATGCAGCCTCCTTCGCCTCTTCGCTGCTGTATATCCACAAATTGCCATGCTCATCAGCTCCAATAAGAGCACCAATATCGTAGTTACCCTCCAACTCTTCCGATAATATTTTACGCGCAATCACCTCCGCCCGGAGCGCGTCATCATCACTACTCTTGTATCCCGTCATATCCAGCATCAAATCCCCCGTATCAGTGACCTGACTTGGAATGTTGGAAGCAGAGAGTTGTTTTGAGAGAGCTATGGCACGTTGTATTGCTTCTGCAGTTGGCAAGGGAGGCGGGCTGTTTGACCTCTCGGTAAAGGAATCTGGCGGCCCATCATGCGATCGAATTTCTGGTGTTAGTGATCGAGTTTGCCGATCTCGTTGATCTCGTTCGGTCTCATCACTGATATTTGTGCGCGCAGATGTAGGTAAGATCTCCTCTGTATGATGTCGCCCGCCGTCAGCAATGCCTGCCCAGTCTCCAGATATAGGTCGTGCGTTGGAGAATTCCGGAGATCCAGACAAGGGAGTCAACGTGTCTGGCAGCAGTCAGTAAAGTCTTTAATGGTTCTTTTTATAGATAAATTTACTTAGGTTGCTGGGTCGTCTTTGTGCAGATGGATATGCCTCCGCACTACCAGTCCTTACCAGAGTACCAGCCCTTGATCTCGTAGATCCTATATCCAGATCCAAAAAGTCGGGTTCCGACAAGCTTGACATCGGCGAACCCTCTCGGCGTAGACCTTCGGGTTGTAAAGGAGGGCTCGACGTAGGCGAAACTAATGGTGATGTTTGCATAGCCTCTGGAATATTGTCGCTCGTCTCGAAAACAAAGAAGGCCTCTCCTCCCTCTCCCAGTTTCATCGCATAGTCCTGCTTCGCATTGTTGACTCGGAATTCCACCTTCTTCTCGTATGGTCGAAGGAGGGAGAACTTTCCGAAGCGGACGTGAAAGGGAGAGCATGCCAGGGAACCATCTTCTTGTTCGACTACTATCACATCAATGGCTCCGCTAAGGGTCGCCGGGTTGATGGAATTCCATGTTTTCGAGACTGACCCGCTGATGCTCCTCACGTACTGCATTACGACTTGTAGATAAGGCGCACGTAGCTGTGAATACCAGCGATAGACTGAAGAGTAACAACAGGACGGGACTGCGCTATGGTATCGGGAATTTTATGTGATCTTTTGTAATGTGCGCCGACGGTCTTGAGGGGTGGGCCAGCTACTGTAGATGAGTTCGGATTGAGTTCAGGCTCTATATAAGTTGGTGGTTCTTACGTAGATTCCTAGGTGCCGGTAATGCAGAGAGAGGGGCGATTACACTTTTGTGGAGTAGCTTGTGAAGACAATCTAAGTAGCTGCGAGTCTAACCGTGGTAGTGCGACAGGAAGGCGCTGGCTCGAGTAATTGCAAGGAAGAAGAAGATTAATGCATCGATGGTTCCTGGCCTCAAAGAAAGTACGGCACGAAGTAATAAGGAAGTTAACGACAGAGCAGAGAAAATGGGAGAGACGGAGTAAGTTCTGGTGAGATGTTGCTCGTGTTGGGGTTGTCAAAGTCACCTCTTGTGACGTTGCTCCCCCCTGTCATGCACCCACTTTCTCCTCCACCAGCTGGTGAGCCGAGGAATTATTGGAGAGACAAGCAACTCAACGTTTTTATCCCCGCAATATGACAGGTTGGAACCATCCAAATACAATATGCAAGTTCGAAGTGCGAGAACTACTCAGGTCAAATGCGTGAACTGAGGATATACATGCAGTACAGAAGAGGAGTCTGGTGGTAAGTGCTGCTTCTCGCTCATCTTGTCTGTTTGGGTAACTTGTGCGTTTGCATGAAGATGGATTGTCGCTGGCTTTTCAGCATTAGCACATGTCAGATATTAGGGCACATGGAGACCCTGGTCATCTGCAAAACTCGATATTTTTCGATATTTGGCCAAGGGCTAACCAAGAGCAGAACTAAGTGCACTCTCTCTCCTTCTCCTTCGCGTTGCTTTTCAGCCGCATCCCGCGCGTTGTGCTTCAGGGAAGCAAGCCTGGAAGCGCGCTTAGGCAAGGATGAAATCGCATTGTATTGCATCTTTCTTGGCTTTAAGTCCACGCCCCTTCCTCGCAAAGTCACAGCATTCAATAATGATCCGAAATTTAACAAGTGCACCAAAAGGATCAGGAAAGCTAGATAACGTAGCTCGAAATTCTGGACGTATTCATGTTCTTGGCGTTGGAAATCTCGGTCTTCTTTTTGCCCACTCTCTACGGCGGTTGGAATGTCCTCCGCCTATTACACTCTTGCTCCATCGAAAGAGTCTCTTACAGGAATGGGAGGGGAGTATTGGGGTTGTTACGGGTTATTCCAAGACTGGCACGGAGAAGATAGAAGATTCTTCCTGCGACGTTGAGCTAATGTCTGAGTCAGAAAGAGGCAGTGAGGAAGACATCATCGACAACCTCATTTTGACTACCAAGACTCTTAATACCGTCAGCGCGCTCTCCGCCATCAAGCACCGCCTAGATAATAAGTCTACGATCCTATTTGCACAGAACGGCATGGGCACACTCGAGGAAGTCAACGATGTCGTGTTTCCAGATGCTTCTTCTAGGCCAAACTACCTCACATCTGTGGTTTCTCACGGTGTTTATGGCATTGCCCCTTTTCGAATTGTACATGCTGGACTCGGCACTATCTCAATTGGAAAGGTTGAAGAGCAAAACCGGACTGACACCCAGTCTCAATATCTCATAGAACAGGTTGTCAACGCACCAGCTCTCACAGCGAGACAAGTCAATTTCAAGGAGTTTAGGCGCCTTCAATTGCAGAAGTTGGTAGTTAACTCTATGATGAACCCACTGACGGTGATTTTCGACTGTCGGAATGATGCACTTTTCAGCAGACCGCCCATCCTCTCGCTCATGCGTCGTCTCCTCGCCGAAGCAAGCCGAGTCATTTGCTCGTTACCAGAACTGCAGGATGATCCTGGCAAGGAAGAGCACTTTTCGGAGGAGGCCTTGGAGAAGGTCGTTCTGGATATTGCTATCATCACAGGTAAGAACACCAGCTCAATGCTGCAAGATGTGCGATCAGGGAAAGCAACAGAGATCGATTACATCAACGGGTACTTCGTCAAGAAGGGAGAAGAACTCGGGATCCCGTGTGGGGTAAATCGGAAGTTAGTAGAGATGGTCAAAGGAGTTAGAAGAATCAGCCCGGATGAGATCCAGACTCACTTCCCATAGAGAAGAGGTACATATTGTAGAGTTTGGGTTCAGGAACCCGCGTGGAAGTGGCCATTCTTTGGATTACATATTCCAGTGTAAAAGCTGGGTCAAAAGTACCTTTGAGCCAAGAGATTACCGTCCCACTCAATCGGTGTACTTTTAGTCTTTGATCTGACTTTCAGCGGACTCCTCTGTAGCTGTACTGCACATAACAATGCCTCTGTACCAATCCTAGAGAAGCGCGAGGAAAGGACACAATTGTCGTTATGAAATTTATCCTTCCCAAATATCAATCATTTCATGAACAACGATGGGAGGAGCAGTATGTCGCCACGTTCTACGCCCGTCACGATCATTTCAACTCTCGACATTAAGGCGTATTCCCCACAGAGATGGGAGCGCCAGTTGGCACAAATACAAATACCCCTCTTCCCCCCATCCTCCGGCCCTCCTCCCCTCGGTCTCGATCAGAATGGCACTTCATACCATGCAGTAGCAGACGCTGCCTCCATACCTCTCCTCCATACACACTACCAGATGAACAACAACGGTTAGATCAAGGCCTCGGCATTGGGGTCGTGTGCTTCGGTACTGACAGGAACCGCGCTGATTGGGTATCGTCGTCGATCATTGCCCCCACTAGCGCTATGGCTGGCAGAGGCTTGGCGCAGAGAGAAGATGCGCTGAAGACGCTGAAGACGCTGAAGAACCCAACCGAAGACGTCCTCAAAGTTCAAAAAATCGCCCAACTCACGCCAACGCGGGTCGACGCCCCAGAGTATAATCGCACATATTTTCTCGCTAGCACCGCTTGCGACATCCTCCTCTACCTCCTCGTATTCGCCCCCTTCCTCACCTGTGCCTTGGTGGAATTGGGGAACGAACAGGCAATCGAGAACGGAGAGCGTGCCCTCGTCCTTCTGATTCCCCTCTGGCAACTCTGCATGAATGCTCCCACCACCGCCCGCGAGTTGTTCGACTGGATGTTGAGCCATGGGACGGAATATAGAATGTCTCTTGTGCTCCACTGCGCAACAATCCTAGCGGCAATCTGGTATGTCGTCCTTTCCTATGAGCCTCTACATGCGCTGACAGATATGCAGGATTGGCTGGCGGTCATGGCAAACCTTGCGAAAACCCGTCCCGGAGCTGATCGATATCCTAGGTGTCGAAGTTCCAGATTCCCCTAGAGTCGAGCTCGCTGGCATTAGAGCCGATGCTGTCACTCTCCACTGGGCGCGCCCCGAAGTCAATAAGCCCGTAAACAAGTACATAATTCAGGTGAATGGTGTGAATGGTAAGCAATGAACACCGATGCACACGAATACTCGGCTGACGTGTAGGTGCACAGTTGGAGAATCACTAAAGCAAGACACCGCCATTACTGTTACCGGATTGAAGGCAGGAAATTTCTACAATGTCAGAGTTATTGCGGTCGGATCGAATAATTTCCAGGCTCTGAGCAATGTCATACGAGTACGGACGTACGGTAACGACGGGCGTCCTATCCTAGGCAATGGTCGCGTGCCTGCAAACCTACCAGTGGACGACCAGCCAAGAGGGACGCCTGGAGATAGTGGCGACGAAGCTCCTGGTGTGCGTAGCCATGGAGCTGGTGTTGAAGCTGCCGCGATACCAGAAGGTCCACCACATCCTGTTCGCGAGACAAGTAATCAGGTTCAAAGGAGGAATACTGGAGGAGGGAGGAGGCATTCTCCTTCGACTGCTGCAGCAGATCAAGCTGCTATAGCCAACATAGTCAAATCAAATTATTCCGAGGAAACGATGCAGCAATTAACGGAGAGATTTGAATCGATTCGGCGAGAGACGGAGGAAGTAGTGGGGCAGATGGCCAGAGACGCTGAGGAATGCAAGATTCAACTACAAGAATTGTACAAAGAGAGAGATGAGAGGAAGCAGCAGCTGAAAGAGAAGGAGGCGGCGAGTTTGAGTCTGAAAACCGAAGCTACGCATACCGAGCGTCAAAATAGACAGGCTCAGAATCGCAAAACTCAGAAGGAGAAGGTGTTACGTGACAAGCAGGCTGAGAGAGTTAAGATGCTCGATGATATGGCAAGATGGAGGAGAGAAATAGAAAATATGAAAACAGAACGAGAATCATGGAAAAAAGAAAGGGAGGAGCTGCTGAGAGCAAAGGAAGTTGAGGAAGAAGAAATCAGAGGCTCTCTACGAAAGCGACAGGATTCTTTAAGCGGCCTTGAAGAAGAGATTCGTATCAAGGGACTCCAAATCAAACACCTTGAAGAGGAACGTCAAAATCTTCCTTGGGCTACAAATGACGATGAATCACAGCAATCCGATGCCGTGGATCGGCAACGCGCTATGGAATGGGAGCAAAAGGAAAGAGACATGAATATTGGGCTTAACCAACAGCAGTCATACCTACGAGATCTACAGGTAAAGTACCGACAGGCACAACAGTTCCTCTTAAGCCTTCAGGCACAACAAGCCAGCAATCCAGTTTTGTACCATGGCAACTCTTCAGGAGTAGACTTTGATCCCACTGGCCAAGGCAAAGCAAAGTCACGTAGAAGCCGTAATCGTAAAAGTCGAACAAACACAATATCCTCACCTATTTCTGGCTATCCGATCATAGACTCGCCGTTTCCAAGTGCGAGCGCGTACAACAATCTCAACACTGCATCTCCCAATTTCGCACCAGGCCCGTATGTCGATTTGAGCAATGACACTACTGGCATGGTACCTCTCTCTGGCCATATGAGTGGGATGAGCGAGGCAGAAATCCATTCTTTAACCGCAGGCGCTCCTCTTAGCCCTACCGCAACTTCATTATTACCTTCAAATATCTTCGAAAACGATGACGACCCTCCTAGCCCTCATGATGATTTTGATGGGTCTTTCGGCGTAGCTCTATATGGCGGCGCACTTCCCCCAGCGTATGATGCAAGCGACCCGAGACAGTCTCCTGGCTCATCAAATCGTTCATCGAGTCTGATTTCTAGCCCTCGTGCGTCTTCTCAAAATCTAGGTGTATTTGGTACAGTTGGTCGTGACTTCGGCGCAGACAACGACAGGCGCTCCATACATTCGCCTCGCCCTGACTTTGGTGTTATTGGCACACCGGCCGGTTCTGATAACAGTCCGTCACACAAGGGCTTCAGCAGCATCTTTACCTTCCCGAAGAGAGGCAAGACGGTACCTGAGGATGGACCAGCCTTGGGAAGCCTCAAGCCAGCTCAAAGTCAGTCGCTTCCTCGTGAGGAGCATGCGGACGCTCTTGCGAAACACCGACGTATTAGTTTCTCTTCCAATTGGGGCCTGCATAGTCTTTTAAAAGGAAATTCAACTGGAGATGCTGCTACCGAAGGAAATGCACCTGCGCCTGCACGCAATGCTGGGGCCAAACGCCGCCGTGGCTTTAACATGTTCGGTTCAAGCATCGACGATCCAAATACCATGTATACGGATCGTGATCCAAGTAGTCCACGTCCCGTGTCTATTGCCTCTTCTGATTTGCCTCGCCCCTCAACGGACAGCGCGCCATTTGGGTGGCCAGCTGCGGAAGGTGGATTAATCAACAGGAACAGTCCTCTGGCTACCAACTGGTCGGTCCATGCTCCCAACGCATATTCTAGAAACCCTTCCAGAAGGCCAAGCCTCCAACACCACGGCTCTAGCTCCCACCTAGCAACTGGGCTTGCCACCGATGAAGACGAAATCATTGAGTGGCAACATCCATTCGCTGGGCAGTCAAGTCCATCAGCCGTTGGTGTAATTGGGACTAAACCTGTCACTCCAAAACTGAACCCGGCCGCTCCAACCTTCCAAGCAAACTTAGCCAAAATCCCAATATTTGGACGGTCCTCTAAGTCCGAAAAAGCAAAGGGCAAGGAGAAGGCGACCGAGAAGTCGATTGACATTACTGCCTCACCTGAAGATTCCAATCCAAACCCATTTGCCGTCTCACCATCTGACTCTCGAAAATCTCGCGATGCACCTTCCATTCGCACTCAGCACAGCGTTGCGGAATCGCGCGAAAGCGAAAGCCAGAGTCTCGAGCGTATTTCCAGCAATACGCACTCCGACACAACCACGCCTTCAGTTGTGAGTACTAAAGAAAAAGAGTCATCAATCCAAAAGCTATTGCGCAAAGGCTCGTCTAGTAAATTCAGCTTTTCCTCTATTCGTAAAGACTTTACTGGCAAGAAAGGACCTAGTTCTGCTGCCAATTCTGATCGTAATGATCGAGAAGGAAGTTTCGAAGATGGTGGTCTAGATGATATGGCTCACAGTAGTGTCGGAAGCTTCACAAGCTCGCCAAATATTGGCAGTTTAGGGAGCAACGAGGGCCGAGAAGGTGGAAGAAGGAGTGTCAATTGGGGTCGCCCGTTTTCAGGGTTCAAACAAAAGGGAAAGGATAATGTGAGACAGAGTATCGATACTGATGGGACGCCAAGCGAAGCCACAGATCGGGACGATGAAAGGAGCGAAAATGGGCAATGAATGCAACGGTTAGATTAGTTTAGGATAGCCTAGTTGGATATGTTTAATGACCATCATCTTATCTGCAATCTTGTCCCAGACCCAGTACAAAGCTTCAAGATGTAAGTGATCCACGAATTCCTAAAACTACCAGAAGTAAAATGGGGTCGCAAAAGTCTTTGTGCACGACCCACATATACTGACGCGACGCGTTTTTCGTGTTCCTACCCTCTCTACAAAACAACAAAATGCCTAGCCCACGCAAATCCTTTGCTAATAGCCTTAATCCCAATCGAAAGCCAAGAGGTCAATTATCTAAAGATGAGAGACTTACTATTATACAAGCTATTTTAGACGGAGAGAAAATAGGTGTTTTGGCGCGTCGATTTCGCTGCCATCGAAATACAATTCGAAATATATTCAAGCGATATCAAGAAACGAATAGCCTACGAAATAGACCTCAATCTGGCCGACCTCCTATATTAAATCGACGAGAAAGAAGAGCTCTTTTTAGACTAGTTCGAAGGGAACCAACCCTCCCGTGGGCTAGTCTTATAGACTGGTGTCAAACTTATATAGGCAAAAAGGTATCAAAAGACACCCTTCGGCGTATTCTACGCTCTACAAAGCTTGGGCATTGGAAATCTTTGAAGAGGATCTTCTTAGATAGAAGAGCTATACTACAGAGAACTCGATATTATCGGGAATGGYAAGGGAGGGAAGTAGAATTGACTYAAGTATATACATCTAATATAGCCTATCTTCTGCTATATTAACCTACCTATAGGGCTTCTTTTCAGATGAGTATTCAGTAGCCTCAGATACCTCGAACCCTACTGGCTGGGTATGGCGATTCTCCAACGAACGATACGAGCGACGAATGGTTAATATTACGAATCATGGGAAGCCAGACATTACTATAATGGTGTAGGGAGCAATATAGCTTGGTGGGAGGTCAGAACTAGTCATTATGACAAGGGATATGGACTCTAAGGGCAAGGGATACACTACCTGGAGCTACCTACAGGCTCTTGAAGAGGCTCTTCTTCCTGTATATGAGCTAGGTCGATTTTATCAACAAGATAATGCGAAAATACATACATCAGGGAAGGCACAGAAATGGTTCGAGGAGCATGGAATCTAGGTTATTTACTAGCCTACGCATAGCCCAGATATGAACCCAATTGAACATGTCTGGCGGGCAATGAAGTCTATTTTACATAGACAACATCCAGATATCCATTTATTAAAGGATAATCAAGCTGATGTAGAAGTTCTAAAGGGTTGGATTAGAGAGGCATGGGAGGCGGTTCCACAAGAGCTTATTGATAGGCTTATTCTTTCTGTGCCAAATAGAGTACGAGCTCTACGCAAGGCAAAGGGCTGGTATACTAAGTATTAAAGCTCTAAATCAGGGCTTTCAAATGAATGTATTATTAGATTTTTATCTATTTTATTGGGTTTTTAAATAGACTAGGAAGACTAAGTGGGATAAATGGGAAATGGTGGGGTATTACATAATATGGGGCATGCACAAAGACTTTTGCGACCCCATTTTACACCAACTGGATCCTCCCAGTAATTGACCATTAGCCGTCCGGCGTGTAAATAACTTGAACCCTTATCCATTATCATCAGAGCACAAGAGCTAGCTGAACAAGCATTCCATTAAGCATGATTATCATTAGCAAGGTTCAACTTGATAACTAAAGGTCAGGTTCCCTTCTCCGCGACAGTCAACATGAATAGGTTTGCACATCCGCAATCACTAACTTACTCTACATAATAGATAGAAACCGCATGGATAGTTAGAAGTACGTACAGTAATCAAACATGTAAAGTTCCTTATACTTCACACAATTCTCAATCCTAAGCGAGTAATGCTTCGGTAGGTAACTCCATCCATCTCTCCAACAAAATCTCAACATAACGCCAAATAATTCCAACATAATCTTCCCTCGTCTCCTCGTCTCGTCTTACTCTTACTAGCAAACTTTCTTTAACTCATAACAAACATATCAGAAATTCCTAACGTCGTAACCTCATATCGATCCAGCTCTTTTTTAACTGCTGTCCGCCCTCTTTCGCTTAGTGGCTTGTTCTCGGCTACCTTTCAAGAGATGGTTCATAACGCCTGGGTTCTCTCTCGTATGTCCTGTTGGGATCTTCTTGACGTTTAAACTTGTTTGGGTATTGGTTCGGGGAGTTGCAGATGCAGATGCGGTTGCAGTTGTCGGCTTTGGAGTGGTTTCAGCAGAAGCGTTACGTCGAGGGTCACGGTAGGCACTTGGAATCATGTTGGTGTTCTGAGATGCTTGAGTTGAAGATCTGATTTTACCTGCAGCTACCAAGTTGTGTTGTGTAACTGGAGGGAATTTGGCTGGTTGTGGCGTGGAGACCGATCGCTTGGGTATCAGAGTTGATGAAGCGAGTTGTCGAGCGTTTGTACCGGGGGTGCGGGTTGGAGTTGTTTGGGTCAGGTCAATTATTGAATTTGGTTGAGTTGTTGAAGAGTTGCGGGAGACTTGGGTCAGAGGTGGAGTTGTCGCTTCGATTTTGATGGTAGCAGCGCTTGCTCTACGTTCTGGAACAAAAGGTGTTGATCTGTTAGTTGCTGGCTTTGGGGGTTCTGGGATGAATAGAGCGTTGTTGAAAGTTGGGGTTAGGGTTGGGGTTTTGGGTCTGGTAGAACTACTGCTTGCTTTTTGCTTAGGAGTATGAGGCGATGGTCTTTGGACAGATGATACATTGGTGGCGTTAGCTGGGCTTGAGGACTTTTGAGCGAAATCAGTTGTTGATGTTTCTGGGACGAATAGTGCATTGTAGAAGGTTGGGGTTGGAGTCTTAGGCCCGAGAACACTAGCACTTGCTCTACGCTCGGGAGTAGAAGGCGTTGGCTTTTTGAAAGAGGATGCAATGTTGGAGCTAGCTGGGCTTGAGAATTGGCGACTAAGGTCAGATGTTACTTGTCCTTGGACAGGTCGAGGGTTTCGGGACGTTGGAGTCGGAGTCTGAGGTCTCATAGCACCTCCGCTTGCTCTGCGCTTCGGGGTCTCCGGTGTTGACTTTTCGAGGGCTGGTGCATTAGGTGCAAAGTGTTCGTGCGAGTATCGTGCCCCAGTCAGAGCCTACAAATTGTTATATCAGTTTCAAGTATTCAATTTAAGAGGGCAAATAGACTTACGTTCAACCTGTCAAGCTTCCGAGTACGTTCGGTCTTTCTCTGCTGCTCCACCTGGATATTATTCATCACCTCCGCCTTCTCCGTCTCATACTTCGCGTTTTCTTTAATTATATCGGCAGACTTGGTATGATTTATAGCCTCAATTCGCTCCTCAGCCTTAGTAATTTGCAACTCCAGTACGTCAATCTCCGACTTGCTAGTAGTGTTGATCTGCTTGACACTTGCTTTGTGAGCAATATGCAGCTTAGCAAGTCTTCTCTGGCCATCTTCATCTGGACTCGGTTCCTCGTAGTGATCTTTGAGGTAAGCTTTCGTACTCTCAATTTCTGCGGCATTGTCGACTTCATCTCTGCGTTTGGGAGGAGCAATAGGAGGCGAAATTTCCCTCTTTACCTTTAGTTTGTGTAGTGGTGTATCGTCATCGTACTCCTCGAGTCTCCGGATCTGGTCTTTCTTGATGCCAGTGACTGGGAGGTTACGCTCTTTCAATAGTGAGGTTAATTGGTACCACGCTAGGTTGTTGTAGTTACTCATGACGCTAGAACTTGAGGTGTTGTGTGGTGTTTATGTGGAATTCTGGAGCTATGCTAGTGACGTGCTGCGGATTACGCGTAGATTTATAGATGGCTTTCGATCTCGAGGACAAGTAATTTTTATCTATGTCCACAAAGGAAGATTACCGCTAGTGAAGCTGATATTTCTCACGCGCTGTTAGTTCATTTTGCTCAATGGTGTGGATCGGGTCTCATCTTACTGAAGATGTCCGAGTAAAAGAGAGGGAGATGTTACACTTACGCGACGAGGCGCGAATGCAGACACTATTTGAGCAAAGGTAAGGAGCGTGTTGAAAGGCTAAACCTAGTTGTATGGCTCAATGGCCTTTTGAAAAAGAGCGTAGTGTTTTGTTTTGGTTGTGTGGTTGAATGTGAGGTGCGTTGGCTTGCAATATCTGATAGGAATTTTAGCGCAAACTCGTCGTTAGCGCTGAAGCATTGAAATGGAAGGAACGAGATCACTAGAAGTCCAAAATCACCTCTCTCTTTTCTATTAAGGGACTAAAAGAAAAGGAGGCCTGAAGATTTTGATTAGAATACCAAGGTAATTTCAGTATTTCGATTCTAGCAATGTGCAAAATACATAACTTTGAAAATTCTAAGCCTTTTTCGTTGGCGACAGAAACTTATCAACAAGCCACTTGGTATGAGGAGCCGCAAGTTGCTTTGAAGTGGCATTGGTGATGTTTTACCATCGCTAGTCGTAAATAATCTTGCCATACCTGTAAATACTATGAAGTACTATTTAGTCTATGTAAATTTCATATGAACTTGAAAGATTTTGGTAAAATTGAAATCTGTCTTAGAGCATGCCTGCGTTCTGCATCGGTGATGCGAGGATGGCTTAGTATAATGATGCTATTAGAGGTAGCAAATGCCTTGAAGAGGGCATTTTTGGCAGGAGGGCACTTAAGTGTGGTTGAAGTTGAAAATTCACTTAAGGGGTTAAGCGAGCTCCCACCATTTGGTCTATTTAAATTGAATTGTAAACTTTGTTAATTAAATAAAGCAAACTTCCACACACAATCAGCCTATAACTTCACCCTGCTGCCCCCGTCAACAACTGCCTCCTCAGCTGCGGAAAACGAGCTTTTCTCTTCTGAAATAGCGGTGTCTATTTCGGGAGCAGCTGTTGAGTGACTTGGTACACCTTCCACCGACCTATTATTAGTAGCAACTCATTATTAGCTTCACTTATTATCAATAACAATATTTATCTAACAATCCTGTGCCACATACCATCTATCTCGAGATTCTAGGGGTGCCTCACAGCTTCCCCTTCTTTCCAGTAGTAGGATGAAGTCAAACCAGAATTTTCTTTCCACTGGTTTACAATAAATATTGTGTAGCTTTGTTACAAATAGCTTTCATTTTTTTGCCCACCCAAGTATTCGAGATTCCTTCCCTTTTTTTGGTCTCCTTGTAGGTAGTAGATAGGTACCATAAAACTGGTTGGCTAATCTAAGCGAAGGAGCATTAGAATCTAAGATTTCCTAATACCTGTTAAGTATCCCAAACAATGACTAATTAAGCCAACATTCTTTTCAAGAGCTAGATTTTCAAAGTTATTAGATTTTAGAATGCATCTCGAAATAGTAAGGCCTTGCTTGTTGCCTCCCCCCTTTTGGGGAGCTTTTTGGGCTTCTTTTTGGGCTTTTTTGGGTTTTTAGATTAAGCGAGCTCCCGAAACTACCTTATAATTCAAATTACAAACTTCTAGTCAAACAAACAACACAAACATGTCATGTAACAAAGCAAGCGTTCACACACAATCGGGGAACCTTTAGTATGCTGCTAGCCCCGAACCTTACTCATGCCGCTTGGGACGGATATTGATACAGCGGTGTCTGGTCAATGATGTTCCAAGAGTCTTACGAGTTACAACCATTTCCGAGGACTGATGAGGTGTTGAGAGCCCGAACCCCCATTCGGCGCGAATACCCACTTTCTGACTAGCAGACATGAAGGAGATCTTGGACATTCTTCTAACCAGATCAATATTGTGTGGCTTTGTGACAACCGACCTCTACGACTTATTCAGCATCATTATTCGACATTCTTAATCGACATCATTATTCGATATTCTTAACCAACAAATTATCCAACTTATTATCTAGCATCTTATCTAGTTGCATCTTCTCTTTTTTTTTTTGCCCCTTTTTTATACCTTTTTTTGCCTTTTTTGGGCGGGCCCTTTTCGGCTCTTTTTCTTCACTTCTCTGTTTACTAGGTAGCGCCCTCCTAAATCTTCACCTAGGTAATGAAAAGTCAAATTTTTAGCTCCCAACTAATAGCAGACGTAGCATATACACAACCAAGATGTCAAGGCAGAAATGCAAGTCACGAAGTTAACCACAAGTAAGCATAGCAGGAAAAAAAAAACAGACTTGTTTTTGAGTCTGGTCCAACTTCCGTAAGCAGGACTTGAACCATCAACTACAGCTGGTCAATAACTCAATAGCGTGTTTGCCTATTGTGTGTGAAATAAACTATTATCATATCCTTGACGTATTGACGCCGGTGAACTTGTGCACAGATTCCTGCGTGCCCTGAATTTAATGTCCTTGGTTTATGTTTCCTTGCATCCTAAACGCCGTGATGTCGGAATAAGCTCTATTCTTCCATTTCGACGCCATCATCTGCATCACCATCCCCACCGAAGAGATCCTCCATGCGACCACCATCTTCGTCCTCTACGCCCCCTTCTTCCACACCCTCTATCCCCTCCATCCCATCAGGCTGTTCTTCATCATCTTCCACCTCCCACTCATCCTTCAAACCCCATGGGACACCTGTCAACACGAATCTCTCACTCGGAAGCCTGACACCCCACTCATTCTGGAGCACTCTTGGGAGAGCAACCTTATTTCGGGCTTGTGCAGTCTCCAGCAGAAAGCTCTTATTCAACCCGCCGCCTGTACTGCCACTAAATTGATATTGCAGACGACTTGAAATCGCTAGCTGTACAGCATTCGCGCTGACCTGACCATCTGCATCCTTCAACGGTCCTCCAGGTGGCGCATCTCTTGCTCGGGTTTGCTGCGATACGTAGGCGTCTGAGGACAGATGCAGTGCATCAGAAAGGATGGAGGATGAATGGCGGTAGGCAAAATCGAGTAATTGTAGGGGGACGCGCTCTTGATACGCAGTAACACCGAGGGAAGAGAGAAGCATGTGGATTAGGCGGGCATCGCGAGGGCGTTTGGTATGGCCTTGGTCGTGGAGGGATGTCAGAGGAACTGTTGGGTTTGCAACCGGCGCAGCAGCAGGGACGGCGGGTTGTGACGGCGCAGTAGTTGGTTGGGATGGAGGTGTGCCGGATGTTCGACCGTTGGTCTGGGGAGCTGCGTCGCCATTAACTTCAGCCATCGTCGCAGAGATGTCGAAGATCTCTAAGATTGATACCTAGAGCCCCCCCGCTCTTCTCCACTGTACTGAAGTGTAGTTCTTTGTGCAATGCGCAGTATTGGTAGGATTTAATTCTATAGCGGCGGCAATATATCGAGATAGTGTCGCAGGAGATATATTCTCCTAATCTATTAGACTAGAAAGATGGTTTGCGAATTTCTGGGAATTGTTGGCGAATTGAAGATTGTAGATTGTAGATTGTAGGGCTTCCGGCGCAAAATGATGCAGAGGTTGTTCAAGCTGAGGTTGTCGCGTCAGGTCCCCTGCAGGTGCTCACACCTCAGCGCCGCGAACAAGGATTAAGCTTAAAATGACCCCTCCAATCATACCCCTCTCTGTTCGATGACCGTAATCGGCTCAGAAATCTTTGAAATCGAGTCATTTCTATTCTACTTCGACTCATAAAAATCCCATAAAAAGTCCAACGTCGTCCTTCATCCTTCGCTCCACCCTCGACATGGACACTACAATGCCTCTTCCTTTTCTTCCAAGTCTCTCCCTTAACGGTGGCCCTCCGTCAGCTTCCAATGGTCTTTCGCGCGAGCAATTGTCTTATCTTGGTTGTGTTTACTTCACCGCAAACAATGGAAATCTTGATGAGCTACTCCAATTCCTGCAGCGACATGTGTCAATTCAGGCCTACGTCAACGTGACAGCTGTTGAGTCCCCAGCTGATATCATATCCGTCCTGGATGCTGGAGCCCGTAAGGTCTTTGTAAAGCCGGCCCATTTTGAGGCATTGAAGTCTTACGGAGACCGCACGCTGCCTGTTATTTCTACAGCTGAAGAGATCCCTTCTATCTTCACCTTGCATGGGTGCCTCTTCACGCCGAAGGACTCGACTGCTGTCAAACCTGTTCTTGAAAAGCTAGCAGGTAGCAAGGTATCGCCAGTGTACCTTGTTCCATCAGAAGACGACCTCAAATCCCACCTCGAAGCATATAATTTTGCAGTGATACCAATTATACCAGCTACAAAGCTTACTATGGATCAAACGACCCAGGGCCTGTTTTCTGTACCTAATATTATTGCTACGTCATGGAGCTCTGATCGAAGCGACAAGTTGATACCCACAGTGGTAACGGACGAGAGAGGTATTGCCCTGGGATTGGTATACAGCAGCCAGGCAAGTCTTGCAGAGTCCTTGAAGACGGGCACTGGAGTATACCAGAGCCGTAAGCGTGGACTGTGGTACAAAGGCGCAACATCCGGAGACACCCAGGAACTTATTCGAATATCGCTAGACTGCGACCAAGATTGTCTTAAATTTGTTGTTAGACAAAATGGTCGGGGTATGTTCCCACCCATTCTGGTAACGGGAGTCTGCTAACCAGCTTTTAGGCTTTTGTCACCTCCCACAATCAACATGCTTCGGAGAATTGAGTGGCATATCGAAGCTCGAGAAGACCTTAATGTCAAGGAAGGTTTCTGCGCCGGAAGGATCGTACACTGCGCGCCTGTTCTCCGACGAAAAGCTACTGCGAGCGAAGATAATGGAGGAAGCAGAGGAGCTATGCGATGCGAAAACTAAGGATGATGTTGCATTTGAGGCGGCAGACCTCATTTATTTTGCATTAACAAAAGCTGTCAGTGCAGGTGTAAGCCTCGCTGATATTGAACGAAATCTGGACGCGAAGAGTGTCAAGGTCAAGAGAAGACAAGGTGACGCAAAGGGACAATGGGCAGCCAAGGAAGGCATCGCACCTACAAAATCAACAGAGGCTGTCAAAGAGGCCGCAGCTGCGCCAAAAGCCACAGAGGACAAGGCGGGTATACAAAATGGGCGAATATCTATGCGGCGATACAATGCTGCGACGACTCCCTTAGCTGACATTCAAGAAGCACTACAAAGACCTTCGCAGAAATCTACAGAGATGATTATGGGCATCGTTAACCCAATCATTAAGGAAGTTCGTACAGGAGGTGACAAAGCTTTGCTCGGTTTCACTCATAAATTCGAGAAAGCGACATCGCTTACCTCGCCAGTACTCAAAGCCCCCTTCCCAAAAGAGCTCATGCAACTCGATGAGGAAACAATAAAGGCGATTGATGTATCATATGAGAACATTCGCAAATTTCATGCTGCTCAGAAGGAGGAGAAGTCTTTGCAGGTTGAGACGATGCCCGGAATTATCTGCAGCAGGTTTGTAAGACCAATTGAGCGTGTTGGTTTGTATGTTCCTGGAGGTACTGCTGTCCTACCCAGCACAGCTCTTATGCTTGGTGTTCCAGCGATGGTTGCAGGCTGCAAAAAAATTGTGATTGCATCGCCTCCACGATCAGATGGTAGCATCACTCCAGAAATTGTTTATATTGCCCACAAAGTTGGTGCTGAGAGTATTGTGTTGGCTGGCGGTGCTCAAGCCGTTGCTGCAATGGCATACGGTACTGAGAGTGTTACGAAAGTAGACAAGATCCTTGGTCCTGGCAATCAGTTTGTTACAGCAGCAAAGATGTTTGTCAGCAATGATACAAACGCTGGTGTGAGCATTGACATGCCCGCTGGACCCTCGGAGGTCTTGGTTATAGCAGACAGAGACGCAAATCCAGCGTTCGTTGCATCCGATCTGTTGTCTCAAGCTGAACACGGTCCTGACAGCCAAGTCGTCTTGATTGCTGTCGATCTTTCTGAGAAGGAACTCAAGGCCATTGAAGATGAGCTGCATGCACAAGCCATGGCATTGCCAAGAGTTGATATCGTCAGAGGTGCTATTGAGCACTCTGTAACCCTCGTAGTCAAAGACGTTGAGCAAGCCATAAAATTGAGTAACGACTATGCACCAGAGCACTTAATTCTGCAGCTCAAGAACGCAGCAAGTGTTGTGGAACTTGTAGAAAATGCTGGAAGTGTGTTTATTGGGGAATGGACACCAGAGAGTGTTGGTGATTACTCTGCTGGCGTAAATCACTCATTGCGTAAGTTTTATTTCAGAGACTTTTGATGCTTGACTAATGATTTCACCAGCTACCTATGGATATGCCAAGCAATACTCCGGCGTTAGCTTGGCTTCATATGTTAAGCACATAACCAGCTCGAACCTTACCGCTCAAGGCTTGAGAAATGTTGGTGGTGCAGTCATGCAACTAGCCAAGGTAGAAGAGTTAGAGGCTCATAGGAGGGCAGTTAGCATAAGACTGAAGTACATGGACGAGATGAAGCTGTAGTGCAGTACGTTAGTAGAGAAAATGATCAAAAATAAGGCACTTGGGTTATCTCGTTTGAGCAAATTCAGCTGTAGCTAACGACATAATCTCAACAGCAAGGAATAGGAGTACGTGATAGCATCTAAACGTAGGCAAAATCTGGCAAGGTATTAAGCAAGTTACTGAGGTCAATGTTTTGTCACGAGGTCGCAATGCAAATTCAAGGAATTTATTGACTTCAACTAGTCAAACTGTTCGTACCAAACGATAGCCCAACCTTGTGATATGGACTTGAGTATGTGTTACTTAGACATCGTCATCCATCCAACTAGAAGCAACACTGGAGGCACTAGCTAGTATTGGCAACAATAGCTTGTCGTTGGAGGTGCTTTGTGCAGCAGACTAAATACAATTAGCAATGCTCTATTAGGGTAATACATCAACAATTGAGATAAATTTACCTTAATCATCATCTGAAATCTCTCCAGCGAAGATGACGCCTTCAACCGAGCGGGTTTTCTTTGGCGGTTCCAAGGATTCTTCGGTGGGAGACTAATTGGAGTTAGCAATACTCTATCATAGTAATATATCAATTTTGGAGATGACTTTACCGTGTCACAACTACGTTTCTTCTGGTTGCCACTAAGCTCAACCTCCTTCCCAGTGTCACCGATCTCATCGTACTCTTCGATGCTGACATCGCCCTTTTCTCCAGTCTCCCCGATCTCATCGCGCTCTTTGATGCTGGCGTCGCCTTCCTCTCCAGCCTCATCAATATCCTCCGCCGTCTCTGCATGCGCAGTTGTTCGCAACCCTTCCGCAATTTCCTTCTCAATTTCAACAACCTTGTTCTCATAGTCTTCTTTTAGATTTCGTAAACCAGCCTCGCACTTGGCTTTAACTTTGTAGTAGTCGTTGATAATCTCACGTACTTTTACGGCCTTTCTAGTCTCGATAGCACTCTTGTTTGCTGCATCCTCCTCGTATATTTCGTCCCCAGCATCCTTCTTGACCGCCCTAGCCATGTTCTTACACATCTGATCCAGACTCTGCTTCTGGTTTGCTGCTTTCGCCTTACCGAGAGCAGTCTTCAGCTTTATATCCAAGCCAATTTCTCTACGTGTTAAGCTTGCCTTTAGTAAACCTTGCTTCTGAATCATCTCCCTTCTCGCTGCGTCCATGCGCACACTGCCGTCCGGATCGTTAGAATGGTCGTATGTGGCGACCGGGACAGGTTCGGCTGCTCTAGTCTCTTGGTCATTACGTAGGAGTCTTTCAATCAGCTCATCTTGAGTGCCCGAAACTTTAAGTCTGCGGTTCTTGCATTCTTCCTTGTTCTCTATGAACTTTTTGTTATCGTAGGTTGTGTCTAGTGAGACGTTGTATGTAATGGGGATGTGGGTTAGAGCCATCTTGAATATCTGCGCGTGATATGTTCAGTTAGCATTGGTTCTAATAAAAGTGAGAAGGTCATAAGGAAGGAGTACCAGATTCTTGCTCAGTGTCTGCAGGTTGAGGTAACGTGGAGCGATTGATGTTGTATTGTGACGTGAAGGACTTGGACACCTTCCGGTCGATGGTGGTGAATGGCTAAAGGTGAGGCTGTTAGCAGCGTTCGCAGTCCTGGAGTAGCAAAAGGGGTTTGAATAGCTAGTTATGTTGTTGAATAGATGGAAGGAAAGGGATTGGTTCTTACTTTGGGGTCGCACCAGTGTGGTCAGGTCGAGAGGTGCGGAGATGTTCTCGGAGGATGAAAGAGAAGAAGAAGAAGGAGCGCGTCTGAGGTTTTGATTGAGGAGAGGAGTGCAAGGCAATTCACCCATGTTGGCCTAGCGAGCTGGGTTGAAAAGGGGGGACGTTGCGCGGAAGCGACGGTCACGTGTTTGTCCACACTTGTATCCAAATCAAGTCAGTTACCCAGATGAAATGAGTTATCCGGAACAAGTGGGTTACCCAGATCAAGTGAATTACCTAGATTAAGTTAGTTACCTAGATGAAATAAGTTATCCGGAACAAGTAGGTTACCTAGATCAAGTGGGTTACTAAGATTAAGTGAGTTATCTAGATTAAATCAGTTACCTAGATTAAGTCAGTTACCTAGCTCAAGTCGGTCACCTAAATCAAGTCAGTTACTCAGATGAAATGAGTTATCCAGAACAAGTAGGTTACCCAGATCAAGTGGGTTACCCAGATTAAGTGAGTTATTCAAATCAAGCCAGTCACCAAGATCAAGAACCACTCAATCTAAATAAGTTACTTGATTCAACCGAGCCAGATTTAGCAAGCATTTCAATGCATATAATGTAATCAAAAGCCATGTTAAACAGTACTCGTTCTATCTCAATTTTAACAACTCTTGAACCCCTATATGATCTAGTTGGATTATATTCCTATATTCAACCTTGCCTTTAACCATATCCTTAATGTTTGTATGTCTTCGTATGTATTAACTTACTTGTTAGGAGGTGGTTGTCTTTGAAAATATTACCTTCGGCATTACTGAAGCATTATGATAGAACAGTGTTTCCTTGCTTCCGAAGACATAAATTTGAGCAGATGACTGTGAGCGGACCTTTGAGGTGTTTTTCCTGTTAACATGCGTACCGCTTGTCGGTTGTAATTTTTTAAGTGAAATATAGCTAACCCCAAATTTTACTATGGTTTCACTTCACAAAATTAAGAACTTCCCTTACTAATTTTAACTAGCATTATCCTTCATACTTATATTTCAAGTCTAAAATAACATCGTATCTTATCTGATTTGTTTAAATTTGGTTTCGTTGTAGAAATATAGTTAAGTGAAAATTCCGAAAGTTCGCAACGTGATAATATACTTAAGATTGTCAGGATTAAATGTTCCTAATGGATTTTTAGCTAGGATTAGTTAAATGAGCTACCCAGATCATGTACGTTACCTAGATTACCTAGCCAAGCTACGCCAGAAAGGTGTGCTATCTCTTTTAAGCGAGCTACTCATGTCAAGTGAGCAACTAACTACACTCCTAGAAGACCTTCACTCTATATCCTTAGATACAATTAGTAGTAGCAGCAATATTGCACTGGGGAATATTGAGTGATCTATGAATATCGAACCACAACTTAGATGTTACCCTTTAGCAATTTCAACTGCTCAATCAAGGGTTGTAAAAAGTCAAGCGATTGGAACCGGGACTCAGAGTCTTTCGAACTCGTGCCAATCTTCATATCGGAGACAAGAGAACAGGACGAGGGCGAGTAGTAGATATGGTAGTTGAAGGATATCAATTTAAAGTTGCTTTCCTTGGATGTCAGTTTTGGGGTGGTCTTTCTATAAGTTATTTTATATAGGTTAAGTTACTTATGCTCTTAAAATCTCAACAAACTACCACACTCAGTAGCAAAGAGTTGTCCACGAACATGAAAATTTTAGCAAGATACTCTCTTTCAGAGTTTCTCAACTACTTTAAATCAGTCAGTGTCCCAATGTTCCACCCAGCGAGCACTTTTAGTAAAAGGGAAACTTGAACCCAAGCTACGTTGTTTCGAGCCCCTATTTTACAAAGTCATTTCCCTGGTTTAAGTAACTCTCTGAAATACTAAACAACCACTACTATTAACTAGGAAAGCTACTGATAAATCCTACGAGTAAGTCTCCTGAGCTCCTTCAGAAGTTCTCTTCAATTACTACTAACTATACTTTCATATTCTAAGCGAACTTATGAGATTTACAACCACATACCTTTGAAGTCAATCTTTTGTATTTTAATACTTATGTATACTTGGAAACATACGACTTATTTATACTATACCTCCTGTCCTATCCACAAAAATTCCGCTATTAAAAAAATTCGTAACTTGCTAAAACATAATACAGAATACAGTAAGTGAAAAACGGCGAAGCAAAAGATCTGCGCTTTTCACTCGGAGATAAATGTATTGCTGTTGATACATAGTCGACTTGATATTTACAATGGTTTCTTTACATGATTTGCCATTGCGAGGGATGAATAATAGTATGGTAAGCTGGATGCAGCTGAGTGCTTAACCTAAGTTGATGGTTGGAAAAGATAACTTCAGGATCATTTAGGCCTGCAATAATTGCTTTTAACTTTTTTATACATATTTCCAAGTAAGAGGGTAATAATAAGCATACATTGGAACCTCATAGGCCCGTGTCAGTTGGAGAGAACTCGCAGTCGAAAGCTGATGAAGCAGTGTGTGGCACTACCATTGCAAACACCATGACCGCCATTACTACAGGTAGCACGGAACTATTGTATAGTATCCAATTCGACATATGCCTAATACAGGGCTTTGAGATTAAAGTTCTCGCATGCTCTCTTTATGCTGTAGTCTTCCCCACACGGTTTTATTTGTTGGCCGTTTTTCAACCACACCTACTACTGCTCTGCCTGCAAACCCAGCATCTCAGCAATAGACTTCCTATTCCTGACAACCCGTAGCTCAGGCTTGTGCCATCCCGGATTAGCAATCACAAGCATTTCCAAATCACTCCAAACCTCATCCTCAACCTCCTTCATATGACCCTGTATTTCAAAGCCAACAGCCCCACTCCAGTCAGTAGCAGTAACCCTCCCTGCCATAAACAATACATACAATTCTTCCAAAACCTTAAACTCCATCAAACACTTCAAAGAACCCTCTTGTCTCGCTTCACGCCATTCACAATATGGAATAGCAAGCCGTCGTAAACGATCCATGATATTCGGACTCAAACAAATACAGATTACACTCAACAAAGAAACCAATTCCCTACATTTTCGCTCCTCAGATTTTTCTTGTATGAGTAGTATATCGCGTTTTGGATCAAGAAGTGCTCTTCTCTGACGTTGTATATCATTTAGCGGACCTGGTCTGCCATATTCTAGTGGCAGTTTAGGATTGCCCATGCTAGCTATGAGACTATTGTCATAGTGTTTAAAGCCGATTCGTCGCGCGTCGTGACAGATGTGGAAGAGTGGTGGGAAGGGATGGGAGCTGGCCCAGATACTAGGTCGAGAGATGGGTGGGGGTGCGTAGGTATGTATATCGACTATTCGACTTGGTGGGAGGAGATAGCTGAGGATCTTGAGTCGGATTTCGAGGGGTAAGGCGGTAAATTGGGGGAAGTTGATCACCGTGGATTGAGGGCTTGGGCTTTTGTGGAGTGCTTTTGAAGGCATCGCGGATGGTATCAAGAATATTATCGGCGCCTAACCCGAGTACCTCCAAATAAGTGATTGATTCGGAGAGGATAATGCAGGTACTATAAGCGTAAGCGTTGATGAAAATGGAGGAAGTTGTTAGCACATTGTTTTGTACAGGGAAATGGGGAAATCAGGCTATCATGACACCTACGGGCCATTCCAATTCGGTGGAATCGTAGAGGCGCTATAGTATTGAGAAGCACATGCAATTGGAAGCTTTATGTATGGTGAGGTTGTGTGCCGCATCGGTGCAGGTGCAGGTAAGATGGGGGAACTAGCATCAATTCAGCCTTGGCGCGGGGGAGCTGACATGCAGATCTAAAAAGTGCTAGACTATATTCAGAAAGAAAATTAAGGTAGGAGAATGAGGGTTTTTGAACAAGTGTTCTATGTCAAGTGCATAGAGTAAAAGTATCAGATGTCTTCGCCCAACTGGGAAGATGCTTCTCTATGTATGGTCTCTTCCATTTGCAGAACGGGAGAGGCAATTTTTGCTAATTGCCGACAGACTTGTTGGGCTTAAGGATATAATCAGGAGTATGGTACGAAAATAGACCTTCTTACAATTTCTCTCTTTTTATCAAGTATTATTCTATTTTGTATATATTAACACATACTGTGTATTTTCCAGTTCTTCAAGCTAACGTAGCCGGTTGAACGTTAGATCAGTCCCTAATCACTAGCTAATATTTACAACTTTAAACATTGAACCACTATGAATTTACCAGCAAGAACCAAGGCCCATTCTACTTATCTAAGGCGTATCTACTGTTAAAGTCATGTTGAACACAGTTGAACACGGAGAACGAAGTGGGTGATAAATAGGTTAAGCGAGCAAAATTACAAACGCAAACATAGGTTCCCACAGTGAGCTGACATATCTGGCCACGAAATAACCCACTCATATAGGCTGGGTTGAACAGTATTAAAAGCTCAGCAAGAGCGATCGCTACACACCAAGCCAATCAAAAAACATTGTCCAAAAGTAAATGTAACCAGTATTATATATACTCAACCACCATACTACAAGCGGTAGCCACTATCTACTATACACGTTATCCACGACAAGCTGCCTTCCCTCCATCAAGTGGATTCCCGATAGACATACCAGAGTAATTGATATGCGCAAGATTAATACCCGTGGCATTAGCACCAAGTCCTGTACCCCTTTCAGAATTGTTGCAATCCTATTTCAGTAAGTCAGTTCAGATAACAAATTAAATAACGCACGATACCACTACGAACCAAGGAAGGAAGCATCCACGGAAAAGTTATGGGGCAAAGACTTACAGGTGGTTCTTGACCAGCACATTGCACAGTATTAGCGGCAGAGACCTTAAAATCATCCTCTTCCCAGAACTCTGTAGAATGATGTCTATACCCATCTGCCACTGAAATAGTCTGCGGTACACCGTCATTGGAATGTGTAACCCGGAACATTTTACCCTCGGGCAAGATTGAGTCAATGTAATCTGCGTAAGCTGGATTTCCTGTTCGCGGTTGGCCGAAGGTATAGGTTGTTATATTCATACCGAGACTGGTGCTGACTAGGGAGGCGGATGAAATGGAGGCTAGGGAGGCCCCGAGAGAGTGACCAGTTACTGTGAGAGAGTAGCCGGGGTGGGAATCCATTTGGGTTTTGATTGCTGAAATGGTTTCGTCGGCGGCTGAGTTCCACGCATCAACATATCCTCCATGAACCTTTATGGTTTTTGTCAGTATATGTTACTCTAGGAAGAAGTATGGTCTCATTACCTGACAACCTGAACATGCTGTGATACCAACAGAGTTGAAGGGAACGAGTGTCTGGTTGAAGTCTACAACAAAGTCATGTACAGTCGATGTTCCCCTCCAAGCGATAACCAACTCCTTTGCTGCATCATCCCTGAATAGTGTTGCCTGTGTATCTGTCGAGTCGATATTGATATAATTTGCAACCGAAGCTCCATTAGGTGGTGTAGGGCAGTTATCTGCGTATGCAGCAGCAGAAAACGCAGTGTAACGGACAAATTTCGCATACAGAGCTGCATCGACTACTTGTCGTCAGCGTTTCCTGGGCCAATATCACGAGACAAAAAACAAGAACTTACCAGAGGGGTTCTCAGCGAGGGCAGCAGTACCAAGAATAGCTAAAACTAGCTGTATGTACTGTGAAAGAGGCATCTCCGGGGTGTGATTTTTAAGTTCGGCAGTTATAAAAATCTTTAAGAATTGATTTTCTTCCACTTGAAGCATCGTCCATCATATTCTTTATAGATAAAAGACTTCCCTTTTACTCCTTGTTATTTTGCAAGCACTGCCGTCAAAAGAAATGAGGTCTTGTCAAGAATTCAAAATCATGAAATCGCAGATCATCCAGTCGCATCGAGTCCCCAGATTAGGCTACCATTACGTGCTTAAATGATGTGCGCAAGGTCCGAATATAAGGTTGAGCCAATTAAAAGTTTCCTTTCATATACTCCCTTCGTCATATGTATGGAAACGACTGAAGGTCGTCCAGTACCCATCGTTCGGCGGATGTATTGATCGGCAAATACTGCAGCCATTGTCGAGCAGAGTGTTTTGGGAACCGAGGTACCTGGCACAAAAATAATACAGTCCGAAGACGATCGTATTCTGAATTTTGAAACGTTGAAACAAGAATTTTATTAGACATGATGCAACACACACCTGAGCGAACTGTCTCCTAAAGCCTTACCGCGATGGTTTCCTGAATTAGTACCTCCGTAGGAAGATGCTCCCTTGCAAGTGGCCAAGCTTGCTCCTGCCCTTCAGATGACTTGATATTATTATCGTTCAGCCTCGCAGTCTTATCATCTAATGTTTCGTGGCATTTATGGAATGATGGAGAGCCATAATACGAGTTAACCCAATGTGCGGAGCCACGCCAAAAACTATCAGGCTTCTTTATGCATCAAAATCACCAGTAAGATCTTGAAACTTGGTCGTTATTGAATGGTTGTAGTTTTGATGAACGATCCTTGAGAGAATTCTGTGCACGTAGAAATTCCCCTAACATGCGATACATTGGTTCATCTGAGGCGATCCGAAATATTGGACGACAGCTTCTGTCAAAAAGTCATTGAAGCGACTGGAACCAACAATCCACTGATGTGTTCCAGAAGCAATGGACTTGTAAAACCATCCATAGATTCCAAAAGTGTGAACGAGAAGCTCCTGGCTGGCCCTTCTGATCCGTGGTGCAATTGCTATTCCTGAAATCCAGTATCACAAGCATACTGGGTGGCTGGCAATTGTGCAGCTGCTGGCTAAATAGCTTGGTATGACTTTTGAGCACAAAGCAAACTCTGGAAGAGTGAAATGCAGGAGTTACAAGTGCAAATAAAGTTGGATGGACTGCGAATAGACAAAAACTGCCTAGCTTAGCCAAAGGGCCAATAAGATACGTAAAGGTACATTGTCTATTCTAAAGAAAGCTTCGGGTCACAATAATTCGACCGTGGATCCCCTTTATTGACTTCAATGTGATGACCGT
Organism: Pezicula radicicola; assembly: GCA_003008705.1. Taxonomy (NCBI): domain Eukaryota; kingdom Fungi; phylum Ascomycota; class Leotiomycetes; order Helotiales; family Dermateaceae; genus Pezicula; species Pezicula radicicola. The sequence continues at coordinate 85,853 of PDUO01000013.1, read as the reverse complement.
GATATTTGCTTGTGCAGTGTGGTTGGAACCCGAAGCCTTGGTGATGTTTCAGCATGTCCAGCACACGGGCGTCAGAACGAGCACTTGAAAAGAAAACATTAACATTTGAAAGAAGCACAACGCTTGCCATTATATCGTAACAAAGATGCAGAAATCCGACTCTAAGCCGTCGCAGGGTTCTGTCATCCAAAGGCTGGGAACGACTGCCCAAAACGCCAGTACAAGTTTACTATAATAAAAGCCTCATATATATGCGGGGTAAAAATTAACGTTCAAGAAAAGAGGAAGTCCTTGAGCACAGGAGATCCAGAGAATTCAGGATTTAAGAGTATACAACTATATGATAGTCAGCATCTCGAATTTAAGTGACATTGGTCTCCATCTATCACCCACTTAAGGAAATACGACAATCCAATCCTGCGATGCTCTAGAAACTTGGGTCGAAATTTCGATATGACGCTTTTGGGAGGCAATGGCGGCATAGCACCCTCAGATAAAGGGAACGTCTGGAGGAGCTTCTGGCGTAGGTCATCGAATTCCGAGTATCGCTTTCTCACTCGCATGGTACCACCCTTGTATCAAATCAGAAATGGAGGTAGCGCATGATGGTGAAGCATCTAGACTTACATGCAGAGTTTCTACAGTGATGTTCCATACGACGAACGCGCCTATGCCCGTCCTGCTCCCGTTTATCACCACATGGTCCTCTACGTATGCGCTCTTTGCCCAGCACGCTTGGTTTTTTGCGTCATGCCCGTCTGTGTTGTCCTTCAATGTGATGCCACCAGGCGCTACTGATTCGACTGAGATGTTGGAAAAGGAACGTGAGTGCGACTGGACCCAGTAGGGCGGCGATGAAAGGGTTGGTGATATTACAGTGGTTTCGTCTTCATTATCATGGCGGTGGTGCTCCTGGTCTCGTGGTGGCGTGGTCGCGGCGGTAGTGTGCAATCGACTCTCTTTGCCGCTGTCAACGGGTAACCCGAAACGGCCATTGCTATGCTTTGGAATGAGAGCGGACTCCATCCATTGGCAATTTGGCTGCGCCGGAACGCAGAACAATAGTCTGGTTTGACGCTGAAGCTTGAGAGCTCTCTGTTCAGTCCAGTACAGCTGGGTGAGCTGGTAACGAAATCTGGTTGCACTAGAGCTCAGATCCCTGTCCCCCTTCCTTGCGTACTTTGTTCTCTCGGACTTTTACACAAAGACCCGAGTGGTAGGCTGGTAGTGTCGACGCACCACCACGACTGAGGCGAGAGAGGTTGGTAAGTACAGTAGTAATACAGTAATAAGATAAGGTAAGGCCAGTAAGGTAAGGTATAATTTCTATGCACTGTATGAATTCAATACGCCCATCATTACTGTGATCATGGTGACTACTGTCCAGGAGACAACAGGCATGTAAAATAGCTCTGAAAATCTGCAAATCTTCAATAAATGGCTTGAGCGGGATAATTTCATTCGTACCGTACTGGCCGAGCAACGTGGGTTGATTTTGGGTAGGTATGGTGCGGTAAACTCAAGGTTAGCGGAGCCTCTCCTCGCTCTGTGGAGATCTGACCGGGGGAGGGCTTGGGCGTGATGCTCTAAGACTAAGTAAGCACTTCGCATGGGTTGTGTCGGTGCATCGCCAAAGGCGCCAAAATTGATGATTCTTTGACAGCTCCCGGATATCCCAGCCATTATTTTTTGCCAGTTCACGCCAAAGCATCTCGATCTCTCGTCTCTGACCTCCTCTTCCCCCCCCCCTTTCTGCCAGATTCTTACCAGTTTCAGTCTCGTACAGATATGTACCGTATGTACGTGGTGGCAAAAGAGGGGCTATTTCCAAGCATGTGCTCTCAACACGAGCGGTATTCAAGTAGTTCAAAGGCAAGATGTTCTAAAGATGGCACACGGCCTCCCGGCCAGAATCGATATTCCTCCCACCCCCAGTCTCACCCGATCTTGTACTACCGTGCTCCGTATTCAATTGACCTTTCTCATTGGTCTACTTGCTCTTGATATGGAGTAGCTTGTTGTAACCCTAAATTTTAGCCTCTTATCCTTGCAGAATGGCCGTGCATAACATTTGTCCTGGAGACGAGGTCGGTGATAGTGAGAGCTTCATAAAGTCCTCAACCTCCCTCGTTCCTCCTCTTCTTGACTTTCCTGTTTCCACGGTCACTACAAAACTCTGAGTTGGTCTTGCTTCTACATCAATCTCCACCACATTCGCTCTTACTCTGAACGGAATAAGTTTCGAAAGTAGCTCGCATTCACTTGTTGAGTTCCTTCCACCTCTGTCGTTTCTCGTTAGCTTTGTCGTCGCTGCCCAGAATAGCCACAGGTATGCTCCCAAAAGTCTATTAAAGCCCTCCTTCTTCTCGTCCATTTCCAAATCATCACCCTGCCACCCAAAAGATTTGTTTACACAACCGATTCACCATAAAACTGACAGAATCCTTTTCTACAGCTTCAATCCACAATTGAGCTTGAATCATTGATCCATAATTCATAAATCTCATCTTCGGTATCACCCAGCAAATTATCCAAACATCGAACCATGCCATCCATCAAGAACTCCATCGTCATCGTGGCCACGGCCTTTTTCATTGGTGTACGAGCTCAATACACAATCGATCCAGACAATGTTCCTTTGGCTACACGAAGTGGGTTTTTTTTTTTTGGGATCCGTTCCACATTCCCGAAAACTGGTCACTGACATCTGTTAGCTGGTTGGTGCCAATCGCAACTCACATCATGCCCATTGCTCTGTCTCCAGAACACTGGCGGCAGTTCATCCACCACTTCAGCCAACGACTGTGATCCTGTAAGTTGCCAACCAGGATCGACTATTTGTAGAAGGAAGCTTACAATTCATAGACCACTTTAACATACGATTGCGTTTGTGGCAACGGCCTTTCACCTAACGCCTCCGAATTCTCCCAGACCCTTCCATACTTTATCTGCACAGAGTACGGCAACGAGTGTGTTACTGCATGCAACGGCGATTCTACATGCCAGAGTGCTTGCAGAGCTGACCACCCTTGTGGAGCTCAGAACCCTACCCGAGTTAACACCACAACCTCTAGCACTATGACTGCTACGGGCACTGGAGCAGGAAGCACTTCGTCTGGCGCGGTTGTATACACAGGTCTTGGAGGAGCTGCCACCACATCTGCTTCCAGCAGCGACACCAAGAGTGGCTCTGATGCTGCACTCGATCTTGGTAGGAGCTATGGTCTGGGTATCGTCTTCGTCAGTATCTTTGCTGGATTTGCATTGGTTATGTAAGGTAGTACTCAAGGCTTTGAGTATCTCCTGGTGGCTTCGGTCACTCAATCGGGATTCATTATGGGAGGATGCTTTGTCTTTTTTAGCGTTGACTGTCTTGCATTTCAGCGAATCACTCCTTTAAAAGTAATGGGCATTATGGGGGGTTATGATTGGGATTATGGGCGACTTGGAGACTTACCTCCTAATAGTAATATAGATGACAGACGTGGAGTAGATTGGGTACTTGGGGGTCTATAGACCTCACACTTATCTGAATACAATCAGAATTGGTACCGCGATTTCCCTTTCATGCTCCAGTGCCACTATTACGTGAAGGTAAGGAGGTAAGCCACATTTCAGGAAGGAAGTATCTTGTTGGTCAATACTTAACCACCGAGTTTCCCAGTAGCTGACTTTGTTTGTCTGAGTAACTCCACATGTTCTTTTCTTCCGTCAAAATTCAACACATCCGCCACTAGGAGTCGGAGGAGCACCATCTACGAGAATCACTGGCTTTTGCTGGACTTAGACATGTCTCTCCCCCGCATCGTCTCCTCTTCCCTTCTCACGATACCATTGCTCGAGCATGGCGAAGAGTGTGCCACTCTACATGATGAACATGGACTAATACATAGGCCGAGGTATCTCATGATCCTTTTCTCTAGAGCTCTCGGGTGCGTCGTTAAGCATGTGGTGTTGATGCCAGAGGTTCAGAACAACATCCAGCAGTTGTATGATGCCATCAGCTGAGATGAAAGAACGTGGTTTGTTAAATGTACCAGTCTTTCTTGTTAATCTTGTAGTTCTACATACAGTACAGTACGTGCATTTAACCTTTTAGAGTCAGATCATTTGCGAGTCCCCATGAGTGGTTGCCAGGATGACGCGTTGCATGCTCCCCTTTCAGGGGTTCTTTCGCTTCTGCGTTTCCAGGTTCTTCAGATGCCAAATGCAGCCAGCAACCCTGAAGGCAGCCGAGCACTCCAGCGAGATCTGGCCCATGCAAGAAATTGTTGAAATAGACCGTTACTCTCCACCTCCTCAAAAGTCAACACCAGCTTTAACATCACTAGCCTCCTGTGCTGTCTTATCCTTTTGTGCAACTATTTGTCTTACCTACAGTAGCGCATTCGCCGAGGCCGGAGCGTATCCGCTTCATCCATCAAAATTCGGCCACTAGATATAAAGGGCAAAAGTTCGAGAGAACAGGATTTGCTGCCACTGCCCGTAACTACTCCCACGACTCCCAATATGGCTCCCAGCAAGAGTACGTACCCCACAACTTATCACTGTATCTCTATCTATCGAGAGCATGTCCCTAACCACGTTGCACTATGCAGAAGAAGCCGCACACGAGTGCGTGTCTGAGGACGCGCTCATCCACTTGAAATCGTACAAGTACTCTAGCGTCGACAAATCCTTCATTTCGAATTATATCCTCAAGCATTATGTAGGCAAACATATACTGCCATGATTTGCTAGAACATATGCTGAAGGGAATTTTAGTGGAATGCCTTCGTGGAATTACTGCCATTATGGCTAGCGCCAAACATGGTCACTTTGTTGGGATTCTTTTTCATCCTTTCGAATGTGATCTGCTTGGAAATATGGATGCCGGATTTGGTCGGACCTGTACGTGTGTACCCAATTTGTAGATGAAACTAGGCTGATGTGTAGAAATAGGGTCCCTCATGGCTGTACTACAGCTTCGCGTTCGGCTTGTGGATGTACTCAACGATGGACAATGTGGATGGGAAACAAGCACGACGAACCGGAACTTCGAGCGGACTTGGAGAACTATTTGACCACGGCATCGATTCCCTGAACTGCACTTTGGCAAGTCTGTGCGAGACGGCGGCTATGGGATTGGGCACATCGAAGTCGGGTATTTTCACCGCGTTGATCCCATGTCTGCCAATGTTTTTCTCCACATGGGAAACCTACCACACACACACACTGTATCTAGGAGTCTTCAATGGTCCTACAGAAGGACTGATTCTCGCCTGCACCATCATGCTTCTTTCAGGATACTACGGACCAGAGATATGGACCCATCGTATTACAGATCTTGTCGGACACCACTACTTCTTTGGATACCATGAGTTCTTTGGCTCCTACTCAGTGAGAGACCTCTGGGTTCCCATTTTATTGTTCACGCTCTTTGTAGTTCATATGCCGTTCTGCGTTGTCAATGTTGTCAAAGCCAGAAGGCGGGATAAGCTACCAGTCATGCCAGTGTTCTTGGAGTGGACTCCTATGGCTGTGTTTACAGCTTCCATCGGGGCATGGCTCTTCTCCCCGTACTCGACTTTAATGAAGGACAACAGGCTTGTGCTTTTCTGCGTCACCATGTCGTTTGTATTCGGAAGAATGACGACCAAAATCATTCTTGCTCATCTCACCCGCCAGCCTTTCCCATACTGGACTGTTATGCTGTGGCCATTGGTCGGGGGAGCTGTTCTCGGCAACCTTCCTCGACTCGGACTCCCAGCAGTCAGCAACTTTGTTGAGCTCTGGTACCTCCGCGGGTACTTCGTCTTTGCCGTAATTGTTTACTTCAGATGGGCATTTTTGGTCATCAACAGCATCTGCGGATACTTGGGAATTAACTGCTTGACCATTCCATACGAAAAGATTATTGCAAATCAGGAGAAGGCCAAGGCTGCAAACGGACAGTCCAAGACTCCCAATGGCTTCACGAACGGAAAGAGAAGGGCAGACTAAGACGCTGCTGGCAGAAATCCACTATCGATTTCAATCCGATTTGGGCCGTGAGGCACCAAACCGAATTCAGTGAAGCATTTCATGACCAAGATACCATTTCACCAAGGCACAGTCTTCATCTCGAGATACCCATGGGGAAAGACGATTACCATTCTACAGGAGAGGGTTATGCATATGGGCATTAATAGACCCCTTCTTTTGCTCATTAAAGATAGAGCGAAGATTTAAATCATAGGAGGAGAGATTAAAATCCCTGGCGTTGTGAGCTGGAGGGGATCTTGTATACACAGACCATGAAAATTACGAATAATTCTGAAGCCTCTGCTTCAATCTTCCAGGTTGACTCCTACTGTCTACTGAGTTGCCTTGTAGAGGTGCAAGCTAAGCTATGTAAGGTGTGTAATTGTAATTCAGCAGTGAAAACGACTTTCTGAGGCTTTTAATGGTGCACTTGTTTCGTTATTGCATTTCAGTTAATACCATGATATATAATGGAGTCATTCCTACAGCTCGCCAAAAACCCCCCACGTTCTGTATTGCGAGGTTGTTGGATTCCCGGACCACTGAATATTTAACATACGTCATCGCTGTAACTACAAGTTCGAATCTTGCGCTCCACGAAACAACAACAACCAGCCAAACTCTCCGAGCGACATCTATTATTCAAGGAACATCGAGCTTTACCCGTAAAGTTCCCCCGAAGGAAACCTGATCCGGGAGATGGCGAGTCCGCTCTTACTTCCTCGTACCGGTACTGCGTATGAGTGTCCCTCAGCCACAGCAAGCTTTCACAAGATTCTTGTCCTAGGCCTCGAAAGCATTCCACTTGAACCTCCACTCGTTCCTTCACTTTCAGCTACATAGCCTTGTGAAACCCATCCTTTCCATTAATATTATAAACATCCAGGCGAATACAGTATATCCCTTCAGACGCAATACGCAATACGCAATACCCCACCACAACTGCAGCCCCGGCAGTCCCAGTTCCTATCGCATTATTGCAGCGTCAGGGTTGTTTGTATTCACCCCCCTCGTCACGCCAAGTTTCGTCGCACGGGTGCGCTTCCGGGCGCATTTCGTGGTCTACTCGCTGCTGATGACGCTTCCGCACGCTGTTAGTGACTGTTTAAGTACTTCGCAGACATCTTTCAAAAGTCTTCCGGTATCTCAGTCTGAATCTCAAATCCAACAAGTCCCGCGATCGCCGCAACTCAGCACAATTCCCAATCATCCGCAACAAGGTTCCCTAGTTTCTGTAGCTACGAAGACGTCGGTTCGATCACATAAGGAATATCTCGATTCCTTACCCATGCCTAGTAAAGAGGGTATGGAGAAAATCTCGACAGTGCAGGAGGCTAAGGAACAGGAGGTTATGCAGAAGCGGCTAAGTGATGACCACGGGAAACTAAGTGAGGAAGAGAGGAATAAAGCTGCCGGGATAATACAGAGGAATTATAGAGGGCATAGGGAGAGGAGGATGCTTAATGGTCTGAGCCTAGATCCTACCACCCGCTGGGTGGAAGCTGTGAAGGAGGCGCGGTACAGGAATCTAACAACGCCGAGAGCAAGGGCAGGTCAGGAGGTTGGACGAGTATCAATGGACAGTGAAGGAACATTGGTTTCACCGGGTATGGGACCTGGGCATTCACGACAATCTTCGACAACAGCTAGGCAAAATTGGAAGAAAATTGGTCTCATAGCCAGGAGAGCAGGTGGGGATGAGGACTCAGACACGGAAACCGATGGGGACGACGATATACCTCAAGAGGAGCGGGAAGCGAGGAGAAAACGCAAAGCAGAGGAGAAAATTGTCAGGCAAAAAGCAGCAAAGATTTTAGACTTACAGTATTTCCTTGAACTCGTTGATTTGAAGCATCGGTATGGGAGCAATCTGCGCACATATCACGAAGAGTGGAAGAAATCGGATACGAACGAGAACTTCTTCTATTGGTTGGATTATGGGGAAGGGAGATTCATCGATAGCCAAGGGTGCCCAAGAGAAAGACTAGACAGGGAACAAGTCCGGTATCTATCCAAGGAAGAGAGGCTGGATTATTTGGTCAAAATAGACAAAGATGGAAGGTTATGCTGGGCCAAGAATGGGGCTCGTATCGACACGTCTGAGAAGTGGAAAGACAGCATTCGTACGTCCCCAATTTCTCAGACCAGAATTGCCTCTTTCGAGCGGATTACTTATTGCTCCCAAATCATGTTTGAGTTACTCAATATCTCTAGAACAGGTAAACTAACTCCGAGTTTCTGAGTATTAGATGGCATAGTACCGGACACAGATGATACTCCCCCGTTTGCGCCGATTAGGGAAGAAGCGGCAAGTAGAGCCGCCCCATCTACTTCGAGCGAAAGCTCATCGTCATCACAGGAGTCCCCTCATCATCATGATCTTGAGGCAGATGCCGAGGCCGAGCAAGAAGCTGAAGCGTCAAGAGCAAACAAATATGCCACTCCAGGGCTGGATCAAGCAAAGGGTATGAAGAAGGTCAAGCACATCTCAACCTCAACTATCTTCAACAGACTATTGAGAGGCAGTGTTAAAAAGAACACTTGGATTTTTGTTGCCGACACGAGCTTCCGCCTCTATGTCGGGATTAAGCAATCTGGCGCCTTTCAGCATTCTTCTTTCTTGCACGGGTCGAGGATCTCGGCTGCTGGGTTAATTAAAATAAAGAACGGTCGACTGTCGAGGCTAAGCCCACTAAGTGGGCACTATCGACCGCCTGGTAAATAGCAAATTTTTTATTTAGCGCATAGCTTGCTAATATATATCTAGTCGCGAACTTCCGTGCCTTTGTCCACTCGCTTAAAGATAATGGTGTCGATATGAGCTACGTCTCAATATCACGATCCTATGCCGTATTAGTTGGCCTAGAAGCCTACATTAAAACTCGCAGGCGTGGAAAGAAGTTTATAAAAAAGATGATCCATGGTCGTGACAAAATTCTAGCCCCCGAAGAAGTCGCCAAACGCGAGGAAATGGAGAGGGATAAGAGTGAAAGTGCAGCAGTTGAGAAGCGTTTCCTTGAGCTGAAGCAAAAGGCCGACGAAAATGAGCAGGAGCAGGCCAATGCTAGGCTGATGAACAAGCTCAAGATTGGATCGGTGATCAGGAGTACGAAACATGGTGCCGATGGGCAAGAAGAGAAGAATCAGGCAGAGAAGGATGTTGATATTCAGGTTCCTGGGACGGGACCTGAGAATGCAATGGCGCCAGAGGGGACGAGGAATGAGTGATTAGTTATGGCAGCGGAGACGAGCTGAATGTGTTGATGAGCGATGATACCCCAGTGATTTTCGAAAGATCTCTTTTGTATGTAGTGTACAGAGAAATGCAGGTGGACTGCGTCCAGAAATAGATTACAACTTCGTTCGTGTGGCATTGCAAACCAAGCCTTTTTGTACCTATTAATCACTCTAAAGAAAGGATTAGGAATGTCACAATGTTGAGCGGAACTAGGTTGTAACCTCATAGCTTTGGAAGCGACCCCGCTCAAGCCCAAACCTTGGAGAAGCGCCGTAGGAATTGGTTTACAAGAGATCATTTTGGTAAGTTACCCAAGTTAAGTCAGTTACTTAAGCCCATATTTTATGTCTGGATAGATAGCTATTCAAAAATGGTCTCTTATAAACCAATTAATACAGTACCATCAAAGGCCACTTTGTATAAGCTTGCCTACAGTTGCACATGTCAAAGACAGACAACGGATTGGCTTCTTTTTTTTTTTTTAAGCAACCTCTATTTCGTAGATCTTTTTGAAATAACAAACTAGCCATTGGGATTAGTTTCTATATACCTTTGTATCTATCTCTCTTCTAAATGACTAATTAGTACGGTAAGCAATTATTGCGTGCTGGTTCATCATCGGGATTTGATTAAACTACGTTTCGTTATCGGCACGTCATCTGAGAGTTTGTGGAGCAATCGCGAGCTCTGTGAGACGCCATGCCCCCCTCCATTTTAAATAGAAGACCCCTCCTTCGCCTGTTGGAGCTCAAAATCCTAATTCAACAACAACTTCTCCTCCTCCTCCAGCCAACGTATAACGTCTCTGTCAAGCACTTCTAAAGTCATTTCTACGATAGGTATTCTCGATTCGCAAAGATGGCTCTTGCACCGAAATTCGCTGGTCAAAAGTTCACTGCGGCTGCCAACCCGCAGACGCTTCATACATTAGAGCTGTATCTCGATTATGTCTGCCCAGTACGTCCTCTCTTTCAATCCGTCCCTCAAAATTACCTATAGCATCAGAATCAGGATCATAATAAGATCTCAAAGCTGACAATTATATAAATATAGTTCTCAGCAAAACTCTTCAACACAGTCTACCATTCCGTCTTCCCACTCCTAAGCAGCCCGCAATACAAAGATAAAGTCCAATTCATCTTCCGACAACAGATTCAACCATGGCACCCCTCCTCTACATTAGTTCATGAAGCTGGCGTTGCGGTTTTGAAGTTGGATCCTGCGAAGTTTTGGCCGTTCTCTGATGCGTTGTTCAAAGGTTCGTAGTATATTTCTAAATCTCACGTAAGAAGATATATATACATATTGGTGTACCAATATTCCCACAAAACCAAGCCCGAAGCATCTCTCAATTCTCCTCTCCAACTCTTCGTTACAAACTACTATCTACAGAAACATCCAAGCTAACCACTTCCCCCATCGCAGAAGCAAAATCCTTCTACGACGCAAACATAGTAAACGAAACACGCAATCAATCCTACGCACGCCTCTCCAAAATCGCCGCCTCAGTCGGACTCCCCGAGAAATCATTCTACGACCTTCTAAAAATCAGTGATAAACCGGCTGAAGATGGGAGTCTCAATACTGGCAATGGTGTCACTAACGATTTGAAGGTTTTGGTTAAGTTTAATAGGAGTCAGGGGATTCATGTTACTCCTACGGTTGTTTTCGATGGTGTGGTTGAGAATTCTATTTCTAGTGGTTGGAGTGCTGAGCAGTGGAAGGAGTGGTTGGAGAAGAATATCGTTTGACTGTATGAGGGTGGGGAGGCTTTGAGAGGAAAGCTTTAGGATGATGAAGTATATTCCGAGGATGAGTTTATGAGGGACGGTTGATACGGTCATTACAGAAGGGCGGTTTCAAGGCTTGCACTGCGCTCGTTTACTGATGTGCCATGATATTGATGAGAAATACCTCAACTTGTCTCTATATACTCTCGATTAAGTCAAGAGTCAAGTCTAATATAAAATTCAACTTTCCTCTTAGTTATCTTAGCTTGGGCAACTTGGGGTATGTGTACTGTTGAGCCTCTTAGGAAAACTGCCCTCTCTTGCAGTCCTCAGAGATTTGAGTAACCTGAGTGATTACAAGAAGCAAATGCCATTTTTACAACAAAGGCACCTCAAAGTTTCTCAATCACCCAAGTTATTGAGAACTTGTAGTTATCCTGAACCGAGAAGCTTAGAAAACAAATTCCTCTCTTACTCAACTCTTCACTTCCTAAAAGACCATAAAATTCCAAGTGGTCGCTTGCCATTTAGTATTGTAAACGCCGTTATTATGCATTGTATGTACTTTCCCAATCCAAGCCACTTAGACACAATCAAAATCTATCTACCATCCATCCATCCATCAATATAATATATTCAGTAGGTATACCAATTCCATACACCATCGCCCCAACCCAGCCTAGAAAAAAATATCTACATTGAAAGGTATCACGCCTTGCTCCACAGGGAAATGACAAGTGGAGAGCAAGAAGAACTTCTACGTCTGTATCACGATCGTCAACTACCTCACTCCAAGGTGATGGAATACACTAAGTTCACTAAGTCCCGACAAGTCAGCACAAGAGTCTGCAAAAATGGGCACCTTCGAGGGAAACTGAGCTTCGCATTGGTTGGGGCTAGGATCCATCCATGTTGTATTAATGTAGCCTTCTCGCTGAGCCTTCTACTCCCAAAACATGAAGGGTTTGGTGTCGATCTCAATCATCGTCTCGCCTAACTCTGCAGAAGTCATAATTGGTCGCGGGAGCCGCCACGCCATATTCAAGCATCAGGATGGGTCTTCCCAGTGAAGTAAAATGCTTCTAAATAAGCTTGTCTACGGCCCTCCGCCACTTTTCTTGAGTTTGCTCAGCCGATTCAGCCTCCTACTAAACCAAATGACATACAGTACAGCCACTTGAAGCAAGACGAAATCAAAATTGAGTGTTGTCTAACCACGTCCTAGAAGAATTTTCGAAGTTCGTAAGGCGTTGTACTGTTACACATGGAATTCTCTTGTCACCGTATTTCGTGAACCGGTACATAACCCAATAATCAAATATGATGATATTCCACCCTGTACAGTTTCTTCGGCCCCAAAATAAGTACAATCGTCTAAACGCCAACCATCAAAGAGAAACAGGCTCTTCAAACCAGCACTCGCCCAAATCTTACAACAGACTCTCCCATTTATCTTGACTTGCTTGATACCCCAGCTCCAATGACTCCTGGGAGCTTTTCTTCACCGATAGAGAATAGCAAGGATATCGAATACCCGACGATTACCACCAAAAACAGAGAAAGAACGAAGAGAAGCCAAAATGGCCCACTAACATCCTTCTTATTGCAGGCAGCTCCGCCCCAGTATGTGGTTTTGGTGCCGTTGCTCTTACCAACGGAACTCTTTTCAGGCAAGCATCCACATGTAAAGCAGCCGGATTTCCCATCGCCGGGATTGTCTGTAGAGTTGTACTTTGCGAAACAGCTTCCATGGCCGGAGCAGTTGTTGGTGGCGGACATACAAGCCTCAATCGATGAGTGGCACCATGCAATAACACCTCTAAGTGGGGGGAAGGTCGTATCCGGTGCCATAGCTTGATCGACTTGGCTGATATGGGAAACTACAGAAGGAGATGACGTGAAAGGCACCTCGGTTATTATTTCCTCGGCTTGCTGTTGTCTCCTACCCAAAGCGCTTGATGGCATTTGATAGGATCCGTAGGCCTTGGATGAGATTTTCGTGGATGATGTCGGCATAAGTACAACCATCAAGTTCATCTCCTGTTTCTTTGCTAGACGACGTAGTGTTTCTTCCACAGCCATGAAATCATCAATACTGATATAGTTCTAATGCTCAATGTCAGCCTCTGCCCAAACTGTGCTCCCTCTCCAGATTCCTTACCTTGGCCTGTTTCTTCAAATCCAAGTGCAGCATTTTTGTCCTGCCGGCCCAGCATTTCTCGTTGTAGGGGTTGATAGCCTGCTTCAAATCGCACTCCATATCCCATGCGTCTCCATGTCCATGTCGCTGCTGGTTCAAGTCGCGGGTGAGTTTCTGGTTTGCCTTAAAAGACGGCGGCTTGGAAACAAAGAATGCTGGATCGATAGATTTCCATGATGATATGAGTGGCTCCGCAGTCTCTGGAGATACGTTGTCTATAATCACAACCAACTCTGCTGCCTTATCTTGTGCTACGCCATCAAATAATGGGTCTTCATATCCGCTGAACTTATTGATATATGATAAAGTCTCTCCGTTCGCGCCCTTGAGGCTATGGTACTGCGATACACCGAGTCGTTGAGCAATGACGAGTCTGGCCTGCTCTGGAGTGAGGATAGGTTGGGCGTTGACGGAATTTGGGAATTCTTCTCCCTGGAAGATGTACACACTCGCAGCATCTGGGATTGCAGAAGCTGCACTGATCAATGCCGGTAACAGCAGGCTCGTTGAAATCCTCATATTTGCGTGTGAGGGCTGCTGGGTGTCTTCAAGAGCTTCAAAGTGATGAGGTCGAGCTTAGACGTCGTCGCATCTGGTATTAAGCTTCGGCAGCGCTAACCCTATTTCGGAGCGTTGGACAATTCCATCCGATCAAAGACCATACTCAATTTCTACACTTGAATTTCCATAGACTTCCTTGAATTAGTAAACCGAAATTGCATTTTATTTCACACAGCAGACGACTTCAGTGATCATATTGGCGGACAGATTACCTCTCGGAAGAAGACCCTTCACCACACAAGGCTCGCAGCCTCGAGGCTGGGCCTGGAAGGCTCTCTGAAAGATGTACAGGTTCTTAAGGCCACAGCGGAGGATCATCCCCACGCGGACGTTGCCATTATGGAAGGGTCAAGGATATCAAATAGACCAGTTCAGGGGAGCGCAGAGGACTATATTTTCGATGAGCAGGTTGCCCTTGAGAACGGAGCAAAGACGGCAAATGGGCCAAATACAAAACATACAGAGAGTCAAATTTCAAAAACCTGCGATGCGCTGGAGGTATGTCATGTCTTTACAATACCCATCTTTAATCTCAGATGTTTCTCTCGACCTTAGGGCTCTTGCGCGGTATCTAAAGGTGCTTTCATAGTCTACGGAGGAGCTAATAAGCTTGTAGGACGTTCTTTGTCTCGATGATTGGACTCTACGTATGCTACAACGTCTACTGCCATTTCGTGCTTGATCCTCTGGAGAAGGCAGCTATGGAGGCTTTGAAGAATATGCCCGAGGAGGAAGGCGACGAGGAGGACGAGAAGCCTTTCTTCATACCCTTCCCAGGAACTACAAAGGAGGTCAAGCCTGTGCCGTACCGTGGCAGTGATCCTGAATGGCAAGAGTTTATCAAGTTCAGTAAAGATCAAGCATTGGCGAAAAAGGTCCGAGACGAGCTTGCTCAGTTCGTAAAACAGGTTGCGGAGAAACATCCCGTACTAAAGATGCGGTGTGGGAAGGGTGTGAAGCTCAGAAGATATTGGCTTGATGTAGACTTCCCTACGCATCCTCCTCCGGAATACGAAAGATCGGGGTAAGCATTCAATCACTATGAATCTCAAGAGAGGATAACACTAACCGAATTTTTTGTTTAGTATTGAGATATCTGATGAATACATCGCATGGACAACCATGCCGGTTGACTCTCTGACTGTATTCAGAATTCGTCAAGCTTTCTGGCCTTCTGCATTGGTGCAGTCATCTTGGAGCTTTACAAAGACTCTCTTGCTTGACGACACCAAAAGGCTGGCAAGATTCCTCGGCATTGAAACAAACAATACTCCTCCAAACTTCGATACATTCATGGCTCAACATCAACAGATGATGAACAGGACACTACCAAACAAAGACGGACCGGCAAAGGAAACCCAAAGTGTTCCTGATGCGAGAAAGACCATCTCCAAAACACCGACCTTGGCCAAGTCAGAGTTGACGGGAAAGACTGACAGTGTGTCGTCAGACCAGTCGGACGAAGCCAAAAAGTCAACAGTCTTGCAATCGATTTCTGCACATTACTTTCGAGCTATAATGGCCTTTAAACTCACCCTTGCAAAGACTTGGAAGCCAGCTCCAAATTACCCACCTCGAGGCTCTATATTAGTGAGTGGTATGGTCGAACTCGATATGCCGAAGGCATGGCTTGTATTCGACGTGAAGGCGGCATGGGACCCAAAGACTAGACAATATGACCCGAGAAGTATGCATATTGCTTTAAGGCGGTTGCAAATGAAGAAGCAAGGGCCTCTTGGTGGTTCGTAAGATATAAGATATGTATTAGGAATGGCGTTTGTGAGGTGGAAACAGCAGCATTGCAGGTGCAGGAAATGATGGGCGTTAGCGGATCCTAGGTGAGCGTGTTCGGATAGTAATTTTTCATGCCAGAAATTCATACGGTACCACAACTCCAGGCCCACGTTCAGATCGCCGTAAATACTTTTGATCCCAGGCCTGAAGTGAGGTAGAAGGATAAGTATGAAATTGGGAACTGAGAATGGGAGCCTTGATCGTTCAAAGACTGAACTACCTGGGCTTTTGACTCAAATTGAAAATACTTCACCCTTTTGAATTACACAGTTCATCAGCACTCTGTGAGCCCGAGGTACCTAGTGGGTGAGTATCGGGTGGAGTGAGGTTGATTAAGTCTCTTGTTACAATTTTCTTCTCTTAAAACGTTCAAAGATTTGTCAATCACGTTGTTGTATACATAATCAATAATAACAATATTGCTTCTACGCGTTCTCCTCTTCTTTTCAACGCAACATTGTTTGGATTTATTCATTGTGAGAATGTCATTGTTCATCAGTTTTCATTATTATCCTAACATGAAGTGTGCTATCGCTTTGAAAAGTTGTGTTGAATATAGTGAATACATGGGAATAGTCATGTGACCGCCACTACAAGTAGGCCCATTCCCACACATTAGCTTCCATCCAGAACACAGAATACTACTCCACATTGTCTATGAGGTGTTGTACAACCCAGTTCGCATCGACCAATTTCCCGTGGTGAAACCCGTAGGCAAGTAACTTCTGCAACTAGTTTCTTGAAAAGTTGAATGGAGAAAGTTCAATATGCGCTTTCCGTGTCAGTTTTCAAACGCTTGATCCCAGATTCGAATCTCTAAGGTAGATTGACTGACATGGACAACGAGCCATATTTCGACGTCGAGGAATGGCCAGGCGAGTCGGATGTGACATTGTGCGATCACGTTTCCGAACTCTTCTCGCCCTTCGACTTCGCCTCATCGTCACCATTCTCCTTCTCCTCCCGTTTCTTAAGATCTCCGTTTTCCACCGGTGTTTCTTCAAGCGCCAAAGCATCAATATTTGGAAGCTCTAGCGTCTTCTTCTCCTTGGCCCCACCCTCAGAGATCCTACCACCTAGACTACTAGCAGTATTGGTGGTAGTAACACTACCCCACTCCGTACACCCACCACAATCACAAACAAACCCATAATACTTCTGAAGAAGACCTTTCTTGTGGCCATAATCAATAGTAATCTCCTCGCCCTCCATCAGCCTATCATGATTGATGTAAACCATCCTTCCAACATCCTCATGCCACTCATATGTCGAGTTTGGAACACAAGAATGGTTGATCCTGGATGCGATTTCAAAAACTCCTGATGCTTTTTTGCTGAGGGAGAATCCGTTGCTGTAGAGGATTGAACGGTTTAAGCTGTCTGATTTATTGCGTCGATAGCCATAGAGTGAGCGATAGGCTTTTCTCTGAGTTGGAGGGAGGTTGTTAATGAGAGTGTCGAGGGGATCAACGCGTGCTCCATCGTCCATCAATGTCACGAGTGGTGCTTCCGAGAGAAGAACGGTTCCAGCAGGGATATCCTCGAGAGCGAAAATACCATAGCCTTTTCCTTCTGATCTTTGAACTTCGATTAAGGTGGCGACCGTATCGGGAGACCGATATACGACTCCGTCGACGATGTACTCGGTAGCGATACTCGGAGGGCTGATCATCGAGGTTTGAGATAGTTCTTGATGGGCTGTTTGGGAAGCAGAAGCGGCGTCGTTAGCATCCTGCATACGTTTGTTTGTGGAGTGATTTGTGGTACAATTAGGTGCAGAAAATTGTTTTGAAAAGGCTTAATGTAGCCGATGGTAAGCGCACTTACGTCTTTTCCGGCCCGTGATACTTCTAAGGGGGTTTTGGGTGAACTTTGTAGTTGATAGCTTGTCATGGATTGGCGAAGTGTAGGGTGCCTCTGGAATGTCTTCTGTCTTGAAACGACTTTCGTGATGAGAGCTGGAGGTATTTTGGGCGAGTTCTGAATCTAAAGCTTCAAGAGCACTTGCAGTTAATGCAGTTGGCTTTCGACGAGAAAGTTCCTTGCGGTTGTCTTCTGTTGAAGCTATGTTAGACATAGTCTCTTGTATCTTGCTTGGCTCAGACATAATGATGGTGGCTTGATTGTAAAAGAGTGTGCAGAAAATGAGAGAGAAAAGCTCCTCCAAAAATTCTTCAATCAACTCCACTAAATTTGGGGAGCTGAAATGTACCAGGAAAGGGAAGGTGAGAACGATCACAATTAACACAAGGTAGCTTACCAGCAGAGACAGTGAATTAGAATCCAGCGACTTCTAGAAAGGACGTTAGAGTATCGATTTAACCTCATAGTTCACTGAGAAATTATGAGAATTGAGTTATCCGCCGCACGTAGCTTTAAATCCTTTGCTTTCACTTCTGCCTATTCGTACAAGTCGACCCTCGTTTCCACTTGGACAGGAGCTCATCTTGTCTGTTTAGGCAGCCACATAGGAATAATCCTCAATCTTCAACCCCAGCTGTCCTGGCGGGTAGACTCATCTGTGGAGAGGATTAGAAAGGCGTATTTGTACATTTATACACTTACAGACACACATCACCAAGTGTGTAATGCCCAACCATAACACCATGCATAATCCCATAACGCCATCAATATGCCCGCTAACCTGCTCTTCCACGTCGTCCAATGTCATCTATGTCGATCCTTACTGAGCTGTCCATCGTCCCTCTTTGGAAAACCGCCAACTCTCTCGGCACGCCTCAACACATCTTGTCCCTTCTCTCCCTCTCTTTCGTCAATTGGCAATCCCCACCATTCTCGATGGAACCTCTCTTGCTCTTTTCTCCTCTCTTCCTTCAATTCTCGATCCCTCTGTCGCTTTAGTCTTAAAGCGAACCACTCTTCCCTTGCGGCATCTTGCTCGTCTTGCGTGGCATGTTGTATCATACACTTATTCATAGCTCTGTTTTGTTCTCTGCATTTCCATGGCACAGAAAACGTTCGTCCTAAGGCGCAATCCGCAAAGACTATTCTCAATTAATCAGCAAGAATATCTGAAACACAAACGGATTGACGGACGCTTAATTTCTGCAGCACAATATCCGCGTACTCGTGCGTGGTAAACTTCTCGGACTGCGGCCTCTTGTGCTGAGGATAATGGGAGAGGATTCCGTGAGGGCATGGGTAGCCGTGGTACATCTTCCTCATCTTTACGTGACGGTGAGGCTGCCATGATTGCCGTTATGGGGGCTGCCATTAATTGGGAGATATACTGCTAGAATTGGATAACTCTGGCAGATACGAGCCCCAATCACATCGGATCATTCGAGGTTGCTGGGAAGCTCTCATGCGGGCGCTAGTGTGGATAGGTACGGAACATTTTTAGTCCAAGCGATAAATTTATTTATGGGGCAAGGCTGAGGCTGCTGGCGGGATGTAAAAAGTTCTGGATCTCAACCTCACGACACTATACGAACGGTTTACACCACAACAATACACAAAAGAGAGTCGACTCTTTACTCCTGACGAAAATATCCACCTGCGATCACTCGCTGAGAATTAATATCTTGGCCTGCGATGTCGTCAATGCGCAATGCCGTACAACGGCGAAACCATAGAGAGGTATTGTTTAAACTGTATCTTAACAATGTTAGAATATGCCTTTGTTAACATACCACAATAGAGAGCCCAACCTGAAGAGCGACAAAAATGGGGATTACTTGAGAAACACAAGGTGAGATCTTTCCCTTCGATGTATTATTTACGAGAGCTAAAGTGGAGATCGTAGGACTATTCAGCTCGAGCGCGCGACTTCAACGCCAAAAAGGTGAATTCAAGCTTCAATTTCTAACTGATGCATTATTAATCTTTGGAGAAGGCCAAGTTAAAGGCACTGCGACAAAAGGTCCTCGAGAAGAATCCTGATGAGTTTTACTATGGTATGATGTCCAAGAAGGGACCTGCCACATCAGGAAAGAACAGAACCGGAACCGTCAATGGGGACAGAGGAAACGAGGTGCTTCACCAAGATGCAGTGAGATTGTTCAAGACCCAAGATTTGGGATACGTCCGGACAATGAGGAATAAAGCTATTAAGGAGGTACAAGTCTTAGAGCAAAGATCTGCCGGAATCAAGGCAGATGGGAAGAAAATCGTATTTGTGGATGATGAGGAAGAGCAGCAGGAGAAAATGTGGCAGGATGTCGATATGGAGATCGATTCCGATGAGGAGGAGGAGGAAGAAGAAGATGCGCCTAAGACTCGGGCTGATATCGAAGCTAGGAATCTTAGGAGATTACAAGAAAAGGAGGCTGATAGAGTTGAGGCAAAATTGGCAGCAGCTAGGGAGCGACTAAAGGCATTGACGGAAGCAGAGCAGGCACTAGATTTGCAAAGAGCCAAGATGGCAAAGTCACCGACAGTAGGAGGCGTGAACAAGCAAGGCGTCAAATTCAAGGTTCGCGAGAGGAAGAGATAAGAGTTGTGTAATACTACAATTAATACCTGGCACTCCTGGTAACGCTTAGAGTTCACTTCCCTGCTAAGTATGCATACCAAATTGATGTGTCTAAGTCAAGCGAGTTACCCAAGTTAAGTGAGCTACTTAAATCCAGTGGGTCACCCAGATTCGAGGTAAACACTCAGATTAACTGAGTTATCAAGATTCAATAACTTATTGTCGAGATTGAATAGCGTAGTTAAGTTAAAGGATTCTTAACTTCGTGTTAAACAGGGAGTTTGCGGTTTAATCTTCTGATCTTAGATCGATATCGACGCCATCGAATCCTCCCTCTTTGATATTTGAAACACAACTTGATTGTTTCCTCAAGCCCTATTCCAGTCCTCTCTTGCACGTTAAATTCAGAGATCAAATAAGCCATCCTTTTTAGCTGTAAACTTACAACAAGTATCTAGCAGCTTTTCCTTTTTCTCGTCCCTAAACATCTCTGTACCAACAACAAAATGTTAATCAAGAACATATTAGTTAAGGTATGCTACAACAGAGTCTGAGAGTCTGCTTACATCGCATCGCTAAGAATACAGACGACGAATTCTCTTCGAAGGACTTTAAAGATGTCTTTGGAGACATGGAAACAAGTGTTACTTTTCAGTAGGTTACTAAGAGCATACTAGAGTACTTGTTTGATATCTTTGTCTTCGCACCCCGATTCTAAATATTTTCCCCCTATTTACACCATTTACTCCTTAATATATCCAAAACACTAAGCCATACTCCTCTTTGGTACCGAAAGTACGCTATATTGAGATGTTGAACAGTAAAGTACATTTTGAATACGTCTGCAGTTGCTTTTACATTGTCTCTTTGCAATAGAGATCTATAAGTAAGGTTTCTACAGAGCTATTATTTTTGTACAGAGTACAGAATCAACAGAGTTGCTACCCCAAAAATGACCTTCCACATAGATATATTTATCAATCTTAAATAGCGCTATCGAACTATAACACATAAATTAACCCCTTCCCCTAAGTACAAAGCGAGTTCAATATTTAGTCTCCGAGAAAATGAATGCTAGGCTTGCAAGGGTTTAGATTGTTAAGGTTAAGTTTATTAGTATAGACATTGGTATGCTGTTGAAAACAATATAGTCTATACATCCTATTAGCTTATAATAGAAAAGACAATTCATGCCAACCAAAGAACTTTTTTTTCTTTATAGAATTTTATTAACAACACTATATTTTCTTGCCAAGAACCACAAGAGTTTGTTTGCTAAGTTAATGAATGTTGCTCGAAAAATGAGGCTCTTGGGGGAAATATTTCCTAATGTATCTGAATATTATAGGAGATCTTCTCTTAAGGAGTGTCTAATGTCTTACAGTAGTTGATTTTTGTTGTTACTGCGTGGCTAGATAAATCGGAAGCATATGGTAAGATAACCTTTAGAAATTCAGGGGAATCTTTGCATCGACTTTACTTGTAAGAATAAATGTACCTTTACCTCGTCGGTAGATATGTCAACACCAACTCTAATTGCAGATCTAACGACGTTTAAAAGCTCCTGTAGCTAGCGGTTGTATTTTCTGTTGGAAGACATAAGAAGTGAATAAATTAATTACTATCAGGCATATCGAATGTTGTATGCTGAGTTAGGTATCAAAATCCTGCCCAATAACGCCCCAGTCTCTTGTGCTCCATATCGCCTGCAACATTATATATATGTCTGAAAAAAGAGCAGACAGAGAGACCGCTTGCAGAAGCAAAGCACCGTAAATACCGCAAAGGTCAATATATGCCCCAAGAAACCTGTCTTTTAACATTCTCATAACTTTGAAGAAGTCAGACATTTTGAAATCGAAATAATGATCGCAGCAAGTGCTTTGGCCGTTACTGTCAAAATCCACACAATACACCTGACCAATCCCCAGAGCATACTCAATATGCAACTGGTAGATTTAGGTAGGTCGCTCTTATCTTTCTTGTCCTTTAGACTATCCTGGCTCTCGAGATCTATCTCGAACTCCTCGAATTTCGGTGATTTCTTGCCCTTTCCTTTGGGGGTTCTCGGTGACGCTGGCGCTATCGAGGGTGGTGCCTCAAACCTTTCCACATTTCTTGCCTTCTCGTCTGCAATCGCTACCAATAATACTGCACAGATTGCTACATCGACGACGTAAAAACAGTCGATGCGAGCCGCGACTGCTGTGTCTACTTCCAAGCTTCCACCTCCGGTTCCATCTCGTACTAGCCGTACAAGGTTATGCGGTAATTCTGGATGTCCAAGAACATATTCAGCACGAGACCATGCTGGGGACGACTTGATCGTGACAATGAATGGCGTGCTTATTGCAGGATGAACAAGATAATTTTTCTGGCTATCCTCATCCCAGACCAATCTTCCGCATTCCCGTTCTGCTGCAGCAAGAATAGAAGCGTCGTCTGCTCGACTTGCCTTGTTTGCAAGGTCAATCGCCATATTCGATGCTGCGCGAGGGTAGAGAAGCGCTACAAGACCATCGTTGGGTGGAAGACGACGGACAGCTTCTTCCAGTGTTGTGCTCATCACTTCCATAGCTGCTTCAGCCTTTGAAGATCCAACTAGTCCTAGAGTTTTCGATTTTGATGTGGAGGCTTTGTTAGGGTCGAGGCGGGTCATTGTCATTTGTGCTGACGTTGAGGTTGGATCTAGGCGAAGGTTGTAGAAAGGTTGTGTGGCGGACGAGAGTGTATAGACAGGTTCGTCAATCGACGTGGTTAACTTCAATGTAAAAGACCGGCCTTCAGATGCCGAGACTCTCCAGCCGTTGGCAACCTTCCATAACTCCTTCAGTTCCTCGTTGCTTGAGGGATCCTGTACGGGTGGTGGGATATCTTGGATGCCTCTTGGGAACTGTCCAGGGGACATTCCTCCAGACATTGGGCTCTGAAGGCCTATGGAACTCCTAGCATCTATACTCGGGGAATACGGTTGCTTGGAGATGACAGTTCTGGGAATGTGAGTGGGGCTCGCTTGTGTCGGGTAATAGTTCTGGTGTTCGAGAGGAAGATTTGGGTTGTATCTGGGGAAGATAGACCGCATGATAGGTTCATCTTTTTGTGAAGAGCCATTCGGTAGCTTGTTCTTCGCTATTGAGCTGTGGGACGAATTGCTGTTGCTTCGCACCAAGGTAGGGGCCATTGACAAGGGCGTATGTGACCTTTGCTGGTTATCAGGAACCTGGGCAATTGGAGATGGTGTGGTTATTGGAGATACTCGGCCTCCCAGCGCTGAGGTTCGTCCATCCATTGCTGAATGCCGACCATCATGATCCTGCTGCCGATTTTCAAGTGCAGACTGTCGCCCATCAAGAGCCGATTGCCGTCCATCTATCGGTGTTGGAAATTCAGGCGAAGCTGCTCTCTCGACAGCAGACTGAGGAGGGGATTGTGGGTTGATAGCATGCCGCCTCGCACTTGGTTTCCTCGACGGCTTTCTCTTCTCTTTTGGCGGTGGAGGGAACAAACTGAAACCCCCATTCTGAGCATTGTTTTCGGAAGACATGGTGAGGATCAATAATGATAAAAGTATATACCAGATGCTCCTTCCTCAAGAAATGTGCATAGGTATAAAGAACCAGCCTCTCGTCCATAGCAAGGCCATAGTGCAAGGGCCAACCTCCCAGTTATACATTTCCATAGACTTCAAACATCAGGCGCCTACGGCCAAATTTTGACAATTGCGGTTCTGCGATTTGATCTTGAAATAGATTTCGGGCTTGCTTTCAGTTGGTTGCCGCCGTCGAGTCGGGAGCGTTTGTTCTGGGGATGCAGGGGATTGGGCGGTACCATGCATGTGATCACTATTGTGATTGGCCAAGACGCAAAGCGAGGATCGACAAAGGCTTCTTGGAAGCGCTTTTGATTCTTTAATTATCACCGCATAGGCAAATGTTGAAGTTAAGTTACCCTTTTCACTGTGGGGTGTGATCAGGTGAACTGGTAAACTTGATTCTGAAACTCGATTTCTGTGTTTCATATTTCAATAGAGTCAATACTGCATTGAAGTGAAGGGCCGATCTACTCATCAATCGGTACAGCCAATTATTACTCTGATTTGTATTCGGGATGATAGACGAACCATCCCACCTAAGCACGCGGGGGAAGAATGGGGGATATCATCTATTGGGAATATAATTTTTTAGGTCTTTGCTTGAGCATCTCATAGATAATAATGATTTCAAGGATGAACTCTTGTGAAAAGGGTCCTAAAGATTCATGTTAATCGCGCTTCTTTACTAAGGTACACAGTCGCATAAGATAGTAAGTAACGAGTCTGCAGTGTTACTCTCAAGTTTGGAAAAGCTGGAAATAAAAGGTTGGTTTAGATCACTGGCATTCAAAGAAATTCCTACAATAACCTGCTGCCGAAGCTGTGAGGGAGGAAGCCATTTCTTGATGTTCAATAAAGAGAGAGAGAGAGCACCGAGAGATTTGAAGTGACGCGTACCACCGTTTCTCGAGTCTCCCGCGAGACTTGCGACAAATCCTGGAAGGCCCATAGTCCTCCAATCACGTGGGGGCTAGCTAGTTTGATTCAGCCTCGCTTCTTTCTCTGGACACAAGGCTGTCTGTTCTGCTCAACCCTTCACATCTTCTGGGAGCTTTATCTTTACGAAGTCCTCCTGCGACCGCCGCAATGAATCTCGCACTCACAGATCCGTTTATTCTCGCACAGGACTACCCCGAATCAACAACAGGCGTGCTCCGCAGTGGACATGTAACTAGTGTGCGGTTCAGCCGAAAAGGCGACTTTCTAGCTGCAGGGCGCGTCGATGGTACTGTCGTTATATTCGATGTCGAGACACAGGGTGTGGCTCGCAAACTCAAAGGCCATACGCGCCAAGTTCAATCGCTGAGTTGGTCCCGGGACGGAAGATACTTATTGACCTCAAGTCAAGATTGGAAATGTAATCTTTGGGATTTGCAGGATGGCTCAATACTGAGGAGCGTGCGGTTTCAAGCGCCCGTATACATCGCAGAGCTTCATCCATGGGACCAGTAGCTTACACCGATTCCTGCACAGATTTACTGGCTAACTTATACCCAGTTTTAAGTTTGTTTTATCTCTTTTCGAAGATCAGCCCCTCCTTGTGGATTGCAACGATGCTGAAGCACCCATCAAAATGAAGTTGCCTTCAGCGCCAAAACGGGCATATAATGATGATGAACCGATCAACGGGAAACAAGCAGCACAAGATGCAAAACAGTCTACAACAGTCTCGGTGTGGACGGCCTCCGGAGACCACATACTGACGGGAACGAATAAGGGTTGGCTGAATATAATCGAGGTGGCTACGAGGAAGACTATTTACTCTACGAAGATATGTACGGGCCTGGTAATATTTTTACGCTTGACAAATTCGGGGAGGGATGTTGTTGTAAATGCTCAGGACAGGATTATACGGACAATACAATTACCAAATCTTTCAGCGGAGGATTTAGATCCCGACACGATAGATATTGAGGTGGAGCACAAGTTCCAGGATGTTGTGAACAGACTATCATGGAACCATGTAGCATTCAGTTCTACAGGAGAATATGTCACCGCGTCGACATATAACAACCATGATATTTACATCTGGGAGCGGAGACATGGCAGTTTGGTGAAGATCCTAGAGGGTCCAAAAGAAGAGCATGGGGTTGTTGAATGGCATCCACATAGGCCGTTGATTGCTGCTTGTGGATTGGAGAGCGGAAGAATACATATCTGGTCGATTATCAGTCCGCAACGGTGGTCAGCTTTGGCACCCGATTTTGCGGAGGTCGATGAGAACGTTGAGTACATTGAGCACGATGATGAGTTTGATATCCATCCTCAAGAAGAAATACACAAGCGACGATTAGATGCTGAGGACGAGGATATCGATATTTTGACTATTGAGCCGGTGAAAGGAGAAATTGTGGATGCACAGAATGCGTTCAGAATGCCAGTTGAACTGGATTTTAACGACAGTGACAGCGAGGAGGAATTTATAACCCTTCGTAGAGGAGAGATGAGGCGTAAGAGTCCTACAGCATCAAGGGATTACATGATAGATGCGGATGGCCCAGAGAGTGGCGAGGATTCGGCATCGAAGAAGCCAAAGAGTCGTAGGCGTTGAGAGACTGATGAAGAAGCTAATAGCTTCTTTGGCGTTTGGTTTTGGAAGTTTGGCGCATAGGACAGGCGGAATAGAGGATACCTAGGGTTAAAAATGTAATGAAATCCATAACGAGGCGACTTCTCAAGAGCTAGTTTAGTCAAGAGCCCAGTCAGTAAATCTAAGAATATGCTGAGTTGGTACAACAAACTAAGTCAATGCTTAACTTCAACAATGCCACAGGTGATCATGGGCTTCTTATTCACACTTTAGGCTCAAATCATGTAGCTGCCAAGACATAGCTTGCGTTCATTGGCCTAGCTGATATTCCAAGGTTGCACGAGATTAGCTGGATTTTAGTTCGAAAGTGAAGCGTTATATAGGTACGAGAGGCACTCACGAGATTGATTGAAAGCACCACTACAGTGACCAGACGATGGAGGAATTAAAGGTTCTCTTGCTAAAGAACTGCTGCTCATGACTCTTCTGGTCTCTAGGTAACGATGAATAATCAGCGAAAGATCTCGGGAAATACATCACTTGATTCACTTCAAGTACTATTTAGCCATCGAATCACCTCATGCAATTCGCACCGTATAACTCTTAGCAATATTGACGGACAGAGACTAGGAGCGTTGAGGCCTAAATTTATATATTGCTGCCATTGGGGCGTAGAAGTCGACTTCTCTTCAGTGAGTGACTATGAATGCGCTCCGCTTTGGCATACACGGCAGGCATTCCCCTCGGTTCGCCACCTAGAATTGCTCATCTTCTCAAGAGGAATATTGTGTCCGTTATTGAAGATGGACAGAGAACGAGAGAGCATAGGGCATGTACCTCAGAGGAACAGCCACAGCTAATGATTGACCCGTCTTCAGTGAGTTCTTGAACAGAACGACAGATAAACTGGAACTTTTGTCATCAAGCTGGTGATGTCCCCTCATTCACTGGCGATACTGCTTGGCCCTTGATAATTCTGGTCTCCATTGCTGGTAACCCCCCTCTCAGTAGGAGAAATAAGCTGCCGCTTCGGGGCACACTCTACCCTACTAAAACACCTACAAAAACACCCACCAAAAATTAATAAAATAACAAAAGAATTATAGACTTTCAATTCGAGATGTATCTAATTAAAGTAACTAAATTTTAACTAATTATATTTGATAGTTATTTAGTTAGTCAATTGTTTTGATGGTGGTGGTCTGTGCACGAAGCGGCAGCTTATTTCTCCTACTGAGAGCCCCCCTATTTCTCTCGCTTGACGCGAGAAGACGTTGGCCGATGACTCAGATATTTCCGAACCCCCCAAGCCCAGCCACAGCCGAATTTTGGGATGATTCACCAATTGGCCGCACCTTCCTGGTGAATGCTTGGGTGCCTGACGAGGCAGAAACCGTGCCTTTGAGCCGCCTCCGCTGGAAGGATTATTTGCGCTTTCGAGTTGGCCTCAATCAAACGACGTGAACAACCCATCGACAACATCACCCAACTTTGGAATAGCGCGTCAAGTCTCGTGCATTC
Organism: Pezicula radicicola; assembly: GCA_003008705.1. Lineage (NCBI taxonomy): Eukaryota > Fungi > Ascomycota > Leotiomycetes > Helotiales > Dermateaceae > Pezicula > Pezicula radicicola. Next base: position 58,250 of record PDUO01000013.1, on the reverse strand, counting down.
CATCAAGTAGTTCTTTCTCAAGAGGAAGACGATCAATACACTCTTTTCAGCGACACCATTGCTTCGCTGGCGCCTGCGCGGTCGGTCAACTAAGCTTTTCAGCAGCCCCCCCAAGGGCCGGCTGCCTTTGAGCGCCATCAATATCGATTGCTACGACACTCATTCCCATCCTGTGCAACTTTCTTCATCGCCCTTGTAATATCTTCCTTTAAGCTCTACGATTCTCTTCGGTCCTCTCGAGACAAAGACGCGACGTCGGCGTCATTCTCCCTACATCGCGAATCTTTCGAATCAGCTCTGCGCTGATCATCAAAATCTATCAATATGGCGAATCTCAACTTTGCGCATTCAGATGCGCCTCTGCGCACGATCCAGGAGATACAATTTGGGTTGTTATCACCGGAGGAGATCAAAAACATGAGTGTTTGCCACGTCCTGTATCCAGAAACGATGGACGAGAGTAAAATGAAGCCTCGTGAGCAAGGTCTGAATGATTCGCGACTGGGGTCTATCGACCGACAGTTCAAATGCGGTACTTGCGATCAGAATATGTCAGAATGTCCAGGTCATTTTGGTCATATAGAGCTTGCAAAACCTGTCTTTCACCCTGGATTTCTCAAGAAGATAAAGAAGCTTTTGGAGATGGTCTGCCACAACTGTGGCAAGGTGTTGCTGGACAGAGTCAGTTCGCCCACATGGCGTACATATCTTTTGTGCCTTTGTGCTAACATCATGATTTCAGAGTGTTCCAGCATACAAAGCAGCCGTTTCCATACGAGATCCAAAGCGTAGGTTTGACACAATATGGCGTCTCTGTAAGCCCAAGATGATATGCGAAAGTGATCTGCAGTTGAATGAGGAAGAATTTGATGGGAACACAAAGGAAGCACCAAAGCGATCGCACGGAGGATGTGGAAACCTGCAGCCTGAAGTTCGACAAACTGCTTTACAACTTTGGGGAACATGGAAGGTGCCAAAGGATGAAGATGGTGAGGCTGCGCAGCCGGAAAAGAAGCAGATTACTCCTGAAATGGCTCTGGCTGTCTTCAGAGCAATCTCCACTGAGGAAATCTTTGACCTTGGGCTGAACAACGATTATGCGCGACCAGAGTGGATGATCATAACAGTCTTGCCAGTTCCTCCACCACCAGTGCGGCCTAGTATTTCGATGGATGGTACTGGCCAGGGTATGCGTGGAGAGGATGATTTGACATACAAATTAGGAGATATCATTCGAGCAAACGGTAATGTACGACAAGCTCAACAAGAAGGCTCTCCTGCACATATTTTACAAGATTTTGAGCAGCTGTTGCAGTACCATGTTGCCACATACATGGACAATGATATCGCTGGACAGCCGCAGGCTCTGCAGAAGTCAGGTAGACCTGTAAAGTCTATTCGAGCTCGTCTAAAGGGCAAGGAGGGGCGTCTTCGTGGAAATTTGATGGGAAAGCGTGTCGACTTCTCAGCACGTACGGTTATCACTGGTGACCCCAACTTGGACTTGGACGAAGTTGGTGTACCACGAAGTATCGCTAGAACTCTGACATATCCCGAGACTGTAACTCCATACAATATCAGCAAGCTACATCAGTTGGTACAGAACGGACCCAACGAGCATCCAGGAGCAAAGTACGTAATTCGTTCTGACGGAACTCGTATTGATCTTCGGCATCACAAGCGCGCTGGAGCTATTTCACTGGAATATGGCTGGAAAGTCGAGAGACATATCATCGATGGTGATTTCATTATCTTTAACCGTCAGCCATCGCTGCATAAAGAATCCATGATGGGTCACAGAGTTCGAGTGATGCCTTACTCGACATTCCGACTTAACTTGTCCGTTACCTCACCGTATAACGCTGATTTCGATGGAGACGAGATGAATTTGCATGTTCCTCAGACAGAGGAAACTCGTGCTGAGATCATGCAGCTCTGCATGGTACCCCTCAATATCGTGTCTCCCCAGAGAAACGGTCCTCTAATGGGTATCGTGCAGGACACCTTAGCTGGTGTCTACAAGATGTGTCGCCGAGATGTGTTTTTAACCAAGAACGAGCTGATGAATGTGTTACTTTGGGTTCCGGATTGGGATGGCGTAGTTCCCCAGCCAGCTATCTACAAGCCTCGTCCCAGATGGACTGGAAAACAAGTCATCAGTTTGATCATTCCAAAGATTGTCAATTTGCACAGCTCTAACGATGCACGGGAGGACGCACCGTTGAACGATGATGGACTTCTTGTGCATGGTGGAGAGCTCATGTTTGGTCTCCTCACGAAGAAGTTTGTTGGAGCTTCTGGAAATGGTATCATCCACATCATCTTCAACGAACAGGGACCTGCAGCAGCGATGGCATTCTTCAATGGATGTCAAAGAGTTGTTAATTATTGGCTATTGCATCATGGCTTCAGTATTGGAATTGGTGACACTATTCCTGACAAGGCCACAATTGAGAAGATCGAAGATGCGATCACAACACAGAAGAATGAGGTCGCCGACCTCACTGCCAAGGCTACAGCCAACGAGCTTGAGTCTCTTCCTGGTATGAACGTTCGAGAAACCTTTGAAAGTCAAGTCTCTAAAGCCTTGAATACTGCTCGTGACAAGGCTGGTACAAAGACCGAGCAGAGTCTCAAGGATCTTAATAATGCTGTTCAGATGGCTCGATCTGGTTCTAAGGGTTCTACAATCAATATTTCGCAGATGACAGCTTTGGTAGGACAACAGTCTGTTGAAGGTAAACGTATTCCTTTCGGTTTCAAATATCGATCCCTCCCCCATTTCACCAAGGACGATTACTCTCCTGAGTCAAGAGGTTTTGTCGAAAACTCGTACCTTCGAGGTCTTACACCAACGGAGTTCTTCTTTCACGCAATGGCTGGTAGAGAAGGTCTCATTGACACTGCTGTCAAGACTGCTGAGACTGGATACATCCAACGTCGTCTTGTTAAGGCACTGGAAGATGTCATGTCCAAGTATGACGGAACTGTCAGAAACTCCTTGGGTGATATCGTTCAATTCATCTATGGTGAAGATGGCTTGGACGGTGTCTTCATAGAAAAGCAGCGCGTGGACCACATCAATATGAACGATGAAGCATTCAATGACCGGTACCGCCTCGATGTCATGGATGGAACGAACCCTATCTCCTCTGATTTGCTCGAGCATGCCAACGAGCTTGATGGCGACCTTGCTGTCCAGCAACTTTTAGACGAAGAATATGAACAACTCCGGGAAGACCGAAAGATGCTGCGCGATGTCAACTGGAAGAAGAAGGATGATGAGATGATGCAACTTCCTCTGAACATCATTCGAATCATCGATAGCGCCCGAAGACTTTTCAAGGTTGACGATTCCCAGCGAAGTGATTTGCATCCTGCAGAGGTTATCCCACAAGTCAGAGCCTTGCTTGACCGTATGGTAATTGTCCGTGGTGATGATGACCTATCGAAGGAGGCCCAGGTTAACGCTACTCTCCTCATCAAAGCTCATATTCGTTCTCGTCTCGCGTTTAAGCGCGTTGCCTTTGCTATGCGCCTCAACAAGCTTGCATTCTCACATATCCTCGGAGAATTGGAGAGTCGCTTCACACGCGCTTTGGTAAACCCTGGAGAAATGGTGGGTGTGTTAGCGGCCCAGTCCATTGGTGAACCTGCCACCCAGATGACTCTTAACACTTTCCATTTTGCTGGTGTGTCATCTAAGAACGTCACTCTTGGTGTACCTCGTCTTAAGGAAATTCTGAATGTCGCCACCAATATCAAGACACCCTCTATGGTCGTTTATCAGGAAGAAGGAGCCGACCAAGAGTCAGCGAAGCTTTTGCGGAGTGCTGTCGAGCACACTAATCTGCGCTCTGTCACTGCTGCAACAGAAATTTATCACGACCCAGACATTCAGACCACGACCATTGAGAACGATGTGGATATGGTAGAATCCTATTTTATCATTCCAGAAGAGGGTCACGATGATCCTGATAGTCAGTCTAGATGGCTTCTACGTATCATTCTTGATCGCCAGAAGATGCTTGACAAGGGTCTCAGAGTTGAGGATGTCGCCATGAAGATTAAGGAGAACTATTCCAAGGACTTGGCTGTCATTTTCAGTGACAACAACGCCGAGGAGATGGTTATCCGTATTCGAATGATGAAGCAGGGAGGAAAGTCGGAATATGACGATGACGATATTGAAGAAGACATCATGCTTAAGCGTCTTGAAGCCCACATTCTCGACACTCTTACTCTTCGTGGTGTCAAGGATATTGACAGAGCTTTCTTGAACAAAGAGACCAAACTTATCGAGACACCCGAGGGTGGACTGCTTGCTAGTAAGGGTGATCCTCGCTGCGAGGAGTGGTATCTAGATACCAGCGGAACTGCTCTTGCTGCTGTGCTTAGAGTACCTGGTGTAGACACCACTCGCACGTACTCCAACCACTTCATCCAGGTCCTTGAAGTCTTCGGTATTGAAGCTACCCGATCCGCGTTGATGCGTGAATTGACACAGGTGCTGGCCTTTGATGGTTCGTACGTCAACCATCGCCATCTTGCTCTGCTTGTAGATGTCATGACATCTCGTGGACACTTGATGGCGATTACCCGTCACGGTATCAACCGTGCTGATACTGGAGCTTTGATGAGATGTTCCTTCGAGGAAACTGTCGAAATTCTTCTGGAAGCCGCAGCTGTTGGAGAATTGGATGATTGTCGTGGTATCTCCGAGAACGTCATGCTTGGTCAACTCGCACCCATGGGCACTGGCGAACTTGAGGTTCTCTTAGATCCTAAGATGTTGGATACTGTCATTTCCGACAATGGTCGGATGGGTCTCATGCCTGGTCTTGGCGTCAAAGGTAGTGACGGTGGTGCTGCTACTCCTTATGATAGCGGATCGCCTCTTAACGATGGCGGTGGCTACCTTGGCACTCCTGACTATGGCGCATCATTTTCGCCTATTGTTAGCTCTGGCAGTGATACGCCAACTGGATTTGTCACAGAATACGGCGGGAATCACGGTTTTGGTGGCATGAGTCCTTATGGCAACCGAAGCCCTGGTGGTGGCCTCGGCGGCTATAGTCCATCGTCACCTTTCAGCACCAGCCCTGTTTCACCTGGATTTTCTCCATCAAGCCCTGGCTATTCGCCTACTTCTCCAATGATGGGTGCTACGAGCCCTAATTATGCATCTTTTACACCAACCTCCCCGGCGTTCACGCCAACTTCCCCTGCATACAGTCCAACTAGTCCTTCATTTGTGAGCCCAACTTCTCCAAGTTACTCTCCGACTTCTCCGAACTACTCTCCTACGAGCCCCAATCTACATGGTGCAAGCCCCACTTCACCATCGTACAGTCCAACTAGCCCGAGCTATTCTCCCACCTCGCCCAACTACTCGCCTACAAGCCCCAATTTCGCAGGAGGTAGTTCGAAGACCTCCCCTGGCTCGGGACTGTCCCCAACAAGTCCCGTCTACAGCCCGACATCTCCCAACTGGAGTCCGCATTCGCCTCAACAGGGCAATGTCACATCTCCGAAATAGTAAGTGCCTACCATGCCGCATTGACTATAACCTATACTAATAAGATTACAGCTCTCCAACGAGTCCATCATAGCACGTATATCCTTTCCCCCGAGATGTACCATGTCTAACAGTCCTTCTAGTTCCCCAACTTCTCCTCAGTTCTCTCCGACGTCTCCACGTAGCTGAGAGTAGACATTCCGTCCTAATGTATCAACAATACCCTAAAAAAAGACCTACACGCATACGGTGGGAGTTCGGATTTGAGTGCTTCTTTGAAAGCACAGTAATTCTTTTCGGCATTTTATTTTTGCTTGGCGTAAAGGCAGCATTGATCTCCAAGAGAGGAGAGACTTTTTACTGCTAGACTCTTACTTTCAGCCACCAAATTGTATTAGGGCTGACTTTGGTTTTTTTATCTACTGCATATGAGCGATGACAGGATGGGGGTCGTTCGTGATTGGAGCAAGGAAAAGCGAAAACAGCGGAGCACAAGAATTGTAAGAGACAAAAAGAATTGATGAGTTTATGCTCTCTATAATGATTGTGTTTATTATTTTGCCTCCAAGGTGATGTATTCATTGTTGCTTAGGTTTGGTGGAGAGGAGCTGTCTATAGTCATCACGTGTGGAGCTCTCGTTCTTGCTTTGACGAGTTTCCTTCTTTCCTTCTTTCCTTAAGCAACAATGCACATGTCACCCCTCCCCAACAAGTTTTTCAACCCATCTTCCACCCTCCATCCTTCTTCTCCTCTCATCTTCAGCAACAACAATAACAACAACAAACAAATCTCCAATCCAAGTCAAAAACAATACGATACCTACCATCGCCAGCTTCAGGTTACATCCGGTCAAAGCTTATGCATTCCATCGAATCCTGGGTCCGTTCCAGGCCGTACAGTCATGGGCAGTGACTGGCGGGATGTGTTCTGCATGCCGAGATACGGGAGTCTGGACAGATGTGTGCTTCGATTTCTTGTGGGATGCGGGTTGTGAGATTCTTTCTGTGGGGCTTTCTTTTCTTTTGCTGGCTTGATCATCTTAATCATCTTTTTTCTTTGTTTCTTGAAGTGTTGGTGCCAGTGGTGGGTGGCTGAGGAGAGTGTTGAGGGGAGTGGAAGGGTGGTGAGGTTTTAATGTTGTGAGTACTCCTTCCTCGTCTTTACCCTATGCTGCTGAACCTTTCGGGGCTGGTGGGCAAACTTCTCGTCAGCTTTTGGCATTGCTTCATCTTCTCTCTCAATGTTGTGATGAATGGCCAAAGACCGGTCTCAAAGTTTGTCTGGTGTAGGAAGAAAGCCTACTCGATCCCGAAGAACGACTTTCATCATTGAGTTAGTTCTAGTAGTCTGGTTGAGAGTTACCCCAACTCCCCAATCACAGTCTTGGTATGACTGACAGTGGTTTTTATTTCCTAGAGCAATTCAATGTTCAAAGCCACACGAGTAGGAATTTTGTCTCTGTACTTAGCATTCTCCTCTTTCTCCTTTAGATTTAGTCCTGGACTTCACAGAAACAGCATACTCATCAACCATCTCTCTCAGCCTTGACATGCTAGAGAGCCAGCAAGCCTGACTAACGCTCGTTTAGTTTTAGCTTTGTGAAGTCGGAGGATACAATCTGTGACCAAGTACAATACTCTTCAATATTACCATTACCAAGTCTTCTTATGGTGATTGTGGTTGTGATTGTGATACCTTGAAAACTTTCCATATCACTTGTTTTTCTGAAGCTATACTTACTGTACTCTTTCTATGTTCAGCACCAAGGAGATTCTAAACAGAGGACCAAGATCACAATATGATATTCTAGAAGTCTTAAAGTGAACATGGGCACATTCTGGTGTGAACAAATCTACTAAAGCAATGGCAATTGCCCATCAGTTGACTATAATACATGCCTGGACGGCAATGAACTCCAGAAGTTTGTAATTAGCAAATGCTGGAGATACGTTTGCCTGTGTATCAATCATGGACAAAGACCACCGGTATCCTCACGCAAATTCCACGCACCAATTCCCAGCCTGGCCATATGAGATGTAGCAAAAGAAAAAGAAAAACGAAAACGGAGCCCTAAAAGTAAACATAGCAATGCTACTGTTCCATCTCGGAGGAAGCTGCAGCCCCTGGGATGATTCCATCCGGCTTGACCCAGTTTGTGAAATCCTGCTTCATCTTCTGAACTTGGTCTTGGTCCATGTTCTTCATCCAAGCATTGTTCATCACAAACTTTTCTTCAAACCTCTCGCGTTTGTTAGCTAGAGAGGCTTTATGCTTCTCCTTGTAGTCGCCGCCATTCTCTTTCGAGATGAGGTTGTTCGCAAAGAAGGCCCAGTCTTGGGTATGGTTTTTGTAGACCAACTTGTATGAATTGACACATACGCGAAGCACTAAGTCTTCTACACATCGAAGTGGCTTTGCTAGAGGTAGATCTTCGGAATCGGTGTCCGCAGCAAGGTTTCGGCGGAGAAGACTAGGGTGCATATGTTGACGGTTTACTCCTTCAGTAGGTTCGACTCGGACGTATGACGAGATATAATACTGCCATTGTTGCTTTCGGTCCATGTCATTCATGTCGAAGGTCGTATCGTCTTTGTGAACCCACTGCACGGTGGCTTCCATTTGAGAAGGAAACTAGTTATGAGTGTTAGAGGGAAGTTTAATGTTTAATAGAAGCATTTTCGGAACGGATAAACATACCCATTTAATGTGAAAGAGCTCCCCGTCTTTTATGTACTTTGCAGCCTGCTTGCGTAGATTGATCTCGGTGTCGTACGTCATTGTCGTCTCTCTCAACTCTCGGTTCTTGTAGAATTGTTCCATGAGATCTGGCGTCTTCTCCTTTTGGTCCTGAGAATTGCAGGTGGCACCAAGTTTGCAGAGGGTCTTCAGGAGGTCTGCAACCGAGTAGAGTTGCCAACCCTTTTTGAGATAGTAATGGCGCAAGAAGTCCTCATACTTTGTCGAATCAATGTCGTTTGTGATAAAATCTTCAACCAATGACAAGGTCTTCGTGTAGTAGGTGTCGGTATTGTCATCTCCAAAGTAGTCGTTCGTGTCAACCAAAAGTCCAATTTCCTTGGCGGCCTTGTTCATTTTCGAATTCTTGACTTCTTTGATGACATCCTCTTCAGCATTCTTGAGCTCGTGGAGACGTCGGTACAACTGATGGAAGATAGTAAAGAAAACATAGATGGTCTGATTGCAGTACAAGCTGTAGAATTCACGCTCCTGCGGCTCATCAGATTTCAACTCGCGATTCAGCGGCTCGGTTCCTTCGGAGGCCGTAGCTTCAAGGGGAAGAGTTGTCCAGCGGTCATTAGTGACTTCATTGATAGCTTGGTCATCTGCAGCTTCGCCCATAGTCTCATCCACGATAGAATTGACGTCTGGCGTTGACTCCCTACTTCCAGAAGCACTGCCATCTTGATGGCTGCGGCCTCGGGCGCCATTCCGGGGTTTGTCGAGTACTCCTCGGCGCAGGTCGTTCTTCTTTCCGTTGAAAGGACGCCTACCTCGACCATTTGAGAGCTCGGGAGGGTTCTCTTCTTCATCATCCCCAAAACCTCGATCGATATCAGCAGTGCGTTCGTCGACCTCGTTTTGTGGAATATCGAAGAATGTTGAAACGAATCTTTCAAAAAATTGAATAATACGACGCTTTTCGCTGTTGTTGTGCTGCGAGGCGGTAGAAGCATAGAGAATCATGATACGAACGACATCTAGAATGACCTCCTTATCATTGAATTCATGAGAAAACTGAGGCTTCAAGCTTCCACCCTTGATGTTCCTTTGACGTCGCTGCTCCTCATGTTTGGTCTTGATCACATCGACCAGGTGTTTCGCAGCGAAATTCTTCTTGTCGGCCTGTTTAACATGGATTCCCATATGGTCAAGACTCTTCAAGTACATGGCCTGTGTCTGCGCATGCCACACTTTCTCCCATTCCCGCTGTACACAAGTCAGTTTCGCGTCTCGAGGAGGGGTTTTCGGGAAAATTACCTGGGTGAACCGCCACTCCTCATCTTTCTGCTTCAAACGTGCCAGTACGACAGGTAGAACGGCAGAGGGATCCTTGAACAAATCAAGCGTAACCTCTGTTCCTCTCTCTCCGTAAATTTTCTTAAGGACGCGTCTGTAAATAGCTGGACTCTGTCCTGCGAGTCCCATGGGCATACGGAATGATTCTCTCTCTGCAGGGTCCATGGAGACGATATTCTGGGCAATGGGCTCGAGTAGCTGAATAACCTTGGCATTGGCTTCAATATTGAAATCGTAGTCATGACGTTCTTCCTCAATTCGGTGCAAACTTTCCTCGAAGATGTTCTTGCGATGTGAGACGAAGCCGGAATCTTCTGAGGCCCATGTGGGATGGGAGGCCCAATCGTCATTGAGAACACTCTTGCACATCTCATCGCGCCCACTGCAAGGCTTTTCGCGCTCCTGAAACATACTGTCAGCATCATTCATGTCAATCGTTCCTGTGTAATCTTGCCGCCTTCTTGATGTCCAGAGTTGCCAATGTTCTGCGTCGTTTTGCTTCTGGCAATTCATCCAAGTCAAACTTGCGCTTCACACAAGCCGGACAGGCGAGAAACGCTGTCTCGTGGGAGCAGCCTGACTCCAAACATATGTACATGTTCTGATTCCATGGCATAGAAGAAAGGGGATGGTCAGATATCGGGATGGGTGTCTGTCGGGAAAACATCCCAAGGCAAGAACGAAGGTTGGTCCAGAATTGCAACTAGTCAAATAGCAACTAGCTAATCGTTTGCACTAGTCCTGGACAATGACATTGAATAAGATCAAAAGTGGAAATCGAACTCACCCTCTTTGGCAGCAAACGATAACTAGGTCCAAATCCGCGACAATTGCTCAGCGCAACTCTTCCTGTTGGCACTTTCACTCGATTGTCAATAACTTCATCATGTCCGTCATAGTTGACGAACGCCTTGAACCAGTTCATTAATTCGGGATTCCCCCCAATGAACACGCCGGCTTTCTGCACAAGCACATTCCGATCGATGAGATCCTGAGAGAATATGTTGCAAAGCTTCAGGAACTCGTTCATGTGCTGTTTGTTGGCAATGTACTTCTTGACACGATCAAAGAACGCTAACTCTTCTGAAGACGCAGCAGAAGTTGGGTGAGGTTGAAGAGGTTCCGGGACGATTGGAGTTAAAGTAGGCGACACAGCTGGAGCATCTGATGCAAGAGGACGATTGTGGTTGAGCTTTGCTCTCTGCAATGCAACATGATTAGAATGAAGACCACGGGAAAGACCTTGAGCCGTTGCTCAGGAACTCACCTTATTTGCGGCGCCTGGGCCCATGGTTCCTCCACGGACGTTACTTTCAGTGACAATGCCGATTTGAGATCCAGCAATTGCGGAAGGATTATTACGAGGGCGCTTTTTGTTCTCCTTTGCGCCAGAGGCTGTGAAGGTTCCTACTGGTGGCATCTTCGCCTCGCTGCGTCCACCTTGGGGTGTCTGTGAGGCGGCGGCTAGGCTAGCAGCTTCTTCCGCAGCTTTCTGTGCTTGAGCTTGTTTTGCGGCTGCCGCAGATTCTGGAAGGAACTGCTTAAAGTCTTCTAGAAGGTCTGGAGCTGTGTTAAATAGGGTTGTTACCTGGCGGTAGACGTCTTGGATAGGTTTCGATTCGCGTTGGTAAGTTTGGAGAATTTCGAGGAATTGTTTGTAAATTTCTGGTTGAGACTGAAAGCGATTCTTCAAAATTGATTGTTAGCCTCGCGCTTAAGGCTTCCAACGCGACCAACTATTTCTTACCTTTATTTTGTTCACATAACTGATCGCATGATTGAATTCAACTGGGCCTCTTTTTTCCATCCCTGGTTGAGCACCATTCATCCCGACCTGCTCACCTGGAGTTGGTGTCTGGGTATTTCTAGGCGGTTGGCCTACAGCAGCAACAGCATTAGTAAGTTGGGAAACTCCTCTTTGCTCCCGCTGATGGGCAGCAGCAGCAGCCTGTTGCGCTTCATATGACGACTGTTGAGCCTGGTTCTGAGCATACGAAGGCCCACTATTCTGATTTTGGGGGCTGAATACAGCCTCGGGACTCTCGATACTATGATGGGGCATCTGTTGCCAATTGGCTGGTCGTTGAGCACCATAGTAACCATTGCTGGCACTACTTTGCCCCATTCCAGCCTCTTGCTGCATCGCCCGTCCTGGAATGGACTGAACTGTGGTCCCCATGGGTGTTGTCACTCGAATTGTATTTGGATCAGTTCCAGTACCACATTCAATTCGATATCCTGGAGGGAGGAACGTGTTGAACCCTTGAATGAGGTTGGGATGCCCAGCAAAAAGGTCCGAGACTCTATTTATCACGCCTGGAGTATCGATCCTATGTTTGTCAGTAAAACGCAACACAGAATTCTAGCAAGTCAATATATATAGACTTACGATTGGCTCTTGAAATCTTTCATGATATCCAGGAATTTGTTATAGACTTCAGGCTGGTCTGCAAATTGTACTTTCACTTGGTCTAGATAGCTTAGGGCGTCCTAAAAGTGCGTTGATGTCAGTCCAGAATCAAAGAGATTAGGAAAGAATATTGGATAGTCAAGCGTTCTCTTCCATGTTCAATAGCGGACGAAGCTACTAGGCTCAAGTTCGTTTAACAACGGTTTCGGGACGACTTTTCATGGCGAGCACATAACCACAATAACTAGTGTTATCTGGTTTCCAACTCTAGAACTATATAATTGGCAGAGGGGTTGGAGGAATAGCTGTCGTGGCAAAGCCCACACTCATTTATCAAGGTTCACACGTACGTTAAGAATAGGTTGCTGTCCACCAAGGGCAGTACCGGGAATTCCCTGGTGTGCTGAGTTACCGGTCATTGGTCCTGCAAAGGGAATTTGTTGCAGTCTGGCGGCGGCTTCTTGCTGTTGCAACGCACCTCCGAACCCACCGGGCCCTCCAGGTACTCCAAGTCCAGCATTTCCAGGGGCATTATGGTTCAGCAGATTTGGGCCAAACATCTGGTGCTGCTGCTGCTGTGTTGCTGCACTTTGTTGATTGTGCTGAACCTGGCGATCGTTATGGAGAGGACCACCGAAAGCATTTCCAGGACCACTTGGCGCACCAAGAGGCCCTGCAGGAGGAGCACCACCATGATTTGCGAGAAGTCCACCAGGACTATGTATGGCACCCGGCAAGCGGGATGCGACCGGCTGATGAATGGGAATTGAACCGGTGTTATTCTGATGAGGGGGGGTCGGTTGGTGCTGCTCTCGAAGTTGCCTCTCCCTCTCCTGCCTTTCCCTTTCCTGTCGGTCATTATGTTCCCGCTCATGACGAGCAATATCTTCTTGCTGCCTCATTTGGTGCAGTCTATGCTGCTGCTCATTGTACTGCTGTTCCTGATCGAAGTTTGAGCCATGCGGCCCGCCGTGAGGTTGGTTCATCCTCGAGATAATTTGAGAATAACTCAGAAGAGCATTCGGCAGATCGAGTCGCTGGGTGCTTGCGCACAGGATAGAGATATTTTTGTGTTTAAATATACGAGTTGGTAGTTCCGAAGTGCAGTTTCAACCAGCTGTGGGCTGAGTTTTGTAGAGGACTGAAGGGTGTTGACAGAGGCGTTGCTCAGGATTTACTGACGATTGCGCATATATTCGTACAATCATTCACTCATACAGATGATGGAGATAAGATGAGCTTATGACGCGCTGTAACTCAACGCCAGAAAGATGCAAGCTGTATCGCACTGAAGGTTGATTCTCCTAATCGCGAAGATGGAGCTTCTCAAGCATCACCGGCTCTTTAAGTTTTTCCGATTGCCGTGATTTGGAATTACGTAAGGAACCCTACTTCATTTGATCAGGTGCTTGACGTGGATGTGCAACTTTTTGAACAAGTTGTTATGAATTATGAAGGAACATTAAGCAACCTATGCATTGGTTGTGCACTTACCTCATAATAATCAACAAACGGCGAATCTGGTATGCTTGAAACGTTAGCGATGCTGAGGCGATCCATGATCAGGAAAAGCTGAGAACCTGAGATGTGGGCTTATAGATCTGATATGTAGATCATATCTATACTACAAGCCTGACCCTAAATAATGCATGTAGTAAAAAAAGAGTAGAGTTCCCGGGGTGTATTAAAGATGCTTGAGGGAATGAGGAAGTCAAGCGATGTAGGTAGATAGAATACTTCTAGAGTTGACCTTGCATATCTTGGAGAAGTCATGATATTTTGTCTCCTAAGCCGTGACCGAGAACTATTTTGTAGCATGCGACAGAGGTTAACATGCATCATTTGTCTCAAGAGACTCTCGGCTTAGTAGTCAGTGAAAAGACGTGTTATTCAAGGTGGATTATTCATCTATCTAATCTGACACACTGAAGTATCTCACGCATTGCATATCAGGAGGTACAGTCCCAACAGAAAATGCCTAATTTATGTCTCGGCCTACTCCGCGCTGCTAGATCTTGAGAATTCAAAGGTGCTCGTCTAGTCGTACTACGCTGCTAGGTGGAGGGAGAAGACTCGGTGGAATCCAAGTACCCACCAAAAGAGGAAACCAAAATCCTAAGTCCCAAGGCTCATAACTCATTATTATCTGCTATACCCATCCAATTCCCGCCATCCCATAATTACCATGCTTAAATGCTATTAAATCAAAATGCTTCTCAAGCATAATTTCTTCTCAATAATTAGCTTCGCAGATTCCTAATGGAGGAAAATACAATCTCACCTAACACCTTTCAAAATCCAGACTTCGCCATTATACACTTTGCTAGCCACGCTTCCAACTTCGATATTGCCCGGTTGGATCTGCCATGTTAATCAGCACCTAGTTCCATCCCACTCTGGAGTAGAAGAATGCCGTACCATCTTCTTTCCATCCTTGCTCTCCCACCACACTTCTCCGCCACCAAGTGTCTGCACCTTGTCGCCCTCTTTCCAAGGACTGAGTGGTATTACATGCGCTTCAACGAATCGCCTCAAGTTTCTGTTTGCCCTCTCTTGGCCATCATCGCCTTCATAAGCATCAGTCCCCAGCTTATCATAATCTTCTGGATCCTCCCAAGGTTTCCTTGGAAGCGCAGTAATCGCAGAATTTATTGGCGCAAGTATCGTTGTATTAGAACTGCTGTCTTCGAGACGCTTTGTGAGGGCGGATATGTCACGAGTGAACCCAGCAAAGATGTTGATACTTCGATCACGACCCAGAACATCTGAGAGGATTACTGTATCGCTATCTGCTGGCGTGGATATAGAGGGGTCCTCGGATGGAGGCATAGCGGGTCCTAGGTTGTTGGGTTGGTTCAGAATGGGGCGTTGAGAAGTGTCTTTGATACTCAAGGCCGACACTGCAAAGGTTGCAGTAAGCAGAGAGATAAGATGAGTGTATCTCATATTGATGGATGTTTGTTGACTTTGCCTTGATGAGCTTTACTGCAACTACGGCGAGGCTTTGACGCTGCTGCCCGATGACGATGACCGGCTTGACGTCTCGCTTGTGATGTGCATCACTGGAAACTCCACCATTCCGCAAATCGGAGCCTTGCGAAGAATGTTCCGTGAGTCAGACCGCCTGATTTGGCCGGGCTGAGAAAAATATAAATCAAAACATATCAGGTCACCATTGAACGTGTTTTCGCTATACAACCTCGTGGCGAAACATCATGTCTGGAACAATTCTTCATCTGCGCTCCGAGTGTAAGTCTCTTGCTGTCATGCTTATATGCGACTTCAATGGCTCATAGATCTTAGTGGGCAAGGCTCTCGAGCACCGATCTGCCCTCACACCTACAACCACCAAGGCTCTCATAGACGCAGGATACACAGTTAGGGTCGAGCGCAGTCCAGAGCGTATCTTCGACGATGAAGAGTTTGAGAAAGCAGGAGCTACATTGGTTCCCGAGAACACATGGCGCCAAGCACCCAAGGAGCACATCATTATTGGTTTGAAGGAACTCCCAGTGGATGATTGTGAGTACATACATTCAATTTGCAAGCGTCTGCGGTTCCTGATGAACCTTTAGTCCCTCTAGAGCATGTACACGTCCAATTCGCCCATTGCTACAAGCAACAAGGAGGCTGGGAGAAAGTCCTCTCTCGTTTCCCTCGTGGCGGTGGAACTCTGCTTGACCTCGAATTTCTCACCGACGATCGCGGCCGCCGTGTTGCAGCCTTTGGATACCATGCTGGTTTTGCTGGCGCAGCTCTAGCTCTCCAGACATGGGCATGGCAACTGACACACCCGGCCTCTGAGCCCTTTCCCAAGGTCGAGAGCTACCCCAACGAAGGTGAATTGATTGTCGACGTCAAGAAGGCGATTGAGGAGGGAACAAAGAAGAGTGGCAAGGCACCTCGTGTTTTGGTTATTGGAGCCCTTGGTCGTTGCGGCAGTGGTGCGGTCGACTTGTGCTTACGCGCTGGTGTTCCGGATGAGAACGTACTCAAGTGGGATTTGGCCGAGACTGCTAAGGGTGGACCTTTCCCTGAGATTGTGGAGAGCGATATCTTCATTAACTGCATCTATCTCATGTCCAAGATCCCCAACTTTGTCGATATGCAAAGCCTGGATACCCCTGATCGTAAGCTATCGGTCATCTGCGATGTCAGCGCCGATACTACGAACCCCAACAATCCTATCCCCGTCTACACAGTAGCCACGACATTCACTGAGCCTACAGTTCCAGTTGAGGTCAAGGGCGAACCCAAGTTGAGCGTGATTAGCATTGATCACTTGCCAAGTTTACTTCCAAGGGAGGCAAGCGAGGCTTTCAGCAAGGACCTTCTGCCAACTCTATTGCATTTGAAGGATTGGAAGACATATCCCGTCTTTTCACGGGCGGATAAGTTATTCCAGGAGAAGGTTGCTACATTACCCAAGAGCGAGCTGTAGATAACGAATCTTTCGGGCGTTCTGATATGAGATATAAGGTATAGAGAAAAGAATTCATGACACTCGGTACATAGTACTTATGGTTCTACCCCTATCCTCCGACCGACTGGCCTACATTGTGATTGTTAGTAAAATCCAAACTGAACAAAGGACCGAAGCAAAAAATTTGTAACATCAATTCATAGGGTCTCTCAGGACCTTGTACCGGAATGTCCTATAGTGGGCTACAGACGCAAAAGAGTTACAGCAAAATTTCAAAATAAAAAGACAATGCTTCACTAACAGATATAGGTCTTATAAAAGAATGAAAATTGCCTCAAGCCTTAGAACTAGACAACCACAATACAGCTATCATGCAAATTGCTTTTTAAGATATTAAGTTCATTAGGGCCATATATCAAGTCAGTTACTCACATTACCTGCAAGATATAGCTTCAGTGATGTTGCAAGAAGTAATAAGCGAATACACTGAAATAGGCGACGATAGATCGTGTATTTGAAGCGATGCTTGAGCGCGAGTTCTAAACATTAAATTTGCCATTAGTATTCGAGTTAAAAGGATAAAAGCATTTGAAATCTTTCTACTGCATAGCCGTATCAAGCCCATCTCCATCGCGTCTTACCTGAGGATCATAGATGAACATAGCCTGTTATCAAACAGATTCTCATTTTTCGAAATGCATAGCGTCAAGTCTCCTAAAACCAAATCCATGCCCACCTCCTCATCCTCTGAATCTTCTGTGCTTGAACGTATAATTCTAGTTTACATAGCCCGTATAGGACGGCTGAGAATTTTATCCAAATCTATCTAGGATCCGGAGAGGATGACATGGAGAATGCTAGTAGTATAGAGGATATAAAATCGCCTAGAGCAACAGTAACTGTACTAGGAACTTGGAAGTTTAATTTCTCTTGGTTTGGAGTCCTGTTCTCGCAAGTACTCAAAGCCTCGGCCAATACGATAATTAGTCTAAGGCTAAGATATAGTTTGGGTGCTGTCAAAAAACTTATTACTGTTTCCCTAATTTTTGAATTTGCTACAGCACCTTTAAGTCCTGCAGATCCAACGTTCTTCAAGTCTCCCAAAATGTACCTACTCTAGAACAATATCATCGTCCACTATATTCTCTGCAACAATTCCAGTGTATATAGCTAGTAGAGGTCGATCAAGAAATTCATCTAGACCGGATCCAGAGATGATGATATTCGAGAAGCCTGGTGGTATAGAGAATACAAAGTCGTCTGACGCAGACGTGACTATGCTAGGAGGAAGTGTGATTTGTGTTGGTTCGGATTCATGTTCTTGTAAGTACTCAAGAACACGCATTTGCTATAGCATCTTTAGGTTCTTCTTTAGTGCCCAATCATCTTTATACCAACTATCATTGCGTTTAGCATGATCATGCTCGACAGAGGTATTTTCAGCTATTGACTCCTTAATATGACCAATTATTTTGTTTCTATATGCATATTCTGGGTATTCATCCCCGTAGGGCAAATCCAATATTCTTCACCACTAGCCTCATGTATAGCAGTCAAATGACGGATCTAGGTCGTTCTTAGTATATACGTAAAACCTCATTAGTAGAGTGCTAGAGTATATTTTATAAACATTCGACCATTGTTTCTGCTTTGTCTCTCCGTCTAATGTTGGATCATCTAGACAGAGCTGGCATTGGAGGTCGCTTTATTCTGGCTTGAAGAATCTGTCCTTAGAAGTATATTCAAGGAATATTCACCAAGGAAGAAAGGTTCAAAATTTATGCTGAAGAGAGCCTCGCAGCTCGCTGACGATATTGAAATCGGGACACTAAACAAGCGAAAACCAAGGAACCAGAGAAGGACACAATATATACCTAAGTGGGCTACTTTAATAATAAGATTCACTCAAATAATTCAAATCAATTGAGTTGCCTAAATAAGTCAGTCGCTCCAATCAGGAGAGCTACTCAAATCAAGTAGGTTACTCAAATCAAGTGGGTTACTCAAATCAAGTGGGTTACTCAAATCAGGATAGCTACTCAAGGTACCTATTTACTGTAGTGTCTCAAATAGCGCTAGTAGTAACTCGCTTAGGTACTTAGTGCAAAAGACAGCCAAGATAACCGATTAGCCGAATGCCGATGGAATCTCCACAACTCACAAAAGTACAGAACCGTCAGAACAACGCAAAAGACTCAACTACTATTTAAACTCCTGTAAAAGAGTGTTCAAAAGATAAAACAAAAAGAGCAAAAGAACTGGACACTGTGGGAATTGAACCCACGACCTTTCATAGTGTCAACTCCAAGTGATGGATGTTGCGAAACGAAAATCATACCCCTAGACCAAGCGCCCTGTTTGATTTGTTTGCTTCATTTCTCGTTAACTGCATACATGTGGTATTTTGTAGCCTCTTGAGCTTTCGGCTCACAAGGCGGCAAAACCTCGCTTCGCTTCCAGGCAGTAACTTGTTCCTTTTCACAACACCACTTCACCTGCCCTCTCCTTACCAAAGAACATTACTGCTGAAAAAGTAACCAACTTTCAGGGAAAATGGCCAACTCAAAGTAAGTCTCTCTTTTGAGTCTTTGACGTAGCTTGAACAGATGCTGATACGTCATAAGATATGAATACGTGAAAGCGTTTGAGCAACCAGACCTATTGATTCCAAACACCTGGATTGTAGTGCGCATAGACGGAAGAGGATTTCACAAGTATGAAAATATATCATATCATTGCTCATTAAAAGACTGATGTTCCTGTAGGTTCTCAGACAAGCATGCTTTTGTGAAACCAAATGATCGTCGAGCGCTTGATCTTATGAATGCTGCTGCCATGAAAGTTATGTCCGAGCTGCCGGATATCGTGATTGCGTATGGCATTAGTGATGAGTACAGGTAAACCACCCCATTATGACTTCGCTTTGTTGAGCAAAGCTGATTTGGTTTTAGTTTTGTCTTTCACAGATCATGTGCGCTTTTTGAACGGCGATCAAGGTATGACTCTTCCCCCAAGCCTGAAGCATGAGATTTTGAACATGAAGCAGTAAGCTTGTGACTACGGTCGTATCTACATTTACAGCATACTATGTGCACCTTTGGGCATCTTTCTTTCCTCAGCAACCGCTCACATCACCTCTTCCAAGTTTTGATGGTAGAGCGGTGCAGTATCCAAGTGTGCAGAATCTGAGAGACTATATGAGTTGGAGACAAGTTGATTGTTGGTTTCCTATACAATATGCAGGAGAAAGAGACTAATAATCTCTAGGTCACATCAACAATCTTTATAATACCACATTTTGGGCACTGATACAGAATGGTGGTATGGATGCAAAAACTGCTGAGAAGGAGCTTGCTGTAAGTGGAGCATACTGAACAAGAATCAAAATTGCTCATATAATCCCAGGGATCTCTCGCCGCAGACAAGAACGAGATTTTATTTTCGAGGTTCAAGATCAATTATAACAATGAGCCTGAGATCTATAAGAAGGGGAGTGTAGTCTTCCGTGATGTAAGTCAACTGTCTAGATTTTGTGAGCATCTTCTCATGGACTTAGTATGAATTGGTTGAGCCAGGCACCGCTGCTCTTGTAGAAGAGGATGCGGCGAAGACTGTGGATGAAGTACAGTTGTCGAAGACTCAAGAAGAAAAAGATAGAAAGAGACGGGCAAAGGCAAGAATCACAGTAGAGCATGTGGATATTATCAAGGATGAGTTTTGGGAGAGAAGACCGTGGCTGCTATCAAACAAGCCAGGAAAGATACCCAAGGAAACATGAAGGCGCTAAGAGAAAATCACATTTGCATATAACCAAGGATGAGTTTTAGGACAGAATGTCATGACTTGTATCAAACGAGCCAGGAAAGATACCCAAGACATGAAGGCGCAAATTTTGTTTAGTTAATTAGCCACACCCCAGAACTCCGCGCAGCGCTAAACATTCATGACAAAGTAAGTTCCATTCCATCTACTATTTCCGGCGCTTTTTCTTCTTTGCTTTCTCAGATGCATCTACTGGAACCTCTTCTGTTGCTTTAAGTAGTTTCTTCTGTCGTCTGCGCTCTTTGCGCTCTTCTTTCGTTTCAACCTCTACGGACTTATCCTCTTCAGTCGAGGGTGTATCTTCAGCTGATTCCTTGACTGTCTTTCTAAGCTTCTTTAGTCGTCTGCGCTCCTTCCGTTCTTCTTTCGACTCGGCCTCTGCTCCATTGTCGTCTGAAACTGCGCAATTGCCTTCCTTAGCAGCTGATTTCTGTGCCTTCAATTCTCGTTTCGCAGCTCTCCTCGCCCTCCGCTCCTCCTTTGTCTCCTCAACTTCATCCCTCTTCCGTTTCTTCGCAACAGGCTTCTCAGCTATAACCTCCACCCCCTTATCTTCCGGCGGCAACGTCCCAGTCAAACATCCTCCGCTCACAAAGCTAGCATAAAGGCCCCCTCCCTTCCCAACAAACCTCGCACCTCCCTTCGCAACCATATCCAAACCTCCATTCGTAACAGTCTGCACAACCGCTCCATCCTTGGACGTGTCCAATCCCTGCAGTGACTTATCGAATGCGTTCATCCACCACATATCACTCGTCTTATGCTGTTTCTTGCCAACTCCTAGGTTGTTTTGTTTCTGAGATACGAGGAGTGGTCGTGAGAGTCCGGTTTTGTCGCTCGTTGGATGGAGAGAATGCCCCGTTCCACGCCATCCTTGCGATGTTAGGAGGGCGTGCGCATCCATCTTGTGGTTTGTCTGGGGAGGATAGAGGCCTCTTGATGTGTGCGAAAAGCCCTTGGAAAAAGTGTCTCTTATCGCTTGCGACAAAAATTCCCAAGGGCGCAATCTTAGCGTCTTCTGGTTGCTTGGCAAGTAAATACGGGTCCGAGTCCGAGTACTTCATACCCGTGACCTTTACGGCACAATAATCTCCCCAACACCACAATCTTTTGTAAGGCTTCACTTGGTGATTGAGTCATTAAAACTCTTCCTATCGTTGCCTAACAACATTATGGCTTCTAGTATGCAAACGCCTGCCATGTCCAACCGATTTTGTTCCCATCCTTCGCTCTAATCATTCCAAACATCCTTAAAATGCCGTACTTAACCTACGAAGAGCCTGGAATCGCTTTGGTATTGACGCTGACCTCCTTCCTTGTCTTACTGAATGGTACTCGGCATATTCTGGACCGACTTCTCTATTGTGGACTGATTGGAGAGATCCTAATTGGCATTATTTGGGGTATGCCAGTTGGAGGAACGACATGGCTTTCGCACGGAACACAAAAAGCTATCCAAGCTTTTGGCTATCTCGGTCTCATCGGACTCGTTTTTGAAGGAGGATTAGGTACAGACCTTGTACTGTTGAGAAAATCTGCCGGCATGTCAATATCTGTCGCTACTATAGGGCTGCTCATGCCTATAGGAATGTCTTTTTTGCTACTTGTGTTTCCTTTCCCAAGTAGTACTGGCACATTGTTCCCAAGTCCTTTGGCAGGGTTTTCTGCAGGCGCTTCGCTTTGCAGTACATCCCTGGGCACAACACAAGCAATTCTCTCTTCAGCCAATATGCACAAGAATCGAGTTGGTGTTGTTCTGTTGGGAGCCGCTATGATTGATGATGTTGTTGGTTTGGTCATGGTCAATATTGTCACAACATTGGGCAATGGTGGAAGTGCAGGTTGGCCTATTGCTCGTCCTATTGCAGCAAGTTTTGGGATGCTACTTGTCACTATCTCTATTGCTCCTTTTGTCCTAAAACCGCTCTGGACTGCTATACGTGGGTATATCCAGCATGGCACCAATATGAGCTCTCCTCAATTCCCAAAGGATAACCTGCAGAGAAGTGCTGTGAAAGCTGTGCATGCTATACCACATCCCTCATTTTTACTCTCTACAGCAATCTTGATCATCTATGTCACAATTGCTTCTTTTAACGATGCGTCGATGTTGTTCGCTTCATTTATTGCTGGTGGTATTGTGAACTATCTATGGGACATTGGTACAGATGAGCAGCCAGATTTGGTACTTGCGAACTCTCCTGGCAAGATGTTCGAGGAGTACTACAAGCCTGCCATGGAGTATATTTTAGTGCCATTTTTCTTCGTAGGTCTCTCTTTCTTGTCCCTTCTTCACTAGAGCCCTAGTCATCTATTACCGGATACTCAATCTTTAAGTCAGTATGCACATTTGTGTCCTGAAAGCACATAGCTAACTTAGTTATAGGCCTCAATTGGTTTCTCTATCCCTATCACGAATATGTTTGTGGGATCTATTCTGTGGAAAGGTATCATATATGCTATTCTCATGATGGTCGCAAAAGGTCTCGTTGCCCTTGTGATCTATTCCGATTATTTCATGAAGATTCTACAGCAGAATAAATTCTCCATCCGCCGACGATCCAACAACAGACCTCAGCCACAGAGCCCTGAAAATCAGCAACGGCAACCCCGTACTGAGGAAACCTTAACAAGAGCGCCGCATTCGGCAGCATTGCTTATTGGCTTTGCTATGATTTCTCGAGGAGAGATTGGATTTTTGATCGCATCGTTATCCCAGAGTTCTGGAACGCTAACTCTAAGACATGGCGATGGATCGGAGGGTAAGCCTGGCGGTGAAGATGTTTTTCTTGTAATTGTTTGGGCTGTGGTTATTTGCACGATCATCGGTCCTATTGGGGTAGGTATATTAGTTAGGAGATTGAAACGAAGGGATGTTGTGGGTGGTTCGTCGGCTTGGCTATGAAGGGAATAGTAGTTGGTACCTTTCGTGCGAAAGTACAGTACTATCAGGAGACGGGCATCTGCATTCAAAACACCAACCTGGGGAGGATAGGGGCAAACCAGAGAACTACACCGCATCACCTTATCTCTGACGAAGATCATAACTTGTATAAATGATGCATTTGTGGCTTTTGAAAAGCTGAGTCACTGGATATCCCTAGCTCGTCAAAGCAAACATCCAGTCAGAGCTATTCTTCAACCTACCTATATATCGCTTGATATCAACTTGTTATATCACAAGTGTGTTACGAGTTCGTGCCCATTAGTAATATAGTTTTAATGTCTTTCAATCAATCAAGTACGGAGGTACATGGGTTAAGTATTGTACCTTGCAACGTCTGTGAGTACTGTTTGGGGCGTAAACGACCAAAAATGGCCAATAACAATCTGTACTTCTAGGATAAATAACGCGTATAACTTAGCACTGACTTAGTAGGGAACGATACTTAACCCATGTACCTCCGTAGAGGTTGCATCAGCTACTTGTTTAAAGTCTTCTTTTTGCCAGTATCAGCTGAGAAACTGTTTAATAGAGTTCATTCCGCATAGTGTTACTGGATGTCACACACCCTCTCAAACTTTTAAGATGCGGTAATGCTAAGCTTATGTCCATGTATCAAGGTCTCTACTGTATGACATACATGTTCCGTCCCTGCCTGGTGTCTGAATATCAGACAAAGTACTCGTACTTTATGTAGTCCACCACCTGCACAGACCCCTTGAATTATGAACTTGGACCATAATTGAGCCTATAGCTGCGAAACACTGTTGTAAAATAGTGCCTGCCCACAACTATAAGGCTGATGTGATACTACTATCCCCCCATCCCCCCTAAATAGAGGTTATTTGGTGGGCTCCGTGGGTCGGAGCTATAAAGGGTATACTCTGAGTGGTCAGGAGCCAGAGTACGTAGAAAATTCGAGAGGAGCATTTATTTTTATTTGTTA
The DNA here is from genome assembly GCA_003008705.1 of Pezicula radicicola. Taxonomy (NCBI): domain Eukaryota; kingdom Fungi; phylum Ascomycota; class Leotiomycetes; order Helotiales; family Dermateaceae; genus Pezicula; species Pezicula radicicola. The sequence goes on along the minus strand of PDUO01000013.1, from coordinate 34,148 downwards.
AACACCCTAGACAGCTCGGCCCACCCGCCCACCAAATAACCTCTATTTGGGGCGGCGGGGGATAGTAGTTCAAAAGTAGGAATTACCCAATGCGTCTGTCTAGGTTGGCGGCTCGCATGAAATAGACCCCTACAAAGCCTACATCCCTACTGTAGCCTTTGACATCACATTGCCATATTTCTCAGACCCTGGTCCGATCAGCGTTCGCCACACCGTGAAATCCTTGTTAAAATGTATGGTTCTGAATGGTGAGATCTCCCTGACCCTGACCCACCGAAGATCACTGCTCCAATCGCCGGGGACCGCCTAAAGTTGTACGACAAGGAACAATTCTCCACAGATCAAAGGGTCCAGAACGGAGCAGATGGCCTACCAACGTCCGAAGATCAGTCTGTTCTTGAGAGCACGGCGTCGATGATACGAAGAACAAAGTACCGGTATCACTGCAACATTGCTGAGCTAGGCTGTCATTCCCTCTCTGACTGCTTCCGTCGCAGAAAGAGAGTTCACCATCGAAGGATTCGCCACTGCAAGTGCTGGAGTTGAAGACTGGTTGTCTGCTGCTCAAGATCTTTCTCTTTAAGGGTCACCATTTTGTTCTAGGGATCCCAGCGTGCCTCCAACAACAATATGACAAGTAGTTTAGCGGACTCCCTTGCACCCCAGCGAATTTTCCTTTTGCCAGTCTAACACTCGGTAGGTGCTACCTTGGCGCTGCGAGACCACAAAGGTCGTTTCTTCTGCTTTTCCTACTCAACAAGATCGATAAGAGAAACAACCAGCTTCAGAGGATCCACATCACTTTTATCTTCACTTTTCAAGGACACAATCAAAGAAGCCCACCAGACAAACGCAACATCTTTTGACTGGGCAACATTCCCACTTCGAGGGTCTGGACTTCTGGACTTGGCACTCCACCACCGGGTCTAACCATTTTTATACTCAAGCTTCAATACCAAAACTCTAAACCCAACCGTCGCCGAAAGCCCGGCGCAAACTGGAGAAGCCACCAGCCATCAACAAGCAGCCTTATCTGCTATTTTTCAAAAGAAATCATTGCATATCTAATGAACATATCTACATCAAACCATTACTCTCGACACCCCGAACACGGCATTCGAAGCTGGGCAGCAGTTACTTAGGTCTTGAGAATTGGACGCCGTATTGTGGGGTGGTTGGTTCTATGGACATGACGCAGCACTTACCGCACACCGCACAACACTGAAAGGAGTAAAGGACATATAATTCCGAATTGGAATAACCTGTGCGCGCGGAGTTGGGGCGGAGAGCAGTAGAGCCGAGCCCACCTTAAGAGACGGGTTCTAGACACAGCACACAGGCCGCAACACCCATCGACAGTTTTCATACTGTCGGTGCCCAATGCTCGATGCGCTTGGAATAGAAATGAATTCTGTCGATAGCCTGCCAAATGGGACCTCTCCCTCGTCGGCGGGCCCTATGCCTATAGCACAAGAATCCTACTTCGACGACCACCAGCGACCTATATCATCTCTTCAAATACCTCCAGGCCAGATCGATGGAATCGAATCACTACAAGCCGGAAGCTATTTCGACGACCGTGGCCAGTCGCCCCAACGGCGAGGCTTAGGAAATAGCAGTCTTTTGGATTTGGACTTGGGTGGGGTTTCTTCCGCAGCTCACCTAGCAATTGCCGCTCTTCAATACTTGCCAATTCCCTTGATGGTTCTGAACAGCCTTAAGACTGTGGTTCTGGCCAATGAGGCAATGGGAAGGTTGTTTGGATTGGAAGATGGACCTGAAGATAACTCAAGCGACGACGGAATATCAGCGTTGGACAGACTCCGAGGCCAAACCTTGAGTCAGCTTGGTAAGTGAATTGGCAAGATTTATGCTTTCCCAATTCTGGTCTTACGACTTAGGCGATTGCTTAGATATTGGTTGGAGACCAAAATCAATATAATTTAAGGCTAAGAGAACTCAGTGGTTTGCTGCCGCTCACACTCGCTCAACCTACGGTACCTTCTATCTACTATAGGGAACAGTGTCGATAGTAGTAGGATAGCCTACTTGAATTTCTGGGTAAATTGAGTCAGTTCAATAGTTGACACCATTGTGCACGCCCAGCACACCATGTGTCTGTCGCTTTCACGCGTTAATTATTTTCCTTCACACTTCAAGTTTATTCTAATAAGGCAGTCACTGATTCCATTTTCTCCTTAGGGATCGATTTGCTGCAAGATGGAAGGCCTGTATGGGTCACTTGGGAAAGCTTTCTCGAGGGCCTTGCAGCTGACTTGGGCTCTCATGGCGAAGACACACCCGCTCAAGAACGAAAATCCGATGGAGGGATAACACCAACGGCAGAGAGATCTGAACGACCATCTCTCAGTAGAAGGTCTAGCGCAAATAAGTACCGAGGCCTCGTTCATGATGCTGTAGTCGAGGTAGTCCTTGCAACAGCGCAAATCTCGGCGTCATTATTCGCAAGTCGGGATAGTAAGCTAAAGCCTATGCCTGCGAGTAGTCATTTATTCGCAAAGATGATAATCTCAATTTGGGAGGTCGAGGACGAGAGGTTCTATACACTCACCTTCACAAATGCTGATTCCAGACAGACATCGTTGCCTGACCCCAAGGGCCAGTCTAGAAAGGTGGCTCGGCCTATGGCACATGGCTCTGGAAAGATGTCCTCGGATTCGGGCTCATTGCCGCGATCAAGTCAATCGTCTACCGGTTCTGGGCGTAGCTCACATCGTGGGTCATTGCATACGTCTAGTTCCACATCATCAGCGATAACGAGCCCCACGAATGCGGTACTGAGTTCTTCAGTCTTTCCACCACTTGGCCCACCTACAAGGTCAACCCTTGCGAGTGCGCCTTCTAGTCTACAAAAAGTTCTAATGATGAAGGATGCCCTGCTTGACAATACTGAAATACCAATCCTGGCTATGTGGAAAGACCAGAGCCTGACTATTCCAAATAGAGCTGCTCGTCGTCTCTTTCACAAATCGAGTGATGCGGGCGTGGTGAGAGATGGTTTAGATGTTCTTGAGAAGTGGCATGTCTGGGATGAGACATTTACAAGGCGGCTAGAGCCCTCTGAATATCCAATTTCGGTTTTGGTGAGCACGCAAACACCCTTCGAAAGTCGAAAAATTGGAATATATGACCCAGATACAGAAGAAAAGATATTCTACGACTGCTTGGGTGAAGCCATCTGCAATGAGAGCACTGGAGAATTCCTTGCTGGAGTTGTGACTTGCAGAGATATAACTAAAATAAAGAAAGAGATCAATCATATCAAAGACCAGGACGAACAACGATTTCAACTGATTTGCGACAGCTTGCCCCAATTGGTGTGGACGACAACGCCCGAAGGAATACATGATTGGTTTAGCGGGCGTTGGTACGAGTATACTGGACTCACAGAGGAGCAGTCACTAGGAATGGGTTGGCAACTGCCATTGCATCCAGACGATATAGCGGCCACCGGTAGACGTTGGGAACATTCCTTGAAGACGGGTGAGCCGTACACCGCAGAGTATAGATACCGCAGAGCAGATGGCGAATGGAGATGGATGTTGGGACGAGCGGTGTGCATGAGAAATAAGGAAACTGGTGTCATTGAAAAATGGTATGGGACATGCACCGACATCCATGATGCGGTTGAAGTTCGATTTGCAGCCAGGAGAACTCGTCAACAGCTACTGAGTGTAATTACGCATGCTCACGGTTCGTACAATATATTTCCTCAGTCTTTCTCCTAAGAAATCTTGAGATGGGCATCATTCTCTTGTGAAAATGCTTTAGTGCTCCTAGATCCTCCTGTAAGAAGCGCTAATTGTAATAATCAAATAGTCACACTATTTTCTGTCGACCGCAACCGGAACTTAACCCTCCTCGAAGGGGCTTTTATCTGGGATCCGGATAGTGATGCTAGTTCTGGGGACGAGAGTAAGAGTAGTAGTGGCAAGGTTTCAAAGAGTGAAGACTTTATCGGCAAGAACGTCTACGACGTGTTCTTCCGACTCCAAAACCCTACGAGTTATGAAAGAGAGCCCGTTCCTGGTCCATTACAACCTATTGAAGATATCCTAACTGGCAAGACAATGGAGGACGTACACGAGCATACTATTGATGGTCGTTGGTATCGGACACGGTTTGTACCGGTTCTTGGCGAAAAGGAAGGTGGCGATCGTGAAAACAATGCTTTTATCGATGGCGTAATTGGGGTCAGCATGGATGTTACTGAACTCAAAGACAGGGAGGCGGATCTACAAGCTCAGGAACTGGCAAACGAAAGACTGCTAGCGAATGAAACAGCAGCAAAAGAAGCTTCTCGATTGAAGTCTCAATTCCTTGCTAACATGTCCCACGAGATCAGAACGCCAATTGCTGGTGTCATTGGAATGGCCGAACTTCTTCTCGATACTGATTTGGATGAAGAGCAACGGGAATGCGCCGAGAATGTTCAACGATCTGCCAACGGCTTGCTCACTGTCATAAACGACATTCTGGACTTCTCCAAAGTCGAGTCAGGGAGGTTGGATATCGAGGAAGTGCAATTCTCGTTATCTGTGGTCGTACGCGATGTCAGCAAGATGCTTGGTTTCGCTGCCGAGCGCAAAAATTTGATTTTCGAGTCGCAGATCGAGATCGGTGGTGCCAATGACCTTGTTGTCCTTGGAGATCCTGGACGAGTGCGTCAGATAATTACTAATCTCCTCACTAATAGCATTAAGTTTACTTCCGAAGGATCTGTCAAGTTCCGTGTCTTGAAGGAAAAAGAAGATGCAGATACTATCCAGATTAAGTTTATCGTGGAGGATACTGGGATTGGCATAGAAGAGGAAGTCAGAAAACGGCTCTTTAAGCCTTTCAGTCAAGCAGACTCTTCAACCGCACGACGATTTGGTGGGACAGGACTGGGCTTGACAATTTCGAAGAATCTAGTTGATCTCATGAAAGGTGGAATCAATCTTGAATCCAATCTAGGGTCTGGGACTACAGCTACGTTTTGGATTCCATTCAACAAGCCACAATATCATGATGGATCAACTACCATGGTGGATGTAGGTACCCTTCCAGACCGTCTACAATCCGAAATGAGCGTCTCTTGCAATTCTGAAAATTCCGAGGGTCATCGAAATTCGAGGGCGAAGCCATTTCCTTTCACACCTCCCGAGTTAGATTTGCCTCGTGAAGAACGGTCCAAAACCAAGATCCTGCTTGTTGAAGATAAGTAAGTTTGGATTACCCTTGCCAATGAATATTCTGCAATGTCATATTCTAATGCTTCTCTCTTTCAGTGCAATAAATCAGCAAATCGCTCTCAAGACTATCCGTAAACTTGGGTTCTCAGTGGAAGCTGTTTGGAACGGAGAGGAGGCCCTTGATTATCTTCTCGCCACCCAAGAGCCACACCCAAAGCATCCGAAACCGGACATAATTCTCATGGACTGTCAAATGCCTAGGATTGAGTAAGTGGTATTCTCTTCTACGTTTTATGGGTGCGTGGTAGCACAGGTGGTGGTCACTTTTTGATCTACTTGGTTTGCCCAAGCAACTCAAACTATCCAGCTACCACTGCAGTTAAAGAGTCCTAGACTAGGCCCTAGATCTATGTTGTAAAGAGCTCAGGGTGGCTGACTAGCAATTTAGTGGATACCGAGCCACGCACATCATTCGTCATCACTCACCTTACAATGTTACCACACGTGAGATACCCATCGTAGGTAAGTAACCACCAAGTCTAAATATCTCAATGGCGTTCCAGAGCCTTCAGACATGTCTATACTCCCAATATATGCCATGCAGCTATGAGCAAACCCCCCTTCACTAAATAGATACCCCTGGAACACCACTAACTCCTTTCTCAATAGCAATGACCGCTTCAGCAATTAGCGGTGACAGAGAGAAAGTAAGTCTCTTCTTATTATCAATGCATACTTTCCCACTAGCGATTCATTTCCTCATGTTCTATACAACAGGAATGCTAACAAAGAACTCAGTGTCAAAAGGCAGGGATGGATGACTATTTGGCGAAGCCAGTGAAGAGCAATACCCTTGAGAAAATGCTCATCAGGTGGTCCGTCAACAGGCGTGTTCCACCAACCAAATACGGTAGTTTCTGGAGTGACTGTTCAGAGTCCGAAGAACATAACTGCGGCACTGCCACTGTTCCGATTTACGGGCAGGGTGGAAGTCCGAAAAAGGCTCCTTCTCCAGGGAAAAAGCATTCACTGGAGTTTCCAAGACCGACAATAAGCGAGCGTAGGGAATCACAGAGGATCACAATACCAGGACCAGAATCTGAGGCGGATAGAGCCGAGCGCAGAGAGGCCGCCGATGAGAAGGCCGCGAGTCTTAGAGACAACAAGCTCATCTCTGTAGCAGGTCCAGGGATATTAGATAGACTAGTCACTCACGACGGGAATCAGAACCAAGGGCAAAAACTTACTATCGAAAATGTGGACAAGTTGAATCAGAGTACGCCGCGGACTCCAAGGGCCGAATTTATAGCGCACAGCTCAAGCATAACAGACGAGGAAGCAGAAAGTCTAAATGCTCAGCATGGCACTCCTCGAGGCACCCCTGACAGGGGAGCAGAGAGGAGCAGTAGCAGACCGACCGTCAGTCGGAGATGGATGGATAGTGAAAGGACTGTTCGTGGTCCATAACCCGAGCCCTACGATTGTGCATATGGAACGATCTTTGCAGATTAATTCATGGCGATGGCGCTTCTGTTAGACCTACCAAAATTCAGTACGGCGTCTTGGGAAGAATTGTGTCTTATACTTCTGGGTATTATACTTCGAATGGTTCATATATTTCATGCGAACGAGCGAGCTTTTATGGGACGCGACTGGATGCAATGGAAGGGAGAGATTGGGGGCTTCCGCGAAGAATGAAACGTTACTGCGTTCCAAAACGATTGTAAATACATAGAAGTTTACTAATGTATATATAATATGAATTAAGAAGAATCATTCATTTGAGATAGGTCCATTGCGTTAAAATTTGTTGTACTTGGTTGTTTAAATACGTTACCACGTGATTCGTCATAGTCGCTCGCGATGTCGATAATTGCTTTTTGTTGCACATCTTAACCAGATTCGAATCTGTGGGGGGTGAGATAAGATTGGTTTGATCTGCTACTGGTTGAGGATCATTCTGGAGTGGGGGCCGTTTTTGAGGAAGAAGCGACTTCTTTAAATTACCCCCTGAATCTGAATTATTATGGGATTGGATGGTGGTTAAGCGAGGCCTTGGTCTTGATTGGCATGTGATGTGATAACGGGGAGGGATGAGGATTTGATACGGAGTGAGATAGTTGATTGTGTGTTCTTTCGTGATTAATTAGTTGTAAAAGAAGAGAGGGGGTAGGTAGTTGTTTACTAGCGAGGTAACGTGTTGTGGTGGGTGTTGTGCTAAGTAAGTAGCTATATTAAAGACTAGATATAAGTATAATACCTTTCGCCTAGGTAATGCTTGGTTCATTGAAAGCTTAGAATTGTAGGAAAGAATTAGCGTTACAGCTTAATCATATAATAAACTAAGCCTCGTGGTTCTCCTCACCAGGTATAAAAGTATAAAAGGTACTTTTTGTGGTTACTTTTACACACTAAGCGAGTTGTGATGTCAAGAAGGTAAATTGGGTAGCTCTGGGTGCTATTAGATCTCGTATTGATAAAGATCGGTTAGATATTGCATTGTCCTAGGAAAACTACCACGTTGAACGTTGTAATGCTTACCTGTTACGATAGAATCGATTTTAGGTATTTTTTTTAAGCAATTGGACAGTAAGTACAAGTAGTAGACAGCGTTGAAAATTTGTATCTTTTATCTTTGGTTGATTTGAGCATCATACGAGTTAGTTTATAAGAAATCATATTGAATAACTATGTATTCAGAGATAATAGATAGACTTGAGTAACCCACTTGACTTAGGCAACTCAGCTAGCTCAGCTGACTTAGGCAACTCACTTGACTTGGGTAACTCGGTTGCCCTAATCAAAAAGACCTTTTATAATCTAATTCGTACGGTATATAACAAAATTATAAGTGGCCGCACTATGCCAAATAACTCACTAAGTAAACCACAGATATGACTGAACAAAGACAAAGAGAAAGTGGCTTGACCGGGTCGCCCAGAGCACTAGTAGTCTCATCGGCCATCTCGGTAATGCACTCCACTTTACCCCTCTTTTGGCTATTGCACCTTCTATGTTCAGTGCATGGAAACCTTCTTGAGCAGGAAAGCACCTAGACTTGAACGCCCAAAAGAGAAATATAATATCTTCGTAATGCAAACGCTCTGACACGCCAGTTACTATGGCTCCACTAAGTGGATGGTGAGTTGATCTTTGCATCTCACTTAACTCACATCAAAAACATTCCTGTTTCGGAAGCTATCCTGATGACATTGCATGTAGCAAGAACTGCCGTCAGCAGCATCGGAAATGTAGGTTTACGCCCCATTATTGTTTATTTCTATTGACATAGGAGCCTCGGTTACCTAACTTTCTTTTATTACAAGGCATCTTCAAAGGAGAAAATCAGAGTTGCGTAAACTGTTCCGAGACCAAGAACAAGTGCGAGCGAAATCGGGCCTTTCGATTCAAGCAGGTACACTCTGTATCCCAAAGAAGGGGTCGCGATAAGAAGAAGAGAAGGGTGGATTTTGTGTACAGTCCAAGGCAAGTCTGGCTTTCGACACCGGCTATTGGTGAGCTCTTCTTCTCCAGTTGTCTTTAGAGAAGGATGCTAAAAATGATTAGCAAACTTCATTGTAGATGACACTATTGGCTCAGGCAGTGAAGAGGATGAGTACTCTGAGCCCCCTGATCCTGAGCCAAATCAACCAATAGTGTCCACTTTCGACAGTTGTGACTCTCCGACGGCCTTCGGCTCAGGAATTTTAGAGAATCACTTTAGTAATCCGCAAACTAGGGAGGATGAATATACCAGCTTATGCCCTGACAGAATAATCAATCAGATCTCAGATATACAAAACACATTGCTCAGCAGCCAGCCACATGCATCTCCAGCGAGAGGCCACCATGACTTTATCAATGCCGAACATTCGTCACTTTCGCCCCAGCCCAACTTCCATCGCCTTGATACACAAGAAATCACTAGTCCTCGTAGTAGCCTATCTCTACATTCAACGATAAATGAGAACATTTCAAAGTCATTGCGGCCAGCAGCCTCTCAGTTAGTATCTGAAAGACAGGCCGTCTTGCTTCGGCACTATATTGAAAATTTAGCACCGTGGGTATGTAGCCGTTCAAAATTACATCTCTGATTCGGTTGCTAACTTATTTTGGTTTTCTAGGCAGATGTATGTGATATGAATCGCCATTTTGCAACCGTTGTCCCGCAAATGGCGATGCAAAGCCCAGTAATGTTGAACGCAATTTTCGCCTTCTCATCTCAAAATTTGCTTCTGCTGTCAGGTGGTGATCTGAGCGAATCGTCATTGTACTACAGCAAAAGCTTATCGCTGCTGATTCCCATACTCTCGGAGACAGAAGATACATTCGATGAAAATTTGCTTGCGGCAATTGTTATGCTACGACTTTACGAGGAGAGGGAATGTAAGCATACTTCAGGGTTTCCGACACAGTCAAAATTCGCATGCTGACCACGACCTTAAGTCGTTGATCCGAAGTGTCATTTACTTGGTGCCAACAAAATTCTCAATTCAATAGCCAGGTTTACCTCATCGGGAGGGCTCGGGGAAGCCTTAAGCTGGGTTTCTCTACGGCAAGATATTTATGTTTCGCTGGTGTTTAAACAGCCTCTCACTATTAGGCTAGAGAACTATGAGAAGTCTACAGCTTTCTTAAAGCGAAAGGATGATGGGTGGGCCAATATCTCGGTGTATTTACTTGCAAAAGTAATCTCGTATGCATTCGATCCAGACCGAACTACAACCACAGAAGAATGGAATAGTTTGGCTTCGGCAATAGAAGAGTGGAAAATTTCGAAACCGTCTACTTTCGATCCCATTAGCATTCAAGAACCGGATCCCGAACAAGGAATTGTTTTTCCTCAGATGTGGCTACTCAGTGCTGTTCATGGTGTGTCGTCTTAGGAAAATATGGTACTTTAAATCTGATTGTATCTAGTTGCGGGTGTGCAATATAACTATCTAGCAGCTATTGTGCTCCAAGCATACAGACCTATCTCTCCATCAGCTGGGTTTGATTCTTTTCGAGTAAGAAAAATTGTTGAGGTTAGTATGGCAACAAAACGATTCCAATAATTCATGCTGACTTACGACAGAAATCCGTAGCAAAGAATATAGGTATTATAATTGGTCTGTCACTTGGGAACCCCAATGTACAGAATGCGTGGTTCACAACTTGTCATATACTATCTCTCTGTAAGTTCATGAAAGTTTTCCAAGCCGGCTCTCTAGAAAGCTAACAAGTACTACATGTAGGTGGCTACTACCTGAGTTGTCCTAACGAGAGACAAGTGGCGATATCATTCCTACAGAAAATGGAAAAGGCCACGGGATGGAGAACTTCTGCGTTAGCAACTGCGCTGAAAGAACAGTGGGATTTACTGGATCAGGCGTAACTTGAAGGAGATTACGGAATGGGACTACATGCACCATGATTGCGCTTGGAATTAAGTCAATTAGTTGATGGCGAATGCGGTATAGATAAGATGACCACATTCTTAAATTGACTTGTCGTCACTGCTAAACAATTCGGGAGATTCAGACATGGCAAAATTCTAGGACTGAAAGCCTATAAGTATGATTTTGAACAGGGTACGAAAAATAGTACGGATCGAAGTTATGGACTATTGAGTGGAGAACTACCTTCATTTGAGAAGGAGAGAAGTTTTTATGAGTTTACCCAACTTCACGGCTACCCTTGAGAATCCAGGCTCTTTTCAATACTGACTCTCACTGTTGGAACGACATCAGGAAGTCTTTCGCTACCTTTGTCGAGAGTCCCTTAATTAAGCGAGATTTAAGGGGAATATATAATGGATTATTACATACCTCCGTAGTGGGTTCAGCTACTAGGAAATAACAATTGAAGTGTATTCTATTAATTAAATCAAAAATAAAGATAATGTTCTAATATTCTTAAAGCGTATAATGTAGATAGGGACAGGAAACTAGAGTGTTGGTTTTGTAAGGGATTCCTTATAACAAGCGTAACGTGCTAGATTAGACGCTTCAATATATCTTCGAGTTACTTTTTACACCGATTACTTTAATAAGCTCTAATCTAATGTTTAACAACATAGACCATTAAAGAAGAAACTCCTTAACTCTTAACTCTTGCTTATAAAACTCATCTAAACCTTCCTTACAATAGCCCTCAACCTAACATAACCAATCCAATCCCCACCGCCCGGACTAGCACAAACACTCCCAAGCAACTCAACAACCTCATCAACACACCGTCTCCTCTCCTCCTTATCCTCAATAACATCAAAAAATTGTTTCCCCATGAACACAACCCACCCCCTAATACCAACCCCCTCACCCTCTCCCTCAGTAGCCCTAGTAGGTCTAAACTCCCTCTCAATCCTCTCAACCTTAAACCCACCAACCGTAACCTCCAACATCCTCGTCATCCAAATTTCATCCGGGAAAAACCATGGATCAATTTCCCTTGTTTTTTGAATACCTACACGGCGGCTGATTACAGAGAGCAGCGCTGTACGCATTTCACCTACGTTACCCATTCCACCCATTTCGAAAACGAAAGTTCCGTTGCGTTTTAAACAGGTGTGGATGGAGCGGAAGAAAGATTCTCGGTGTTCGACTGGTCTGAGTATCCAGTGCATGGCTGCGTTGCTGAATACCTTGTCGTATTGTTCTGTGCCGACTGGTCCTGAGGTTGCGTCGAAAACTACATGTTGGTATCTCAAATTAGCCAAATAGGTCCTTCAAGAGAGCTATACCTCGTATAAGCGAGCACAGTTCGACATTAACGTACCTTCAAAAGTACACTTCTCCTCCACACCAGCAGCTTTCGCATCTCGTTTCGCAGCAGCAATCATAGCTTCTGAACTATCAATCCCATGAATCCTTCCCTTCCCCTTCTTCAAAACTTCCGCAATCTGAAGATTAAGAATTCCATCTATCTCAATCATTAGCATTATCCAATTCCTTTCTCCTTGAAAACAAAACAAAGCAAATTCAAATCCTTCTCTCTAATCCAAAGAGATGTTGATAGGAGAAAGTCTAAATGAAGTAAACATTCTTCTCTTCATTCCCTTCAACCCCCTCCATTTTTAAATGACGACCAAAAGGAAAGCAAAGATGGGGGAAAAAGACTCACCACCACAACCAACATCCAAAATAACATCATCAACCCCAACCTCCAACCACCCCAAAACCTTCGTAGCTAATTTAGGTACAAAAGCAGCTGAATTTTGATATGCCTAGATCCATCATTAACACCCAAATCCCAACTACTAAAATGTTAAAAGACTCACACTAGCAGACCAATGATCCTCCTGAATAGCAGTCATGATTGTTATCTCAAACGAATTCTGAGAGTTATGGGGATAGTAGAACCTAGAGAGGCTGGATGAAGTATCGATGATTGCGAGTTCGTTGGTAGTTCTGGTGAAATCCAAGGGAAGTAAGTCAATTGATTGTATTTGAAGAAGATATGTAGCTACTTGAGATAAGTATGTGATTTCTAGTCAATTTATGTACTTGATATTGAGCTTTCAAGCTCGCTTCTGAAGATGGGGCAACGTATCCGATTTCGGAGCGTTCGTTTGGCGAAGTAAGGGGGTCGATAAACGAAGGGGGCTTCATACGGATCATCCACTTATGTCTTTTGTATATCCAACCATGATAAGACTCCCCGCACGTTTTTGAAGCAAATTATGGATCTACTCGTACTATTCACTTATCTCAGGTAAATCAGACGCTTCGGCAGAGGATTTTTAGGGGCGCGGGCTCTGATTGGCTGGGGAGTTCGGGGGAGTTTATGGGAGTTCCCAAAGTAGTTTAGACCTAAAAAATACCCCTACCACCAAAAAAACCTCTGTGAAGTATCTAAGCCACGATAGTGATTATTTTAGTAGTAATAGTTAATTTTAGATATAATATTACTATTTTCTTTCTTTATTTTCTATATAATAATAATATCTAATTATCTCCTTAGTAATAAAGTTTAATTAACTAGATTCTTTTTTATTTAAATATATAAATTATAATAATACTAATAGATTTTATAGATAAAAGATACTATATAAAAGATAAAAATTATAAAGTATAAAAGTATTAATTTTATAATCTATATTAAACTCTCTTTAAGTATTAATAATAATAATATATATTAATTTTTTATATTTACTTTAAACTTCTTATAATCTTAAAGACTCTTAGATAATAGTTTATTTAATATATAATATTATTATTATAGTATAATAGAGGTATTTAAATTATAATTATATTTTATATATAATCTAA